>CM065458.1:55442240-56648530 GCA_032872475.1 Leptopilina myrica (nomen nudum) | reverse complement strand
AAAAATTTTTGGAACATAATTGAATTTTTGCGAAGAATTTTATTACTTTTGAAAATAATTAAATTCCTTCAATGATTTGTAATTTCTCCAAAATTATCCAAATTATATCGTATAATTTACGGATCTTTTTTAATCGAATTACGGACCTTACGGACCTTTTTTAAAAAAACGGACTTTTACGGACTTCAAGCAAAGTTACGGATTTTTACGGGATTTACGGACCTAGTTCGAGCCCTGATCCAGGCAAATTTCAATTTTTTACTTTTATTTCTTTGTCGAGAGGAAATAAATTTTTCTTTCACGAAAAACTTGTTATCTTTTTATTTTTATTGTCTTCTTTTCATAAAACAAAAATTTGTATTCGTTCATCTCACCTTGAACTAAAGTTACTTTAGTTCCTTGTCCTAAAAGTGGTTTTCTGCATCTCTGACAGTGAAAACAATTTGGATGAAACGAATGTTTTTCTCCTGCAGTGACTACATCGCCTTCGACGTATTCCCCGCAGCCAGCACACTTCGTACCCCATTTCTCGCGATAATCCTGAAAGGGAAAATAATTTCAGTTATTTTTAGCGTCAATTCCCTACTATGCAATATTTACGACCTATTGCTATTAATAAATAATTTATTTTTATTACTATCACTTTTATCACTGTTTTAGTATTATCAGCTATTTTAATTTCATTAATCGAGCATTTATAAATTATTAACACAAGCTTCGCACTCGTAGCAAAAAGTAGCATTAGGACTGAGAAAAAGTAGTAGAATGTAACTATCGAAGAATTGAATTTATAAAAAAAATCGTTTTAGACGATTCACAAAAATTTTATTCTTTTTCCTGACTTTCTTCTATTCTTTCATAAGAATTATTTACATTCTTTCTTATCCTACTGATAACTTCAATTCTAAATTTTTGCAAAATTGGATTATTTTCATATATTAATTTAAAACTCTTCAAAAATAGGTACGATTTAAAAATAAATTTTTTAAAGTAAAAAAATTAAAAATTCCTCAAAATGCAAAATTTATTTCAATTAAATTTGCCAAAAGTTACAAATAATTAGAGCTTCAATTAAATTTTTTGTAATCATTTCCTGAAATTCAACTATTTTTGAAAAAATCTAAATAATAACAATTTTTCAGAAGACTAATTTCACCATAATTTCTCAACCAAATTACATTTAAAATCTAAATAAATTTTATTAAATAAAAATTTAAATACTAATCTATTTTTTCAATAAAATAATTTTAGTAAGAAACAACTTTTTGAAGTTTAACTGATTTTTTCTGAAAATTACAACTATAATTTTTACAAATTCCATCATTCTTAATTAAATAAAATAAAATTATTCAAAAATTTAATATTTTTTGAAAAAAATAAAATCAATAAATCTTCAAAAATATTATTACAGTTCTAAAATAACTAAAATATTCAAAGATTTTAAATTTAATTACTTCTTAATTAAAATTCACACTATTAAGCTTCGGATATTTAACTATTATGTAAAATTTTAACAGATATTAATTTTTAAAAGTATGTTTATTCGAAAATTTTACCAAAATTCAGTTATTTTAAATTCAAAAAGGAAATAATTTACTGAACAATTGCATATTTTTTAAAATTAGAATAGTACAAAGAGTTTAATTAACAATTTTCAAAACAATAAGTGAATGATTTCAAAAATTTTATGAAAGTTTTAGAAATAATTTCATTTTTCGAGGAATTCATGGAAAAATTTATTAAAAATAATTGAAATCCTGAGATCTTTAAAATGAAAATAATTCAATTCCTGAAAAGAATTTTTTATTTATGAAAATATTTTAATTCTTGCAAAGGATTTTTTATTTATAAAAATAATTGAAACATTAGCAGAAATTTTAGAAAAATTTTTAAAGGTTGTTAAATACTTTTAACGATTTTAATTTAAATTATACTGGAAAATAATTGAATTCTTTCAAAAAAAAAATTGACTGCTGCTAAATCTTGAAAAAAATTTTTATAAAATACAAAGTTGGAGTTCACAACATTTGTCAACGAAACAAAACTTATTAAATGAATCCAAATATTATTTTTAATTTAATATTTAATTGTAAAATAATTATTATCAAAATATAAACATCAATCTTTTTTCTTCTAAATATTTTTGTGACAAAATTCATACGTTATTTTTAATTAATTTACTAATTGAACAATTTTTTTTTGTTGATCAACGTTATGAACTTCAACTTTGTATAAAATGTTCGTTAAAAATATTTAAATTTCTGCGAAAAATTTTGTTATTTATAAAAATAATTGAATATTTGCTACAATTATAAGAAATAAACGATGTTTGAAGTCCGCAATGTTTATCAACGAAAAAAAATTGTTTAATGCAATAAAATATTATTTTTAAGTTAATATTTTATTGTACAACAATTATTATCAAAACATAAACATGAATCTTTTTGTTTAAATTTTTTTTTGGCAATATTAATTCAATATTTTTAATAAATTTTTTCAATTTTTTTTCGTTGTTCAACGTTGTGGACTTCAAGTTAATAAAAATAATTGAATTTTTGCGAAGAATTTTACAAATTAAATTCTTTCCAAGGAATTTAATTTAAATTGTATTGATAATACTTTAATTGTTATAAAAAAAAATAAATTAAACTTTAAAGTTTTTCTTTTAAAAAAGAAGTAAAAATTTTGTTCATTTGAAAGTTTGGAAAAATTTTTTTTTATTAAATACTATTTTGATACTTTTTTCTAAAAAAATATTAGAATATAATTTTTTTCTTCAAGAAATTTAGCTTTGTTTTAATAATTTAACACATAATTTAAAAAGCAATTTAGTACCTTGGTGCAATAATAGGAACCTTCTCTTGCAAAAAATCCACCCTGCGCGAGACTCGAATTGCATTGCGCACATTTAAAGCACGCGATGTGAAAGTATTTATCTTGTACACGTAACACTTCCCCGCTGCATTTCTTCTTGCAAGACTGACAGAAGGTCTTTCCTGAAACAGAAACAATGTTATCAACACTAATTCTGATAAACAATGACTGAAAATAGCTATAAAATATCATAAATAATAATAATAATAACAATAAGTTAACGATGCGTTTCAAGATGTCAAAAATAAATATATCAGATAAAAAAAAATAATTTCCACAAGAAGACGATTATATTTGTTTTTCAATTTTAACGATGGAAGAAAAGTGAAAAATTCATTAAAGAATAAAAATATTCTTGTAAATAAATAAAACACTTGTCACTCGTTAATTCACATTCTAAAGCAAGTGTAATTATTTGCATTTGCGATTCAATGAATGAATCACAATATGATTAAAATTCTCAACGTGTTTGTCTGCCAAGGCGTAATGAATGTAATACAAAATAATATGAACGTTAAATTAAATAAAAAAAAAATATTCACATTACCTAAGCATTGTCATTTTATTTTGAAATTCGTGTTATTAGGTAGTACGCGGGCGATGGTTGAATATTTTTTCTTTTTTTTTACAATTTTTATACCATAGAATATTTCTATGTATTTGAAAACTTATTCTTTGCTAAATTATAAAGAATGTAAGTATTATTTTTCGTTTTTTTAAATTATATATAAATAACTACATTTTTACAGAATTTTAATAAAAAACTTTCAGTAAATTCAGGGTTGACACGCTTTTCTTTTATATTAAATTCCCTGACTTTTCCAGGTTTTCCAGGTTAAAAATCGGAATTTTTCCAGATTTTGAAAACAACCTCTTTTTTTTACGAAATTGAATAAAACTTTAAATCAAAAACTTTGACTTTTTTGATTCAATTATTATTTATTTCTAGAATGTTTAACTAGAATTCATCTTCAAATTAATTTTTTAAAAATAATTTTTAAAAAAGTTTTTTGAGAATTTTTAAATTAATAATTTGTTTAGAATTCAATTTTAAATGAAATTTCGATTATTCGAAAATTCTTCAAATAAACATGTATTAGAAAATAAAAACTTCTAATAATTGTAAAGAAAAATTCAATTAAACTTTTTAAAAAAAATAATTTTATAGAATTGTTAGTTAAAAATATGAAAAATTCCAAATTTCAAAGATTTTAATTTGAAACCTATTCAAAATTCAATTATTTTGAAAAAATCATGTTTTACTTTCAATATTCAACTATAATCTAAAATTTTTAACTGAAATTCATTTTTAAATCAATATTTATTAGAATAATCTACAATTCAATTATTCAATTATAACGAAAATGAATATTTTATAAAATAATTGAATTTTTTTTAAATTGAATTTTCATCAAGAATTTTATCAACAAATTTTTAAATATTAAATTGAATTCTCCTGGCAAATTTTAAAAAAATTTTTGAGAATAATTTTAATCTTTGAGAAATTTGAGTAATTGTATAAAATTGTGTTAAAAATAATTGAATTTTTCCAAATAATGTTTTTTAAATTCTTTAAATGTAATTAATTTTTGTAAAAAAATCTTATTAAAATCACTGAAAATAATTGAATTTTGCAAAGAATCTTATTAAGATGCTTTAAAATAATTGAACTTTTTTAAGAATTTTATTCAAATTCTTGAAAATTGAATTTTGCAAAGTATTTTATAAAAATCCCTGAAAATTGAATTTTGCAAAAAATGTTATCAAAATCCTCTAAAAAATTAAACTTTTCAAAGAATTTCATTAAAATTCTTGAAAATAATTGAATTTTGCAAAGTATTTTATTAAAATTCCTGAAAATTGAATTTTGCAAAAAATTTTATCAAAATTCCTGAACGTAATTTAATTTTGAAAAGAATTTCATTAAAATTCTTGAAAATAATTGAATTTTGCAAAGTATTTTATTAAAATTCCTGATAATTAAATTTTTTAAAGAATTTTATCAAAATCCTTTAAAATAATTTAACATTTCTATAAAAATTTTATTAAAATTTTAAAAATTATTGTATTCTTTTGAGCATTTTTTTTCAAAATTCAAAGTTTTTTTTAGTGTTTTTAACTTAAATTCTTCTGTAAATTCATTATTTTTGATTATCAATTATATGTATATTAAAATATTTAACTAAATTCAGAAGAATTTGAATTAATACAATTTTTTAAAAATCTACGTGGCTTAAAGATTTCGAATCAAATTCATTTAGTATTGAAATTTTTGAATATTGTATATTGAAATCTTTTGAAATCGATCTACTTATGAAAATTGTAAACGTTCTTTTAAAATTGAATCAATTTTGAAATATTTAAGTAAAATTTTACTTTAGTAAAATTTAGTGTA
This sequence comes from Leptopilina myrica (nomen nudum), assembly GCA_032872475.1. Classification (NCBI taxonomy): domain Eukaryota; kingdom Metazoa; phylum Arthropoda; class Insecta; order Hymenoptera; family Figitidae; genus Leptopilina; species Leptopilina myrica (nomen nudum). Next base: position 56,643,261 of record CM065458.1, on the reverse strand, counting down.
CTTTAGTAAAATAACAATTTTCCAGGATTTCGATAAAAATTCACGGACTTTTCCAGGTTTTTTTCAAGGTTAATGAAGTTTTAAGGTTTTCTAGGTTTAAAAATATTTTACTCATATTGCGTTAAATTTTTCCCAAATTGAAACTCATTTCAACTGAAGTAAAATTAAAAATTTTCATCATGATTTCAAAGTGATGACTTTATGGCAATTCTTAAATAGAATTATGCGTTATGTAAAATAAATTATTAGTCAAAAATAGAAATAATTTAAGGTTCTTTCTAGAATTGTTGACAATTTCATAGTTTGCGAGACAAAAAAAATTCTGAATTTTAATATAATAAATTCGAAAAATTAAATTTTTTCTACCAAAAACTTCTGATTTTTCTCTAATCCGTGACAATCTTGTATTTTCAGATTTTCACTCACACAGTCGTTAATATAAAATTTAAAAATGAAACACACAATTGAAAATAATTATTTTTGAGAGATTACTGGTATTCAGCAAACGGCAAAGATACTAATTTAATTAGTCAAAAGTGGATGAGATGAAAATTGTAATGGTGCAATAACTCGAAGCGAGAAAAGTTATAATTGAATTATCGAATAAGCGAGATTATATATATCGATATAGTAGAAATCACGAATAATTAAAAGGACTCCTAATTAAATATTTTCAATTTGGCACACTCCGCATAAAAAAAGCAAAAAAAAGGGTCAGAATTCGTGAAATTTTCACAGAAAATAAAAAGTATTTTTTTTTAAATCGAAATGTTGAAAAAACATTTCTATTTGGCCTTAAGAATGTGTTCACCAAAAAACAGAAAAGAAAATTATTTTTTTATAAAAGTTATTGCAAAATTAATTTTTTTGCAACTTTTTAAACAAAATAAAATTTCTCCTAAATGAATGAACCGATTTAAATGAACCAAGCGGGAATATCAAGGGGATAAAATATACTTTCGTTTAGAATTAGAAATTTTTTAAAAAGTTTATTTTTTAATAATTATTTAATAAAAATTTTATAAACAATTAATTTTTTTTAATGTTCTACGCCTTTTAAAAATTTGAAAAAAATATTAACATACACTTAAAACTATAAGAAATCAAAATCCGTTGAGAAAATTTTGGAGCGACAATTATTTTAAAAGTTATAATGAAAATTATATTGAACGGAGATGCGATTTTGATGATTTTCAGAATTAAAACATTATTTTTAACTACGAAATGAACAAAACACTGTCAATTTAACATTTTTGTTTAATTATATAACCTTAAAAATTGTTAAAAATGATCAAAAACTAAATTCAGCGCTGCGCTAATATAATTTTCATTATAACTTTTAAAATAATTGTCGCTCCAAAATTTTCTCAACGGATTTTGATTTCTTATAGTTTTAAGTGTATGTTAATATTTTTTTCAAATTTTTAAAAGGCGTAGAACATTAAAAAAAAATTAATTGTTTATAAAATTCTTATTAAATAATTATTAAAAAATAAACTTTTTAAAAATTTTCTAATTCTAAACGAAAGTATATTTTATCCCTTTGATATTCCCGCTTTGGTTCATTTAAATCGGTTCATTCATTTAGGAGAAATTTTATTTTGTTTAAAAAGTTGCAAAAAAAATTAATTTTGCAATAACTTTTATAAAAAAATAATTTTCTTTTCTGTTTTTTGGTGAACACATTCTTAAGGCCAAATAGAAATGTTTTTTCAACATTTCGATTTAAAAAAAAAAAATACTTTTTATTTTCTGTGAAAATTTCACGAATTCTGATCCAAAAAGGTGAAAATTTTGTGAGAAAAAAAATGATTTCGAATTAAGGTCATAATCCTCTATTGTCTTCATGCATCATCGATTGAATGTTGCACGCAGAGCACGTAACAGTTGGCAATCTCATAAAAAGTGCAAGATGATTTTCTTGACTGGGCACGGTCAGCCTATAGCCAGGTGCATGAGTCATATCACACGACATTCCAGTTTAACTCTTTACAATTTCCTTCCGACCAAAACGATCACGTAAATAAATAAGCAAACAGAAAAAAAGAGAGAGAGTGCTGTTTATGTTTCCAACATAGAGTGATGTAAAAGTCACAAACAAAAAATAGTCTTTTTCACTTCTTTATAGGCAATTCCGCTTTTTTTGCATCTCAATGTCAGTGGCCGGACGTGGGCCTAATACAAAGGAATTTATTGTGCGAAAGTAACAGCTTTTACAACCAGCGGTTGAATATTTTAAAGCTAAATTACTCTGCAGTCTTGTTTTTTTTTTATATTTCCTTCAAAGTGTATTTACTGTACAATTATTTATAAATTAACCGAACGGAAATCATTTTTCGTGTCTGTGAACCTTGTCACAAAATGTTTTTTTTCCTTTTAGAAATTGATTCTGACATAACCGCGACAGTATAGAATACAAAGTTTTAGAAATATAAAATTTAGAACAAGACCCAAAAAAATGCTTCTCTAAATAGACAAAACTACTTAGTTTTAATTGCACTGACACAGATATGCCACAAAAATATTTAATTTTGTTTCCCCCATTATTATTACATCAATTTAATTATTACTTTCTACAATTTTTAAATCAATCATTTTTAATAAATTTAGAAAAAAATTCTTATTGACAAATTTTAAATTCATTTGTTTGCAAATCAAACCTCTTTTCAAAAAAATTAATTCTATACAGAACTGTTATAGTTGAAAATATGAAAGATTCAAATTTTCAAAAGATTAAAATTCGAAATGTTTTCAAAATTGTATTACATCTAAAAAAAATTAATGCGGAAAAAGCTTTTAATAACATTCTCAAATGTTAACTAAAATTCATTTTTAAATAAATTTTTCTTCTAAAATTCTACGAGAATTCAATTATTTAAATACAAAAAAAAAATCATTTGTCAGGGTTGCCACGCTTTTCCTGTTTTCAAATTCCCCTGACTTTTCCAAGTTTTCTAGGTTAAAAAAAAAAAATTTTCCAGGCTTTTAAAAGTACATTTATTATTAACTAGAAACTTATTCAAAAATATTAATAACTAATTATTTTTGAACAAATATTTAATCGTTACTATTTTTTAAATATTCTTCAAAAAATTCAATTATTTACAAACATTTTAAATTTTAAATATAAAAATAATTTGTCAAAAATCAATTATTTTTAAAAGTAATATAATTTTATTTATTTCTTTAAGAAACATTCAAGTATTTCGAAAAATATTTATCTTTATAGTCAAAAAATTAAATTGTTAAACAAAAATTTTCATAATATTCTACACGAACAATCAATTATTTATCTAAAAAATAAAAATTTGAATTATTTTTAATGCGATTTTAATCGAATTTCTATAAAAAGATTTAATTATTATTCTTTAGAAATTTCAATATTCAATATTATTTAAAAAATTTGTTGACAAAATTCTTCACCAGAATTGAATTTGAAAGAAAATTGAATTATTCAATAAATTATCTTTGTTTATATTTAAATAATTAAATTCTAGTAGAATTTTCTAAAAATAATTGATTTTTAAAATGAATTTCAGTTAAAATTTTCCTTGCATATATTTAATTGAAAAAATTTACGAATAATAAAAATTTCGTAAAATTGAATATTGTAAACAAAATGGATTTGAAAATTGTCAAAGAACTTTTTCGAAAATTATTAAATTATTAATTTAAATTTATTCATTTATTTATTTAAAAAAAAATAAATTCTTCAGAATTGTTCGTTAAAAATATAAAAAAATAAAACCTTTTAAAAATCTACATATTTCTAAAAATTTAAATAATTGAATCCTCTTAAAAATATTAATAAAATGTTTTCAGTTTTCGAAAAACTTTATGAAACGAATATTATAAAATATATTAAAAATAATTGAAATTCTGACAAGAATTTGATTAAAATTTTTCTAAATAATTGAATTTCAGAGAAAAATTGTATTATTTATAAAGATAATTTAAATTTTTTAATAATTTAATTTTTTAGACGAATTTTAATAAATTTTTTTTAAGAATAAATACATTTTTTATGGAATTAGATTAAAATTTTTGTAAAAATAATGAATATTCTGCAATTAGTTTAATTATTTATGCAAATCTAATAGAATTTTTGTGAAATTTTTTTAAGTTATGAAAATATTTAAATGTCTGAGTATAGAATTTTATCGAAATTTTGTTTAAATAATTGAATTCTTTTCGAAAATGATTGAAAATAATGGTAATTTAGCCAAGAATTTTATTATTTTTATACTAAACAATTGAACTAATTTCAGAAAAATTTGTAATATTAAAATTCATTAAAAAATTTAAGTTCTTTAAAATTTCTAAATTCTAAATAAATTAATTTTAAAAATTGAAATTTTATAAAGTAAAAATATTTATAAGTGATAATTTATTGCATTTATCGAAAAGTAAATTTATGAACTTTTATATCATGACATTCATAAAAAATTTTATTTCTCTAACATTCCTTGTATCAATAGGTACTAAATTTTTTTTTTCAAAATCTATAAAATCCAATCACAATTATAATTATCGTGTAATTTTTATATTTTCCTGTTCGCTTCGTTTTACGTAGCCTACAAAATATTTTTCTCTTATAAATCATTATTTATGCTTTAAATAAACAATTAAACTATTTAATAAAGAAGCTCAAGGTAATAAAAATAGAATAGAAAAATAAATATTTTATGATCTCAGAATGATATTCCAAATAGAAACGAATAAAAATGTAGAAAGAAGACATATTTTTCTAAATAAATGATAAAAAGCGGAAAAGTTCAATAAATTATTTGAAATTATTTTTGGTAGAGATAAGGAAATTCTCAGAAAATCTAAAATATTTTTATTGGATCGTTAACGACTAATGTGACTTTTCAATTTTCCATGAGAAAAAAATCTCCACTTTAAAATAGATACCGTTAGGTCATTCAATAGAACTTGTAGAGTCAAACAAAGGAAATATCAAGATAATATAAAATTATTACCTATATGGGTAAGAGAAATAAAATCATCAAAATTAATGAAATGATTTCATATATATAGTTAACACAATAATATAATTTTATTTAAATAATACTATAAATTTCAAATCATTTGAATCTTCAAGAGTTATAAGACTTTTTTAAGAGTTCGAATTTCTCAAGAGTTTCAACTTTTGGGCACTATATTTTGAATATAGTTTTTAAATTAAATCAACAATGAGAGGAAATTTATTGATTATTTAACTATTTTTAGAAAAATATTTGATGAGCAAATTTTCAAATCTTGATAATGCCATATTTTTTTACTTCAAAAAATTAAAAACAATGACATATTTATAACCACAAAATTAAATGTTTATACATTTATTTATAGTTGTAATAAATAAATAAATACAAAACAAATAAATTTTTTTTAATAATTTACTTTTATAATCACATTTAAGTTTTAAATTTCATAGTTTTAGATTTTTTTTATCATTTTCACTGAAAATTTTGAAACTAATTGAATTTTATGAAGTTTCTCTATTAAGTTTTTAAAATAATTGAGTTTATTATTACCTACTTGTAGTTAATAATTTTCCTATTAAATTACAATAAAATTATTCATAGAAAAGTAAATTATTTTAAACAATTTTATTATAGTTATTGTCATTGATTACATTTTTAAAAAGAATTTCATTAAATTTTGTAGAAATAATGTAGTTTTTAAAAACAATTTTAATCGTAAATTTTAAAAATAATTGAAATTTACAAAGAATGTTATTAAAAACTTTTTGAGAAAAATTAAATTGCTTTAGAAAAATTTTTATTACAATTTTTTAACAATATTGAACCTTGTTTTGAGAAAATTTATCAGAATTGTTGAAAATAATTGAATTTTTAATAAAACTTAAGAATGAAAGAATTAAGATAATATTTTTAAAAACAATTGTATTCTTTCGAGAAATTTCATTAAAATTGTATTGAAAATAATTGAATTTCTCTGAAACGTTTTTCGAAGATTTTAAATAAGATTTTCTTACGTGTGAAAATAATTGAATTCTTGCTAAGAATTTTACAATTCAGAAAAGTAATTGAATTATTTACGAAGAATTTTATCTAAATTTTTGCAAATAATTAAATTTTTTAATGGAATTTTATTGAAAATTTTGAAAATAATATTTTTTTAAAACGAATTTCACGAAAATTGTCGAAAATAATTTAATTTATAGGTATTTAAATTCTGGGGAATAATCGAATTTAATTAATATTTTGTTAAACATAATTGTATTCTTTTAAGAAATTTTATTTTAAAATTGTGTGAATTGTTCTAAAAAATATGATTATTAATATGAGAAAAATGAAATTCTTGCGAAAAAGTTCATTCAAATTTTTAAATAATATAATAAACAAGATTATTTAATATTATGTACTTAATAAATGTTCCTAACATTTTGAACGTTCAAATAAAACGACAATAATTTTTTTACATCTTCTAATTTGTATTTCTTTACAAGAAAATATTTTTAAAATAAATTCAAATTAATTCTAAATTAAATATTGTTTAATTTTAATTATTTTGTTTTTAGTAGAAATTTTCAAAAACACTTAAGGTGAAAAAAGTTTTATTCATTTGAAGGTTCGAAACTTTAGCCACATCTTAATAATAGAACTCCTAAAATTTAATAATCGTTAATAATTCAAAAATTGATGTTCATTCTTGAAAATAAAAAATTTTTCAATTTACAAAATAATAATAATAATAAATGGAATACCGCGTATCATGTGTTAGTGCAACTTATAAAATTCATAAAAGGAAATTTTTATAAAGAAGCAAAGTTTTCATAAAGAATAAAAAAAATTTAACTTTCCAGCGGGTTTTTGTATTTAAAACTAGTATTTTCATCAATAACTATTGAAGATTATATAAGATCCTAAAGTTCTGAACGATCTGCACGAAATTTATTTATTTCATCTAAAAATTAAATTTTTAATGCAATTATTTTGTGTTACTAACAAAAGAAATTAATCACTCAGTTTGTAAATGTAAAATTTTAGTTTAAAAATTTGTTAATGATTAGTAATTCATTAAAATAGCTTCAATAAAAAATATTTCGTTCATTTGAACGTTCAAAACTTTGGGACCATGATTATATGTTTAAAATTTTTCATTGGATTGAAGGTTGGGTTTATTGAAATGTTATGTAAATTAAAATTTTGAGCAAATGACAAAAGGAGACCAGCATAATAACATAACTGCATTCAGTTTAAAAAACAATTGACATAATTAAAAATAAAAATAACCTTTAAGAATAAAAACAATAAGAATTTTGTAATGAAATATTTTTAGTAAAATACATTTTTTGTACTTTAAATTAAATATATTTATTTTAATAAAACTGGAACAAATTTTTTATAACATAAATTGTGCATTTAATTATGTACTTATTTTTAAGGCCATTTCTATTCTAAAAATTTTTGGAAAGTTTTTCAAAAATAAATAATGACAAATTCAGTAAAGTACATTTCTTTTCTCGTTTTAATAAATTAAAAACATTTTATAAAAAAATAAACTCTTATAATTTTTTCTAACGAATTAATAGTTTAATTTGTGTTTGTGTGAAGAAATCTTATTATTATGACAAATCAAAGCAAAATAAATTGTGACATTAAAAGTGTCTGAAGTTGGACTCATATACAAACTGAACTTGCATAACCGCATAAGTGCAATAAAACTCATGATTCCGATGAAAAATTATCAAAATTTATACCATATCGTGTGTTTTATTAAATGTTATAAACGAATTTTGAAAATATATTAAATAATAATACTAAATGCAAAAGACCGAACAAATCTGTTGATTTTCTGAATTGACAGAAGTGAGAGAACATTAAAATTAATTTATCTCGAAATCATGACAAATGCAGTTATGCTGTTATGCCTTTCTTCCACAGAATTATTGGTTCGAATCCTAAAGTTCTCTGATTTAATTAAAATCTCATTTAGCGGAAAAAAATATTATAATCCCATAATTGTACCAAATAAAAATTGTATATTTTGAAACAATGCCTAAAAGAAGAAAAGTTTTTCGTGTTGTGGTATATTTGAAAAATGACATAATAATAGAGACAAGCATAGTGATGACGAGAACCTGAAGGATAGTAACTCGAGATGTCATCTATGTAACGGTTCGGCATATGCACAAACTGTATATAATGAGGACGGTAATGGCACCTTTGTTGAAGTTTGAACCTCGTTGACTTGATGTGTACGAGACATTTTCAATGCGTGCGTCTATCTACTTAATAAAAAAAGATTGAGAAACGTAAACAGAAGCAGCAAGCACTTTGAAAACCCTCGTGACGATGAGGGAGTTTAAAAATATTCTGTGACATCATATACACAATGTAGTCTTTGGCTATATACATTTTACTTGATGTCTATCAAGTCACGAAGGTTTCATCATTTTTGGAGGAGGGAAAGATTATCAAGGGTGGCTGCTGGATAATGGTCTTTTAAAATTAGGATGTAGGCACGTGGGCATCTTGAGAGTAGGAAGTTGCTTGTCGTACTTTTTTGCTTTCCAATTTTAGTTTCAAAAATTTTTATCCCCAAAGTACGATACTTCTTCCGTAAAACACAACGAGAAACAAAATATGATCATCATATGAAAACAAATCTCATTTGGGTCTCAGGTAAATTTTATTGAACTATATTTTCCTATGTATAATAATGAGAGAGAAACCACAGGTATTTTTCTCTAAAAAGTGTAGTTGTTGTGTTATGTAATAATATTACACTATGGTAATATTATCTGGTAATATTAAACCAATTATTATCACATTGATACAGTCGATGCAGACTAATAATTTTATACGAAATGCTATAGTATAAGAATCTGCTTACATTCTAAATATGTAACATGAATAGTGTTCAACAGCAATAATCATAAAAGATACTATCAAATGTAAACTTTTATGAGTCTGTAGTTTGCGATGTTAAAAAAAAGATAACAATTCCTTTTTCTCCTTTATTCAGTACCGCATCATACCTAATATCAATATACTATAAGTGACTCTCTTAATTTGAATTAGTAGGATTAATTCTAAAGTAAATTCATACTCTAAATCAGTATATTTTCACTGGTTCGAATATTTGTATATTTGAAATTAACGAAAATTGAATTATTTTTCATTCTGGAACTTGCTGAATTTATTTAATAACCTATTCATATTAAGTTTTCCACTTTGATGAAACAGATTGGTTTATGTTAAATTGTAATTAACAGAGTTTCTACAGACTTCGCACTCGATAATTAATTTGAAAAAAGTAGTAAAAAATAGCTATGAAAATAATTGAGTTCTTACCAACGAATTTATTAGAATTTGTTAAAATAATTGAATTTCCGAGAAGAAAATTATTACTTTTAAAAATAATTAAATTCTTGTGATAAATATTGTCAAACCATCAATAATTAACGGGACAATTTCATTTAATTAATATACAGCTTATAACTGACTACTGTAAGTATTCTACATTCCATTACTTCAATTACAATAAGATTGCATACTGAATAAATATTAACAACTAAGACTTAACATTCGTTTAATCAATGTTGCTTGGTAAGAAATTATTTACATTTATGCAGGGGTATCGGGTTTAAAATTTAATGAACTCTGGAAGGGGACAGAACATTTTTGACTCCAAGTTGAACCTTGAACCTTTAGAAAGAATCTCTTGAAAGGTCAATTCAAAAACATGAACTAAAAGGTCAATGAGAGTCGTTTTTAACCTACCTAAATACATTTTTAAACCTTTACGATATCTTTTAAAGTAGCTTCTACAAAACTTGTATATGTATACCTAAATTTGTTATTTTGCAGTTCTGTCGAAAAACTAAAATATAAACATAATGGGAAATTGCCCGTGATCACCATTAGCTAAATAATTGACCAATATTGGTTGCAAATTGGCAATAAAATTTGGACCAATGCTGATGACCAATTATTTATCAGTGCCTTAAAATTAAATTAATGCTCGGTTAATTCCTTGGTTACGAATATTGAACCAACGTTTGAAATCAATATTTTACCTGTACCAACACAGCAAAAATTAAAAAAAATTAAATTAAGTCTAAAGAAGGACAAGTAATTAGATTAATTCAAACAGTCTATTAAAAACAAAATGTAATAAAAATCAAACAATGATATTGTCTTTTAACGATACCAGAGTCTCCAGAAGAAGAAAATCAAATCAAAAATATCAAAGAAAAATACGGATTATTAATATTCTTTTAACCACATTAAAGTCATAACTATTACATGAGCTTTAAAAAATATGTTGTTGCTCGTCAAAACATTATTATTTATGCGATTAATCTCGATTAAGAGTATAACTTTTAATTCCTTCATATCCAAATACATTAATAGCTAAAAGTAATAAAAATTTATTCATGAGAAAATTAATACAAAGAAGTAAAATTCGAATTTGAATTTAATATTAAATGTTAAATATTTACAATCTAACAAGAAGTTGCTAAATGCTTTGGAGAGAGCTATATGTTAACCTTTGTAGGAAATTAGGAATTGCAGATTATTTGCTTCAAATTATATTTTAAAATCAAAATTCAGAGTTTTTATTGTTTTGCTTTCTCTGCTAGAGGCAGTTGATCTTTTACCAATTTATGTTATGGCTAGACCATAAATAAAATGTTATCGCCAATGACCTTGAGCTCATGGTCTCAAAGTAACATCACACTGCGGATTCTAGACTGTACTTTCAAAGAAGTTCTAAACTCCCATTTTTAGATTATCTTAAATATGTTTCTGTAACATCTTCTTTACTCTAATTTTGAATAAATGAAAATTAAAAGAATTTTTTTTTAATTTTTTCATCCATTAGCAAAATTCATCAAAGAATGAAGCGATAAAAATATAAACATTCGAATATCTTGATAATATAATAAAATGTAGTTTCACAATCTCAACTACTAACTTTTTAAAAATAAAAACTCGATAATGTCAAAAGTCACTATTTGCACATTCACTCTTTGTCTCATATGCTAAATTTAGAATATAAAAATTAGTTTATTTTTGAGCTCTATTATGTTTATTGTTTACATCCTGAAAAGGCAAAAAACTAATAACAAACCACTGTTATAAAATAACTGTATTGATTGATCTCACAACATTATTTGAAGAACTCGTACAAAAATTATTCTTATTACAGTTAAAATTGTTTTGTTCTACAAAAGATTTATGAAATGTTTTTCAAAAAAACTTATTTATCATCTGGTTAAGAATATAAATTCAACTTTTGTTTCAGCTTTAGTTTTTTGCAGAGAAAATATGTCATGTCCCCGTTGCAAATGATTAGCATTTGAAATCCACGGTCCTTCGGTTAATAAATTAAGCAAAAAAGAATGGAATTTGTAAATTTATATATAGGTACAACATTGCCATCTTTATAGATGTGCTGCGGCATTATTTTTATTATATAATAATATTGTAAATTGTTTGAGCAATGTATATATACAAACGAGGAAAAAATGTAAAAATCAAAACCTTGAAAATACTTCAGAATTAAAACAACTTGAATATAAATCTCATTTTCATTCAAATCAATCACTTCATCTTGCTTATTGATTACATACAATCTGTAAGAAAATTCAAATTGTAATGAAATAACAAATTTTTTTCTTTTTTTATTTGCACATTTTACAATTTTGAAGACTTCGCACTCGATAATTAATTTGAAAAAAAACTATCAAAAAGTAGTTTGTGAACTAAAAAAAGTAATAAAAAAGTAGCTATGGAAAAATTAAATTTACCCAAAAAAAAATCGTTTTTGACTCTTCACAAAATTGACAAAAATTTCATTACAATTTTTTTTTTTTACTTTCTTTACTTTTTTCTAATTGTTTTCTGTAAATAATTGAATTCCTAAAAAGCATTTTATCATCATTTATGAAAATAATTGAATTCTCGCAAGGATTCCTGAAAAATTTTATTAAAAGTTTTCGAAATTCTATGATATCAATTTTATTATTTATGAAAATAATTGAATAGTTGAAAAGAATATGATTTTAATTTCCAAAAATAATTAATTTCTTTCGACTAAGTTTATGAAAATTCTAATTTTAATAATTGAATTCCGGAGAAATTTTTATTCTCCATGAAAGTAATTTTTTTTAATAAAAATTGGAAAATATTTATACATAAAAAAAGAAAAATATTTTTTTTTTGACAAAATAGAAATATTAAAAGTGTTATTTTTTCGAGAAAATTCTAAATGTAAATAAGAAATATTTTTTTTTAATAAAAAAGAAAATATTTTTTTTGGCAAAATAGAAATATTTGAATAAAAATATTTTTTTTGTTGATAAAATTAAAATATTTACATAAAAAAGAAAAATATTTTTTTTTACAAAATAGAAATATAAAAACTGGTATTTTTTCGAGACAAAATTGTAAACGTAAATCAGAAACATTTTTTAAATAATAATAAAATTTGAAAAAGAATTCTATTAAACTTTTTCAGAGTTTAAGAAATTTTTTTTTTAATTTCTGTGAAATTTTATATATTAGTAATAATTGAAATTCCGGGATAGAATTTATTATTTATAAAAATAATTTAATAGTTACTAAGGACTTGATTAAAACTTAAAAAAAAATTAATTTCTGAGTAGAATTTTATTTGTTTATGAGAATAAATGAATTGTTGCAACAAATTTTATTAAAATGTTTTAAAAAGAATTGAATTTCTGTGAAAAACTTTGTTATTTTTGAAAATAATTGAATTCATTACAAGAATTTTTATAAACAATGCTTTAAATAATTAATTTTTTCGAAATATAAGAAATATTACTAAAATTTTATTTAAAAAATTTAATACTTGTGGAAAACTTTGTTTGTGATAAAAATTGATTTTTTTAATTAATTAATTTAAAATAGTATTAGAAAATTTGAAAGTTTTTAATGAGTTTTATTATTTATGAAAATAATTGAATTTTATTAAAAAATTTTTGTGAAACTTTAAGAAATTACTGAAAATCTTGAAAATGATTGAATTTTGAATATTTTTTGAAAATAATTGAATCGTTTTAAAGAATTTGATTTTGTTGTTTAAAGATTTGGTATTATTGAAGAAAAAAAAGACTAATTAACTATTACTTTAAAGTTAATCTATTTTTAGATTAGAGACAAAAAAAAATTACGCTATTAGTAATTTTGAAATTTCCGGATTTTCCAATTAGTCAAATGTAATTATTACTAAATTAAACATTTCTTACGCAAAAGTACCATAAGAAATAACGTGAAAATTAATTAATATAATTTATATTTAGATCATGACTTTAGTGAATGTAAACAAAAAAAAACACAAATTAAAAAAAAACAAGTCAAATAAATAAACAGACAAAAGTATTGTTATATTTTCATTGTAATTATGAGATAATATTGTTATTTTTTTCATAAATACAGTTTTTTTTTAAAAAAGCTGTAAACCAAATATATATCTATATAAGAGAGCAAATAATAATGTTATTTTTATAAATTTATGGAAAACAGTGATGAAATTCGTTGAAATGTGAAACGATTATATATAAAATATTTTCAAAGTAAAAAAAAAAGTTCCTTGAACTGCGAAAGTACAATATAAAAAAGTTGCTCAAGATTGCGTGCGTCTATTCTTGAATAATAAATGGTTATTTTTTTGTTCTTTGATAAACTTCATTTCATTTTCACGTTTGTAATTTAAAACAGTTTCACTTAAATTTTCCTTTTTACCAATATAAATGATTGTTTAAACTTTTCAAATCTAAAATGGAATCTTTCTCAAAACGCAAACAATTTACGTTTTTAAGCAGAATAAAAATAGTTGTTCCATTAAGTTAAAATAACACACAGAAATTTTCGTGTATTTAATTTACAAAAATATACTTTTCACATATTTCCAATTTGCTGCAAATATTTTACTGGAATATCTCATTTCAATTTATGTTCCAAGAACAAAAGAAATGAGTTTTTATAAAAGATGAATCTGACGGACAGTCAAAACAAAAAAAATTATAGTCCAATGTGATTGTCTCGTATTTTAACAGAAAAAGATAAAATAAAATTATAAATTCGAATTTAAAATTTTTATTTAAAAAAAATAGAGTTGGACCAGAAGACATTGCATTCAATAATTATCTTTAAAAAATTAGCTTTCAGACTAAAAATGTAGTAAAAAAATTAGCTATTAAAAAATTAAAAATGACAGTAAAAAAAACTTTTTTTAGACTTTTCACAAAATTGACAAAAATTTCAGTCCAAACTTTTTATTTTCCTCATTTTTTTCCAATTTTCATAAAAAATATTTACTTCTTTCTTATCCTGTTAATAAATTGAATTCCTGCAACGAATATTATTATTCATCAAAGAATTTTAATATTTAAAAAAATAATTAAATTTATTCTCGCGAAGAATTTTACAAAACTCTTTAAATAATTTATTTCTTTCGACAAATTTTATGCAATTTCTAATTTAAATAATTGAATACCTAAGAAATTTTTATTATTCATGAAAAGAATTGAATTCTTCGAAGATTTTTACAACAAAATTCTTACATAATTGGATTCCACTTGAAAATTTTTTAAAAATAGTAGATATTGAAAATCGTCAAACTGCGAAAGTTTTTAAAAATTATCAAATTTTACAAAGAATTCTATTAAAATTTTTGACCATTATTGAATGTCTGTGATATTTTATTGATTGTTTTTTGTAAATAATTGAATTCCTAAGAAGCATTTTATTATTTATGAAAATAATTGAATTCTTGCCAACGAATTTATTAGAATTTGTCAAAATATTTGAATTTTAAAGAAGAAATTTATTACTTTTAAAAATAATTGAATTCTTATGTTCAACAATGTTTGTACATGAAAATAATTGAATTTCGCAAAGAATTTTATTAAAATGCCTTAAAAAAATTGAATTAATACAAAATTTTTTGATGTAATCGAAATTTTGCCACGAATTTTATTCAGGGACCGATTCTAAAACGAAACTAAATCAAAAATTTACGTTTAATTTATTTTCGTGTCGACCCGAACCTAAATTAAACAAAATAATTTATTTTCGTGCGTCGACCCGAACCTAAATTAATCAAAATAATTTAGTTTCGTGTCGAGTGAAAACTAAATTGAAAAACTTAATTTAGTTTCATGTCCGACTTGAAACTTAAGTCCATAATTGAAATCCTTCGTTAAAATTTTATTATTTATTTGAAAACAATTGAATATCTGTTAAGAGTTTTACTAAAATTTTCAACAAAAAAAATTAACTTCCTGAGAAGAATTTTATTTATTTATGAAAAAAATGAATTATTGCAAAAAATTTTATTAAAATGTTAAAAAAGAATTGATTTTTTTTTAAGAACATTGTTACTTTTGAAAATAATCGTATTCATTATACGTTGGTGAAGTTTACAACGTTTATAATCAACGATTTCTGAAAGAAAATATTTTTTTAAGCAAATTTTTATTAATTTTTTTACAGAAAATAGTGCGTTTAATATTTTTAATAATGATTTACAAAAAAAAAATATTTGTGAACAGAAATTTTTATTCTTTTTGGTAGAAAATAATTTTTTTTCTTTCAATCGTTGATCATAAACGTTGCAAACTTCACCGACGTTTCATTATAAGAATTTTAGAAACATTGTTTTGAATAATTAATTTTGTTGTTTATTAAAAAAATATTGAATTCTTGGGGAAAACTTTATTTGTGAAAGTAATTGTATTTTTCGATAAATTAATTTAAAAAAGTATTACAAATAATTGTTACTCTTCGATGAGTTTTATTATTTATGAAAATAATTGAATTTTGGATGAATCATATTAATTTTTTTTTGAATAGTTGAATTCTTTTGCGAATTTTTATGAAGTTAGGGTAAATGCGCTTATTACTGGGATTTTTTTATAATACAATTATTTTACTATTATAGAATAATATAATATTTGAAAAGGTTAGAAAAAATTATTTTCTACCTTACTCAATACCATTGTGCGTATAGAAACACATTTAAAGTATTAATAATTAAATTATTTAAAAACGACAATTGCATATCGTATAGTAATTGATATAATTTGTTAATTCATTTAATTTGTTTAAATGATCAATTTCCATAAAGTTTTTATTAATGTTTTATTATCTACATGACAAGAGCTTTCAATTTAATTAGCTTTAACTTTACTTCTTGCATTATAATTCCCGTGTTTATTATTTCAAAGGCTGCTAAATCTGAAAATCGCAGTAGATGGCACATTTACCCTACTAGATATTGAAAAACATTGAATTTCAAATATTTTTTTTTTGAAACTAAGTAATCGAATCGTTTCAAAGAATTGTAGTTTTAAAAAAGTACACAAATAGTAGCATAACGTATACGAAAAATTATTAAATATAAGGTTTTAGTAGATGAGTGCGAACTTAATATAATAATTGATCTAAAAGAAGAAATAAATAAATTTTTTGGAACATCAAACTTTCATTCACATTTTTAAGAATTTGATTCAACATTAGATGCGATAAATGTGCGAAACTTGCTCGATTCTCTTGAACGAAGCAATCTTCAGCACTCATCTTATCGATTGCAATCTCTTAACAGCAGTAGTATGAACTGAGAGAAAATCTATCCGATAAATAGCTATGAAACTCTAGAACGAGACAGAGATCCTAGTAGGCGTTTTGTCAATGCCCCAAGTGGTATTCGTGCGATATGTTAATGCGATTCATAAAGTGGGTTAAATAGGATGTCGCAAAGTGGGGTCAAACGTGACGACCCAAAGCTCTATGCAGTTCGAGAGAGAAGGAGACACTGTAAATTAATATATATATATATATATATGTTTAGAAGACTTTATACAAACACTAAACTCGACTAATTGCTACTAGACCTTATAGCATCCATCACCATTTCCACGCACTAAATCGGAGGAAAATGTGTCTGGGTGGCGCCATAGAGAAGAGAAAAACAAGAAAAACCCAAATCGGAAACAATGGATCATTATACTACTTCAATAGTCGCAATACGATGATGATAATATCCGTCCTAATGTACCAATGTAACAGGTTTTGGACTCCGCTTGTATTTCGAGAGGAATAAATTTCGCTTACATTTATGTTAATCAGTCACTGGGCAAGGAAGCGGTAGTCGTCATTCATCGATTACATAATACGAGCCGGTACGTGTTACATAGTTATTGACTGTTGCTTTTTTAAAAAAAAAAAAGATAATAGAATGTCTCACAAATAATTGCCGCACAACGATAACAAAAATTTCGTCAACGCTATTTTGTATTCACTGCTTTTAAATCCTGTTATTAAATACAATTCCCAGGCTTTAGAGAGCAACTAAAAAAATTTTGGGGGGGAAAAATAGCGGATTGAAAATTATAAAATAGGGGACTTTTAAGGGACTATAAAAATTGTTTAAATAAAGATAAAATATAACTTATTTATAAAAACACAAACATTAGTACAATTTTTAAATACTGCTTTAAGATATTTTACTACAATAAAGAGTACAACGGTAAATATTAATTTACATTTAAGAAGTCTTTAACAGCATGTGATTGTTGGATCCTCAATGGTAACTTTTTCAACCACTTTTCTTTTTAAATATTTCATAAATCGAGCTGAAGTTTTATAAAAAAAAGTCTCAAATACATTAAAAAAGAACATTGATATGCAAAAGTATTAATATTTCCAAAATTAAATTATTACAAATTACTTTAAAATTATCACTTCTCACGGTCACTTCTAATCAATTTTCTCTCCTCTACCGATTTCAAAGTGTTTTATTATAACTAATTTTAAAAATAGTAAAACTTTTACACTTCACTGCCTTTCTTTATTGTATTTTAGACATTCGTAAAAAATATCAGCTCATTTTATTAAATACTGAAAGAGACAAGTGATTCAAAAAGATTACCATTGAGAACCCAACAATCACATGCTGTTAAGATTCAAATACAAATTCAAAATATTTATTTTTACAAAAATTAATTCTCTTAATTTTAATTTACATAAAATTTTGTTTTTACTTTAATTATTAAACTAAGATTCTTTTTAAACACATTCGTTAAATAAACAAAAAACAAGTTTTTAATCCATTTACATCTTCATGAAAGCATCTTTAATTATTACACATGATTTTAGAAGATCTTTAATAATTAGTGGAAATTAATTATAATTAAATTGTACAATTATTACATTTTTAAAAAGAATTTAGTCTTTTAATTATAATGTATGTCATAACAAGTTTGTGCAGATTATATAAAAATTTCTTTTTCTAATTTTAACAGTAAAGAATAAATTAACATCCTTAATAATGTCAAAATAAAACAATAATTGGCAGCTCTTAACAACGTAAATATCGAAGGGTTGAAAACTTTTCCCTACCCCTAAAATAAATTATTTTTAATAATTTTTGAAAAAGTTCTTTCCGAATTTTCAAATTCATTTATTTACAATTCAATTTTACGAAATTTTGATTATTCGGGAATTCATTAATTAAATATACGTTAGAAAATCAAAACCTCAGATAGTTTCTAAAAAAAATGCATAAACTTTGTCAAAAAATGAATTATACAAAATTGTTAGTTAAAAGTATGAAAATTTTTAATTTTCAAAAATTTTAATTTGAAACCTTTTTGAAATTCAATAATTATTTCTAAAAATTAATGCTATTATGCTTATAAATAATATTCAATTGTTATCTAAAATTTTAAGTAAAATTCATTTTGAAGTAAATTTTCATTAAGAAACTCTACGAAAATTTAATTAACATTAGATACAAAAATAATTTATTTGAATAATTGAATATTTCTTAAAATATGAATTTTTAAAACAATTTTATCAACAACTTTTTAAAAAATTGAATCTTTTTGATGAATTTTAATAAAAAAAATTGTATGAATAATTAAATTTTTCGCCAAATTCGTTTCAAAATGGTATTAAAAATAATTTAAATTCTGCGATAAGTTTTATTAAGTATGAATATATAAAACGTTCGTAAATAATTGAATTCCGGTGAAATTTTTATTATTTATGAATATAATTAAATATTTGTGTAGAATTAAAAAAATATTTTTTAAATAATCGAATTCTTTTCAAAAATTTTTATTAAAAAGTTGAAAATTATTGATTTGAAGAAAATATTTTAATTATAATTTTTATTTAATTTAAATTATTCATTAAATAATTTCTAAATAATAATTTTATGACAGTTGTTGAAGAAAATTTTGAAAAAATGTAAGTTTTTGTCCTTAAAACTGAATACAATGTTTTCAAACAGTTACTTTTAAATTTTTTTTCTAAATATGTGCAGATGTTTCATAAGAAGTTAATAATGCTTAAAAATTGTTTCAAAGAAATAATCAAAGTAATAAGCTGATAAACAATGAACAATGAAATTAACAAACCTATATGCAATAACTTATATAAAAATAATAAACAATAAAATTAGAAAAACTAATAAATAACCTATAACTAAACAAAAACGAAAAAAATACTTCTTGTACATGCAGGTGCCTACATATTCTAAAATATAAAATCTTTGTTAAAACAACAAAAATATTACATAAAACATATAATTTTACAAAATTACATTTCTTAAATATTAAGAATTATATTTAAAAAACAATAATTAAAAAATGTTCTCTTCTATTTTACGAGCAAGAAAATAAAAATCGTAAAAAGTTAATAATTAATCATGTTCTTGTGCTGACTGAGATAATTGTTAGTGGTCATAAATCCGGATTTATAATTACAGGATTTAAAAATAGACATTACTATAAAGTTACATTATAGAGAAACCTCAATGATTTTATGCAAGTAATGGAAGCGTCTTTTTTTTGTGGTTAACTCTTTATCGTGCGCGGTTCATGAATACCTCATGCCATACCTTATCTTTGGCACTCGAAAATAAAGATTGTCATAATTGACACGTCAATAATAATTTTTGCCCGACACTCACTTTTGCTCTTATTCTTATATAATCAAGTCAGGAGTCATCCATAAAGCATGTGATACTTTAAATAAAACATCAAACTCCATGTTAAATCATTAAAGAATAAATTTTTAGTATTTTTCAAATTTTCTTCGATTATCCGAAAAAAAAATTCATGTTCGGAAAGTAATAAAATTATTATTATTATTTTCACTTATGAGATTTAACAAAAAAGATAAAAAATAATTTTTTTAATTCAAGATAACGAAACAGTTCTGATAATAATTATGGTTTTCTTTTAAAAAATAATTGTTCTATGTAACAAATAATTAAATTATCTTTCAATTGTAAATATAAATTTGTCTCTTGATTTCCGGGTGTGTTGTGTGTATATGCAGGTCTGAGTAATCAATTAAAAACCCTTCGGCCACTAAATACATAATCTAATTAAAATTCCATCTCCTCACCCCTTTTTATTTGCTTCTGTTGTTTAAGATGTGTCTCGGGGCCGGGATCGCTCATGACCCCATTTTTTTCACTCATTATAAAGCCTTCATTCTTTTTCGGCTTCATTATTCCACCCAAAAAAAATTTACAGCCTTACTGCAAATTTAATTTTTTCACGCCGAATTTGCACACAGCACAATTTTCACTAATGACATATACAACGAAATAAGAAACAATTTTAATTAAAAATAAGAATAATAAATAGATCACTGAGACGATAAATTTAAAAGTACGTAAATTTTTTTTTATTTATTTAATAAATTTATTTTTCGATGAATTATTAATTTTCCAATTAATCACGCTTCATTAAGTGGAAATTTAAACTTGTTTGGGAAAAAAAAAGTTAATAATTGAGATTGATTAGAATTGAGTTTGGTTTACGGAAGAACTGAATGATCCTCATAAGTTGAAACGCGAACCGACACTAATAAGAAAGTAAGGTAGATTCATGACACTGTAGATCCCCCCCCACTATATTTCAAGTGCTGTTGTATGATGTCACTGGTTCGAAATGACGTTTCCAGGAATAAACTGCTAGAGGGATAGTTATCTGACTGCATGAGCATCATTTACTGAATTCATTTGGTCATTTAAGCTTTATTGTTTTAAACATAAAAAGCAATTTCTTTCTTAAGGCACCGCCATTAGAAAATTATTTTTCAACAAACAAAAAAAATGGTATGTAAATTTTTTAAGATTCTGATTGCTAATGACATAGTATTACATTACACTCCCGGAATAATGTTAAAACTAAGCTGAATTTTTAAAACGTTTGTACATAAGAAACCAATTTTTTTACGATATGTAATATGTATGTTATTTCAATAAGCACTCACTAAATCGGAATTAGAAACGTCATGCCTTAATCCAAATTATTTAAATTGTTTCCTATTATTAATTACTTTTCAGTTTTCACTGAAACCAAATCACCGTTTTCTTCAAAGTATCAATTTGGTACAAGAAAATTTGAAACAATTTATGATTTGATCCACATTTTTGGTATCAATTCTTTATTATTTGGTCAACAGTTCAAACAATTATAAAATGCTATATTTGTTTTAATATAATTATTAATTAATATTAGACTTCGCACTCGATAATCAATTTTAAAAAACTAGCAAAACGTACTTTACGAACTAAAAAAAGAATAGTAAAAAAGTAACTATGGAAAAATTAAACTTAACCAAAAAGAACTCTTCACAAAACTGACAAAAATTCCATTCCATATTCTTTATTTTCCAGGCTTTTTTCTAATTTTCATCAAAAAATATTTACTTCTTTCTTATCCTGCTAATAAATTTAATTCCTGCAACGAATTTTATTAGTCATCAAAGAATTTTAATATTTAGAAAAATAATCTAATTTATTCTTGCACAGAATTTTACAAAACTATTTAAATAATTTATTTCATTCGACAAAGTTGATGCAACAAATTTCTTGAATAATTAAATTATGTTTGAAATTAATATAATCAATGAATTTATCACTTGGTTAAATTTTCAAATTCAAATCTTTGAAAATTGGAATTTTTCATAGTTTCAATTAACAATTGTGTAGAATTAATTATTTTTTAGAAGTTTAATTGAATGTTTTTTGCAATTATTTCAAGTTTTTATTTTCTAATACATATCTATTTGAAAAATTTTCTAATAATCAAACATTTATTATTTTATTTATTATTTATTTTTACATCTTGACTCGTATTATGTTTGGAATTGTTATGAAAATAATAGATATTGAAAATCATTGAACTGAGAAAAGCTTTAAAAATGATTAAATTTTACAAAAAATTCCATTAAAATTTGTGACCATAATAATTACTTTTGAAAACAATTAAATTCTTATGATAAATATTTTTTTTAAATAATTAAATTTTGCTAAGCACTTTATTAAAATACCTCAAAATAATTGAATTTTAGTAAATAATTATGTTATTAATGGACATAATTATTTTTAAAAAATAGATTAAAATTCTATTTAAAATAATTGATTTTATTCGAACAATTTTATTAAAACATTTGAAAATAATTGAATTCCTGTAAAAAATTAAAATATTTTTGTAAATAATTGATATTTTCAAGGAGTAGAAATAAAAATATCAAATTCTCTGACTTTTCCAGGTTTTCCAGGTTGAAACTTTGACTTTTTTGATTCAATTATAAATTTCTAGAATGTTTAACTAAAATTCTTTTTCAAATCAATTTTTAAAAAAGTTTTTTGAGAATTTTCTAATTAATAATTTGTTTAGAATTCAATTTTAACTGAAATTTTGATTATTAGAAAATAAAAACTTCAAATAATTGTAAAAAACATTCAATTAAACTTCTAAAAAAAATTAATTCTACACAATTGTTAATTGAAACTATGAAAAATTCCAATTGTCAAATATTTGAATTTGAAACCATTTAAAAATTCAATTATTTCTAAAAATTCATGTTATATTGCTTTCAATAATCAAGAAAAATCTAAAATTTTAACTAAAATTCATTTTTAAATCAATATTTATTAGAATAATCTACGAGAATTCAATTATTCACATAACAAAAATTAAAAGTTTATTAAATAATTGAATTTTCATAAAGAATTTAACTAACATATTGTTAAATAATAAATTGAATTCTTTTGACAAATTTTAATAAAATTTTTCAGAATAATTTCATTCTTCGAGAAATTTGAGTAATTGTATAAAATTTTGTCTTAAAAATAATTAAACTTTGCAAAAAATTTTATTAAAATCCCTTAAAATAATTGAATTTTGCAAAGAATTTTATTAATGTCCTTTAAAATAATTGAACTTTTCTAAGAATTTTATTAAAATTCTTAAAAATAATTGAACTTTTCTAAGAATTTTATTAAAATTCTTGAAAATAATTGAATTTTGCAAAGCATTTTATTAAAATTCTTGGAAATTGAATTTTGCAAAGAATTTTATCAAAATTCCTGAACGTAATTGAAGTTAAAAAAGAATTTTATTTAAATTTTTAAAATAATTGAATTCTTTTGAGAAATTTTTTTCAAGCAGTAATATTAAAAAGCTTCTGGATAATCAACTTTGATTTATGTTCTCTAAAATTTTTATCTGTTTCCTTTTTTGCTTTTTCTTTATTCTTTATGAAAGAAAACATATTTACATTCCTTTTGTTTCAAAGCAAAAATTTATACAATTTGCCGGATAATTATGAAAAATTACTGTTGATATGCGTGAAAATATGTCTTTTTGATATTCTGAAACATATATTTATACTTGCAATAAAATTTTATAAGTTATAAAACAGCGGTCTTTAAAAAGTGTTAAACAGTCAATTTTATAGGTATACATCATGCTAACCGTTTTCACAGGAAAATTTCTACTTTTTTGTCACCGACATGAAATACCGCAAATTTGAAACAATAACAGATGCTTCAACAATTTGTATTTCAGACTAATAATAAATCGAACATTATTGACTAATTAGCAGTACATTATTATCTGATACTGTTGATATCTTAAGAAACACAGTTTATAAATTTGCAAATTAATTTAAAAAAAACATTCTAGAATTATTCATTATTATCTACAGCGTTCACTACTGCAATAAACAAGGAAACCAGATCTGCACACAGTTCTTCATTACTTTCGAATTGTAATCGAGGGAAATCAACAAATAAAAACTCAAAAACAGTTGTCTGTTCGCTTTTAGCAGACTTTCAAGTTTTAAATGATCATTGGCATCAATTCTCCAACGTTTTTCAACAAACAAAAATAACTATTTTCCCTTCTCGATCGCAATTTAGAGAGTACGAGCAGCATTGCATTGCTCTTTTCATTATTTATTATATATGCTGTTCACTAAATAAACGATAATCTGACACTGAAACAGTTCTTATTTTTAATAGATTCGCTCCAATTGCTATAAGCTAGAATCTAATTCACAATGATTTGAAATCTGATTTGGATTTAAATGAAAACAAAAATGAATACAAATAATTCTATACAACTGACAGTACTTTTATTATATTAATTCTTAATTTTTTAATTTAGATTATTCTTAATCATTTCTGTTTGCTCCGATAAATTCTTTTTGACAAGATTAGAGTTTAAAATTTTTACTATACATTTAAAAATGTCAGTGTCTATAAATATTGTTTCTTTATTATATATTTTTCGCGTTACATGTATTTTCTGTTTTAATATTAAACATTTTACATGACTAAAATGTGATGTTAATATTGATATAAGCGATTTGTTGCGAAGACAGTCTAATGCTATCTTTAAAAAAAAGAGAGATAAGCTTTTTCAATTCGGTGTTCGAAACTGCGATATTTCTCTCTTAAATCTCCATTTGACAAAGATGAATTTATAAGATATTTCATCAACAAATTTTTATTAATAGAAAATCAATTTTTAAAAAATATTTATAATTCATTCAGGAGGCGAAAACAATAAAAAGGATTGTAGAAAAAAAACCATATTAAGAGACTAACAACTGAAAAACAAGCAAAGACCAACAGTTAACCGAATAATTTTTAAAGACGCATACCAAAATCTTTATCACGATCTAGTTTTACATATTTCTTAATTTTATCATAAAATGCTTTAAAAATGCAACGGAATAATATTTGAAAGAAAGTAAAGTTTTACAACATTTAAAGAAAAACAACACGATCAATAATAATTTAATTTTGAAAATTTTTCAAGAAGATTTTATCACGAATTGTTTACACGTGTTTCAATGTGACGATAACAAAGGTGTGTGCGTTTTGGCCTTGATTCCACTATGAAATTTAACAGGCCACATGTGTAAGAAGTCAAGTTAAATACACCAGAAAAGAATTTGATTTATGGGCCACTTACTGTATAAATTTTAATGTACAAGATCGAGAAATAATGTCATTTATTGAATTAAAAATTCACCATAAAGTTTAATTTGTATAGTCGCGCATCATTATTATATTGAAAAATTAACAGTATTTTATATATTTTATGTTTCCTTTTTTTCAAATCATAATTTATATAATTTGAATACATGGAACGTTTTTTAAGCTATATATATATATATATATATATATATATATATATATATATAATACACACGTTATAGTCAATCTGGAATTCATTTAATCTAATTCTATCTCTCTGGGTAAGAAGCAGCAGAAGAAGAAGATTCTCTTCGACTATTACACAAGACTTTGGAGCATTTGCAGATGTGAAATTTTCACCTTTGGTAATAATTAAGAAGTCAAGTGCCATTTACAAATTCTCGATTGAGTGATAAATTATATTATTTTCAAAGTGAAGATAGCGTGACTTAAGGAATTTATTGCTATTAATAAATACGATGCGAGAAAAAAACCTGCATTAATTATTTATGAATTTATTTGATATTCAATGAATCATTACAAATGTTTAAAGATCATTTCTGACTACCACACACCTTAATAATCGATTTAAAAATAGTAAAAATATTAAAAATATTAAAAAAGGGGAAATTAACTACATGAATCTATATTCCAATTTTCGGACTTTGAAGCAGTATTAAAAAACTCAATTGGATCAGAAAACAAATCCACATTTTCTACAATATTTTCAAAATTACTAGAGGACATTTCGAACTTTTCTGTCTAAAACTCAAAAATCAACTGAAGAAATGAATAAATGCACCTTGTTCTACACATGTACCTTTTTGTCAAAAGAAATTCAATTATTTAAAAAGAAAGTTTAATAACATTCGTCACAAAAATTCAATTATTTTAAAAGTAATATAATTCGTTGCAGAAATCCAATTATGTTTCAAAATTGACAAAAAATTTATATTATGTTTATAAATAATAAACTTTTTCTCCAAAATTCAATTATTAAAAAAAAATGTAATACAACTGTTGTCTGAATTTCAATTAAATTTTAATATACAAAATTTTCATCAGGTTTGTCGAAAATTGAAATTATTTTTCAAAATTTTATTAAAATTTGTTTAAAAAAATTCAATTGTTATTTAAAAATATTCGTTGATAAAGTTCTTCACAAAAATTAAATTTTAAAAAAGTTCAATTATTTAATAAAATGTTTATTTTCAGAGTTAATTAAATGAATTCTCGTAGAATTTTCAATTAAATATTAATTAATTTAATAATTTTTTAAAAATTTATTTGACAATTTTCAAATTAACGTATTTTCAATTTTAAGAAATTTCATCGATTATTCAAAAAATTCTTTAATTATATAATAGAAAATAAAACTCAAAATAATTTCAAAATAAAAATTTAACTAAACTTTAAAAAACAAATATTATACAGAATTACTCGTTGATAGTATGAAAAATTCCTATTTATTTTATTTTGATTGTAAACCTTTGGAAAATTAAATTATTTATTAAAATCCACGGCTATAATGCTTTCCATATTTAATTAAAATTTAAAGTTTTAAGTGAAATTCGTTTTTAAATCAATGTTTAATAGAAAAATCTACGAGAATTCATTTAATTAACTCTAAAAATAAACATTTTATTAAATAATTGAACGTTTTTAAAATTTAATTTTTATGAAGAACTTTATCAACGAATTTAAAGAAAAATTTCAAAAAATTTCAATTCTTATTTAAAAATTCGTTGATAAAGTTCTTCATAAAAATTAAAATTAAAAAAAAATTAAATTAAATTTTAATATTATACAAAATTTTCATCAGGTTTGTCGAAAATTGAAATTATTTTTCAAAATTTTAGTAAAATTTGTTTAAAAAATTTCAATTCTTATTTAAAAATTCATTGATAAAGTTCATCATAAAAATTAAATTTCAATAATGTTCAATTATTTAATAAAATGTTTATTTTCAGAGGTAATGAAATAAATTCCCGTAGAATTTTCTATTAAATATTGATTTAAAATCGAATTTCAGTTAAAAGTTTAAATTATAATTAAATATGGAAAGCATTATAGCCGTGGATTTTAATAAATAATTTAATTTTCCAAAGGTTTACAATCAAAATAAAATAAATAGGAATTTTTCATACTTTTAACGAGCAATTCTGTATAATATTTGTTTTTTTAAAGTTTAGTTAAATTTTTATTTTGAAATTATTTGGAGTTTTTATTTTCTACTATGTAATTAAGGAATTTTCGAATAATCGATGAAATTTCGCAAAATTAAATCGAAAACATGTTGATTTGAAAATTGTCAAGAAACTTTTTGAAAAATTATTAAAAATAATTGAGTTAAAGAAGAATTTTAGTTACAAATTCTAGAGAAGTAAAACTTTTCTATAAATCCGTCATTTTTAATAATAAATTAAATATATATTAAAAAATCTAAGTAAGTTTAGAAGAATTTTAGTTATTAAGATTTTTTTTTTAAATGTAGGTTTTTTAAATTCTTTAATAAAATTAATTTTAAATTATTGAAATTTTACAAAATTAAGAACTTTTCTTTTTTAACTTTAAAGTTTCAAGATTTAATAGTAGACGCACTATAAACCGTTTTTTAATGTTTTACCTTCTTCGTATACTAGTTTTCATGCGCCTATGTGTAATATCACAGAAACTATTAACTTTTTTATATATATAGAAATTCCTCTGTCGATATAGATATCTTCACATCTACGATTTCAGTAATTGTCAATCAACTAAAACGTTTATATTCGAACACATCGTAATTTTCCTGTATTCCAAACTTCATATTTAAAAAACTTTTTCTTTTGTTTCAATATTAGTACAATATTTTATAATTATTATAGTTTATTTAGTTTGCATTGCCCATTAATGATCCTTGTGATTGAGGACTGAGACTTAAATAAATAATAAATTTAGATGAATAGTAATAAATAACATTATATGATGTTGTTGTTTTTGTTCTATAATCCACTTATTTATTTCTCTTTTCTACATTAGCTTTCGCCCGAAAACGTTGGGCCTCTTCAGATGAGAATTCAAAGTGGATTAATTCCTTCAATTTAAAAAATTATATATATATAATAACCCAAAAATGAATTTTTTTTTGAAAACGCATTTTTTAGCGCGAAAATATGTACATAGTATAAAGTCTGGTAATAAATAGTAATAAATAATTTTAAAAAATACAGCAAACGTGCCAATGAGAGAGAGATATGATATCAACTTTAAAGAGTTTGCTCTAGTTGCAATTTGAAAAAAGAAACTGAGAGTGCACTCGTGAATAATTTTCAAGCTTGGTCAAGAGGTTCACAAGCCAATAGAAAACCAAGGTTGCAAGGTTGTAAAGTATGCAGCACATCATCGGATGAAGTAAAGGCAATCAAGAGAATGACTTTAAGAGGGAGTCGCCCTTATGTTTATTGCTCCAATGTATATAGCTAGAAAAAATCAATATCAAATCAACCATGTAATTGAAGTTCTTTCAGAGTATCCTTACACGAAATTGTTTGGTAATTATTCTCCTTTCATCTCTCTACAAAATATGCCACATGTATTTTTCTTTAAAGAAAAAAAAGTAGAAAACAAAAATATTCACAACTTTAATTACTTTCTTCATTCAACTCTTTTTCTTCTTTTCATTTTTCATCATGTGGATCAAAAGAAAAATTGGAATCGAAATCCTTAAAACAATACCGTACGTTTCGAAAATTATGACAAAGGATGAATAATTTTTCTTTCCAAAAATTCCCACTATGTCTTCGTGTATAAAAACTTGCAACTATTTTTCAAAACGTGCGTATAAAAGTTTCATTGAACTCAAAGTACAATAGTCGTCATTCTTTCTTATCTTGCGTCTGTTTTGCCTGAATGATTAAAGCGACTTCGGATGAGAGTCAGTGCGGCTACTATGCAAACTTGACTGCATCAATATTGAATTTATTGGCTCTAAAGAAGAGGCTGTTGCGGAAATAAAGTATAGCTGCCAACTATAAATGAATTGAAAGAACGGAGTAATTATCCACAAGCGTTATTAAGAGAGTAGTATCACACCAATTGCAAAACATCTCCTGTAAAATAACAAAGTGCTTTTTATTTTTAAAATAAACAATCGATGCTTTCTATGCAATGTATATTATTTGTTAAAAAAAAACAATTAACACTGTATTACCTATATAGAAGAGTTTCTAGGAAAAGAGAAACAAAAACAATACACCTTTCTAGATAAGATTTTTTCCAGGTAATTTTTAGTTTAGAAAATACTAAATACTGCTATTATTAAGATTAATCAAAGTGTGATGGAGAAAAAAACAGGTGTAACGGTATAACATTCAGGTAGAGAGTGTTTTCTAGTCTCTAAGGTAGAGGTAAGTCTGTTAATTGACACTGATTAAAGGAGATAATTACCGGTGAATATGATTGCGTAAAGAAGACTTGTTTTTTCATCATTAATCATCAGGAATACCAGAAAACTTAAGCATTGTTTTTTTCTGCTTTCCAGACAAAATTTTGACTTCTTCTCTGACTTTAAAGAATATTTTGATTCACTATGAAAAAAATCGATCTGGTACAAATTTGCGAATTTTTGGAATTGTAAAATTATTCGAAAACAATAACTTCTTCTTTAGATAAATATATAATAATAATAATTTCAAATTCGAATCTTTTTGATTAAAAAAAAACTTATAATAATTAATCAAGACTAAGAGATAAAATCATTATTTTATACAATAAGAATATTTTTACTGTAACTTCTTAAAAATTATTTTCACCATTTCATTTTAATAATTTTTTTCTACAATTTTTGAACAAACATTTCTTTAAATCAATCATTTTATAAATATTAAAAACAAAAATTGTTTAAGAACTTTCAAATCTATTTGTTTGCAATATTCAATTTTTCGAAATTTAATGATTATTCGGAAATTCTTCAATATTAAATTATAAAATCACAACTTCAAATAATTAAAAAAAAAAAAATCAATTACAATTTTTTCCAAAAAGGTAATTCTACAAAATTATTAGTATGAAAAATTCCGATTTTCAAAGATTTTAATTTGAAACCTTTTCAAAATTTTTTCCAAAAAGTTAATTCTACAAAATTATTAGTTAAATGTATAAAAAATTCCGATTTTCAAAGATTTTAATTTGAAACCATTTCAACATTGTATAATTCCTAAAAATTTAAAATAGAATTCTTTTTATATATTAAATTATTATCTACAATAATTTTAACTAAAACTAATTTTTAAATCATTTGTCATTACAAAATTCTTCGAGAATTGAATTATTTAACTAACAAAATAAATAATATATTTAATAATTACCTATTTCTTGAAATTTAGTTCTTGTAAAAAATTTTATTACTTATGAAAATAATTGAACCACTGAAAAGTATTTTGAAATTTACAGAAATTTAAAAATTATTTTCTTTTTTGAAAAAATGTATATAACAATTTCTCAACAAATTATAATAACAGAATTCTTAAAATAAATTTTTATAAACTTTTTAAGGTAATTTTTGAAAAATAACATAAAATTTATTTCAATTTTTTGGAAATAGGTAAATAATTGATAAAATTAAAAATAATTGAATTTTAAAAAATTAGAATGAAAAAATTGTAATAAGAATAACTTTTTTCAAAAATATTTTACTATTCATTTCTAGAAACTATCATTTTTATTAGTTTTCCTTTTTTTTATAAAACTAAATAAAAATTTTATGAGATTTAAAAAATTTTTTTTGAACCCAATTGAATTTTTGTGTATTACTTTTAAAAATAATTAAATTTTCTGCAATTAATTGTAATTTATCCAAAGGTCAATTTGTTTTTAGTTTTTTTAAACTAAAATTCAACTCTATATAAAATATTTTTAATAATTAATGAAGTAATTAATTTCAAAAAAATTTGCATTAAAATTTTTCAAAAATCTATTTAATATTTCTACACTGAAAGAAAATGTATAATAAATTTTGTAAAAGTATTTTACAATTTAGGGAAAAAGTGCAACAAACCAAAATTTTGATATAAAAAATACGAAACTTAAAAAAAAATTATGTAGAATTTAGTAAAGTTATATTAAAATATTTAAAATTGAATTTAAATTCTTGATATTTGATATAATTATAGTAAATTTCACGTATTTTTTTTTAAAGTTGGATATTTTTTGTATCAAAATTTCGGTTTGTTGCACTTTTTCCCCAAATTATAAAATACTATTACAAAATTTAATATACATTTTCTTTCAGTGTAATTAAATTCATTAGAAATTAACATTTTCCAAGACTTTAGTTTGAAACCTTTTTAAAATTAATTATGTTAGGAAAATTGTAAAGCCAACTCTTTTGAAATTCAATTAATTTTGAAATATATTGAAGTAAAATTATTTGTAATTAATAATTTTATAATATTTCGAGAAGAAAAAACAGGGAATTATTATCAGAAATACAAGGGTTTTTTTTTAAATCAGAGAATTCGTGGAAAATTTAATGAGAAATTTTTTTTTTTTATTTATTGGGAGGCAGGCAACGGAAAAGAATAAAAAATTCAGAATTTCCTTATGAATTCAAAGAATTTATTTTCTTCCAGTACTTTTAATAAAATTCCCGGAATTTTCCCTGGGCAATTTATTCTACTTTCCCTGACTTCCATGACCTGTGGCAATCCTGATGATGGATAATAATTAGAAAAGCAGGAGTGTAGGAGTAAATATCTAGAAACATAATTCGGAGGAGGATTTTACTTTGGCTCAGAATTCGCTAAGGTTTCTTCAAAGATAATCCTCCCTTTTTTCTTTTTCACTGAAAGGCCATCTGACCATCCATAACGCCTGACTCGAGGGGTGAATCAAGTGCAAAGAAGAATCGAACGATCGGTGCATGGGCTGTGAAGGAGGATACGGTCAGTGCAACGACGAGGAGTCGAGCCAAGCAGCCCAGCCCAAGCCGGCAAATGCAGGTCACGCTCAAATAGCGCGACAGCCAACATAACGCGCGAGGCAACAACGCTAAGGAAAAGCGCAACTTGAAAATGAAAATGAAAAACAAAACTCCAAGACAAGAATGAGCCACCGTCGGCCAAGAAAACGTCAAATCAACGATACGACTAATTATAGGTATAGGAGGCGCGTTGCACCCTATTTCCGACCGTCTCGAAAACATTGGTCCGCCATCGAGAGGAGGAAAATATTTCACCTCATAACCCACATGAAAAATCACTGGCAAACACCACTTGGAATTATTCATTCTGTCATCGTACTATTGTTACTGTTTACGGATAGACGTATGCAAATAGACAATTGTTGAGAATGCGTATAATGAAGTGATGAATTCGAAGAAAAAGGTGACCGGCACCGCGAGAGGCACAATTTTCAGCAGTAAATCCACACAAAAATTCTACTCACCCATTTTTTGTCGATTGATGCTTTACTTATGCAAGCTTTTTCTCTTCACTGAATACGTAATTTACACTCGGTCAAACATATTATGTTTCCAATCGAGGCACTGCGATGCACTAATTAGTTTTCCTTCTGTTAGGAAAATGCGAAAAACCGAACAACTATCTGCAGAACAGCAAGTGCTTCTGCGAACATTGTGGATCATGGAGGTTATGCGCATGTGCACGGTGGCTCTGTCGAGTGCGCACGCGCCAAAACAGCAAGTGTATTTTGCGCGGGCTTTTTTGAATTCAAATTTACACCACTTCATTGTTTATTTATTATTTCAAATTCAACAAATCTCAAGTACTCCATAAATTAATCACATTCCGAATCCTGAGTCCATTCCAATTTACTTCGTTATATATTTCTTTACTTATAAAAATAAAAAAATTATAATTATTTTTCTTTTTTACTAATTTTAAACAGACGGAAAAATTATCAAACAATTTTATGGAGTTGTAATTAAAATAATTATTTTATATATAAATTCTAATAAATATTTTAACATTTTTCCTAATTGTTAATAAACAAAAGCAATTAAAATATATATCTATTAATATTATAGAATTAATTCAATTAATTTAATTAATTTAATTAATTTAATTAATTTAATTAATTTAATTAATTTAATTAATTTAATTAATTTAATTAATAATTAAATATTAAAATTAAAATTTTTTTCGTGTACAATTATACAGAAAAAAATCTTCACCTGGAATAACTAAAAATTTCACTATATTAGCGAAATTTTTAATTATTGCAACGAATACTTTCGCTATTTTAGCGAAAATTATCGCTGTTCTAATGAAAGGCTTTTTTTCGTGTAATAATTAATAAAAATTAAATTTTTTTGTCAATAATAAATTAATTAGGCAACATAATCTAAAATTAAAAAAATGTTTCTGAAAATTGTAATTTTTATTTAAATGCAACTTTTAATCGTTTTAAATAAATTCAAAATTGAATTCTTCACCTCTGCATTAAGAAAAATTTAAATTTTCTTTTTGAAAATTTAATAAAAATTTACTTTTTCGAAATAATTATAATTCATCAAAAATACAAATATATTTAAAAAAGAAAATTTTTAAGTGAAAAAAATTAATTTTTTGTAAACACAAAATATATTTCAACAAAATTTTGGAAAAACTTTTAATTGTTTTAATTATTTTTGAAAATCCAACTATTTTCGAAAATTAATTTACTAAAGTTTTTCAAAAATCTCATTTTTCAAAGTTTCTAAATAAAATTTTTCAAATTTAAATCCATTTTTGAAATAAGTCCAACAATTTTTTAACTTTTTCAATTTTTAATTTAATTTCTTTTTAAAAAATTTAATTAATTATTTAAAAAATTTCGAATTAAATGTTTTTTTATAAAACTAAATTCTTCAATGTTTTCAATTAAAATTATTCAAAATTTAAATCTCAGAAAAATTTCAATTTTGAAAAGTCTTTAGTTCCTAATATGATTGTTTCTAAAAATTTTTAAATTTCTCCGAGTTACAATAATTGTTTGGAATTTTCAACTAAAATTCTTTTCTAAATCGAATTTTTTTTAATGGTTTTCAGAAATTTCTCCAATAATGCAATTATTTAATTGTACAAAAATTTGTGAATTGGACTAAAGATATTTTAATAAAATTGCATTTAAATTCTTGAATTTTCTCAAAAATATTAATTATTATTTTAAAAAAAATTGAATTCTTGTGAAGAATTTTCTTAAAAAATCCATCTAATTATTTAAAAGATTTTGAATTAAATTTTTTTTATAAAACTAAATTCTTCAATGTTTTCCAATTAAAATTATTTAAAATTTAAATCTTAGAAAAATTTCAATTTTAAAAAGTCTTTAGTACCTAATTTGATTGTATCTAAAAAATTTTAAATTTCTCCGAGTTACAATAATTGTTTGGAATTTTCAACTAAAATTCTTTTCTAAATCGAATTTTTTTTTAATGGTTTTCAGAAATTTCTTCAATAATGAAATTATTTAATTGTACAAAAAATTGTGAATTGGACTAAAGTTATTTTAATAAAATTGCTTTGAAATTTCAATTCTTGAATTTTTGCAAGAATATTAATTATTTATTGAAAAAATTAAATTATCGTGAATAATTTTATTAAATGTTTTGAAAATTAATAAATTGTTTTGAAAAACTTCTATGAATTTTTTACGAAAATAATGAAATTTTTGTTAATATAAATTTTAATTGAAAATTTTAATATCTGTATTAATTGAATTTTATGAATATTTTTTTAAAAGTTTTTAAAATAATCTTGTTTTTTAATAATTGTAATTAAACATATTTGATTATTGAATTTTTTTTTGAATTTTCAGAAAACAATTAAACTCTTCTTAGAAATTCCATTAAAAATTTGTCTAATTAATTAAATTCATTTAACAAATTTTATTAATTGAAAATATTTCAATTCTTCTGAACAATTTCTTCAATTTCTTTTTTAATTATAGTCGTTTTTATTAATAATAGTAACAAATAATTTTACTCTTAAATTTCATTGAAATTATTCGTAGAAAATAAAATTCATTTAAACAATTTTATCAAAGCTTCTATATATAAATAAAAAATGTTAAATAATTATTTCAACTTTTTTTTAAATGCAGTTTTTTCAATAATTTTAACAGAAAATTTCGAAAAAAATTGTATTTTACAGAGAATTTTTGTTAACTTTTTAAAATAATCTTCTGTTAAGAATTATATAATTATAAAAATTTGATTATTGAATTTTATTCATATTTTTTGGAAATAAATTCCTGAGAAGAATTTCATTATTTATTTACAAAAAAAAAATTAGAAGAATTAGAATTTTTAAGAATATAAAGAAACATTCATTTCTAATTATAATTATAAAAATTAATAAATGAATTTTGAAACTATTGAATCTGTAAAATTACTCAAAAAGCTAAGTTAGAATTTAAAAAATTAAAAACTTTGTAACTTACCAAATAAAAATAAATTTAATACTGTGTTTCGCGAGCGTACATAATATTCACTGTAATTCAATCAAAAATTTAGAAATGTAATTAAAATTTAATTTTCAAATTTTATTTTTATACCAAAAGAGTGGAACTTTGTTGCTATGTGGAAAAAAGTCGAAAAAGACACGTTTTATTAAAATAAGTTGAAGAAAATAAAAAATATCGCAATATTGCCTTGTTGTTTAGGAAAAAAAACAATTAATAATCGCACAAATAATGTGAATGCATTTTTTTATTTCTGCCGAGTTTCTACAAGTGCTTGTTCTTTTCGTCATATATTCGTCAATGAAATTTTTACAATCTATAATTCGAACTAGAATTTCCATTTTATAAGGCATACAAAGCCCCTATTAGGCTATAAAATACACACTAAAATTATTGTTCATGCGTTGACTTAATACCTTTTATCATCAGTTATCTTACATCTTCAGCTATTATAGAATACTGTAGACGCATTGTATTTTATTTTATATTATATTATATTATATATAATTGATAAGAGTTTTTCTGATAAGCATTTCATGTCTGTCTTTATGCATTATTTTTGGACCTTAATTTTTATAATAATAATAATAATAATATTACAAACAAAATTATACAAGTGTAATACATAATAATAATGATTCAATATTACATTCTATTGGCATAAGAAGCTTAAGGAATGAATACTTTTCGTTAAAATAATTATACAATAACGCATAATATATTGAGTACGCATCTATATAAATTATAAATTCTCAAAAATCACATTTTGGTAATGATATCTATATAGGAATGCAGGAATTACAGAATTTTTCGTAGCACTCATATATATTCTTTTTATATATATATTTATATCCTACTAAAATTATCACAGTTTTCATCTTATAGAAACATGTCGACGATTTGTAAAATCAAAGGATAAATTATAATCGCATAAGCATTATTTTCTCCTTACTTTTGTGTGCCTACTTAAAAAAATAATACTTCCATAGAATTGAAAACAAAAAAATTTTTGTTTTAACAATCAAAATACAATTTTCACACACTCGGAACGAAAAATAATTTTTTTCAACTTCAAAAGCATAACAAAGCCTTTAAAGGAAGAAACTAATTTCTCAAGTCTTTTCAGTTAAAAAATTTATAATACTAAAAAACATACGACGTTCCTAAGTTTCACATTACATGTAAAATTATTTTAATCAATAGATTTAAATCCACGAAACAATGATACAAACACAAATATTTTGCTTTTGTATTTTTTTTAGTAACAATATGAATAAAAATATTAATAATGCCGATGGCAATTTAATGCTCATCATCATTACAATCATTATTATCGAAAATAATTTTTCCATGTCTCCCTGTGTCGAATAATCACTTTTTTTCTTCTAAAGTGTCGATAGAAAAAAGCGAAATTATTTTCAAAGTTCGATTGCGGAAATTAAATACATTCTATTCGGTCGTAAAAAAAATTAAAACCAAGCTTCCTCCATGAGGAATTAGTGAATCAAATACTGAATAGATAAAAAATAAAACTAAACAAATTACTAATTCGAAGTGAATAAAAATTAGAATCTAAATGAATAATTAAAAATAGCTGAAAAATTGAAACATTAACCATAAAAGTAGTTAATTTTTTTTTTACTTTTTCAGCTACTAGTTAAACTAAAAATACAAGATCTTATTTGCGATGAAAAAAAAAAATTCGAGTACAGACAAATAGAACAATCATTTTTACATCGTGTAACAGAAAAATAATGTAAAAACCATAATTATTGTGAATTAATTAAAAGTACCTAAAAACTGAGGATAGTTTGAAAATAAACGAACCGAAGGCAGAATAACAATAAATATTAATACCACGCTGTCAATAATTTACATATTTTTATACTATCTATTCTAAACATGAATACAATTTTCCACCTAAGCAAAGATTCAATCAATGTTTACAATTCAGATAGGCTAAAAATTTTTTTTTTTTCTTGACTTGAATTATTTTTAATCTCTATTAAAGCACATATTTTTGTCAGTATCACTCATCTTTTCATTATACTGAAATTCATATGAAACAGCAAAATTTACATTTTTCAACTTGAACGAAATAAAAAGTTGATAAGCAGCCAATATGTTTACACAATTATAATATATATAAAGTGGTAACTTTTGTTTTTCTCTACTTTTTAATGTAGTGAAATCTGTCATTTCTTTGTAAATTTATGGCTAGTTTTCAGTAATTTGTAATTATTTTATATACATAATTGACTACAAAGCTTTGCCCCTCTCACTTGCTGCGTATAAATAAACATGTTTAATTTAGGTTCTACGGAGATGAGTATTTTGGTCCTAAAATTGATTTTTTTTTAATACTGTGTGCTTTTTGTGTATGTATATTTTGTAAATCTATATTAATAATCGTTTTATTTCGGTAATTTGTTCTCAGTTTGAAGTTAGTTATTTATTTTATTTTTTTTATAATTTCTCTTTTTAAATGCTTAACATTTTTTAATTAATTTACTGAACATGATTGAATTTTAGTGAAGTATTTATCAAAAAATTGGAAAATAATTCAGATCCTTTGGCGGATTTTATCAAAATTTTTGAAAATAATTTAATTCTTCACAATAATTTTAATAAATTTTTTGAAGAATTTATTAGAATTTTTTTTATTAATGTTTATTAAAAATGTAGAAAATAATAGAGTTTTATGAAGAATTTATTAGAATTTTTCAAAATAATGAATTTTATTAGCGACGGTAATGAATAGTTTTCTTAAAATTATTGATAGGAAATTAAATTCTTTTAAACAAAATTATGAGAGTATTGACGTGTGTAATTAAATTTTCTTAAGATTAATTTAGTTTTTTTTTGGTAATTGTAAATGAAACATTTTTAAATAATTGAAATTTCCAAAGAAATTTGTAAAAACTTTGGAGAATAATAAAATTTTTTGTAAAAACTTAATTGAAATTTTTAAAAAGAGTTGAACTCGCTAGAAAAATTTTACTAAAATTGCATTGGAAATAGTTGAATTCTCGCAAGGAAATTTATTATTTGTAAAAATAATCAAATTCTTCTAAAAAAATGATAAAGTTTTTGAAAATAAGTTCATTCTTGACAATAATTTAATTAAAATGTTTAAAAATAATCAAATTGTTTCAAATAATTTTTTTCAATTTAATTATTTAGAAAAATTTTATTACCATTTTTTAAAATAACTGAACCTGTTCAAGAAATTTTATTAGCATTGAAAATAATTGAATTCCAAAGAAGAATGTTATTTATTAAAATAATTGAATTTCCGAGAAGAATTTTATTATTTACTTATAAAAATAATAAAATTTTTCTGAGAGAAATAATTACAATTGTATTAAAAATGAATTCTTCTAAACAAATTTTGTCAAAAAAATTCAAAATAACTTATTTCTTTCGGAAAATTTTATAAAAAATTCTTAAAATAATTAATTTCTTTAAAAAAAATGTTATAAAAAATGTATTTATTTCAAAATCCTCGAATTTCAAAGATTTTTTAATATAATTGAAGTTTTTTTTTAGAATTTTCTTAACCTTTTTTTTTAAGTATTGAAATCTTTTGTTAAATCTTAATTACTTTTTTTTTAAATAATTAAATCTCTGACAAAGAAATTTACTTTTTTAAAGGGAAAATAGAATTCTTCCAAAAAATATTAATATTACTTAGGAGAATAATTGAATTCTTGCGACAAAAATTTTATTAAAATTTTTCAGAATAAAAATTAAGAATAATTCATTATAATTACAATTACATTGAAAATAAATAAATTGTTATAAACAAACTGTTATTAAAATTATTATTAAGACGAAATTATACATTTCGGAGAATTAAAAAAAAGATTTTGAAAATTGTTGTTTAAGAATTTGGAAAATAATTAAATCTTTTTGAGAAAAATAATTACAATTGTATTGAAAATGAATAAATTCGTATAAGCAAATTTTATCAGAATTATTAAAAATAATTGGAATTCATTGGCGAAATTTTATTAAAACAGTAAATTTTGAAAATAAGTAGTTTTTTCAAAGAATTTTATTAAATTCGTTTTTAAATAAATGAAATTCTTTTGTGAAATTTTATTAAAATGGTAGATTTTGAAAATAATTGAATTTCAGGGAAGAATTTCATTTTTTTAAATAATTAAGTGTCAGGGAAGTATTTTGAAAATAATAAATAAGAGTATTTAATTATGCACTTAAAAAGAGAATTTAAAAAAATTTCGAATAGGAATTTATTGAAAAATTGATGTTTTTATTTCCAAACACAAAGTTTTGCTTAATTTTGCAAAATAATAAATTGAACACCGCGTTTTTAGCCGGCGATTATGTAATATATATTTAAACGTATACATATACCTAATAAAATCGAAAAAAAAATTTTTAAAAGAACTAAGAAAATTGAACAATTAGAATCTATCCTTTATGTAGATTCGAAAAATGAAAAATTATTTCAGTTATTTATTTACAATTCAAGAAAAAAGTTTCTTAAAATCTGTTAAAAAAAACATTCTCGATATTCAATGCAGAGATCTTGCATTTTCGAAGAAAAAAAAATTATCTTTTTAATTCGAAGAATGTTCCCGTTTCATTCCATATAATGTAAAAATAGATTTTTGTTTTGTTTTATAATCTGAAATTCCAGGTAAAGTTATAGTTTTTTATTTCTTTCCTCTTTTTTTTCAAAAAATTGGTAAAAAATTTCAAAATAGATGAATATTAACGTAAAATATCGTCTTTAATGGAACAATATTGACTGTATTGTACTTTTCTTTCAATTTATTTAGAAAAGTAAAAAATCCTTTTCAGAGTAAAAGTCAGCTCATTTATATCAATAAGCACGCAACGTGGATATAATTAGTTTGTTTTAAGAAAGAACAAAAAAAAAACAAAGAAGAAATAGATATGCAAATATTGAGAAATAACTGACGCAGCTTTATAAAAATAAAGGCACAGAAAACTTTTCATTTCTGGAAAATAAATTTCCATCGGCGAAATTGACTTTTTTTTTAAATTTATAATATTGACATTGAGGAAAATATTTAAAATCGGAAGCAAAATTTGTCGATTTCTCGCAAATATTGTGGTAAAAAATTGATATAGTAAATACCAATATTTGCAGCTACTTTATACTAGAATTAATTTCATTAATTTTATTAATTTCATTAATTTTACTAATTCAACTAATTTTATTAATTTAATTAATTTTTACGTAAATAACTACCGTTGAGAGGTAAATTCGAAATTTGGTAACTATTGTAATTTTCAAATACATAGAATCCTTGGGAGCTAGAACTAGTGAAATGTAATTAAAATCGTTGTATAATTATGAATAAACAATGTTCAATTCCAAAGTTCCTAATTCTCCAATCTATCCTAAGCTTGGTGTTTTTTTGTTGCAATTTTTTCAATACGAGCTAAGAATTATTTACACACGTTGCTCAGGAAAAATTATAGCCACGTTGCAATTCAAAACGGGGATATAAAGAAAAAAGGAAATTACTAATAAACCTTTTTTCTTCTTTAGAGAGCTATTAATTTGGATTTACACTTTACCCATCGTTCTTGGAGTTTCTGCCGTTGCTCCAAATGATGATCGGATAAATTTCTCGTCATTCCCAACTGTCCGGACTTCAATTTTCTTGGATCGAGATTTGCGCCCAAATTTTGCACACCCTTGGCCAATTTGGTGAACGGTGAGAAGAGATCCTTTGCCGCCGCTGTCGCCGGACTTGTAATGTCGGACTTGATTGTTTTGAGAGCCGACTCACTTTGCGATGAGGAAATACTCAAAATTAAATCCTGCTCCGAAGTCGATCGCTTCTTATCTAGTTTCGCGTCAGCTTGCAATGAAGCGCACTTGAGTGTTGTTGACGACACCACTTGACCGTCAACCTCGCCCGACGAATGACTGATGTTCTTTGGAAGATTCAAACTCGACGGTGTTGTTTCGTATGTAGCAGTGTCAACACCTTGGATTGTAATTTCAGGCGTTGTGGCTAATATACCAGCGTCGCATCTGTCGAGAATGTGAGAGCCAGATTGTGAATGTGGAATGAGACTCAAAGCGACGGGATGCTGATTTGATTTCTCCGCTAGATTAGATTCATTTGTTGAATTGTCCATTTTTAGTTGATTTTGTTGGCCATTCTCGACGACAGCGTCGTTCTTAACGCCCATTATGATTCCAATGACTGGCGTGTATCCTTCCATGAGTTTCTTGTCGTGCTCGAAATTGTCGGGCTTTGCAAAACGTACGGGCACCATTTCAATGTTTTCATTGCTGCTATTGCTGCTGCTACTGTTATTTGATTTTCTCGTTGAATTCCCCGCAATGTCACGACTGCCAACGGTAAATGTTGGTTTATTGGATTCAGATTTTTTGTTACTTAAATTTTTCGCCAAGTTTATTGGATTCTTTGAAGTGATACTGTGACCGAATTTATTCAGTTTGCTGAACTGTTCGGACACGTTGCTCAAGGCTTTTGTTCCTAAATGGAAAAAAATTTACTTTAATATGTTTTATTAGGTTTTAATAGGTTATCTTTATTTTATTTTATTTTATTATCAAAATTTTTTTTACATTACAGGCTTTGCACTCAATAATTAAATTTTAAAAAAGTAGCAAAAAGTAGCTATTGAAAAATTAAATTTAAAGACAAAAGAAAAATTCGTTTTAGTCGA
The DNA here is from genome assembly GCA_032872475.1 of Leptopilina myrica (nomen nudum). Classification (NCBI taxonomy): domain Eukaryota; kingdom Metazoa; phylum Arthropoda; class Insecta; order Hymenoptera; family Figitidae; genus Leptopilina; species Leptopilina myrica (nomen nudum). Next base: position 56,600,814 of record CM065458.1, on the reverse strand, counting down.
TTTACAAAAATTTGATTTTCATGAAAGTTTCGAATGTTCAAAAGAACGAAATATCATTGATAAATTATCGATTGTAAAAAAAATTAAAAACTTAAATTTCACTTTTAAAGACTTTATAACTAGTTTTTTTTTATAGTGACAAAAAATTATTGTAATAAAAATTTTATTTAAGAAATAAATAAATTTCCTTGATTTAAACTTTAGAACTTTGGAATCGTGTATTTCTCTGAACTTTTCCTGATTTCCATAAAAATATGTTTTTTCTTATCCTGTAATGAATAACATAAATTCTAAACTTTATTAAAGTTCAATTAATTTCGAAATTTTTTGTTAGAATTTATCAAAAAAATACGATTCGCTATATATTCAAAAATAATGATTAAAAGTACAAAAATAAAATTCTTTGCAATATAAAATTTATTGAAATTAAATTTGAAAATGTAGCTACAATTAAGTGCTTCACTTTAATCTGATTAAATTATTTATGGTAATTTAATTAACTTCAATAAGTTTCAATCAGAATTTTCCAAAAGGCTTGTTTATTTGATTAAATTAATTACTAATAAATTAAATTTAGTTAGGAATTCATTTCATAATTTCTAAAATTAAATTATCCACAATATGAAAAATTTTTGTAAAACTGTTTATTTTTCCACAGGCATTAATATTTAAAATAGTTCCAATGAAAAATCTCTTTTCAATTTAATTCTTCATTGCAAAAATTACAGCTGTAATTATTTAAAAAAAAACCAACAAAATTTTATTTACAATTCTGTCTGCAATTTATTTTTAAATCAATTCTTGTTAAAAAATTTTACGAAAATTTAATTATTTTAATGGCACAATAATTAATTGACTAAATTAATTGATTGTTTCTTAAAATTGAAATTTCATAAAGTATTTTATCCAAATTTATAAATAATAATCAATTTTTTTTTAAATTCAATAAAATTTGTAAGAATTATTACATTTTTAGAAGAATTTGTTTAAAATTGTATGAAAAATAATTTAAATCCTGCGAAGAATTTTATTTTTTCTGAAAATAATTGAATTCTCGCAAAAAATTTTACTGACATTTTCATTAAGTTGAATTCCTGTCAAGAATTGATTGAAATTTTTATAAAATTTTTCAGAACAATTGAATTTTTAAGAAAAACTGTATTACATTTTTTTAAATAATTGAACCCGTTCGAAAAATTTCATTAGAATTGAATTAAAAATAATTGAATTCCATAAAGAATTCCTTTGAGTAAAGTGACTTCAATTGTATTAAAAATGAATTCTTTTAAACAAATTTAATTAAAATTCTTAAAAATAATTGACTTCTTTGGCAGAATTTTATAAACATTTAATGATAAATAATTAATATCATTAAAAAAATGTTATGAAAATTGTAAATATTCATTTGAAAATTTTCGAAGTTCAATGATTTTTGAAAATAATTGAAGTTTTTTTAGAATTCAATTAACATTTTTTTTAAATACCTGAAATGTTTTGTTAAAATTTTATTATAATGTTTTGATAATAATAGAATTTTAGGCGAAGAAATTTATAATTTAATAAAAAATAATTCTTCCAAAAAATATTAATTATGAGAATAATAATTGAATTCTTAAGAAAATTTTTTGAAAATAATAATCAAGAATAATTAATTACACTTACAATTATATTGAAAATAAATAAATTATTTTTAACAAATGTTTTATTGAAATAATTATTTAAAATAAATGATATATTTCGGAGAATTTCATAAAATGGTTTTTAAATAATGAATTTCTTTCAACAACTGTTTTGAGTATTGTAATTGAAAAAAATTCAATTTCTGAGAAAAGTAAATAATTTATCGAAAATATTTATTGTTTTTGCAAAGAATTTTATCAAATTTTTTTTATATAATTGAAAATCATTGGCGAAATTTTATTAAAATAGTAAATTTTAAAAATAATTAGTTTTTTCAAAGAATCTTATTAAATTTTTTTTTTTAATATTTGAAATTCTTTTGTAAAATTTTATCGAAATAGTAGATTTTAAAAATAATCGAATTTCAGGATAGAATATCATTATTTTTTTGAAAAATAATTGAATTTCAGGGAAGTATTTCATTATTTTTTTTTTAAATAATTGAATTCTTGCGAAGAATTAAGTGAAAATTTTTGAAAAAAATTCATTCGTTTCAAAAAAAATTTTATTAACATTTTTCAAAGTCTTTCTATTTCTATGAATTTTATTAAAATTTTCGAGAATAATTTCTTTATTTCAATTATTAGCGGATTTAAAGTATAATGTAAATTCTAAAAAGAAAAGAAGAAAGTAGTTTTTAGCGCGTAATCTTTAAAAAAGTATGCAAATAGTAACAAATCGTAAAAAAAATTGTGAAAAGTAGGTTTCAGTAGAAGAGTGCGAAGCCCAATTTTATTAAAAATCTCTTCAATATTTAAAAATTGATAAAAAAAGATTTATGTAAATATTTTCACGAACCTGCATTTTTCAGAGCTAACAATTGCGTTTCCGAGACGTTTCGTGTCAAGTCTGGAAAAGTCGAAATATCCAAAAGTCCAGTGTGTCCCTTTGAATTAACCACTTTACTCTTTCGTTTGTCTAAAGCTACATTCATTGCTATTGGTACTTTTGGTAAAGCTGATATTTCCATCGCTACGGTGATTGCTTCCCCGATCGCTTTCAAAGATTCTGAAACAAATTAAATATTTATCACATTTTTATTTTTTTCGTTTATCCATTTTCTCTTTTTATGATAAATAAAAAATTAATATAAATTTTCAATTATTATCATTCGTTGTCATTATTCGAAAAATTAAAAAAATTTTATTATTTATTTATTTAAATTTATTTTTAAAAAAGAAGAGAAAATAAAAATTTTCTCTGTAGTAATAAATAAAAAAATGCATATGTAGCTAAATCGTTACCTATAGTTTCTTCCTCGCTTTTTATCACTATTGCCATATTGTTAAAAAACCTCAAGTTCGAACTGCGAAACATATGGAAATATCCATAGTCATTATTCAATTTGTAATGAATTCTGATGCAATAGTACTGCTTATTTTTAAAAAGAGAAACAGTGCTTTCAGGATGTCCGCATTCCATTAATACGATGTCAGTCAAAGGTACTCTCTGATAATTGGTAACTTTATCTATTTGCTCATCATAATCAGCAACATAATAACTATCGTGCGTTAAAATGAGAATCGTATCTATTTCTGTTTCCGTAGGATCGCCAGTTCTGCAAATTCAAATCAACATTATTATTTTTGTTAAAGAAATTCCTCTTCATATTGAAGAAAAATAGAAAGATATTATTTTTTAAATAATTATTTACCAATTAAATAAAATAAAAATATAAATAAAATTAATAAACAGAAATTTATTACAAAAATAATTAATATAAAATCAGCAAAAAAAAAAAAAAAGATTTAATAGAAAAGAAAATAATTTATTAAAAAAGGGGGTAGAAGATAAAATAAAACCTCCTCATGTGTGTAAAATTAAAAAAAGAGTAGTTAAGGAAAAAATGAATGAATTTCAGAAATGTCAAATAAAAAAAAATCCAGGTCGGATATGAAGATAAAAGAAATAGAAAAATAATTAAAAGGCAAAGTTTGAAAAATTGCGAGAAATTAATACGAAAACATACACTGGGTCAGCGTCAATGAGACCCCAGCTTCCTAGAACAGAATCTAGATCCGGTATTAATAACTTTTTACAATCTTCAATTAAAAGCTTGACATGAATTGCCGTCGCTGCATTATCTTCTTCATCAGTGCGCTCTTGGAATATGTCCTCGCTAACTGGATTACCCAACATCATATCGATTGTTGACTGTCTATAAACGTCCTTGAATCTATTCAAATAATACCTGAAAATAAAAAAAAAATAATACAATTTTAATCGCTTTTAGATATACACACAAATGTTACCAATCAATTAAAAAACACGTAAGCAAACAAGAGAAGACAAAAGAGAAAACCATTTTTTTTAATAATGACTTAGAGGAACTAAAGATTGCAACGTTATACAGGAATTAATCACAAATATGTATATTATTTGGTAATAATAAAATTAATTAGTTCTACCATTATTTTATCAATACAAATAATATTTTAATCTACTATTTTAATTTTAATTAAATTAATAATTAAAATTAATTTTATTACAATATTTTTAATTTATAATTAATAAAAACATTCATTTAAAATAAACACCATTGCTAAAAAACAATCATTATTTGAAACTACCATTACTTAGAACAAAAATAGTATATACATTTTAATTATCAATGCAATAATGAAATTAGCGATAATTTAAATTATCAATAATTGAAAATATTTTTAATCGAAATAATTTAAAATCACTAGTAACTGAAAGTAATATAATTAAAATACCCACTTAAACTAAAAAAGAAAATAATACTAAACATAGTAGTGTACATAAAATTTTATCAACACCATAGTCAAAGGGAAATAATTTAATCACTGTTTGTCATAGAATTTGCAAACAACAATTACCCTCACAGTATTTAATTTGGGTCAATCATTAGGCCTCGGAGCTCGACTTTAAGGGGCAAACAATGTTTCAGTCGATTCAAAGTTGGTACAAAAAAAAGTCGTATTTTATTCAGAGTTGACAAAAAAAATTTGATTTTCAATTTTCCTGACTCAGACAACTTTAACTTTTTCCCTTATTCCAATAATATTTTCAATATTCTAAATTTTTTGCAATACTCAATTATTTGAGAATGAATTTTTAATATATTTGAAAACTTTTTTCTTAAAAAAAAATAGGATTGTAAAAATTATAATACAATTTTATGAAACCCAAAATTTATTTCGACGATAAAAATTTAATTATTTCGAAATTAAACTTATAGCTACCCAGGTGGAAATTTACCACTGGCATCGTACCGCGCCTGTACAGACGTCGGTAAGACTGTACTGACATTCGTCCGCGAGACAACCGGATCGGTGCAGGCTTTCTACTGGAACATGACAATGTGTTGTAGTGGCTGCGCGTCCGGCTCGGTACAAATTTGATGCCGCCGAACAACCGGCGTTGTACCGGCATTCGTCCGCTCTAGCAACCGCGGCGGGCCAAATATTCTTTCAAAGACGACTCGCTTCAGCGGACCGGCGTTCTACTGGCATTCGCCCGTCTAGCCAGACTAAATTATATTTTCTATTGAAAAATAAAATAAAAAAATATTTATTTAACTATGCATGGTGCAATGTTAATTAATATTTATTTATAGATCATTTCCAGCATTTTTAACACATTCTACATTTTTTTTACACATTAAAATTCTAAACGCTCGCAAGTGGGATACGAAGCCCAAGCTATTCCTAATCGAAGCACCGAAGTCTAACACGCTAACCACTACGCTATTCGCTCGCATGCGGATCTGAGCATAATAATGTCGATATGTAATACCGCTACGAAGCAAACAATAAATAATAATTTTACAAATACTTTGGAATATTTTAGCATTTTATGAATATTATGTAAATAAATCTAGGGTTTTAAAAAATATTTTAAAATTTTTTATTTTTTTAATTATTCTATTATTATTATTATTATTATATTTATTTATTATTTTTATTATTCATTTTTTTATATTTATAAATAATTATCTGTATACTTTATTTATAAATATTTAAAAAATTTGATTATAACAAAAAAATTTAATTCTTTAATATAGTTGTTAATTAATAAATAAAAATATAATTAAAACCTATTTTTCAAATTCAATAATTTTTAAAATTGAATTTTATATTCTATTGTATTGTTAATTCTTTTTTTAATATTTAAACTTTAAACAATTCTCCTACAAAAATTTTTTACAACATAATAGATTAAAAATTTTTATTACTATAATTATTATTTTATTAATTTTTATTGAAACAATAAGACTATAGCTAAATTTTTGCATTGTAAAAAATCTATTTCTGAAAATTCTGAATAATGTGTTAATTAAAAAAAATTATTTTAGAAAACATTAAATTGTTTTAGAAAAAAATGACGATAGCCATATTCTTAGCATATTATTATTAATTGAAATCTTAATAATAAGAACATAAATGATATTAGTCCGCAGTCGGTAGAATGTCTGTACCGCTCGGGTTGTCAGACGGGCGAATGCCAGTACAACGCCGGTTGTTCGGCGGTATCAAATTTGTATCGAGCTGGACGCGCAGCCATTACAACACATAGTCACGTTCCAGTAGAATACCTGCACCGCTCCGGTTGCCAGGCGGACGAATGCCAGTACAACGCCGGTTGTTCGGCGGCATGAAATCTGTACCGAGCCGGACGCACAGCCATTATACCACAGTATAAATTTTGATCCGGCGGTCGGATCCGTCTTTGTACCGCGCCAGCAGACATTAACACCCGAATCGGTACAGACTGCCTGTACCGGCATTGACTCTCCAAATCAATCGGCGCGGATTCTTGACGGTTGGTTGATCCGGCATTCGTCCGACTTTTCCGCCTGGGTAATTCTTTTTATTATTCAAATATTTTCTATGAACTAAAATATTTTTCTAAATCAATTATTTTCAATGATTTTTAAAAACTTCTTCAAGAGTTTAATTGTTTAAAAAAAGGAATATTCGCTTAAAATTCAATTGAAATTAAATTGTTTTCACTTTCAATATTTACGAAAATCATTAGATTCTCAAAAAAAATTTCTATTACATTTATTTACAATTTTTTTTAATTGTAAAAATTCTTAAATTATTATTTTTCCGTAGGAATTAAGATTAGAAAAAATTTTAATTTCGAACCTTTTTGAAATTGAATAACTTTATACATAATACTTAAAGATGATCGAGTGTTAAAATTATTTTATTTAGGAATATTGTTACTCCGTCAATTATTCAAAATTATTTCATCATTTCAATTCAATTATTACTTTTCTCGAGTTTGAAACTAAAGTTCTTCTTTAAATAAATTATTTATAATAAGTTTTGAAAAAGTTGTTTCCGAATTTTCAAATTCATTTGCTCAAAATTCAATTTTACGAAATTTTAATTATTCCGAAATTCCTCAATTAAAAATATTATGTATTTGAAAACTAAAAATAATTTTAAACAAATAAAATGGAATTTTTTCAATAAAAAAAAAAATTAATTTTGCAGAGTTGTTAGTTAAAAGTATAAAGCATTCAAATTTTCAAAATTTAATTATTTCTAATGATTCTTGCTTTACGGCTTTTAATATTTTGTTTAATATTGAATAATTTTCTAAAATTAAAACTAAAGATTATTTTTAAATAAATTTTTTATTTCTAAGAAAATTCTACGAGAATTCAATTATTTAAATACAGAAATAAATAATTTTTTGAAAAATTGATTACTACTTGAAATTGAATTATCGCAAAGAATTTGATTAACAAATTTTTAAATAATTGAATTTTTTTGACGAATTTAAATAAAAATTTTTTTAAATGATTACATTTTTCGTGGAATTTGATTAAAATTTGATTAAAATAAATTGAAATTCTGCGATAAATTGAGGAACATTATTTAAAAGAATTGAAATTTTGACAAGAATTTTAATGCAATTCTTGAAAATAATAATTGAATTTCGAAGAGACTTTTATTACGTTTGAAAATTATTTAATTTCTGAAATCATTTGTAACTTTTTCCAATTTCAATTTTTTTAGTGTTTTTAATTAAAAGTCTTCTATAAATCTATTATTTTTCATGATTTTTGTTAACAAAAAATTCAATTAAATTTTTTTTCTCCAGAAATTCTACGAGAAAACAATTATTTAATTACAAAAATAAATATTGAAGCTATTGTTTGAAATATAAAATAATAAAAAGATTTATATCAGAATTTGTTCTAATTTTTGTGAGTCAAACAAAGAAATCAACAAAATTCCGAATTTTCTCACGAATTTAATTTTATTCAGTACTTTTAATCAAACTCTCTGACTTTTTGCTGACCAATTCTATTTTCTTTGATTTCTTCCTGAAATTTCTGACCTGTGGCCACCCTTAAAAAAATTGTCTTTACAGGAAAAGATTTGTCTATAGTTATTTTCATAAGACTCTGAAAATCGAAATAAATTGCATTCAATGTCAAAAAGTGATATTTTCTTGCTACATGTGGAAAAAAGTAGGAAAAATCGTATACTATCCGAGGCCTAGATAAGATAAAGAGAGAAACTCAAAAAATGTTTAAAACTACAACAATTATAACAATTCTAACGGTTGGTTCTTTTCGAAATTAGAAAAAATGATTTTTCGAAAAAATTATGCCATTTCTAAACGGTTTGATATAATCACAATTTTTTAATTTTTCCGCATAAAAAAAGGTCGACCTCTAAAAAAAATGGTCGAAAATTGATTTCAAATTTTATTCGCGTGAAATAAAAGTTTTCGTGTAATTTTCCGAATAAAGAAAAATTGACATTTAAAAAAATTTTATGTCGACATTGAACATTAAACGTTGCAAAATGAAAAATGTAACAATTCAGTTTGTTAAAGAGATTAAAATAGATAAAAAAATGATTGAGTGAACATAAAAAATTGAACTTGCATTTTTTTCAATATTAAAAACGAACCTTGTCATATTAAACATTGCAGTAGCATAAAGAATATCCGCGTGAGTATTAAGTTGAATCTCAATTTTCGGTGGCTTCGCGGGTATAAGTTCAAGACAACAATTATCGAGAATATCTAAATAATGTGACCAATCGATGTTGAGCTGGTCAGTGTTGACTGTATTACCGAGTAAGATGTCAATCGCCGCTTGACGTATATCATCCAAAAAGTGTTGTTGATAATATCTAAATTGGACAATGAGAGGAAAGTGTCAGGGACTTCTTCTGGGATTTGTGCCCAATATTTACGTCTTCTATTTGAAAAAGGAAAATTCAGACTTTACGAGCTTTTATGTTGATGAAAAGACTCAGTCTTTTTGAAAATCATGATTCGCAAAGTGTTGTGTAATTTAAAAAAAAAGTTCTAAATTCGTCAAAAATGTTATTTCAACTGTCGTTTTTTCAATAAAAAAAAAATTAATTCTAAAACGTTTAGTTATTAAACTCACCGATTTGCAGAATTCATTCCATCTTTCATTAAACCAGTGAATTTTCGTTCTCCAGTTCTCGTATAATCGCCCTAAATCAATGTTTTCAAAAATTAATGCTTCGATTTTATAAATTATAAATTCATAAACATTTTAAACTAATAGGGTGTCTACTATCTTTATTTAACAAAATTCCCGCTTATTTTTCGTTTTTTTCACAATTTTACCGATTTTTCTCTCATTAACTTGAAATTTATTTGACTTCGAACACAAATAAATCTACAAATGGCTTCAAAAATTTTTACTAGAGTTTTAATGAATAATTAAATTCTTTTGACTAGTTTCTTTAATTTTTTGTAAATAATAATCTTCTATATTAATAAAATTCGTGATCTGGTAATCTGTTCGCAGTTTGAAGTTAGTTGTTGTTTGCTTATTTATTTCTTACTATTTTTTTTATCATTTTTCTTTTCAGATATTTCCAATTTGAAAATTAATGTATTGACAATAATTGAATTATTCCCAAGAATTTTATCAAAAAATTTGATAATATAATTTCTTCAGAAAATGGTGATATTATTAAATTCTCGTGTAGAATTTTATTAAAATTTTTAAAAATCCTAATTAAATTCTTTTGAAGAACTTCTTTGAATTTTTTTTAAATTAATGGAGTTTTTTTTAAATTTTAATTAAAAAGTTTGAAAGCAATTGGATTTTATGAAGAAGAATTTCATTAAAATTGTATTAAAAATAATTGAATTCTTGCGAAGAATTTTATTACTATTTATAAAAATAATTGAATTGTTCCGAAGAATTTATTAAAATTTTAGAAAATAAATGAATTTTATGTTAATATTTGAAGATTAAAATTCTTTCGAGAAATTCTATTAAAATTGTTTAGAAAATAATTAAATTTCTGCAAAGGATTTTACTATTTATAAACATAAATGAATTATTGCAAAGAATTGTACTTTTTATAAAAATAATTGAAATGTTTCGAAGAATTTATTAAAATTTTCAGAAATAATTAAATTGGTACCTATGAAGAATTTTATAGAAATATTTGAAAATTCAAATTTAATTAAATATTTTTATAAATATTTTGACAATAATTAAATTATTTTTAAACAATTTAAAATTCTTGCTAAAATAGAATTTTATGGGAATTTTTGAAAATAATTCAATTCTTTCGTGTAATTTTATTTAAATTGGATTAGAAATAATTTAATTCTTTCAAAGAATTGTACAATTTATAAAAATAATTGAATTGTTCCGAAGAATTTATTAAAAGTTTAGAAAATAAATTAATTTTATGTTAATATTGGAAAATTAAAATTCTTTCCAGAAATTATATTAAAATTGTTTTGAAAATAATTGAATTCTTGCAAAGAATTTTACTATTATTTTATAAAATTAATTGAATTTTTGCGAAGAATTTTACTATATTTATGAGAAAAAATAATTTATTTCGAAGGATTTATTAAAACTAGAAAAAATTGAATTTTTTCGAAGTTTGTTAAAAATATTTCTAAAAATTGATCTCTTCCAAGGAATTCAAGTAAAATTGTTTTAAAAATATTTGAACTTTTGTAAAGATTTTACTACTTAAAAAAATATTTGAATTGCTTAGAAGAATTTATTAAAAATTTTAGAATATTATTGAATTCTTTCGTGAAATTTTATTAAAATTTTTAAAATATAAACAGTAATAATTAATTTTGTAGGTACTTAATAAGTTAATTTTTTAAATTTTAACTATGAAATTATTTTAAAAATTTATATTTCAAAATAAAAAATGTAATTTGCATAACAACAACAAATCGAAGAACACGTTCCGCGCGTAACATTTGCTAGTTTTTTAATTATTTTTAATTGTAAATTTGGATAACAAGTGAATTAATAAAGAATTTTTTCAAATTTTTTTAAATAATCTTGTTTGTTCATCATTTTTATTGAAAAATATAATTTCTATTATTTAAAGTTTAAATTATTTGTTTACAAAAATTCAACTATCTTGAGAAAATAGAATTGAAAAATTTCAAAAATCTAGAATTTTCGAAAAAAACTTTGCGAAAATTCAATTTTATTAAAAAAATTTAAGTACGGGACAATTTTTTAAAAATTTATTTACATACTATATTTGAATCTATTGATTCAAATATAGTATGTAAATAAATTTTTTATTTGATTTGAACTGATTTTTTACTATCTAATTGATTATTTCTAATTAATTCAAATTCAGAGAACAGTATAAATATCTATAAAAATTGAAATAAAAAGCGATTCTTTAAAAACAAATTAAAATAATAAAACTTTTTATATTTTGATAAAGACATTTCCGATTTGATGGCATAAAATTCCTAGTTATTCCCGATTTTTCCCAGTCAAATTAAATTTCCAGATTTTTCTCTTTTAGTAGACACCCTGATTTAGTCATGTGAATTATTTAGAAAATAGTTCGTGCTTACTTTTAGAGCATTTGTTCCGGCGTATTGTTTGCTGATGATATCACCATTATTGGCCCAAAGTGATTGAAAAGTTTGTCGAATATTCGCAGGTAATGTGCCGTCGGGAGGAATCAAACCCAATTTGGAAAATTGAATTTCCATGACAGCCTTTCCCAATGCGGTTTGAACGACATTCGTCCTATCTAAGCAGTCTATGCAATTTACTCGGAAAATTCCCTTTTGCATGCAGATCATTCCCTGTTTATCTCGCCAGCAATAGCCCATGTCAGTCACGACATTCGCCAATGCGCTTATCAATATCGATACATTCTCGAAATGCATTCCTCGACTGTAAAAGAAAAAATTCATTTATTCAATACAATTTCTTATACTGTAAATAATAATAAATAATAACTTGGCATAAACAGGGTGGTCACAAGTTTCAGTTTATTAATTTTTCTGACAACTTACTCAAATTGAAATTATTTTTCCTCTGACAAAAATTCTATTCAGAGGAAAATATAAAGGTTTACGGAAAATGAGTAAAATTTACGAAATTTAATAATTTCTAAAAATTAAATAGTTTTTAAAAATATTTTCATGTTACTTTTCGAAAACAAATGAATTAATTTTTTGATAAATTTTTATTGAATATTTTGTTAGTTCTTTCTCCAAAATGTTAAAAATAATTATAAAATGTTTTTATTTTTTGTATGTATTTGAATGTTTGGAAATATGTAATTAAAAGTACTGAACATCTAAATGTTAAAAAATTAGAAGCTAATTTTTATTAATTTTCATTTTTAAATTTACGTTTAATGATTTTTCATTAGAATTTTCGACAATTCAAATATCTTCCAAATTTGCAATGAAAATGATTGAAAAGTTGATTTTTACAAATTCTAACAAAATACTATATTTATTTAAAATCTTTTTAATCGTCTAGTTCGAAAACTTAAATAGAAAAATGATTCAAAAATAATTTTGCAAAGATTTGTTTATAGTTATTTTTCGCACTATGAAAATCGAAATGAGTTACATTTAATATAAAAAAATTGATTTTTTGTTGCAATATTTGAAAAAAAAGTTCCCTGACTTTACTGACAAAATTTTTGTTTTACTGACATGTGACAACCTTGACATTTTAAAAATATAATGAAACACTTTACCAATATTCATGAAAATCAAAAGTAGCATATGTGAGATCAGGATGATTGTAATTAAGTACGTGATTGCAGTATGCTTCCCAAATTACTTTCTCTTTGCCAGCTTGCTCGACTAGATTAACAATACAAATAGGCCCATAAGAATTGAGCTCTTCGGTGAAGTGTTTCTCAAACGCAACTTGAGTCTCTGCTTCGTCTGCAAAAAGAAAAATAAATATCATTCTTATCTTTTACATATTCAAAAATTAATTTTTTTCCAATTAAAATTCTGAACAGATTTCAAATTCTTTATAATTGAATTTTAGACTAATTAAATTGAAGTTTGATTAGAATTAGAATGGATTTAAATTTAGAGCAACTATAATTTTAATAAATCAATGTTTCATAAATTGATTTCATAAAAGAGGAAGTTTGTAATATTATTCTTATTTATAATATAATACCTTTATCTATTCGCGGTGGGGGTTTATATTTATAACCCGGTTGTGACCAATATACTGGAACGCTTCCACGAACTTGCACGAAAGAAACTTGATGATCGTGATACCAAACTAATTGTTCAGTCTCAACATAATTTGCACATTTTCCATCTTCATCCACACCACGTCTTTTATATCTGATGAAATCCACAAATCATATAATTTTCAATTTTAATAAAAAACCAAAGTTTTTAAAATTGAAAGCACAGTTAAAATTAAAAATTTAAGAAAGATTTAAAGAAAATATAAAATTCTTTTGAAATTTAACAAATTAATACTTTAAGGGAGATATTTAATTAATGTCAGGCCGTGGATCGACTTTGAGGCACAAAAAAAGTTGCTTTAGTCGATTAAAAATACAAAAAAAAGTGGTTCAAAATTTGTAAAACCTAATTTCCATTAGTTTTCATTTTTTAATTTTATACTTGATGATTAATCATTAGAATGTTTGAGAATTAAATTATTTTCGAAATTTTGCAAATTTAAATTCTTCAAAAACAGATTTTCAAAAATTATAATAAAATACATGGAAAAAATTAATTATTCAAAATCTTTTTCATTGCATACCTATTTCGAAAATTTAATTAGAAAAATGATGAAATAAAATTATTTTTTAAAGATTTGTCTATAGTTATTTTTTATACTATAAAAATTAAAAGAAGTTGCAATTTATTCTAAAAATATTGTATTTAGTTGTAATATTTAGAATAAAAGTCGAATTTTTCGAAAATAGTAGAGAAAGAAGTCGAAAAAATTCAATATATTCGAGGCCTTTATGGAAAAAATGCATCAACAGTGAAATTGTTGAAATATTTACCTAGTTCCAGCGCGGAATCTACTTCTCCTGGATATAATCGCCAAATTGAAAGTTTCATGTTGCGGTTGTCCGTCAAATCCTACTTCTACTTTACACTGTTCAATTTGTACATATCCCTGAATTATTGGCAATATCCAACAATCCGCCTTCTCTGTCTAAAAAATAAATAGCAAAAACAAATAAATAACAATTGTTTATTAAAAAGGGGAAAAAATGTATTTGAAATCCACAAAGGGCAAAAATGGAAGTAAATGAAATAATAAAAAAAATGATTATTTTTTTAATAAAAAATTAATAATTAAATAACAAAATTTAATTATATTTTCCTTTACATTAATTTGAATTGAAAAATTAGTATTCATTGAAAATGATAAAAACCTTTAAATTAAATATATCTAGTAACATGTGTTTGTTCCAAAAAAATCTGTCATCAACATTTTTCCATAAAGGTTGATTTTTATCGGCCTTGTTGTCTTCTGATTCTTTAAAACAAAGTCTTTGCAGAGAATTCGTGATATCTCCACTTTGACAGAAGAAAAACGAATCAGTTTCTGTGAATATTTTATTTAATTCTTCCAAAATTCGTTTTTCAAATTTTTCCTTGTCCTTCACTCCACTTCGCTTTGTTACTGTTGACTTCACCTGGCACCAAAAAAAAAAAAAAATATTATTATTGCAATTTTATTCAATAGAAGTACCAAAAGAACAAATTCCTAACTATTGATTTGATTCTTGTTCAAAACGATGTTAATGTAAAGAAGAATCAACTTTAGAATTACATATTCTTCTTTTTTTTATTCAGTCTAATGTTACGTTTCAATTTTGTGGGTTACCAGAAAAATTTAATTTTGTTTTTACCTGATTCTTTCCTGATTTTCAGACAAAATTTTGACTTTTTCCCTAATCTTACTAAAAGTTCTGATACACTCTAAACGTGATTAAAAAAATGTTCTATTACATTTATTTATGAATTTCTTCAATATTGTACAATTATTTGGAAACATCACTAACTTCCTTCTTTAAACAATAATATATTTAATCATTATTATCTTTGAGAATCTTTGAGATCATTCGGAAAATCTTCAATTAAATATATTTTAGAAAAAAAATCTACAAATAATTTCAAAAAAAAAAAAAAAATTCAATTAAAATTTTTCAAAAAAATTAATTATACAGAATTATTAGATAAAAGTATGAAAAATTCTGACATTTAAAGATTTTAATATTATTTTCAATTTTAACTCAAATTCATTTTTAAATAAATTTTTTATAATTCTATGAGAATTGAATTATTTAACTACAAAAATAAAAAATATATAGAAATGTATTGAAATTTTTCAATTAAATATGTATCAGAAAATAAAATTTTCAAATAATTAAAAAAAAATTTTTTGTTAACTTTTTCAAAAAATTAATTCGAAAGAATTCTTAGTTAAATGTATAAAAATTCAGATTTTAAAATATTTTAATATGAAGCCGTTTCAAAATTATTCAATTATTTCTGAAAAATTCATACTATAATGTTTCTAATATTCAATGAATATTTACAATTTTAAATTAAATTCATTTTAAAATCAATTTTAATTAGAAAAATCTACGAGAATATAATTAAATTTGAAAAATACCATATAATCAATTTACAATAAAAAAATAAATAATTATTGAATAATTGAATATTTCTCGAAATTAAATTCTCCTAAGGAATTTTATCAACAATTTCTTTAATAATTGAATCCTTTTGACGAAATTTAATAACATTTTTGAGAATAAATACATTTTAAAAGCAATTCGATTTAAATTGTGTTTAAAAAAATTTATAATTGAATTCTTAAAAAGAATTTTATTGTTTATAAAAATAATAGAATTATTGCGAAAAAATTGAATTCAGGTGAAATTTTTATCATTTATAACAATTAATTAAATATTTGCGTAGAATTTTATCTAAATTTTTTTCAAAAAAAAATTGCATCTTATTAGAAGACTTCATAAAAATCGTTAATATTAAAAATCATATAATTAATGATAATTTGTGAAAACAATTGAAATTTTAACAAGAATTTTAATAAAATTTTTGAAAACAACTAAACTTTTGAAAATTTTTATTATTTACAAAATTTATTGAAATTTTGATGAGAATTTTTTTGATTTTTGAAACTAATTAAAGTTTGGCAAAAAAATTGAACTAAATACATTTTAAAATAATTGAATTAATGCAATTAGTTTTAATTTTCCCAAAATTCAATTTTTTTGTAGTATTTTTAACTAAAATTATTCTGTAAATCCATTGTTTTTTTAATATTTATTTAAATATACTAAAAAATTGAACAAATTACAGTAGAATTTGAATTATTAAAAATTTTCAAAAATCTATGTTCTATATTTCTAATAAAATTAATTGAAAATTAAAATTTTACAAAATTTTAAATTGAAACCTTTTAAAGTTCATCTATTTATGAAAATTGTAATTGCAACTCTTTTAAAATTCAATTAATTCTGAAATATTTAGGTAAAATTCTTCATTAAATTATTTATAAGTAATAATTAATATTTACGTAGAATTTTATTTTTAATAATTAATTTCTTTTAGAAAACTTTTTTAAAATCGTAGATATTGAAAATCATAGAATAAAGGAGAATTTTTGAAAATAATTGAAATTTTGCCAAGAATTTAACTAATTTTTTTTTTAAATAATTGAATTTTGAAGAAGAATTTTATAAAATTTTCTGAACATAATTGAATTTTGGAGAAGAATTTCATTATTTATGAAAATAATACGAAGAATTTTAGTAATTTTTGAAAATAATTGAATTTCACCAACAATCATTTGTAAATTCTCCAAATTTCAATTTTTTTTTAGTTTTATTAACTAAAATCTTGTTATAAATCCGTTATTTTAAATAATTAATTAAATATATATTTAAAAAATTAACTAAGTTGAGAAAAATTTGAGTTAATAACATTTTTCAAAACTCTAAGTTCTTTAAAATTTCCAATTAAATTCAATGAATATTGAAATTTTATAACATTTCAAATTGAAATCTTTTGAAGTTGGTCTAATTATGAAAATTTTGAATTCCAATTGACTTTGAAATATTTGAGTGAAATTATTAATGAATTATTTATTAATTAATTAATTATTATTTATATTATTATTTATTATTTATTGTGAGAAACAGAAAAAATGGAATGTTTTGTATTAGAATTCGTGGTTATTTTTTATAGTTTACGAGTCAAACAAAAAAGACACAAAAATTCAGAATTTTCTCATAAATTCACGAAGTTAAAGTCCACAACGTTTATTAACGAAAAAAATTTTGTTAGAAAAAAAAATTTATTTTTAATTTAATATTTAATTGTACAATTATTATCAAAACATAAACATCAATCTTTTTTGTCAATATTGATACATTATTTTTAATTAATTAATTACTTAGTGAACAATTTTTTTCGTTTGATCAACGTTGTGGACGTTAATTCTTCAAATTAAATTTTTTCCAGTACTTTTTAAATAAGAATTCTGCCTTTTTCCTGACTTCCCTGACCAATTCTATGTTCCCTAATTTTCCCCTAAATTCCAGGAAAATTTTTCCCCTTAATTCCCTGATCTGTGGCAAGCCTGAAATTTTTTTATCTAATACACTACCTGAGATGTGGCAAGAGCAGCGGCTTGTTGTGTCGTATTTTTAATTGTGTTCGTGGCACTTTTAATCGTACCCCAAGTTTTGGCGAAACCAGCTTTTTGAGAGACATCAAACATGCCACCCATTCCCTTCTTTTTCGGTACATTTTGATGCTTTTTGCAAGGAAGCAATCCTATATCGGCATTATCGGATAATAAATTTAAAAGTGCTATGGATTTTATTTTATACACCACATGTCCACCATATAGTTCACCAACGGGGGCAACTTCTTTTATTAGCATCAAACGAGGTTCAAGAACCGAGGCTTGTTCGATTTTTCCCACAATTCCGTAAAAGAATCCAAGGCATTCCAAATCGATAGCACTTGCCCATTCCCAATCTAGAAGAATACAATTTTCATTTTATTCCATATCAAATAATATTATTACTAACGATATTAAACAAAAACAAAAGTAAAAATATTTGAAATACTACCATCAATAATAATGATAATAAAAATTATCACAAATTCCAAAATAACGAAGTAATTTAAATTCCATTACTTCGGGTCATTATTAAATTTTATCATAATGTCACAAAGTCAAGTTATTTATTATTTATATTCTCATTATATCACTAATATCTTTGTCACAAAAATTATTAAAACTAATCTTCACATTTTTTAATAAAAATAATTTTCTACGAAGAGTTTCAAATTTAAAAAATATTAATATATAAATTGAAGACAGAATGAATTTATAAAGAGGATGGGACGATTTTTTACGTAATGCTTCCTAGAAATAGAATTCCTATGTAAATATTAATTAAACAGGTATTTTTTCATCAAGGAAAATGTCATTGGGAATTGGAGCACAAGAGACAAACAAAGGAATCTACTTTATATGGGAATGTGAACTAGATTGACTTTTTCAAACATTTTAATTACGTATTTAAATTGAAAAATTTAAACCAATATATTAGAATCCAAAGCTCAATAATGTCAAAAATTACGCAAATCTCAAGAACTGTATCTTAAATCTTTAAATAAATTTTGTTGTCCTATACACATGAGATAATATAAGTAAAAACGGAAACGTCAAAACGAAATGTGCTTGACAAATCAGTAGAGTAATGCAAATGAAACGCCTTCTTGAACTTCCTGACTTTGTTCGTAAAAATTGTGGCATAGTAAAAGAAAACAAAAAATTTGAAAGAAAACTCTTTTTTTAAAGAGAACAATAAATATTGACATAATTATAGAAATAAACAACAAAATGTCAACTATATACGCCCATTGTTGCTACATAGAATATGCAATACTAGTAAAAAAACAAGGTTGTATGGAGAATTAATTATTTTAAACGAATACCAACAATGACAACTTAATTATTCTTTTAAAATAGAAAATGAAATTTAATTTTATATACACACTGACCAGATTTTGCTGAGAGTTCTCCAGTATATTTTTCACACCACAGACTATGTCTCTCCTTTACGAAAATGTAATGTGATTCAGTACGAAATAGCTCCATTTTTGCACAATTCTGTGACACGTTTCTATAACGTTTTCACTCAATTTAACGTCTGACATGAGTGACATTTAAATTTATTTTCAACTATACACCCGTTTACGAACACGATACACCAGATGACATTTCGCCATCTTTATTTTCTACTTTCTAAGTTAGTCGACAGGCGGAGCTACTTTTCGGTGCTGATGATATATTTTACATTCCCTTATTTCTAAGATAATTTTTTATTAAATTTGAAAATTTGAAATATTGCCAAATTTGCACATTTGGAAAAGGAATAAAAGATTGAAAAAGTACCAAAAGAAACATTCACTTTTTGGTAATAAAATAATCAAAATGCATGAAATTGCAATATGCACCACCACGTGACACTATCTACTACGTTAGTCAATTGATCAATTTTTTCTCTGAATAATTATAATCAAAATAGAAAATTAATTATTTCCTTCAGTTCGAAATTACACATATATATTTAGAATTTAGTTATAATTCTTTATATGCAAATAAAATAAGAAACATTTTGTAGTTTTAACAAAATTTGAGAAAATTATTTTTATTTTGATTTACGTCGTGTGTTGTTTACTTTGTTGTATTGTTCTGCATGCTACTGACGTTTCCCAAATCTGTAAAATACTTTGCTACCTATTGATCAGTAATTAATGTCATTAAAATATAATTACGTAAAAAAGTGTAATCAGTTAAAAAAAATTGTATGCAGACAATAAGAAGAACTAAATTTCTCAATTTTATTTTGTAATATTACGTATTTTTTGGAAAGTTTCCACTTTTTCCACATACTTGTTCGGCTGATCTTTTTCATTAATATTGAATTCGTATATTTTAAGGAAACAAAATATTTATTGTAAGTATATTTTATATTGAAACTAAATTTTCTATCAAAAGCAATTTTAGTTTTCTTCCTAGAGTTGGTAGATTATGGAATATACTAATTGTGCTTTAATTTCTTAATCCTAACCTCACTTTTTTGTTATGAAACTTTTTATTTTATTTTGTTAATGTACACTCTCGTAATTAATGTAAAAAAAATGGATCAAATTTGATGAATAATTTTAAAAGTACCTAAAACGAATAATTATAGTATAATCTGGAAATTTTCTCGAAATATTTCATCAGAAAGTTGTAGAGGTTATAACACGTTGCAGGAATTCACCCATAAATATAAATGAAAAACAAAATGATTTTATATATGATATTATAATTTAAATTGAAATATAAAAACAAACAAATAAATTCAACCTGAATATATACTATATTTATTATTAAACATTAAATATTATATAATTATTATAATACTAATAGAAAATCTTCACTATATTTCATTTCTGCCAACAATTTATTTTAAATAATTTAATTTTCTAAGCATTATCATATAACTATGATAAAAATATTAATAATTTATATTCTTCTGAAATTAATTCAATTTTTAAATACAATTTTAATCTAATTCCTCGAAAAATATCATTATTTTTAGTAATTTTAATAAAATTCGTCGAAAGAATTCAATTTTGAGAGACATTTAATTATTTTTCGATAAATTATCTATTTTTTGTATTTTAATAATTAAATTCTCCTAGAATTTTTCCAGTAATTGTAGAAATTTAATTATTTTCAAAAGTAATAAAATTTTTTGGAAAACCAATTAGGTTCAAAAATTTTTTTAAATTCTCATGAAAATTTCAATTATGTTCAAAAATTCGTAAAAACTCATTAAAAATTCAATTATCTTTATAAATAATAAAACTCTTCTCCAAAATTCAATTATTTTAGAAAAATTTATTATAATTCTTGTTAAAATTTGAATTGTTTTCAAAAATTTTCCTAAATTTTTTTTTTTATTTTGATAAAATTCTACTCATACATTTAATTAATTGTCATAAATGATAAAAATTTCTACATGAACTTAATTATTTACAGAGTTTCTTATAAATTTTTTCTCAATAATTCAACTATTTTCATAAACAAAATTATTTCTAAGAATTTTATAACAAAAAGCAGAACAATTTTAGTTGAAAATACTAAAAAAATTGAATTTTGAAAAAGTTACAAATAATTGCAGAAATTCAATTATTTAGAATAGTATTTAGTCTAATTTTCTTTCCAAACTTTAATTAGTTTCAAAAATCAAAAAAATTCTCATCATTAGGAGAATTTAATTATTCTCATAAACAATAAAATTCTTTTTAAGAATTCAATTTCTTTCATAAATAATAAAATTCACCGAAGAATTTTAATTATTTTTGAACACAATTTTAATCTAATTGCTCAAAAACTGTAATTAATTTAATTTTTTTTTAGAAATTATTTGAAGTTTTTATTTTCTAATGTCCATTTAATCGATGAATTTTCGAATAATCGAAATTTGGGAAAATTAAATTGTAAACAATTGAATTTGAAAATTCCCAAAAAAACTTTTACAAAAATTATTCAAAATATTATGGAGGTAATGTTTTGAACGTTCAAATGAACAAAATTTATTTTCACCTCAAGTGTTTTTGAAAATAACTATAGCAAAAAAGAAAAATAATAGAAAATAAACAATATTTAGTTTAGAATATTAATTTGCTTTAATTTAAAAAATAATTTTTTTGTAAATAAAATACAATTTAGAAGAAGTAAAAAAATACTGTCGTTCATTTGAACGTTCGAAACTTTAGGAACATAAAATAATAATTGATTTAGAGAGAAGAATTTTAGTTAATAATTTTAGAAATTAATATTGAATTTGAAATGATGAAAATAATTTTAAAGAAGTTACAGTAACAATATTTTGATAATATAAATAAATTATTTAATAACTCGCTTATTTTTAATTATTATAAAAGAGGAAAATTAATGATCACTTCGAGTCGAAGATTCAGAGCGTTAGATATTTTAATGTTTGGTAATAAAATATTTTTATAAGTTATTGTTCTTCAAAAAGATCTGAATTTAACATTTTTGAAAAACTTAATTCTGTTGGGGAAAATAATAATGGTTTAATATTTATTTAAAAATTATGTTATTGATATTTTCCAATGTTTTTACAGTTAAAGAAATTCAATTATCTTTAGAAATAATTAAATTCTTCTTCGAAATATCAATTATTTTCAAAAATTTTAATTAAATACTTGGAAAAATTTCAATTATTTTCAAAATTTTTCCTCAATTCAATACAATTCTTTAAAAGAATTCAATTTTAAGAAACATATGTAATTATTCAATAAATTGTTTTTTTGTATTTAAATAATGAAATTCTCCTAGAATTTGTTCATAAAAATTGATTTAAAAATGGATTTTAGTTAAAATTTTAGATTATAATTGTTTATTAAAAGTATTAGAGCGTAAAGTTTTAGAAATAATAAAATTTTGAAAAGGTTTCAGATTCAAATCTTTGAAAATTTGAATTTTTCATATTTTTAACTAAGTAACAATTCTGTGGAATTAATTTTTTTGAGAAATTTTAAATGCCATTTTTTTTTATATTATTTGAAGTTTTTATTTTCTAATACATATTCAATTGAAGAATTTACAAATAATTGAAAAATCGAATATTGTAAAGAAATGTATTTGAAAATTGTCAAAGAACTTTTTCGAAAATTATTAAAAATATTCGATTTTAAGAAGAATTTTAGTTAAAAATTTTTGAAAATAAAAATTGTTTTGATAATAATTTTATCACTCTATCTTTAATTATTATAAAACATGAACATCTTTATGCTTTTTTAGTTACGAAAAAATCTAATTTATAGTTTTAAGTAAAATTTTCTCTTATATATTTTTGTCAGTAATTGGTCCGTAAATGGTCCGTAATTTTTCATTTTTGGTCCTTAAAGTCCGTATTTTTAAATACTTTCACTGGTTCGAGCCCTGCACTTGGCTTATAATACAAAATTTGATTTTAAGCACAATTTGTACTAAAGGGCAGTCGATTGATTGAATCAATAATTGAATAAACATTTACTAATTACTATCCAATTTAAATTGACAAATATTTTTTGATTTTCAGATTTAAAAAATCATGTCTTCTCAAAGCATATTTCGAGGATGGAACAGATTATACACTCTAGTGACGCATCAAACAAAATATCCACTGGTGACATTCGTCGGTGCAGGAATATTAACAGCAGGTATTGTAACATACAAGACATCAAATAATTCCGTATTTGCCGCTGATTTATACGTAGACAGAGCTCGATTCAAAGCAAAACCAATCACTAAAGAAGAGGATTTAAAAAAAAATAAAAATGAAATGCGAACAAAAATGGAACTCCTCATTTTGAATATACAAGCGGAATTTTGCAATCAGCTGGAACAGCAAGAAGATATGGGCGATATATTCACTGTCGATCGATGGACAAGAGAAGAAGGCGGCGGTGGGATAACTTGCGTTCTACAAAATGGCAATATTTTCGAGAAAGCTGGCGTGAATGTTTCCGTGGTTCATGGCACACTGCCGCCAGGTGCCATTCAACAAATGCGTGCCAGAGGAAAGTCCTTAGGCGAGGGGTCGTTGCCATTTTTCGCTGCTGGAATAAGTGCAGTGATTCATCCCAGAAATCCAATGGTGCCAACGATACATTTCAATTATCGTTACTTTGAGGTGGAAAATAAAGATGGAACGAAACAATGGTGGTTCGGAGGTGGCACTGATCTGACGCCATACTATTTAAACGAAGAGGACGCAAGGCATTTTCACGAGACATTGAAGAGAGCTTGCGATAAACACGATTCGTCATATTATGGGAAATTTAAGAAATGGTGCGACGAGTATTTCTTCATACCGCACAGAGGCGAGAGTCGTGGTGTGGGTGGAATTTTCTTCGACGATTTAGACACACCCAATCAGGAGGCTGCTTTTGAGTTTGTTAAATCGTGCGCTAAATCTGTTGTTCCCTCGTATATACCGATAGTTGCGAAAAATAAGAATAAACCCTATGGATTCGCTGAGCGACAATGGCAATTGTTGAGAAGAGGACGTTACGTTGAATTTAATTTGATTTACGATCGTGGTACGAAATTTGGATTGTACACACCGGGCGCACGATACGAAAGTATATTGATGTCCCTTCCAGCAACTGCCAAATGGGAGTATATGCACCAACCAACACCTAACTCACCAGAAGATGAATTGCTACAAGTTTTAAAGAAACCTAAAGAATGGGTTAAGAAGTAAAGAATAATTTTGCAATTATAGATTTTTTTTTTTATTCAAATAATTCTTGCAGAGAGAATTGTTTTATTGGGTTTTGGAGAATTTATTCTTATGCTAAGGAAATAGATATATTTTTAAAAATATCTTCGCAAAAATATTACGAATCTGAAGTCCGCAACGTTTTTAAAAATCAAAAAAGAATTTTTTTTCAAATTAAATTCATCTCCAATTTTTATTTGCCTTAATTTTATAAGAAATTAATTGTCACTAAGGATACAGTTATTAAAAAATAACATAATGTACAATCACAACGTTTTTAAAAACGAAAATATTTTCGTGTGAACTTCAGCTTCATAAAATATTCAATTTTTTAAAGACATAAATTTAAGTGTTCTAATGGAATTCTTGTTCATTTTTTTATACAAAAAAGAAATAGCCTTGTTAAAAAAAGCCTCTTTTACTTTGTTCCTCTAAAATAACCAAACTGTTTTTTATTCGTAATCTCGACATATTTTTCTTTAATGATTTATCAATATTTGCTGATTATAGAAATTGTGTTAAAATTTTATTGAAATTAGGTTTTAAATGAAAAATAGGACAAGGTTAGAAGAAAAAAGCAGTTCGGTTGTTTAGATTGTGTAAAGTGAAAACAAAAATGAATTGTAAATTCGTTTGTTAATTTTAATCGAAATTGGAATTATTAAATTGTTTATAAAAAGTTCTCGAATGTTTTGACAAACATTTATTTTGAAAAACTAAACCTTAAAGTCAAATTTTACACACGGAAAAATGTGTAAAAAATACCACAAATTTTTCTTTTAGTATAAAATGCAAGTTATTTCGATTTTTACAGTGTGACAAATAACTAAGGAGCAATTTTTCAAAAGTTAACAAATTTATTTTTCAAAAAAATTGAGATAAACACGTAGTTAAAATATTAAAAAGCCTAAGAAATCGATTTATTACTGTTCGAATTTAAGAAAAAATGGATTACCAAAGAATTTTCAATTTCAAAAATATTTTGGCCTTACTTTGAGAATTTTTAATTTTAGTTTTCTTATTAGAAAAAAATTATCAAATTCGTTAATTTTTAATATTCCTTATTAAAATAGACTTCAACTACAAAAAAGGTTTCTATAGAAAAAATGTTCAAAAATTGAATAATTTTTTATCATTTTTTTACATTAAAGTTAATTTTAACGGTTACATGAAAATTGTTATTTGTTTAAATTTTTCGAAATGACAAAATTCCTTATTAAAATTTCATATAATTTTTTATAATCAAAATTTTTCAAAAAATTGACTATTTCTGTATATTTTTTTTTAATGTCCATTATTTTTAACAGATTTTACCAAATTTCATAATTGTGTAGAATTTTTCCAATTGTACTTACAAGTATAATTTATTGAAGAACTATTTTTTATCATTAAAAAAATTTTTTTAAATAATTTAAAGAGTTTCATTATTATTATTTTTCTGTAAATATTTTACATAAATAACAGTTGCAATTTTTATAAAAAACAGAATTATTTTATAATAATTTTACCGGCAAAAAAAAAAAGAAATTCAATTTTGAATAATATTTTCCAAAAATTCTAGAAAATTAATTGAATTTTGGAAGACTTGCAGTTGAAATTTTTTAGTATTTCGAAATTTTAAGCAAATAAAAAACAATAATTAGTTAAATATTTATTATTTACAAAAGTTATTAAAATATGAAAAATTTAATTTGTAAATTTTTTTAAAAATTAGGTTTTTGAAAAATGGTAATTACAATTTTTTAAAGAAAAAGGTACTTGAATTTACAATAATAATTTTAACAAATTGAAACAATTGGAAGTTCTGTAAAATTTTATGTTTTGAAAAATTTTATTTTTTCCTCTTTAAAAATTTTGTATGAATATAATTATATTTTTCAAAATGATATCATTTTATGAATTTACAAAAATTATTCATATTTAAATAATTCAATTCTCGTAATTGAATTCTGATAGGAATTGATTTAACAAAAATTTAAATTAATATTTTAAAAAATAATTAAATATTGAAACCGTTATAAGAGAAATTTTAGAAATTAATTAAATTTTTTAAAAGATTTTTAAATTAAATTCCTGGAAAATTTAAGGGAAGCAAAAGTTTAAAAATCTTTAAATTTTTGGTTTAAAAAAATTATTAATAACATTATTTTTCTTTAAAAACTATTAAGGTTTTTCAATAACTTTATTCAAAAATTGTAAAAAAATAATTAAATTTTGTATGAATTACAGTTTGCAAATTTTGAAAATAATTATATTTTATGAGGTTTTTCACTGAAATTATTTGAAATTTTAATTCCAAAGGGAAAAATAAATATGAATAAGTTTTTAAATTTTTGTTAAAAAAAAGTATTAATGTTTTGAAAAATTTAATTTAGAAATTTCGAAAAATTGTTTCTTGAAATAATGAAACTAAAATTTTTTTAAAAATACTTCTGTTTCCGAAATTAATTTTAAAAAATTGAAACAATTATAAAAATTTTACCAACTTTTATTGAAATAAATTTTGAATTTTTATTCAAGTTGTTGTTAGAAATATTTTGGCATTTACTATACGAGTTGTTGAAATAATGACATTTAATTGAAAGACCGTAAGAAAAATTATATTTCTTAAGAAATGATATTTCATTTTCTAGATAATTTATTAATCCACAATTATTATTATAATTATTTTACAATTTTCAATTTTCATTGCACTTTAATATCGACGTTTTGAATTCCGCGCACACATTTGAGTCATTAGTTGACGAGTTGTAAGACAGATGGCGCATCAATTTCGTTTCGTAAACTAAACAAAACACGGAAATTTCTGATATTTTCTGAATGTTTAATTATCAAAAAGTTGGTTATTGTCTTTTGAATATTGAATTAAAGTTACTTTGTAGTGCTATAGTGTCGTGTAGATCCGTGCATTCATCATCATTATTCGAATTTTCGGTAAGATTATACATTTTAATAGGAAAATAACACCACTTGACCGTCAGCTCGCCTAACCTATAAAAACATCACACGATTGTATACAGAATCCACGTTTTCATTTGTTTTTACCGGCAAATTGTTTAATTGTTGTGTTTCATTGATTATGTGTAAAATTTCGAGCTGTAACGTGTTTATATTAGTTTTCATCATCTTATACTACGCACTTTATATATTGCAACCACATGGTTGGCAAAAAATTATAACCTCTGAAAATTGCATATTTTGCAAATCTTTTATTATTGATTGAATTTGCAAAATTTTCTCTTCAGACAGGAAAAGTAGAATTTTTCTGGTAAAATCAGGAGAAAGTTGGAGATTTTTATTAAAAGTAGAGGAAAAAATTTAATTTTTAGAATTCATAAGTAAAGTTAAAAATTTTTGATTCTTTTGTTTGCCTTATGAATTATGAAAATTATAACATGAATTCTAATTTAATTTTTTTTGTACTTCTGACAATGATTTCTTTTTAAATAACTTAATTCTCGAAGAAGTTTAATAAAATTATGGCTAAAATTATTACTCATAAATTATTTAATGAAGAATTTTACCTAAATATTTCAGAATTGAATTTTTAAAGAGTTGTATTTACAATTTTCATAAATAGATGAACTTCAAAAAGGTTTCAATTTTTTAATTTTGTTAAAAATTATGAGTTTATAAATGAATTTTTGTCAAAAATAATTTTAAAAAATTGAATTTTAGAGAAATTTACAAATAATCGCAGAAATTCAATTATGTTTTGAAATTTTGAAAAAATTATCGTCAAAATGTCAATCATCTTTATCTTCATCTTCATTCTTCTTGAAAATTTAATTATTTCAAAAATTTTGTTAAAAATTCTTGGCAAAATTTCAATTGTTTCCAAAACTTTTCCTCAACTAAATTATTTTTAAGATCCACGAATTATTTACAAGTTTTTATTAATTTCTTTGCAGTAATTCAATTATTTTTATAAATAAAATTTTTTACAGGGATTCCAGTATTTTTATAAATAATAAAATTTATCGCAGAATTTCAATTTATTTTTAATACAATTTTAATCGAATTCCTCGAAAAATATAACTTAAAAATATTATTAAAATTTGTCAAAAGAATTCAGCTATTTAGTAATTTATTGATAACATTTTTTTTAGAATTCAATTTTAAGAAACATTTATATATTCAATAAATTATAATTTTTATATACTTTAACTTTAAAAACATATTTGTTTTTTCAAGGCTTGATTTTATTGATGTCTATCCAAATGTTTTTTTATTGGTATATTTCTATTATATGTATTAAAAATTATCTCTTAAGTACTTGACATTTAATTACATACGAGATAAGCGTATCTTTAAACAAAAATTTAAAAGTTTCTTGAATTTCATACCAGAATTTTATTACAATTTTTGTAATATTTTAATAGTAAAAATTTGTATTTGTGCGAAATGTTTTCTAATTTCAAGTGAGTAATTTTACACCAAACCTGGAATTTTTTTACCAAATTAAAATATTTTAATCTGTTTTTGAAAAAATGGTTTTTTTTATTTATACTTTTTTCTAAATTGTAATTAATTAAAAATAATTCATTTCATAGTAAAAAATCAGTCACTGTTTATTAACCTTGAATTCAATTATTTAAAAAATTTTAATAAAATTCTGTTTAAAATTCAATTACGTGCAGGGATTTTGATAAAATTCCTTGCAAAATTCAATTTTCATGAATTCTAATAAAATAATTTGCAAAATTCAATTATTTTCAAGAATTTTAATAAAATTTATAAAAAGGTTCAATTATTTTAAAGGACTTTAATAAGACTTGCCAAAATTAATTACGTTCAGGAATTTTTATAAAATTCTTTGCAAAATTAAATTTTCAGGAATTTAAAAAGAATACTTTACAAAATTCAATTATTTTCAAAAATTTTAATAAATTTCTTAGAAAAGTTCAATTATTTTAAAGGATTTTAATAAGACTTGCAAAATTCAATTGTTTTCAGGGATTTTAATAAGATTTTTTGGAAAAATTTAATTATTTTCAAGAATTTAAAAAAACATTTTTTTGAAAAATTCAATTATTTTTGACACAATTTTATACAATTACTCAAATTTCTCGAAGAATGAAATTATTCTAAAAAATTTTATTAAAATTTGTCAAGAGAATTCAATTTATAATTTTAAACTTTTTGGATAAAATTCTTGATGAAAATTGAATTTTAAGAAACATTCAATTATTTTATAAAATATTAATTTTCGTTATTTGAATAATTTAATTCTCGTAGACTATTCTAATAAGTATTGATTTAAAAATGAATTTCACTCAAAATTTGAGATTATAGTTGGTGCGAAGATTAATAATTAAAATTTTTACTCGTTAATATTCGTCAAAATATAAAGTTCCTCTTAAAGTTTTAAATCAATTTTTTTATTCTAGAACTTTTATTATTATATTGAATTAATAATATTCAATAATTATATTAACTTCTCTTAAATCTTTGGATAATTTCAAATTTCTGAATGTTCACATAAATGATATTTATTTATTTCTTGAGCAAATTTACTTCAGTACTTATTATTTTGAAAAATTTTAATAAATTTCTTTACAAGAATTAAATTATTTCAATAAATAATAGCATTTTTTGGAAGGATTCAATTATTTTTATAAATAGTAAAATTCTTTACAGAAATTCAATTATTATCAAAAAATATAATTTTAATAAAATTGAAAAATCAAATTTTAAATTATAATTATAAAGAAAAAAGATTATTTAAAAGGAATTGAATAATTGCTTGGTTTTATTCCATTATTTTTCGAATTTTCAAGTAAACTTATTAAAAAAACATTATTTTCAAAAAATTTTAAAGAAACTCGTCAAAAGAATTTAGTTATTCACAAAAACTCTTATAAAAATTTTTGAAGTCATTTGTAGACTTATTTATGTTTGAAATCAAATAAATTAAAAGTTGATAAGAAGAAAGAAACCCGGAAAAAGTTATGACAAAGTCGGGAAGAAACCGGGAAGTAACTTGAAGTTTTGTTGTTAAACGAAAATACTATAGACACACTGGATATGTATTGTTCAACATATGATTTTATTTATCGAAAAAAAATGTACTAAGTTAGGATGTAAAGTTTAACTCAATTTTAAAGGAACCTAGAAGCTTGATATATTACTTTCTGAATACTATAAGACATGCAGCACCGATTATACTATAAGTTTAATAAATCTTCTTCAAAGTATCGTCCCCCTTCTCTATAAAATGTTTAGTAAACAGTTTTGTAAAATGGGTCAATTTATGATAATACAGTGTACGGAGATGTTCCACTTTTAAAAAAATCTCGTCAGTCAATTCTTAAAACTTTGTACTTTTCAATCTATAATCTATAAACTCCCTAAAAAGTTATTAAAAATGAAAATATGGATCATTTTTCTAAAAGTGGTGACACTTTTTTATAATTCTTGTTTTACGATAATTTTTTTTTAATTTAAGTATATGAAACTCAAACTTAAAGCAAAAATAATATTTATCTTTTTGACCTAGAGACAAAAAAACATTGAAATAGAAATAAGAGGAATTTTATTAGCTCTACATAAAACTGATTACGTATTGATGATTATAATATTTGGAAGTGTTTTATTGTTTAGTAAATAGCGAGGCTTTGAAGATGAATATAGAAAATCACTCGTGCCAATATATACACACGAGTAGGAAAATATCAAATTGCGATTTTATTGCAAACGCAAATTCGCGAAATAGTTAATCGTCTTTGAGAAATGTGTTAAAAAGCCGAATTTTCAGTAAAAAGGAAATTATTAACCATCATTTCTGAATACGTTCAAGTGAATGAAATTTTTTATCGAATGGAAATTAAATATTTGTTAATAAATTCCATTTCAGAAATGAAAGGTAAATTAAATTTTTACAAGGTTTACAGGGCTCGAACTAGGTCCGTAAATCCCGTAAAAGTCCGTAACTTTGCTTGAAGTCCGTAAAAGTCCGTTTTTTTGAAAAAAGGTCCGTAAAGTCCGTAATTCGATTGAAAAAGATCCGTAAAGTACGTAAATTATACGATATAATTTGGATAATTTTGGAGAAATTACAAATCATTGAAGGAATTCAATTATTTTCAAAAGTAATAAAATTCTTCGCAAAAATTCAATTATGTTCCAAAAATTTTTTTAATTCTCGTCAACATTTCAATTACCTTTAGAAATAATTAAATTCTTCTTCGAAATATCAATTATTTTCAAAAAATTTAATAAAATACTTGGAAAAATTTCAATTATTTTCAAAATTTTTCCCTAATTTAATTATTTTTAATATCTATTCTAATAAAATTTTCCAAAAGAATTCAATTATTTAAAAAAAAAATCTACTAAAATTCTACACAAACTTTTAATTTTTTTTTTAAATAATAACAATTTTACAGGAATTTCATTATCTACAAATTTTTTTTATAAATTTCTTCGCAATATTAAATTATTTTCAAAAATAATAAAATTTTTACAGGTATTTAATTTTTTTGGCAAATAATTAAATTCTTATTAGGAATTCAATTATTTTGATGAATAATAAAGCTAATTGCTGAATTTCAATTATTTTTAATAGAATTTTAATCGAATTCCTCGAAAAATGTAATTATTCTTAAAAATTTTATTAAAATTTATCAAAGAAATTTAATTATTTTAATAACCTTTGCTACAATTTATTTATTAGAATTTAAATATTATTTTAAATAAATTTTCGATTAAATTTCTTTAAAGAATAAAATTATTGCATTCAAAATTTTTAATGCAATTCTTTGCGTAAATTATCAATTATCTTTATAAATAATAAAATTCTTCTCTATAATTGAATTATTTTCAAAAAATTTAATAAATTTCTTGGCAAAATTTCAATTATTTTCAAAAATTTTCCCTAATTTAATTATTTTTAATAACTATTTGTGACGCGATCTGAAGAAAGGGACCTTAGAAGCAAGAAATTATAGGTTATGTTTGCAATTTTTTAAATGAAAATACAATAAAAGGATCAATTGTCAATTGGATTTATTAATGTTTATGTCTTCACTGCAAGTAAAATATTTAATAACAACTGATTTTAATTTGCAATAAGTAAAAAGAAACTTTTAAATAAGAAAAAAGTAACGCTAACGTAACCTTAAAGTGATTTGCTTCTAAAGTCCTCCTTTTTTCAGATCGCGTCACATTTTAAGAAAATTTTGCAAAGGAATTTAAATTATTCTAAAATTGATTGATACAATTCTTTAAAAGAATTCAATTTTATGAAACATATGTAATTATTCAATAAATTGTTTTTTTGTATTTAAATAATGAAATTCTCGTAGAATTTTCTCATAAAAATTGATTTAAAAATGTATTTCAGTTAGTATTTTAGATTATAACTGAATATTAAAAGTATTAGAGCATAAAGTTTTAGAAATAATTTAATTTTTAAAAGGTTTCAGATTCAAATCTTTGAAAATTTGAATTTTTCATATTTTTAAGTTTTAACTAAGTAACAATTCTGTGGAATTAATTTGTTTGAGAAATTTGAATTGCGAATTTTTTTTTATATTATTTGAAGTTTTTATTTTCTAATACATATTTAATTGAAGAATTTACAGATAATTGAAAAATCGAATATTGTAATGAAATGGATTTGAAAATTGTCACGGAACTTTTTCGAAAATTATTAAAAATAATCGACTTTAAGAAGAATTTTAGTTAAAAATTCTTGAAAATAATAATTGAATTGATAATGATTTTATCACTCTATCTTTAATTATTATAAAACATGAAGTAATCGATCGAGTTATCGATATCTTCATGTTTTTTTAGTTATGAAAAAATCTAATTTATAGTTTTAAGTAAAATGTTCTCTTATATATTTTTGTCAGTAATTGGTCCGTAATTTTTCATTTTTGGTCCGTAAAGTCCGTATTTTTAAATACTTTCACTGCTTCGAGCCCTGGGTTTATAATTTATTTTTAAAACAGATAAAACGATAGAATATAATTTATAGTATGAAAGGATAACATTATTTACTTACTTTTGACATCCATTTGTCAATTATTTTATTGGAATTGGAAGAAAAGTTGGGTTCGTTTGAGAAAAATAATTTTGAAAAACAAATTCACTTTAACAATATATAAAAATTAAAAAATTGAAACACCTTTGTTAGGAATAAAAAATAATTTCTGGAAAATAATTGCGATGCTTGTATAAATTTATGGTTTTAAAAATAATGAACCCAAAGGTGATGAAATTCACGCTCATGTACACCACGTACGTTTAATGTTTAATCAAATTTTCGAACATTCAAATCTATCTCAAAGTCATGTCTGTATTCCGTAATTACTTATCTCAAGTTAATTTCCGTTATGGAATTGCATGTTGGCATTTACTTACGTCTTTCACTTTGATATGAAGTACCTTTGACGACACTGAGGGCATCGTACCTCCAGGATTCTACATATAAAGTATCGCTATCGAGCACTTAATATCGGTTTATTTAGTTATATTATTGGAATACGTTTTAATTGAATTCGAATCAAATTATCAAAGTCAGTTACAAAGAATTAATCCATTTCAAAAAAAGTTTAAAAGAAGAGAATTGACAATTCTTTTTTTAAGCATAAAATTAATTTTCTTTTAAAAACAAGTCCTTTAATATGATTAAAGGAATTAGTTTTATTGTAAATTCTTAGGAAAATTTATAAATTGGAACTTGTGACCATCCTGTTAATAATTAAAATATAAAAAATTTACTTTTATTTTTAATTGCAGAGTCGAAGTGCATTGTGTGAAATAAAAAGAAGAAAAATGGTTGAAACGAACAGTTTAATAAATTCCACCGACGGACAAACGCAGTTTGGCAACTCTCGTCAATTGGATCCATCGGACAGCATTTTTGTCTTCAAGGATACCACTTCGGACTACGAAGAACCAGCATCAGATGAAGAGGTAAGTTTTTCTTCTTGTTTCGATTCTTAGACATTCTGAGAACCTTTAGAGTTCGATATTTTATTTCTGTCAAAAATATAATGTTTTATAATGATAAAACATTATATTTTTCAAACATTCAATTATTTTGAAAAGATTTTACGAAATTTATGTCTTTTTGGAAATTTTTCCATTGCATGATTCTAAAAGTGATTTAATCTCAAAATTTCAATTATTTCTAAGGTCGAAAAATATTTTTTGGGCGAATCCAAAGAAATTGATTGATTTTTCCCAATATTTAAAGTTGAAAAGTAGTTTTAAATAGTTTTTTACTTCCTAGGTGAATGAATGAAGTGAAATTGGATAAAAATTTATTTCTAAAAATAAGGAAAAATAGTTTTTGATGCTGAGCATCGATGCCAACTCCAGGAACCTTATTTTCAAGATTGAAAAATTTATTTTAAAAATTCGATTCTTTTCTAATAATTTTTCTATTAAAATAATTAATTCAGAGATGAAAAAATAATTGAATATGAAAGTTATAATAGTTGTAATTTTTTAGAACTTATTAAATTTCAGAAGGTTTTAAATTAAAATTTTTTAAAAGTTTATTTTTCGCGGAAGAACAAGTAATAGGTATTCAAATATTTATTAAACAAATTTATTAAAGTTTTAAATAATTTTATTTAGAAATAATCGATGAAAGATGAGAAAAATACAAGATACAATTTTTGTCATAACACTGACTTTAACAATCGACTTTTTTGACATTTAAAAAATTTTTAATAAAATAAATCTACTTTTTTGTGCATTAAAAAATTGATCCAAGGGGTTGCGATACAATATTGATATCGATATATTTACAATGTTTTACTAATACTGTTAATTTAATTTACAATGTTGAAGATCTTTTTATAATTTTAAACCTGCGTTAAAGAAATTATTAAAAGAAATCATTCCTCACGTGTTTTTTTCTGTGTTTACCATCAAGTAGTTAATTACATTTTATGAAAATTGACAGTACACATTTTGTTAATATATTTCGTTGACACAAAACACTTTATTGTTCATATTGCAGACATTATTCACTCATAAAACGTCTCATATATTGTCACTTCACTGAAAAGGAACTTGTGCGACTTTTATCATTTCGAATAACTTTTTAATTTCTTCAATAAGTTGGAAATAAATAAATCACAGTTTTTCTGAAAATTAAAAATTTTGGAAATTAAAAACAATTGAAGCCTATTTGACGTATAAAAATGTATTCAAGTGTTGTATAAAATGGAAAAAATGATACTTACATAGAGTTAAAATATCGCGCCACCCATGGGTTCACAAGAACTCGTCTCAGCGTTACATCTCATTGGATAGCAACAATTTTCGGCAAGACCTTTTATACAAAAACCTCCCATCGGCATGCAAACTTGACCGTTTATTGAAAACAGCAACAAACTTATGATGAAAATGGAAAATATTATTTTCGTTAAACAATACATATTTCTTGGTGTGATTTGTGTGCAGGGAGACAGTCAGCGATATGTCCGTACTGTGCAACAGTTACTGTATTAATGACCTGAGTTATAGGGAGGTATTGAAAAAGTCATTTGGGTACAATTCATTTGGCTATGACGAAAATACGACTCTAATGAGTTTACTTTGTTGAAAATTGGGAATCGCAGAAGTGCGATACGCCACCTGGCGTTTACCTGCTTTCGGAAACCATTTTTCATTCTGTCTCTGTTTTAACGAATGTTCAAAAAAGAAATAAAAAATCAAGTAATATTTCGACGTTATTTTAGATCCCAATGTGAAGAAAAAAGTTTACACAGATTAGTTTATCGAGTCTATATTCCATGTAATAAAAGATTTACGATTTTCAAAAAGAAGGCAATGGATGGTTGAGAAAACTGTTCATATTGTTATCTTGACTTTTAAAATTCAGTTGTATAGATAATTATTTAATTTGTAAAAATTTCATACACTTCGAGTTAATATTTAAAAATTATGCGTTAAATTTAAAAAAAATTAATTCATTTGAATAAAAAGCTTTCACGAATTACTTATTAAAATAAAAATTTTAGAGTGAAAACTCCTTATGTATAGAGATGTGTAAAGTTTAATATTTTAGAACGTTTGACGATTCGAATTTTACGTTTTTTTTTAATTAAAAAATACTAATGCTTGAGGAAATTATATTCTTCACTACTGTCAAAAATATAACGAGTCCAAATCATATAAGAGAACAGTTTACTTAACACTAAAAAATTAAATTTTTTCATAATTGAAAATATAGATTGTTTGGATCAGTCTGAGTCTTCGATTTTTTTGTTTCATTGGCACAGTGATGAAATTTATATTTTATATTTTAAGAATTTGTACTTTTTTTACATTATTTTCAAGAATTTTTAACTAAATATCTTTTTTAAATCAATTATTTTTAAAAATTTTGTGAAGAAGTTCTTTGACAATATTTTCAAATCCATTTTTGTACAATATTCAATATGACGAAATTTCAATTATTACTATTCGTTTCAATTAAATCCATGTAAGGGAAAATAAAATACTTCAAATAATTTTTTTAAAAAATGCAATTCAACTTTTACAAAGAAATAAATTCTACCGAATTGTTAGTTAAAAGTATTAAAAATACAGATTTACAAAGATTTTTTGTTAATATTCAATTTATGATCAAAAATTAAAACAAAAAAATAATTTTTATATCAATTTTTCTAAAAAAAAATTCCACGACACAATTATTTGTTATTATTATTTAAAATTAAAAATAAATAATTGAATGAATAATTGAATGTTCCTTAATGTGGAGTTCTTTTAAAAAATATAAACAGCAAATTTTTTAATAATTGAATTCTTTTGACGAATTCTATTATATTTATGGAAAAAATTGTTGCCCTAAAAAGAATTTTATTATTCATCGTTTTTGTTCGAAAATTTTCCATTGAAATATTTATATATTAGAAAATAAGAACAGCAAATAATTTCAAAAGAAACAATTACTAAATTTTTTCAAAAAATTATTTCTACACACTGATTAAAAATTTATTTGATACAAATAACCGATTATTTTACTATTTTTAAACAAATATTTCCTTGAATCAAATAAATTATATTTGACTAAAATATTTCAGTATTTGAAGCAAATATTATTTATTTGATTTAAGTAAATATTTATTTAATAATAGTCAAATAATCGGTTATTTAAATCAAATAAATGTTTTTCTCAGTGTAAAATTGTTAGTTAAAAGTATAAAAGAAAATTTAACTGAAAACCTTTTCAAAATTCCGTTATTTTTAAAATTTACGCTCTATAATGCTTTTAATATTAAATAATTATTTTACATTTTAATTAAAATTCATTTCATTAAATCATTTTTATTAGAAAATTCTATTACAATTTAATTTTTCAAATACAAAAATAAATTTGAATTGAATAGGTACTCATAAAGAATTTTAACAATAAATTTTTAAATAATTGAATTCTTTTGACCAATTTTAATAAAACTTTTAAGATTAATTATACATTTTTCGAGGAATTTGATTAAAATTGTATTAAAAATAATACATTATGCAACAATTTTTATTATTTATGAAAATAATTTATTCCCTGAGAAGAATTTAATTATTTTCTGCAATAATTTGTAATTTCTCTAAAATTAATTTTTTTTGTTTTTTTTTGTAACTAAAATTCTTCTTTAAATCCACTATTTATAATAATTTTTGAAAAATTCTAAATTTAAATTCTAAAGAATTTTATAAATTAATTTTCAAATAATTGAATTCTTTTAACGAATTTTAATAAAGTTTTGTATAAGAATAATTACAATTTTCGAGAAATTAGATTAAAATTGTATATTAAAATCAATTGATATTCTGCAATGAGTTCTATTATTATTTATGAATATAATTGAATTTCTAAAAAGAATTTTATTATGTTTACGAGAATAATTGAATCTTGTAAAAAAATTTTTATTTATAAATATAAAAAATTTGTAAATAATTGAATTCTTTTGGAATATTTTATGAAAATAGTAGATTATATTGAAAATTATATTGAATAAGGGATAATTTTTGAAAATAATTGAATTTTGGAAAAGAATTTTATTATTTATGAAGATAATTGAAATTCAGTGGAGAATTTTTTTTACATTTTTGAGAACATTACAGAATTTTTTGGAGGACTTTTATTACTTTTGAAAATAATTGGATTGAATTGTTTTTTTTAAATAAACTGACTATTACGTATACTTTAAGCAAATTTACGGATCTTTGCGGAATTTATAAACTTAGTTTGATGCCTAAAATTTATATTTTTTTTTGTTGTAATTAAAATGGCTTCTTAAAAAAAGTAAAAAAATTAGGCATAGTCCAATGCGGGTAAAATATAAAAATATATTTTGCATAAATTAGCACTGAATTCAGCATATATCGTATTCGTACGAGTATATATGGTGCATTGCTTTGAAACACACTGAATAAATATAGTGATCAAAACTTTACAGACTCCGCGGAAATGAAGTAACTTTTCATTGAAATAAAGTTTGATAGACAGACAAATATTGATCATTTGTTTGTCTTTCATCTTTTGGGTAGTAATTATAAATGTTTGTGATTTCCG
The DNA here is from genome assembly GCA_032872475.1 of Leptopilina myrica (nomen nudum). NCBI lineage: Eukaryota > Metazoa > Arthropoda > Insecta > Hymenoptera > Figitidae > Leptopilina > Leptopilina myrica (nomen nudum). The sequence continues at coordinate 56,561,973 of CM065458.1, read as the reverse complement.
TTTTAAGGGAGGATTTTGCCAGGGATAATATTTTTTCTATTTTCTTCGTTTTCTATTAAAAAAAAATATATTTTCTACTTCATTTCTATTTTATCTCTCTTTTTGGATTTTTTTAAAACTCTGATATGTATTTCTGGGGACGCAATTTATACTCGCATTTAATTTTCCTTAATTTCGCATAGCTCTTAAATAAATAAATAAATAAATTTTTGTGTGTGTGTGTATTCATTCTGATAAAAATGACCATTGTGTATATGGGAACGTGAAACACGAGTCTTTTGTGGTCGTTTTCTTTGTCGTGTTCAGGAAATAGAGTAATTTTTTATCAACACTCATTCCCTCTGAGTCTCTGAAAATCAGAAGTAGAGGTCATATCAGTCTTTCCTAAAAGACGTCCATGCATCTTTGAAACTAGATCTACTTTTCCAAATTCATTTCTTCTTACCTGCGACAAATTTGCCAGATAATTTTAAATTTCCTAATATTTAAAAAATTATATTTATTTCTCTCTTGGGCAAATTACCATTTTTATTGCTTATTAAGTAAATAATGAATTATTACTGCTTACTATTGTGAACAATTTTAATAAAATTCTTCCCAAGAATTGAATTAGTTTCATAAATAAAAAAATTCTTTGAAAGGATTCAATTACTTTTATAAATAGTGAAATTCTTTGCGCAGATATTCAATTATAAAAATATAATTTTAATAAAATTTAAAAATCAAATGTTCAATTATAATTGAATCGCGAATTTCGAAAAGGGCTCAACTCTAAAAATCGTAAGTGTCGCATTTTTATATAAAAAAAGACAATGAAAATGACTTTTACGATTTTCAGAGTTGAGCCCTTTTCGAAATTCACAATTCAATTTATAAGACAACATAATTTAAAGAGAATTGAAAAAATTCTTTGTTTAATTCAATTATTTTCAAAATTTTCAATTAAGATTATTAAAAAAACATTATTTTCAACAAATTTAAAGAATTTAATTATTCATAACAAATCTATTAAAAATTTTTGAAGCCATTTGTAGATTTTTATTTATGTTTTAACTCAAATAAATTTAGAGTTGATGAGACAAATTACGACAAAGACGGGAAAACCCCGGGAAAAACCCCGTGAATTTTGTTAAACGAAACTAGTAGACACCCTGATTTTACCATTCACATTACAGATTTGAGCGAAAAATTGGTTATGTCAAGTTGCCTTTAATAGCTTTATAATTACTAAATAACCAGATATATTTGTGAACCATGGTGTTATTATAAATGCTAATGACATCCCAAGAAACTTTAACAAGAGTTGACGTCTTTCATTTAATTATGTTTTAATTAAACATTTAATTTAATTATTCAATTATTAAAAAACAATTTATTTCAATTATATTATTGTAATATTTAAAATGTTTAATAAACCGATATTTCTTTTTCTATCAAATAATTTTGTAAATATATTTTTTTATTGTTTATTTTAATTATACCAATTAACGATAAATGTTGCAAGTATACTTTTTAAATATTCGTGTACGGAACCCGCAACTTCAGTGCGAGTACTACTCACACTTGTTCCATTTCTTATAATGAATTTTAAATAATTATTAAATATTAAAAGCATTATAGAGCGTAAATTTTAAAAATAACGGAATTTTGAAAAGGTTTTCAATTAAATTTTCTTTTATACTTTTAACTAACAATTTTACACTGAGAAAAACATTTATTTGATTTAAATAACCGATTATTTGACTATTATTAAATAAATATTTACTTAAATCAAATAAATAATATTTGCTTTAAATACTGAAATATTTTAGTCAAATATAATTTATTTGATTCAAGGAAATATTTGTTTAAAAATAGTCAAATAATCGGTTATTTGTATCAAATAAATTTTTAATCAGTGTGTAGAAATAATTTTTTGAAAAAATTTAGTAATTGTTTTTTTTTGAAATTATTTGCTGTTCTTATTTTCTAATATATAAATATTTCAATGGAAAATTTCCGAACAAAAACGATGAATAATAAAATTCTTTTTAGAGGAACAATTTTTTCCATAAATATATAATAGAATTCGTCCAAAGAATTGAATTATTAAAAAATTTGCTGTTTATATTTTTTAAAAGAACTCCACATTAAGGAACATTCAATTATTCATTCAATTATTTATTTTTAATTTTAAATAATAATAACAAATAATTGTGTCGTGGAATTTTTTTTTAGAAAAATTGATATAAAAATTATTTTTTTGTTTTAATTTTTGATCATAAATTGAATATTAACAAAAAATCTTTGTAAATCTGTATTTTTAATACTTTTAACTAACAATTCGGTAGAATTTATTTCTTTGTAAAAGTTGAATTGCATTTTTTAAAAAAATTATTTGAAGTATTTTATTTTCCCTTACATGGATTTAATTGAAACGAATAGTAATAATTGAAATTTCGTCATAATGAATATTGTACAAAAATGGATTTGAAAATATTGTCAAAGAACTTCTTCGCAAAATTTTTAAAAATAATTGATTTAAAAAAGATATTTAGTTAAAAATTCTTGAAAATAATGTAAAAAAAAGTACAAATTCTTAAAATATAAAATATAAATTTCATCACTGTGCCAATGAAACAAAAAAAATCGAAGACTCAGACTGATCCAAACCATCTATATTTTTAGTTATGAAAAAATTTAATTTTTTAGTGTTAAGTAAACTGTTCTCTTATATGATTTGGACTCGTTATATTTTTGACAGTAGTGAAGAATATAATTTCCTCAAGCATTAGTATTTTTTAATTAAAAAAAAATGTAAAATTCGAATCGTCAAACGTTCTAAAATATTAAACTTTGACACATCTCTAAACATAAAGAGTTTTCACTCAAAAATTTTAATTTTTATAATTAATTTGTGAAAGCTTTTAATTAAAATGAATTAATTTTCTTATAATTTAATGAATAATTTTTAAATATTAACTCGAAGTGTATGAAATTTTTCCAAATTAAATAATTATCTATACAACTGAATTTTAAAAGTCAAGATAACAATATGAATAGTTTTCTCAACCATCCATTGCCTTCTTTTTGAAAATCGTAAATCTTTTATTACATGGAATATAGACTCGATAAACTAATCTGTGTAAACTTTTTTCTTCATATTGGGATCTAAAATAACGTCGAAATATTACTTGATTTTTTATTTCTTTTTTGAACATTCGTTAAAACAGAGACGGAATGAAAAATGGTTTCCGAAAGCAGGTAAACACCAGGTGGCGTATCGCACTTCTGCGATTCCCAATTTTCAACAAAGTAAACTCATTAGAGTCGTATTTTCGTCATAGCCAAATGAATTGTACCCAAATGACTTTTTCAATACCTCCCTATAACTCAGGTCATTAATACAGTAACTGTTGCACAGTACGGACATATCGCTGACTGTCTCCCTGCACACAAATCACACCAAGAAATATGTATTGTTTAACGAAAATAATATTTTCCATTTTCATCATAAGTTTGTTGCTGTTTTCAATAAACGGTCAAGTTTGCATGCCGATGGGAGGTTTTTGTATAAAAGGTCTTGCCGAAAATTGTTGCTATCCAATGAGATGTAACGCTGAGACGAGTTCTTGTGAACCCATGGGTGGCGCGATATTTTAACTCTATGTAAGTATCATTTTTTCCATTTTATACAACACTTGAATACATTTTTATACGTCAAATAGGCTTCAATTGTTTTTAATTTCCAAAATTTTTAATTTTCAGAAAAACTGTGATTTATTTATTTCCAAGTTATTGAAGAAATTATAAAGTTATTCAAAGTGATAAAAGTCGCACAAGTTCCTTTTCAGTGAAGTGACAATATATGAGACATTTTATGAGTGAATAATGTCTGCAATATGAACAATAAAGTGTTTTGTGTCAACGAAATATATTAACAAAATGTTTACTGTCAATTTTCATAAAATGTAATTAACTACTTGATGGTAAACACAGAAAAAAACACGTGAGGAATGATTCCTTATAATTTCTTTAACGCAAGTTTAATATTAAAAAAAGATCTTTAACATTGTAAATTAAATTAACAGTATTAGTAAAAAATTGTAAATATATCGATATCAATATTGTATCGCATCCCTTTGGATCAATTTTTCAATGCACAAAAAAGTCGATTTGGTTGATTAAAAATTTTTAAAATGTCAAAAACATCGATTGTTAAAGTCAGTGTTATGACAAAAATTGTATCTTGTATTTTCCTCATCTTTCATCGATTATTTCTAAATAAAATTATTTAAAACTTCAATAAATGCGTTTAATAAATATTTAAATACCCCTTATTTATTTTTCCGCGAGAAATAAACTTTTAAACATTTAAATTTAAAAACTTCTGAAATTTAATAAGTTCTAAAAAATTACAACTATTATAACTTTCATATTCAATAATTTTTTCATCTCTGAATTAATTATTTTAATAGAAAAATTATTAGAAAAGAATTGAATTTTTAAAATAAATTTTTCAATCTTGGAAATAAGGTTCCTGAAGTTGGCATCGATGCTCAGCATCAAAAACTATTTTCTCTTACTTTTAGAGATAAATTTTTAACTAATTTCACTTCATTTATTCACTTAAGAAGTAAAAAAACTATTTAATAGTACTTTTTTAACTTTAAACTTTTTGAATTATGCAATGAATAATTCGCAAAAAAAACATAAATTTCATAAAAGTTTTTCAAAATAATTAAATGTTTGAAAAATATAACGTTACATAATGACAATAGAGGGCACCAAATTTTATTATTTAATTCTTTGTTGCAGTTAACAGAAAAACATTCCTAACTGTCATTATATGGAATCAGTAATGTTTATGTTTTCATTACAACTAAAATATTTAGTAAACACTTATTTTAATTTGCAATATGTAAAAAGAAACTTTCAATCAAGAGAAAAGTAATGATAACATAACCTTAAAGTGATTTGCTTCTAAGGTACCTTTATTCAGATCGCGTCATATTTACTTGAAAAAGAAGTTATTTATGTTTTTGAATAATTTTCCAATTGAAGAAATTCAGAAATAAATGTAATATAGAACATTTTTTTGAGTATCTAATAATTTTTAGAGTGAATCAGAATATTCTTTAGGGTCAAAGAATAGTAAAAAATAAAAATTAATTCTTAAAAAAATATTTAAGTTTTTCTCCTTTGAAGAAGATTATTGATGCTCCAATAGATTAATTTTATTTAATTCGCGAGTTTTTCTTTAAAAAATCCACGCTGATATCGTTCACGAAATCGAAAATAAAAGTACACTGCTTAAAAAATGATAATTTGCATATTTCGATACCAAATATATTCAATTCTATTAAAATATAAATTTATTTAAACTATTTCATTTAATGGTAATTTTCTACATTCAGTTATTTAATAAAAAGGAAGGCTTCGGAGATAAATTTGAATTTTTACTCGGAGCAAAATGTGAATTTCGATTATTTATAACAGCAATAATTTTTCTCCTTTTTATAGATAAAATATAGGAAAAATTAAACGTCCGATTCTTAGCATTAAAATTTTGTTTAAGATATATTTTCAATGTATAAAATATCAGTAATCATTGTGAACTAATTTTAACCTGAAACAGAAGACAAAGTTTGAACATTTTTATCAAAAATAAAAGTGAGGTGTTAGAAATTTTTAAAATGCACATAATGATGGAAAAAACATTGTACTTTCTGACACTATTTTTAAAAAATTTCTCAGAGTTTGAAAAAAGGATAAAAATTGAGTTTTTTTTATAGAAGTATTGGAGATATTAAAATGATAAGTGCTCAATTTTTACTATGGAAATTGATTATAATTATTAAAGAGTGATTTTCTAAAATTAATCGAGACATCAAAAATGTTTTAGAAGAATCATCCATATATGCTAATTGGAATCAATTATATTAGTGAAATTTCGTCAGTTCAGATTTAGTGAGTGTGCAAAGAAGGAAATGTTAAATTCTTATTCTTATGTATTTAAAACAGGGACCGTCACGGAAATTAAATTTTGATTTCGTTACGATATTCCCAAACAAAACGAAATTATTCATGTATTTTGATTTTGATTCTGTAACGAAACAAAATTTACTTCCTATTTTGATTCTGATACTGTAACGAAACAAAATTTACTACGAAGCTGAAGTCCACAACGTTTTTAAAAACGAAAAATCAAAAAAGAATTTTGTTAAAATTAAATTCATCTCTAATTTTCATGTACCTTAATTTTTAGAAAATTAGTTGCCACTAAGGATACAATAATTAAAGACTAACATGATTTAGAATCAAAAATAACAATACCGTACCATTATTTTTTTTTTGTTTTCGTTTTTAAAAACGTTGTGGACTTCAGCCTCATAATTTACTTTCTATTTTGATTCCGATACTGTAACGAAACAAAATTCACATCCTATTTTGATTCTGATACTGTAACGAAACAAAATTTACTTCCTATTTTGATTCTGGTACTGTAATACTGCAATTCGGTTTTCTTATAGAAACAGAAATCGATTCGAATTCTATTTCAGATTTCGTAAGTAAAAACGATATTATCTTCTGATATATTTGACATTTGCAACAAAATTTAGGTTCAATGACACTTCTACATGCGCAGTGATTTTGATTTTGATATTGGGACCAAAACAAAACACAGTTGAATTTTGATATTGGAATCAGAACTAAATAGAGTGGAATTTTGATTTTGATACCCATATCCGAATCAAAACAAAAGTATTTTTTAATTTTGTTTTGATTCCATGACGGTCCCTGATTTAAAAAGACAAAACTCTTCGTCCTGTTTAGAAATGTTGATTTGACCAATCACAAAATGTATCGTTTTTTCACTTATCATCCAAAACAAAAATGGCATCACAAAGTTTCCCCCATTGAACTTGTTGAAAAGTTACAACTCTCTCAAAAATGTTTTATACAGAAAATGATTCCACTTAAGAGTATGTGTGTAGTTGTGCAGTGAAGTAACTTTTTGATTGAACTCTCGTCTCATGCAAGGTGAATGTCGCGTGTGTGTATATATACAAAAGAAAAAGAGTAATTCCAGTGAAGGCTTTTTATTTATCCAGCCAAGTCTGGAACTGTGAGTGGCATTGGGACTAGAACCAAGAGAGTGAGAGAATAGACTTGGCTTTAAGAAGGTGTACACATTCGGTTCCCTCTTCTACATCCAAGTGCAGTTTCTGCACGCTACATTGATTGTGTAGTCGTTTGAGGCTCGAAATAAACCTGGCAGCTGGAACGGTCCAAGGATAGTATACACTTTGTATTACTATACTTGTTTGCAACCCCCTCATGTCTCTTTCAGTCTATTCTGTCGTTTCCGCATCGTCCGTCGCAAAGATTTCTGATCTACGGTAGGCGTCGATCTTAACTTTTGCTGTTGATGGCCGTTCAAAGGCTAATAGATGTTTAAGCTAGTGGACATGTATATGTTACGTCAAACAAGTGGGACGAAAATGTCTTTTCAAATTTATCAGTTTTTCTTTTTTAAGAGAAGTTTCAATTTTCTCATCTATTCTCGCAACTGCGAATATATATTTGTAACATGTTATTGAGCGTGTCTATTGTAAGTACCGTTGTTGCTGCAATGTTCTAGATCACTTGTTATCAAATTTTAATTCTATAACTTTATTTATCTGTAACTGTACACTGTAAAAAATTTAGGGAGTTAACGGACTCGGGAGTAGGGAGTCAAATTTTTAGAGTTAAAAATTAACTCCAAAAGAGAGTTAATTTTTAACTCCCTTCATTTAACACCCGCGGGAGTTATTTTTTCCATGGGGAGTTAGCATTTGGGTGTTAAATTTTAACTCCTTTTATTTAACTCCCCTGGCATTAACTCCCAAATTGGGTGCGACTTTTATAGACTCCCTGGGGAGTTAAAATTTAACTCCTTTTTTTTACAGTGTAACTGATTTCTAGTAGCAAAGCTGATTATTTGAATTTTCTGCTGCATCATATTGTATTCGCTATGAGTGAAGCTGGGCCTAAAATATCAATGTTTGTCTCCTAGTTCTTTGATTTTAATGAAATTTATATTTTATCTACAATATTTTACCTGAAATTCAATTATTTAGAAAAAGTTAAATAAAATTCTTGGTAGGATTTCAATTATTCTTAATATATTTTGTAAAATTCGTTTCATGAAATTTCTCGAAAACTGAAATTATTCTTAAAAATTTCATTAAAATTTATTAAGCGAATTCAATTCTTATTAAAATTTTTAGAAATAATTAAATTTTCGAAAGGTTTTAAATTTAAATCTTTGAAAATTAGAATTTTTAATACCTTTAACGAATAATTCTGTAGAATTAATTTTTTTTAAACGTTCAATTGTTATTTTCTTACTGTAATTTCTTCAAAAATTATTTTTATTATTGCGATTATTATTTTTAGAATAATTATTCGTAGAATTGTATTCGTAAATTCTTCAATTAAATATAAATGTAAGAAAATAAAAACTTCAAATTTTATCTACAATTTTAACTGAAATTAAATTTAAAAATCAATTATTCTAAGAAAATTCTATGAGAATTCAATTATTTAAATACAAACAAAGATAATTTATTAAATACTTTAATTGTTTTTTTAATTTAATCCTTGTATGAAGCATTTTATCAACAAATTTTTTAAATAACAATTCTTTCGACGAATTTTAATAAAATTGTACAGAATAATTACATTTTTTTGTTTGAGAAATTCGATTAAAATTGTATTAAAAATAATCGAAATTCTGCAATGATTTAAAAAACTTTTTTTTTTAATAATTGAATGTTCGTGTAGAAAATTATAAAAATTTTTGTTTAATATTTGAATTTTTGACTATAAAAATAAATATTTTATTAAATAATTAAATTCTCTTGGCAATTTCTAAGAAAATTTTAAGGAATAATTTCATTTTTGAGTTTAATAAAAATTGTGTACATATATTAAAAATAATTGAAATTCTGCTACAAGAATTTTATTAAAATTTTTCAGAAACGTTTGAATGTCGAAGAAAAATGTTACTATTCATAAAAGTAATTGAAAATTGACGAAAATTTTTGTAAATTTTTCGACATAATTAGATTCTTGCAAATAATTATATTACTTTTGAAAATAATTAAATTCTTGAGACGAATTTTATTAAATTTTCTTTTTAACTAATTGAATTCGTTTGTTAAAATTTTTTTGAAATAGTGGACATTGAAAATAATTGAATTTTGACAAATTATTTTGAAAGAAATTAATGAATAATTAATTTCACAATTATTGTAAAAAGAATTTAATTCTTTCTAGAATACATAAAAAAAATCTATTGTTTGAAATTAAACTACTTATAAAAAATTGTTATAAAACATGAAGAAATCGATCACTCCGAGTCTTCGACTCGGAGTTTGATACTTCTAAGAAAATTGAAATTTTGAGAATGTAAAAAAAATTTGGAAAATAATTGAATTTCTGCAAAGAATTTTCTTACTTTTAAAGATCATTGAATTTTGCAAAGAATTTTATCAGAACTTTAGAAAATAATTAAATTTCCATGATGAATTTTTTTATTTATGAAGATTATGATAATTTTGACAAGAAATTAAAAAATTTTTTTTTAATACTTTAATTTCTGCGAAGAATTTTATTACTTTTGAAAATAAATGAATTTCTAGGGTGAATTTGATTATTTATAAAGATAATTACAAATGTACAGAAATAAATAAATAAATCATTAAAATTATGACAAGAATTTTATTAAAATTCTTTGAAAATAGTTGAATTTCAAAGAAGAATTTTATTATTTATAAGGATAATTGAAATTTTGAACAGATTTTTTTTAAAATGTTTAAAAATAATTGAATTTTGAAGAAGAATTTTGATATTTTTTTGAAAATAGTTGAAATTGTGGGGAGAATGAAAAAAAATTTGAAACTAATTGAATTTTTGCGATGAATTTTCAAATTTTTTAAGATAACTGAATTTTTGCGAAGAATTTTATCAGGATCTTTGAAAGTAATTAAATTTCCATGATGAATTATATTATTTATGAAGATAATGATAATTTTGACGAGAAATTAAAAATTTTTTTTGAAAATAATTGAATTTCTTCAAAGAATTTTATTACTTTTGAAAATAAATGAATTTTATTATTTATAAAGATAATTACAAATGTACATAAATAAATAAATAAATAATGGAAATTCTGACAAGAATTTTATTAAAATTATATTTTGAAAATAATTGTATTACAGAGAAGAATTTCATTATTTAAAAAAATAATTGAATTTTTGAACAGATTTTTTTTTATTGTTTAAAAGTAATTAAATTTTGAAGAAGAATTTTGATATTTATAAAGATAATTGAAATTTTAAGAATTAAAAAAACATTTTTGAATGTAATTGAATTTTTGCGAAGAATTTCATTATTTTTGAAAATAAATGAATTTTAGAGAAGAATTTCATTATTTATAAATATAATTAAAATTTTGCCATGCATTTTATTAAATTTTATGAAATATTATTCCAGATTGTTTGATGTTAAAGTATATGTGTTGGCGAGAAATGTGATTTTTTTACAATTTTGACAATTTCGTGTTTTCTTTTCGGCGTTTTTTCCTAAAATTTAATTCGACTTTTTTGGAAATTTTATCCGACTTTTCGTGACTTTTGTTGTGAATTTATGCGACTAAAGCGACTTTTTTTGAGTCTTAAAGACGATCCGAGCCCTGCATTACGCCCAGGCCCGAGGCGAAATTGCTCACCTTGCATTTCTCCACTGAGAAAATGATATATTTGATTCAAACATATTTTGTTTAAATCAAACATAAAATATCTTTGCTATACAGTCAAACAAATTTAAGTTTAATTCAAACATATTTTTTGGTTTATTTAAAGAAATAATATATTTAACTCAAACATAAGTTGTGATTGATTTTAAATTATCTATAATTCACTTTTAAGTTTGAATCAAACATAAAATTTCTAAACATCATTTCTGTTTAAACCATAAAAGAAAAAAAAGGTTTGAATTAAATATAATTATTCAAACAAATAATATTTTTGAATCAAAGCAGTAGATACTTTCTATATATTGGGATTAAGCTTACAAACTAATTTCAATTAAACAAAATCTCTTAAAAGTATTTTTTTATTTAAATTAAGTATAATGTTTTCTCAGTGTCCAAAAACATTGTTTTTTCAAAAAAAAAAAGTATAAGTGATATAAGGGCGTATTTTTTTAAATTGAAAGCTGAGATGTTAGGGTAAGTTTTCCACGTGATGAAATTTTGATTAAAGCAAGAATGACGAAGTTAAGCAAGAAAAAGTGTCCAAAAACATTGTTTTTTCAGAAAAAAAAGTATAAGTGATATAAGGGCGTATTTTTTTTAATTGAAAGCTGAGATGTTAGGGTAAGTTTTCCACGTGATGAAATTTTGATTAAAGCAAGAATGACGAAGTTAAGCAAGAAAAAGTGAAAAGTGATTCATTACGCCCCGCGGTCTCCCCTACATATATATATTGTTTGACAGAAGGTTAAGTGGATTTAATGTTTTGCGAATGGCCCACATAAACGGTGACGCCATTGAGACTGGAAAATCTAAGTCGGACGATCGCGTGGCGAACAATAGCCGCACATGACAGAGACAGGAGCACAATGATCTATCGTGCCGCGCGGCATGGCAGTGCACCGATAGGCAAAATGAATTCTGCGGTATTGTCGGGGTGGCACCCTCTGCCGCAGCATTCAGAATGCTCGCCGTTTATAATTATCCCCAAGTCTGTGTCTGTGTTTGTGTCTGTGTCTGTGCTGGACGTTACGTTATAGTGCACTAATGTACTATTATAATACACAGTTATACTACAGTCCATCACAAAGAGCGTTGACGCTTATATGTTCCACGCGACTATTTCTGTATATACTAGAGACGCCGCTCCGCGTCAAGTGCGTCAGATGTGTGTTGATCCCCCCTCTTTCTCTCTTTGTCGACCAAAACGATGCCTTTAATCTTTCATATGTCGACATTCAAGAAACTAGATAAATCTTGACTTTATCCCTTTACGAGACTCCATGGAATGGAATTGTTTATAAAGAAACATTGCTCGAGTTCAGGACTCCAGAATCCCATAAACTACAACGTGTTATGTCATTTTTTACAACTCCACGTGTAAATTATCTATAAGCCTTATTTTCCCATTTTGAGATTTCATCTCGACGTTATGGCGAAGGAATATTTTTTTAAAGTGGATTCTTTCTTTGCTCAAGTTCTCTCGACGTTTAAATTATTCCATGCTTTTGCCTATAATCTGTTTACGAATTTAAATTTCCCGTTAATATGCGATGAACTTAAGAGAGAGAGAGAGAGAGAGAGAGTACGTTTTGGATTAATTTACTTTTTCATTAATGATTATATGTATCGTTTGATTTTTTCCAATTGAAGATATAAGAATTGAGAAGGTTGCCACGCAACCTGGAAACCTGGAAAACCTGGAAATTTCAGGAAATTTTATTAACTTTGAAAAAACCTAGAAAAGTCGGTGAATTTTTATCGACGTCCTGGGTAATTGTTGTTTTCTAATTGTATTTATTCTTCAAATCTAATTTTTGCTGAAATACTTCAAAATTGATTCAATTTTAAAAGAGCGTTTACAATTTTCATAAGTAGATCGTTTTCAAAAGGTTTACGAATATTCAATTTTCGAAAATTTAAATATTGAATGAATTTAATTTGAAATCTTAAAGTACGTAGATTTTAAAAAATGTTTAATAATTCAAATGCTTCTGAAACTATAGTGAAATTTTTTTAATATATATATCGATATATATTTAGTTGATAATTAAAGACAATGGATTTACAGAAGAATTTAAGTTAAAAACACTAAAAACATTGAATTTTGAAGCAATTACAAATGCATTGTAGAAATTCAATTCTCCTCTATTTAATGATTTGTAATATTTACTACTTAAAAAAAAATTTCTCAAAAGAATTCAATTATTTTCAAAAATTTTAATAAAATTCTTGAAAAAGTTCATTATTTTAAAGGATTTTTATAAGAATCTTTGCGAAATTCAATTATTTTCAGGGATTTTAATAAGATTTTTTGCAAAATTAATAAATTTTTAATTACTTTAAAAAAAGGTTCTTTTCAAATTCTTTGGAAGAATTTATTTATTTACATAAATAATTCTTCGAAAGAATTCAATTATGTCGATAAATAATAAAATTATTTCCAAAAATTTTTAATTTTTTTAAGGGCCCATTTTAATAAAAATTTTTGCGAAATTCAATTATTTTTACAAATAACAATATTCAACACAAAAATTTAATTATTTTCATAAAAAATAATATATTTTTTTCAGGAATTCAATTATGAAATTCTTAAGAATTTAATTTCAATTCCTCGAAAAACTCAATTATTTAAAAAAATATTTTTTTTAATTGCTTTCGAAGAAATGAGTTATTCACAAAAATATTAGTGTTTTACACAAGAATTCAATTATTTTCAAATACGTTATTTAAATTGATAGAAAAACATCAATTATTTTAAAATTTAAATACAGTTTTAACTAAATTATTTTAAATTTTTTTCTAAACATTGTGATAAAATTTTTTCGCAACAATTCAATTATTTTCATAAGTAATAAAATTTATCGCAGAATTTTAATTAATTTTAATACAATTTCACAAAAATTGCTAAAAAAATGTACGTAATTATTCTTAAAAATTTAATTTTAATTTCTTGAAAAATATTGTTCGACGGAAATCGTTTATTTTAAATACAATTTTAATTACATTTTTTTGAAATAATTAAATTATTTTTTGTGATTTTAAGAAAATTCATTCTAAGAATTCTATTATTTACATAAATAATTCTTCAAAAGAATTCAATTTACAAAATTTTAATAAAATTCTAAATTTTTTTAATATTCAATTCCGTTCAGGAATTTTTATGAAAAAAAAATTTTTAATTTTTTGGAAAATTCATTTTTCAGTAAATTTAATAAAATATTTTGCAGAATTCAATTACTTTCGAGAATTTTAATAAAATTCTTAGAAAAGTTCAATTAATTTAAACTATTTTAAGGATTTTAATAAGGTTCTTTCAAAATTGAATAATTTTCGAGAACTCAAAAAAGATTCTTTGGAAAAATTGAAATATTTTTAACACAATTATATACATTTACTCAAATTTCTTGAAAAATGAAATTATTCTCAAAAATTTTATTAAAATTTGTCAAGAGAATTCAATTTATTATTTAAAAATTTGTTGATAAAAATTGAATTTTAAGAAATATTTAATCATTTAATAAAATGTCCATTTTGTTATTATTGAACAATTGAATTCTCGTAGATCATTCTAATAAATATTGATTTAAAAATGAATTTCAGTTAAAATTTTAGATTTTTGTTGTATATTGAAAGCAATATATTATGAATTTTTAGAAATACTTGAATTTTGAAAATGTTTCAAATGAAAATCTTTGAAAATTGGAATTCTTCATATTTTTAACTAACAATTCTGTAGAATTAATTTTTGTATAGTTTAATTGAATCTTTCTTTTAAAATATTGTTTGAATTTTTTATTTCCTAATACATATCTATTTGAACAATTTTCTAATAATCGAAATTTCACTTAAAATTGAATTCTTAACAAATTATTATTTTGAAAATTCTTAAAAAACTTTTTTTAAAAATTATTTTTAAAAAATTGACTTGAAGAAGAATTTTAGTTAAACTTTCCAGAAATGAATAATTGAATCGAAAAAGTCAAAGTTTTCGATTTGAATTTTTATTACATTTCGTAAAAATTTATAAATAAAAATCTGGAAAAATTCCCAGGGTGTCTACTAACCGGGAAAACCGGGAAATAACCGGGAATTTAATTTAACTGGGAAAATCCGGGAATTAACCGGGATTTTTATACAAAACCGGGAATTTTTTCACCAAAATTAAAAAAGTTTTATTATTTTAACTTGTCTTTAAAAAAATTACTTTTTATTTCAATTTTTATAGATATTTATAATTTTATACTCTTCTCTAACTTTGAATTAGTTAAAAAAAATTAATTTGATAGTAAAAATCAAGCACTATAATTCAAACAGATTATGTAAATAAGTTTTAAAAAATTAGGGTGTTAATAGAAATATTGTAAAATTCGACTGAAAATATGTGATTGAATTTCTTAAAGAATTTTTTTAGAAACTTTTTAACAAATAAAATTTTCAAAGTATTTTAATTTAATAATTAATTAATAATTGGATTTTATAGTCACATTTTAATGAATTCATGTTTCTTAGTGCGAAGATTAATAATTAAAATTTTTATTAGTTAATTTAAAAAAAATATATGAACTTCAAATTTTGTTATTAAAATTGAATTCTCGCAAATTTTTTTTTTTAATTCTGAAAGATAAAATTGTTGACATTTTTCAATTCCATTGTTGCAAGATAATTTAATTTTTCTAAACAAATAATTAAAATTTCTTTACAATTTATTTTTAGATAATTTAATTCTTTGAAAGAATTTTAATTTAAATTTTTCGAAAATAATCAAGGGAAGTTAGTGATCTTAATTATAATTTTATTTTGAAAATATAAAGTCCCTCTTAAAGTTTTAAATCAATTTTTTGCTTCTAAAAATTATATTATTCTATTATGATTTTATTTTTGTTATTGAACGAGTTAAATGTCGGATTCGTTATTCAACAGGAGATACATTTTCGAACTAAGACAGTCGATTTTTGTTGGTTTAAATGCCAAAAAGATGCTCGTCAAATACATAGAATCGGTGCGCTTCCTGGTTGTCTGTCATCGATGTAATGATTCTGACTGAACGCAGCTCAATGGGAATATTTTTAGAACTGGGATCATTTTTCTTGAAGGTCTCATATTTTCTAACAGAAGCCGCGAAGACAATTTTTACTAAGATTGATCGTATCTTTTCGATCATTTTTCTTGAAGTAAACTTTACGGGAAAACAGTTAGTGATGTATATACTAATTTCTATTTTTTTCCTTTCATAATAAATGAAGTGGGATGGAAATATAAAATTCAATTGTTGAAGGATTCTCGCTTAGATGTTAATTTAAAATTGTTGCTATTATCAAAATAGTAAAATACTTTTTATTTGAAAATATGCAACACTTATTTATTTATTACATCTAATATTAAGTTTTATTCTAGAATTTCTCGCTCGAATGCATTACAAATTTATAAGACAGATAGAGATCCCACTTTGTAGTTTGCTCCAAAAAATAAATTTTGTAATAACTTTTAACACGAAATTTAAATTTATAGCATTATCCAATTAATGGCGTGGAAACGACTCAAGTTAGGATCAAAATAAATGTGTGATTAACGATTTTTTTTCTAAATTTTGCTACAAAATACTATATTTTTTTAGTATAAAATGCAATCTGTTTCGATTTTTATAAGTATAAAAAGTATAATAGACAAATCTTTGAAAATTTATTTTTCAATCATTTTACTAATTAAATTTTAAAAATATACAATTATAAGGTTTGAAATAGTTATGAAATTCTGTAAAATTTAATTAAAACTGTAAACATCTTTTCAAGTATATATATTTTATTACAACTTAAAAAATTAAAATTCCTAAAAGAATTTGAATTGAAAATTTTGAAAACAATATTGAATTCTCGAAAATTTTATGTGTAAATTTAATAAAAAAGAAAATTTATAACAATAGGTCCTGGAAACAATATTATAAAATAGTTTTGAAAAAAGTGTAGAATTCTCTGAATTATTAAGTTCTAATTTATTTAAATTCAATATATTTTATATATTTCCGAAAATATACGGCCCTGGCCTACAGCTGAAGTACGCGTTTCTGTTGTACTACCTATTATATTTTGCTTTTTTATTGATTTTTGTCAGTTATTTTGATATTTGCTTGATGGTTTTTTTTTGTGGAGTTAACAAATTAATTATTTGAATCGATTTTCTGATTTGTTTTTTTGTTTTGCTTCCCTTTTGGTGGTTTTCGTGTGTGACATTGTGTGAATACTGACTTACCATGCCACCAAAGGAAAATCCTAGGGATAATCCTAAGGAAAATCCTTTACATGATGAAAAAATTTGTTTTGGGTGTAAAAAAAGTGTGGTTGGTGAAACTATTTCTTGTTCAGGATGTAAAACTCTTTATCATCCTGGTTGTGCGTCACGCTTAACCTCACTTGAAGGTGGTGCTTATACAAAATGCTGCAGGCCACGTGCTCAATCTCCTCGGAATACTGATTTTTTATCGATAGCATCTTCTTCACAAACTAATGAAGCTGTAATAAATACAGATATGCTGGTTTCAAAAGTCCTAGCAGGTCTCCAACCAGAATTGGCTGAAATTAGACATTCAATGAATAATCTAACCATTACTATGAATGACATAACCTCTAAGGTAGATGACACACGTGACAGGCTCACCTCCACCGAAAGTAAAGTATTGGAGCTGGAAGACAAAATTGACACTATGGAAGGTAAAATGCTTAACATGAATACTTCATCAACTAACACATATGACCTTGATTCTATTTCACGTAATTGCATGGCTGAATATGAGAATAGAATGTCGAGAAAAAATAATTTAATTTTGTTTGGGCTCTCAGAGCATGTTATCATTGAGATTGGGCATGATTCACGCAACGATGACAAGGAGAAAATATCTCAACTTGTGTCTTCATTTGTCCGTACTCCTTTACTTGATGGCATTAGCACTCACAGAATTGGATTGTATTTACAGAACCAAACACGTCCACGTCCTGTCAAACTGATCTGTCACTCTCAAGAAGATGCAAAGGAATTCCTATACTGCTTCATAAAGGCAAAAAAACGCAAATCTCCACTATTGACCAATCTTACACTTTCAATGGACAAAACGAAAATGCAGCAGATAGAGTTTGCTTCTCTAAAGAGGGAATTGATGTCTCGTCGTCAACTGGGAGAAACAAATATAATAATTTCATACCGTCACGGAGCTCCTGTAATAACAAAGATTCAAATGAAGCCAGCGACAAACACCGGTACAGTACAAACCACGCCTACCACGTCAGTGCCCCCATCACAGACACTCAAGCTTCCCGCTTAAGAACAGGGCCTACTCCCCACCCTAGATTTAAGTACGATGAAACACTTTCACACACTTTGAACGTAAATGTGTATTATCAGAATGTCAGAGGCCTTCGGACTAAATTAAATTTACTGTGTGAGTCTGTCTCTTTGTGTGCGTTTGACATAATAGCTCTCACAGAAACATGGCTCAATTCTGATATTAAATCGCCAGAATTAGGCTTCTTTAAATACGACACATATCGCTTTGATCGTTCTATCACTACTAGCTGTCATACTCGCGGAGGTGGTGTCTTGCTTTCAGTTTTGTCTACTTTACACTCAACTGTTGTTCACACTAATGTATACACCATAGAGCATGTTTTTGTAAAATTTAATTTCTATTCACATTTGTATATAATTGGAGTTTTTTACATACCTCCTAACTCTACTATTCACACTTATAGGTTAATATGTAAAATTATAGAAGATGTTGTTGCACAGTATCCAACTTCGTTTATAAGTGTTTTTGGTGATTTTAACTTGTCAAATGTAAAATGGAAACCGTTTCCTGACGATGGGCCGTTATGCACACCAGTATCCGGAAATTTAAATTCTCATTTAGGACAAATAACTAACTTGCTATCTGACACTCTCAACTTTCTTAATTTGTCTCAGATTAATAATGTTTACAATGCTTACAATACTATATTGGACTTAATATTTTACAATTCGTTTAATTACACTTTGAAGTATTGTGATGATTATTTAATTGGTATTGATTCTTATCACCCTCCGTTATTGTTTATAATCCATATCAACACAGACGCATTATCTCCAAAAGTACTTTCTAAACAATACTTCAAATACGATTTTAACAATTCAAACTTTGCTGCTATAAACTCCTTTGTGAACAATGTCGAATGGAAAGTACTCTTTGATAATATTAATATTGACGAATGTGTGAGCATATTCTATGATTATATTTATACAGCAATGGATTTTTATATTCCAGTTAGGCTTTTGCGATCATCGAATTTTCCTCCGTGGTTTAATGCAGAGTTAAAGCGACTGACATTTTTAAAGAAAACTGCACATTTAAAATTTAAACGTCACGGTTACTCGCATGACTATAATATATTCAAAACTTTAAGAGCGCGATGTAAATCACTCAGCAAAATTTGCTATAAAGATTATATTTCACGAATTGAGTCATCGTTGTCTCGCAATCCTAAGCAATTTTGGAATTTTGTTAATTCCTCGCGTAAGGAAACTAGATTACCTAGTATTATGCATTCTGGTACTTTGATTGCGGACACGGATCTCGACATATCAAATTTGTTTGCCTCTTACTTTGCATCTGTTCATACACATATGTCAACTAATGTTAACACTTCTATTAACAATGATGTTTCTTGTCATATCACTGCTTTTTCTATTAGTAGAGAATCTATTTTTAAAAAAATTTCTAGTCTTGATATAAATAAAGGCGCTGGTCCTGATGACATACCTCCTTCTCTTCTGAAATCGTGTTGCTCAAGTTTTGTTGAACCGCTATACTTATTATTTAATAAATCTATAACTACTAGCACTTTTCCTTCTAAATGGAAGTCGGGTGTAACTGTTCCAGTTTATAAAAATGGCGATAAATCTTCTATTTCAAATTATAGACCGATTATTATTTTAAATGCCATTGCTAAAATTTTTGAAAGTCTAATATATGATATCTTATCTCCACAGGTCTCAAATCTAATAATTAATGAGCAACATGGTTTTGTGAGAAATAGGTCTACAACGACTAATCTGACTATTTTTGTAGATTATGTTTTAGGTAGTCTAGAGAAGGGTGACCAGATAGATGCAGTTTATACAGACTTCTCAAAGGCATTTGATAAGGTTGATCATGCTGTCCTTGTGGCGAAGCTTGGGGACATGGGATTCTCAAATGATATACTCAATTGGATATCTAGCTACCTCAGCGATAGAAATCTATCGGTTCGCGTGAATCAAGAGTATTCTGAGTATTACATTCCAACCTCTGGTGTTCCTCAGGGATCTAACCTTGGACCTTTCCTTTTTATATTATTTATCAATGATATTAAACAAGTTTTAATGAATTGCCAATTTTTGTTGTATGCCGATGATCTGAAGATATATAATAGTGTCTCCACTCGGCAGGACTATTTAAATATACAATCGGACCTCGACAGACTCCTCAATTGGTCATTGGATAATAATCTTCCTTTTAACATTGATAAATGTTACATTATCTCTTTTACAAAAAGTAAATTTACAAAAAAATTTATATATAAATTTGCACAGAATGAGATTACAAGAGTGTCCAGGGTTAGGGACCTTGGTGTCACCTTAACTGAATCGTTCACATTTCACGATCATATTTACGGAACTATTGCTGGTGCGCTAAGAGTTCTTGGTTTCGTCATGAGGGGAGCGGTTCACTTCACCAACATGCAAACTCTCAGAATTTTGTTTCTCATTTTGGTTAGACCCATCATTGAGTATGCTTCTATTGTCTGGTCGCCTTATCAGGACTACTTATTGTTGGAAATTGAACGCGTACAAAACAAATTTTTGCGTTTTATGGCAAGAAAACTAGGTATTAATTATGATTTTTACAGCCATGATTATTCTGACTTACGACGTAAATTCAACATGCCTTCAATTGCTTCTCGATTTATTTTTATTGACTTAATGTTTTTATTTAAAATTGTTAATGGTATACTGGATTGTCCTCAGATTTTAGAAAAAATATCTTTTTCTGTTCCTGTTCGTCGATTAAGGCATTATTCTTTATTTAAATTAACTCATCATAGAACTAATTATGGCTGTGAATCCATTCTAAACAGGTTGACCAGAGAGGCAAACATGTTACAAGATGAATTAGATCTTTTTTGTAATAATATAAATAGATTTACTGACAAGCTGCGAGTGATAGTTTATAATGCATAATGAGGCCTATAGGCCGTATTTGTATTCATTAAATTGTTTAATTTTTCTTTTTTTTTTATCACTATTATTATAAAAAAGGGCATTTCTTACCTATTTTGATTTTTGTAAGCCCGTTTACATTACTAAATAAATAAATAAATAAATAAATAAATAAAAATAATAAGATTAAAATTTTTCAAAATTTTTTTTAACAAAAAAAACTTCAAAAAATTATTTTCTGTTTAAATTATACAAAAATTCTTTAATTATTTTCTCAAAAATACATTACAATATTTTTTTAAAAAAAACTACTTTTTAGAATTCTTTTATCATAGGTTTTTAACATTCAATTATCGTCGAATAGAGTAAATGAACTTTTTTAAAAAGTTATTATATTAGAATATTTCAAAAATCATTTATTAATTAAAATTTTAAGAAAAAATTTAATTAATTTCTATATTTTTTTTTAAAAACACATTAAACATTGTTTAAAAACCATGTGAAATTTTGAATTATTTTTCGAAGATTTGGCAAAATTTAGATTATTTATTAAAAAATTTTACTAAATCTTAATTCTTGGAAACTTTTTAATTGTAAAACTATTGTATTGGAAAAATTATTTAGAAATATTTTGAAAAAGTTAATTTCGAAACATTGTTAAAAATTTATATGTCATATGGATAATTAATTTAGAGATTAAGTTTAGTTTAAAAATTGTAGAAAGACTGATTTAAAATAGTAAATTTGTCCCTTGTCCGGCTAGTAGCGCATTTGCTGGCCGTTTCACCAGGCCCGTTAGCTCAGTTGGTTAGAGCGTCGTGCTAATAACGCGAAGGCCGCGGGTTCGATCCCCCCACGGGCCAATTTTTTTAAAATTTTTTTTTCAAAAAAAATGTAATTAACAAATAAAAACTTATTATTTCTATTAAATTTTTTTTTGTATTTTTATATTTACTGTACGATAACCGGTTGAGAGACAAGCTCCTTACTTAATTTAATACAATAATTAATTGAGAACCGCACTCACCTGATATTATTTAAACATTTATTTTTTATTATAGTCCCCAAAAGATTGCCAAATTTATGAAATTATTTTTAAAAAATACAATTTTTGCAATAAAAAGTTTTACAAAATGGTATAAAACATCAGCAATCAGTAATTCTTTTTTTTAAATTAATTTTTATTTCAATTTGTTTATATATATTTATACTCTTTTCTAACTTTGAATTAGTTAAAAAAAAATTAATTTGATAGTAAAAGTTAGGCACTAATTTAAACAGATTATGTGAATTAATTTAAAAAAATTATGGAGTTAATAGAAATATTGTGAAATTCGACTGAAAATATGTAATTGAATTTGTTAAAGAATTTCTTTAGAAACATTTAACAAATAAAATTTTCAAAGTATTTTAATTTAATAATTAATTAATAATTGGATTTTATAGTCACATTTTAATGAATTCATGTTTCTTAGTGCGAAGATTAATAATTAAAATTATTATTAGTTAATTTAAAAAAAACGATATGCACTTCAAATTTTTTATTAAAATTGAATTCTTGCAAATTTTTCTTTTTTGAATCTGAAAAATAAAATTGTTGAAATTTTTCAATTCCATTGTTTCAAGATAATTGAATTTTTCTAAACAAATAATTGAAAATTTTTGAAATAATTGAAATTTCTTTACATTTTTTTTAATAATTTAATTCTTTTCTTGAATTTTATTTAAACTTTTCGAAAATAATGTTAGTGACCGTAATTATAATTTTATTTTTAAAATATCAAGTCCCTCTTAATGTTTAAAAAGGATATTTGCTTCTAAAAATTATAATATTCTATTATTATTCAATAGTTATAATTATTTAACTTCTCTTAAATTTTTATAATTTCAAATTTCTGAATGTTCAAATAAATGATATTTATCATTTCTTAAGCAAATTTAATGTTCATAACTTATTAAGTAAATAATTAATTATCACTGCTTTTTTTTTAAATTGTAATAAAATTTTTCACAGGAATTAAATTATTGTCATAAACAATATCATTCTTTGGAAGGATTTCAATTATTTTTGCGTAAATAGTAAAATTCTTTGCAGAAATTCAATTATTATCAATGGAATTGTAATTAACTTGAAAAAGAAATTTTTTAATTATAATTATAAAAAGACAAGATTATTTTTATAAAATTGAAAAAATTATTTTCCAAATTTTCAATTAAAATTATTATTTATTTATATTCGAAATTTAAATTTTATGAGAAAAGAAAACCGGACAAAAATTAGGCAATAACCGGGAATTTTGTTGAATTATAGTAGACACCCTGTTTGCTATTTTGTTAAATAAAAGTTTGATTACATGACAATAGGGACAGTAAATGTTATTTATTTAATTCCTTGTCAGTTAACAGAAAAAAATTCTCCCAAACAGAAAATTTGTGTCAAAAATTTTGAATGTTCTGAAAAATTACACCAGATCTTCTCGAGTTTTAATGTTACTCATAAACGTTGAAATGTATTAAAATTTGTATTGCTTAGTAAATCTTATATTTGATACACGAATTTGATTATGTGAATGTCTCTTGAATGTCAAGGTGTACATTTATTTGCACAATTATGCAAATATCTTGTATTATGTTTGCTACGTGTTTCACTTCGCAGCGTTTACTGTCATATTAATAGTTAAAGAGCTTTTTGTGGGAAAGTTAAAGAGCAAAGCTCGTTAGCTATATTATACATTAACAAGTCGTTACCACTTGAGAGAAGAGGGAAAGTGAGAGAGCAGGAGAGAAGTGTGGTCCATTATCGACAATATACAAAAATAAGTCCTGGAGTCCTCTGCTTCTCAAATTTCACTATTTCTCAATAAAAGAATACAAAGAACCATATAGATTTCCATAAATCATAAATACTTAAAGACGTGTCTATTTTCATTCTTAACCAAGCTGGAGACAATATGTCACGATGGCTGGTTATATTTTCTCAGCTGGAACTTTTCACAATATGGAATATGATGGATTTGAAAAGAGATATTTTCTAAATTACAGAATTTAACGGAAAATGTTTTGTTTTTGACACCTTTTTCATTCGTGTTTTTTTCCCTATGTCTTAAAATAATACAGTTTCTTGAGACAAGTGTTTTACTTTGTTCGCAGCTTTTATTTTTAAGTCCATGTGTGACACATGCTTTGTCTTCCCACTGGAGGAAGATATCAATCATCTTGTTTTCAAATAATAGTCACATTGATTATAGAATTTGTGATAAATTTCATCTCTAACTCAAAGATAGGTCATTTTGATGCATGATACATCTTTTTAAAATTTGCTATGTTGTTTTATATTTATGAATTATAATATTCTTATTTGATATAATGTAAGGCTCGGATTGTGCGACATTTTCGACTTTTCTAAGGAAATGTGACTTTTTTGTGTAAAGATGCGACTAATCGACTTTTACGAGATTTTTTTTAGTAAAATGCGACTGAAATTTTTTAAATTTTCAGAAAATTAATGTTAAAGGAAAAAGTTTTATTAGTCAAAAAAATGTTCTGTTAAGTTCATTTCAAGATTTCAACAAAGTTTTCAAAAAACATCAATAAATTGCAAATAATTGAATTTCAAAGCAGAATTTTATTATTTATAAGGATAATTGAAATTTTGAACAGATTTTTTTTAAAAATGTTTAAAAGTAATTGAATTTTGAAGAAGGAATTTGATATTTTTTTAAAATAGTTGAAATTGTGGGGAGAATTAAAAAAAATTTGAAAATAATTGAAATTTTGCGATGAATTTTCAATTTTTTAAGATAATTGAATTTTGCTAAGAATTTTATGGGGACTTTTGAAAATAATTAAATTTTCATGATGAATTTTATTATTTATGAAGATAATGATAATTTTGACGTGAAATTAAAAATTTTTTTTGAAAATAATTGAATTTCTGCAAAGAATTTTATTACTTTTGAAAATAAATGAATTTATAGGGTGAATTTTATTATTTATAAAGATAATTACAAATGTACAGAAATAAATAAACAAATAATTGAAATTATGACAAGAATTTTATTAAAATTCTTTGAAAATAATTGAATTTCAAAGAAGAATTTTATTATTTATAAGGATAATTGAAATTTTGAACAGATTTTTTTAAAAATGTTTAAAAATAATTGAATTTTGAAGAAGAATTTTGATATTTTTTTGAAAATAGTTGAAATTGTGGGGAGAATTAAAAAAAATTTGAAACTAATTGAATTTTTGCGATGAATTTTCAAATTTTTTAAGATAATTGAATTTTGCAAAGAATTTTATCAGGATTTTTGAATGAAATTAAATTTCCATGATGAATTTCATTATTTAAAAAAATAATTGAATTTTTGAACAGATTTTTTTTTATTGTTTAAAAGTAATTAAATTTTGAAGAAGAATTTTGATATTTATAAAGATAATTGAAATTTTGAGAATTAAAAAAACATTTTTGAATGTAATTGAATTTTGGCGAAGAATCATTTATAAAAATAATTTCAAATGTCTAGAAATAAATAAATAAATAAATAATTGAAATTCTGACAAGAATTTTATTAAAATTCTTTGAAAATAATTGAATTGCAGAGAAGAATTTTATTACATTTGAAAATAAATGAATTTTATTATTTATAAAGATAATTGAATTTTTTAACAGATTTTTTAAAAAGATGTTTAAAAGTAATTAAATTTTGAAGAAGAATTTTGATATTTCTAAGAAAATTGAAATTTTGAGAATTTAAAAAACAAAAATTTGGAAAATAATTGAATTTCTGCGAAAAATTTTCTTACTTTCGAAGATAATTGAATTTTGCAAAGAATTTTTTCAGAACTTTTGAAAATAATTATATTTCCATGATGAATTTTTTTTTATTTATGTAGATAATGATAGTTTTGACGAGAAATTAAAAAAAATTTGAAAGTAATTGAAATTCTGCGGAGAATTTTATTACTTTTGAAAATAATTGAATTTTCATGATGAATTTTATTATTTATAAAATTGTGACGAGAAATTAAAAAAAAATGTTGAATGTAATTGAATTTTTGCGAAGAATTTCCATATTTTTAAAAATAAATGGATTTTAGAGAAGAATTTTATTATTTATAAAGATAATTGAAATTATTACAGGCATTTTGTTAAATTTTTTTTAAATAATTGAATTTTGGAAAACAATTTTATTATTTATAAAAATAATTGAATTTTGGAAAAGAATTTTATTAGATATTTATAAAAATAATTGAAATTTTAAACAGATTTTTTAAAAAATTGTTGAAAATACCTAATTAATTTTTTGCCATGCATTTTATTAAATTTTATTAAATATTATTCCAGATTGTTTGATGCTAAAGTATATGTGTTGGCGAGAAATGTGATTTTTTTACAATTTTGACAATTTCGTGTTTCCTTTTTGGCGTTTTTTCCTAATATTTAATTCGACTTTTTTGGAAATTTTATCCGACTTTTCGTGACTTTTGTTGTGAATTTATGCGACTAAAGCGACTTTTTTTGAGTCTTAAAGACGATCCGAGCCCTGATAATGATTTCTTTTGTGTAAATAATAATCATTATTGACTGGATGTGGATGTTTTTTTTTTCTATATATGGGAAATTTGAAAAGAGAGGAAAAAACATGTGTTTGAAACGTTTGTAGATTGCAATCATCTGCTTTTGAATAATCAATAGTATGAGAGAATTGGTTGTGGCACATATCCGGTTGTAAAGCCGTGTTCTGGATCGTTTTACGTCTCCGCGAATCTCGCGAAACATGGTTTAACGCTCCAGGGAAGAAGTGCGGTCATCCTCGCTTAACGACTTTGCTAACCGTTATCGTTCTTTCGAAGAACTTCCCTTACACACACTTCTAGTCCCGTCGAACAGTTGATCCAGTTCTGGATCTATATATGTGTGTATATACCTATATAGATATAAAGTGGGAAGTGAATCCCGGTTTATTATCATCAACCGGCAGAATGTACTCGCACTGATTCAGCTATCTTTCGTTTGGTATAAATATAGTGACCAGTTAATAATTCGAAATTGACATTATACGTTCTGCCATATTTCCATGGATTTACTTTTTTTTGCTGAGAAAAAATACTTTGAAGGAGATTCTTTAATGATTCTTTGCCCCCTTATCGTTTATGTAGATTTATGTTTATTTACATCTACATCATACATATTTATAAGGGTTTTTATTATGTTTATTCTCAATATTTATTCCTCTTTGATAAGAAACTTTTTTCTGGGCAATAAAATATCAAATGGAAAATACATTTTGTTGTTCCCCAGCTGAAAAAGTTCTATAGAATTTCACTAGAATTATTCTATAGAATCATTCTATATAAATTCTAGACAATATTCTATAGAATTTCAATAGAATGATTCTATAGAATTTCTACGTGAATTCTACTAAATTTTAGTGGTTTTTAATTAGAAGGAATATAAATTTCGTAAAATAATTTTTTTAACATTATAGTTATGTATGGTTACGAAGTTCAATGAATTTTATATATTTAAAGGATATAAACAATTATTTTGGCCTAAAATTTGTTGACAAATATTATTTCACAAATTTAAAGTTTTTCTAATTAAAAATCACTAAAATTTAATAGTATTTACGTAAAAATTCTGTACAATCATTCTAGTGAAATTCTATAGAATATTCACTAGAATTCATATAGAACGATTCTATAGAATGATTCTAGTGAAATTCTATAGAACTTTTTCAGCTGCTGGGTCTTTACAATAATTTCTTTATTTGGAAAATTTACAAAATTATAATCACATGTCTAAAATTATCTAAAGTATACAGTACAACAGTAGAGTTATTAATTTATTTTGAAAAAGAATTGTATCTTTTTTTATTTCTAATATTTTGAGACAAAAAATAAATGAGTACTCATTTTAAGATCCTTTGGTGGTAACTTTTAAGGTAATTTTCATATATTTCTCTTTCTTAAAAAATATATATTTTATATTGAAAAACAAATTTCTCCGGCTGTTACTCTGGTAAAAATTCATTTTTGATTCAAAATTTCGAGATTTTCTTCAAATTTTGAGAAAAGGTTGCTTCGGGTGCTCTTTAAATGTGAAAAAAATTTTGAAAACACTTTGTCATGTCAAAAAACGAAATATTATGCTTGACATTATTTATTTTTAACATAATCGCATGTAAAAGTAAAAGTTTGAACATGAATAACTCAAAATTTAGTACCACAAAGGGTTTTTAAATTTTTACCACATTTCAAGGGCACCCGAAGAAACATTTTCTCAAAATTTAAAGAAATGAACGAAATTCAGGAAAATTGTTGTTTTCAAATTGTATCTATTCTTGAAATTTAATTTTACTTAAATAATTTTAATAAAATTCTTCGTAGAAATTGAAGTAATTTTAGAAGCTTGTCAAAATTCAATTATTTTCAATGTTTACTATTTTAATAAACATTCACAAAAGAATTCATTTATTTGAAACGAATTATAGTAAAATTAGTCTCAAGGATTCAATTATTTTCAAAAGTAATAAATTCTTCGCAAAAATCAAATTATGTTAAAAAATTTACAACAATTTTAGTTAAAATTTCAATTATCCTCATAAATAACTAATTTTTCGTTGAAATTCAATTATTTAGAAAAATTTAAATAAACTTCTTGGTAGGATTTCAATTATTTTTAATATATTTTGTAAAATTCGTTTCATGAAATTTCTCGAAAACTGAAATTATTCTTAAAAATTTCATTAAAATTTATTAAGCGAATTCAATTCTTATTAAAATTTTTAGAAATAATTGAATTTTCAAAAGGTTTTAAATTAAAATTTTTTGAAAATTTGAATTTTTAATACTTTTAACGAATAATTCTGTATAGAGTTAATTTTTTTTTTAAAGTTCAATTGTTATTTTTTTACTGTAACTTCTTCAAAAATTATTTTTATTATTGCGATTATTATTTTTAGAATAATTATTCGTAGAATTTTCCAATTAAATATATATATGTAAGAAAACAAAAACTTCAAATTTTATCTACAATTTTAACTGAAATTCATTTTAAAAATCAATTATTCTAAGAAAATTCTATGAGAATTCAATTATTTAAATACAAACAAGGATAATTTATTAAATATTTCAATTGTTTTTTAAATTTAATCCTTGTAAAGCATTTTATCAATAAATTTTTTAAATAACAATTCTTTCGACGATTTTAATAAAATTCTACAGAATAATTACATTTATTTAGAAATTCGATTAAAATTGTATTCAAAATAATTGGAATTCTGCAATGATTAAAAAAATTTTTTTTTTAAATAATTGAATGTTCGTGTAGAAAATTATAAAATTTGTTGTTTAATAATTGAATTTTTGACTATAAAAATAAATATTTTATTAAATAATTGAATTCTTTTGGCAATTTCTAATAAAATTTTAAGGAATAATTTCATTTTTTGAGTTTGATAAATATTGTACATATATTAAAAAGAATTTAAATTCTGCCACAAGAAGTTTATGAATTCAGAAATGTTTGAATGTTGGACAAAAATTTTATTATTTATAAAACTAATTGAAAATTGACGAGAAATTTTGTAGTTTTTTTGTACATAATTAGATTTTTGCAAAGAATTTTTATTACTTTTGAAAATAATTTAATTCTTGAGACGAATTTTATAAAAATTTCTTTTTAAAATAATTGAATTCTTTAGACGAATTTTATTAAAATGTTCTTTTTAAAATAATTGAATTCTTTAGACGAATTTTATTAAAATTTTCTTTTTAAAATAATTGAATTCTTTAGGACGAATTTTATCTAAATTTATTTTTAAATAATTGAATTGTTTAGACGAATTTTATTAAATTTTCTTTTTAAAATAATTGAATTCTTTAGGACGAATTTTATCTAAATTTCTTTTTAAATAATTGAATTGTTTTGTTAAAAATTTTTGAAATAGTAGACAATGAAAATAATTGAATTTTGACAAATTATTTTGAAAGAAAATTTAAAATTTATTTTTGGTACTTGAATTAAACAATTAAAAGTTGATTATCTTATACTCATTTGAATTAGGTATACAGATACTTCGATTTTGACATGAGGTTGACTTGAGAAAAATTTCGAAAAAAAATTTGAAAGGCGCTGAAAGTTATTGATTATTGCCTCTTAGGATCGCGTTGATTTTTTTAACCTTATCAGTAGATTTGGGGAGAAATAATAATAAGTTTCAAGGAACCTTTAACTTTCAATTACATAACAATGTAATGAGGCAGCAGCCACTAAAGCGAATGGCTCAAGACATATGTTCAGACTGTCATAACTAACATTCATGTCAAACGTAATGTTTATAAAACGTACGACGCGAAAATAAAAGCGATTTGGCGGTTTTGACCCACTCTATATTCTACCTTGAAAATTTGAAATACTAGGAATTATTTTTAAATATTCTACGATATCTTAAGACACATGAATAGTGGACTTGTAGTATAGACATTGTTCTAAACAGAATTTAGAGTTTACTGGTGAATCTGAAGTTTACTGGTGTAATATATCCTGAAGCATCTTGAAACACTCGTAATTAAAGTATTTAGAAATGTACTGGAAATGTCGTGAATTATCTTGAAGTGCATGAAGTATCTAGAAGTTATTGAATTCCAAGAATTTTTTGGTTTTTATTTCCAAATATCTCGGTATTATTCCCGGGAATCTTGTCACGTGGGTTACTGTGTGTACTGTTTTAAATGTTAATAGTCAAGGTACTTCAAAATATACCTTAAGTAATGAAGTAAAATTTAAATCCAATTTTGCAACCTTAAGACTTTTGTCTTGTTTTTAAATTTGTGTGATTAATTTCTTTACGAAAAAATGGAACTGATATTGATTACGTAATCTAAAGTTTTGTTTTAAAAGATTTTAAATGTCGAAAAAATGTTTCAGTATCTGAAGTTATGTTTGTACTGATGTTGAAAATTTTAAAAAAAAGTATCAAAAATTGGTTCCCCGTTTGCAGGGCTCGAACTAGGTCCGTAAATCCCGTAAAAGTCCGTAACTTTGCTTGAAGTCCGTAAAAGTCCGTTTTTTTGAAAAAAGGTCCGTAAAGTCCGTAATTCGATTGAAAAAGATCCGTAAAGTACGTAAATTATACGATATAATTTGGATAATTTTGGAGAAATTACAAATCATTGAAGGAATTCAATTATTTTCAAAAGTAATAAAATTCTTCGCAAAAATTCAATTATGTTTCAAAAATTTTTTTAATTCTCGTCAACATTTTAATTATCTTTAGAAATAATTAAATTCTTCTTCGAAATATCAATTATTTTCAAAAAATTTAATAAAATACTTGGAAAAATTTCAATTATTTTCAAAATTTTTCCCTAATTTAATTATTTTTAATATCTATTCTAATAAAATTTTCCAAAAAAATTCAATTATTTAAAAAAAAAATCTACTAAAATTCTACACAAACTTTTAATTTTTTTTTTAAATAATAACAATTTTACAGGAATTTCATTATCTACAAATTTTTTTTATAAATTTCTTCGCAATATTAAATTATTTTCAAAAATAATAAAATTTTTACAGGTATTTAATTTTTTTGGCAAATAATTAAATTCTTATTAGGAATTCAATTATTTTGATGAATAATAAAGCTAATTGCTGAATTTCAATTATTTTTAATACAATTTTAATCGAATTCCTCGAAAAATGTAATTATTCTTAAAAATTTTATTAAAATTTATCAAAGAAATTTAATTATTTTAATAACCTTTACTACAATTTATTTATTAGAATTATTTATTATTTTTAATAAATTTTCGATTAAATTTCTTTAAAGAATAAAATTATTGCATTCAAAATTTTTAATGCAATTCTTTACGTAAATTATCAATTATCTTTATAAATAATAAAATTCTTTTTTAAAATTGAATTATATTCAAAAAATTTAATAAATTTCTTGGCAAAATTTCAATTATTTTCAAAAATTTTCCCTAATTTAATTATTTTTAATATCTATTTGTGACGCGATCTGAAGAAAGGGACCTTAGAAGCAAGAAATTATAGGTTATGTTTGCAATTTTTAAAATGAAAATACAATAAAAGGATCAATTGTCAATTGGATTTATTAATGTTTATGTCTTCACTGCAAGTAAAATATTTAATAACAACTGATTTTAATTTGCAATAAGTAAAAAGAAACTTTTAAATAAGAAAAAAGTAACGCTAACGTAACCTTAAGGTGATTTGCTTCTAAGGTCCCTTTCTTCAGATCGCGTCACATTTTAATAAAATTTTGCAAAGGAATTCAAATTATTTGAAAATTGATTGATACAATTCTTTAAAAGAATTCAATTTTATGAAACATATGTAATTATTCAATAAATTGTTTTTTTGTATTTAAATAATGAAATTCTCTTAGAATTTTCTCATAAAAATTGATTTAAAAATGTATTTCAGTTAAAATTTTAGTTTATAATTGAATATTAAAAGTATTAGAGCGTAAAGTTTTAGAAATAATTAAATTTTGAAAAGGTTTCAGATTCAAATATTTGAAAATTTGAATTTTGCATATTTTTAACTCAGTAACAATTCTGTGGAATTAATTTTTTTGAGAAATTTGAATTGCGAATTTTTTTTTATATTATTTGAAGTTTTTATTTTCTAATACATATTTCATTGAAGAATTTACAGATAATTGAAAAATCGAATATTGTAGTGAAATGGATTTGAAAATTGTCACGGAACTTTTTCGAAAATTATTAAAAATAATCGATTTTAAGAAGAATTTTAGTTAAAAATTTTTGAAAATAATAATTGAATTGATAATGATTTTATCACTCTATCTTTAATTATTATAAAACATGAAGTAATCGATCGAGTTATCGATATCTTCATGTTTTTTTAGTTATGAAAAAATCTAATTTATAGTTTTAAGTAAAATGTTCTCTTATATATTTTTGTCAGTAATTGGTCCGTAATTTTTCATTTTTGGTCCGTAAAGTCCGTATTTTTAAATACGGACTCACTGGTTCGAGCCCTGCCCGTTTGGAATATTGGAAAACAGACTCACAATGAATAATAAAATTCCATCATTTTGGAAACAAATTATCGGAACAATTAAAAATTTTTAATGGAATATTCTGGTCTAGAGGTCTCAATTTTTGGCATTTTCCTTATTTTAGGATATAATATGAAAAGTGACGGCTATTTTTGGAATAAAGTTGTTCACTCATCTTTGTTGAAAGTAAAGCTCATGAAAAGATTAAGAAGCAGTTTTTGCATTTGTCTTCAGGTGGCAGTACAATAATTTTCGATAGAAATTTCTCTTTGTGTATGTATAGTTTTGCTAGACTCCTTACTCTTCCAAATATAGTTTTACGATATCATCTTTGTGGTCTATGAAACGGCTCCACGCCAGTTAAAGTTTATCGGACGGTGTGATCAAGTTGAAATTGCGATCAAGAGCCATTCTATGATGGAAGGATAAGAACGGATCAGTTTCATCGCTTTTGGCTAACCGATCAAACTGATTTGGAAAATGATATCAAACGAACTTATTAGAATTTTACTTGACTCCATTTTAAAGCTACAATACCTCTTGACCAACTTTTCTTTTTCACACTCACCAACACGAAAATTTTTTGTATATTTACACCCCTCCTCTCCCTATACTGTTTTGTGTTTAATCTTAAAAAAATAATCTCGAGTGTAAATTCTAAAATTGGGTCAATCAGTGTCATACAATATGTATATATATATTTAATTAAAGGGAATTTAATATATAGTATACACTACTTTTGATAATGAAAATTGTGTTGGGAGACTTGAATATGTAGGTGGAAATAACTTTCAGTAAAAGTTGGTAAAGGCAACATGTCCTGACTGATTAATGGGTATGTGACCAATTATTTTCAGTAATTTATTTATAAACTTAGTTGGTTTTCTGTACCTCTCTAATTTGCTCGATTCCAGTCTCTATTTACACACGAACACAAATGTGAGTTATAATAGAAGGGGGAATGTATGTGTGAGAATAGAAGAAAATGATTTTAAGCTTCTCTCAGACATGTGATGACCATTCTGGCATCACAAAGCTCACATTTGACTCTGCCAAATATTTTTGCAGATAAGAAAATAGCTTGTTATTGCTCAATCTTATTTCTTGCCATTGTCTTTAGGAACTATTAAAACGTGAAAGAAAAAAAAAGCACAGTTATAGATCGTCTTTACGTATACACTTATTTCAGCTATAGTTTAATAGTGCGTGACTGTAGGAATTTGTTTATGAATTCTTTTTTCTCTATCTTTATAGTTACATTAGTCTCTTATTTTTCTAATTACATTAGTATTTTCCTGCACTATGTATATTTATAAGTTTCCTCCAATTGCGTTGCACTTCTTTTTATATATGTATTTTTGAAAAATATTTTTTAATGATATATTTTATAAGAGTAAATGTGTCACATAAATATTTTTAATATTCTAGTATGTGCCTACCGTATGTAAATTAAAAGCCTACAGACTCAGTGCCATATAGGTCCACAGAACATTATCTCCAACGCTTGCTAGTTCAAGAATTTACATTTTACACTATTTACGAAAACAAAGTAACATTACAATTTTGCCTGTTTACAATTGGATATAAAAGATTAACGCTATAAAATACAGTTAGAAGGACTAATTTTAAACTTTGTTTTAATTTACAATATTCTTAACTGTCGTAGTTAAAACTTTTTCCAAGTATAGAATCTCTATCATTCGATTCCACTTCATTTAAATCTTGATATTTAAATTATGATTTAAATTGAAATGCGAATAGCATTAGGAACCGAAAAGTCTGAAAAATTAGTATTTTTGTTTACAATTTTGAATTCAAAAAAGTCAAAAAGAATACGATGTATCCGTCATTTAAAATTTTAAAAAAACAAGTGAATTTAATTAAATTAAATTCACTTGCATTTAACTTGCATATCATTTGTCATCAAATTTATTTGATACAAATTTTATGTTACATAAAACTCATATAACATAATTTCCATTTGACAAAAAATTCATTTAACGTAAATTTCAATTATTATAAAATTTATTTCAGATGAAATTCATTTGGCAACAATTTTGTTGGCATAAAAGTCATTTAACGTAATTCTCATTTAAGACACAATTATAATTTGACATAAATATCATTTTACATAAAAATTCACCGGACATAAATTTTATTTGACGAAAATATATTATTTAACATAATTCTTATTTGACATAAAATTCACTTTATATAAATTTCATTTGGCATAAATTCCATTTAACATAATTCTCATTTGGCGTAAAATTTACATTCCAAAAATTGCATTTAGTATAAACTATAAATCCTATTTAAAAAATATAGGCGCGAATTTTAAAATTGAGGAATCACAATGCTGTTTATAATATATAATTGGCTATTTTTAAAATTCGCGCCGATATTTTTTATGTAAAATGTAATTGTGTTTGAAATGAATTTTATGTCAAATGAGAATTTCCTTCAATGACTTTTATGTCAAAGGACATTTATGTCAAATAAAAATTATGTTAAATATCTTTCATGTTGAATGAACTTTATGTTAAATTACATTTATGTTAAACGAACTTTATGTTAAATAAAATTTATGTCAAATAAGAATGATATTGAATGACATTCATGCCAAATGAAATTTATGTGTAGTGGAATTTATGTCAATGAAATTTATGACAAATTAATTTTAGGTTGAAACAAAATTTCTTTAAAATGTTTATTATGTTAAATGAAATATGTTAAATACACATTTTATCTCCAATGAATTTACTGCTAAATAAAACTTATGTCAATCAAAATGTATGTTAAGTGATTTTTATGTGAAATAAAAGTAAAATCAATTGTATTTTTTAGTTTAAATGGAAATTATGCTTAATGAACTTTATGTCAAATGAGAATTATATAAAATGACATTTATGTCAAATGAATTTTGTATCTATTGGAATTTATGGCTAATGAAATTTATGATAAATGAATTGTAGGACAAAATAAAATTTATATCAAATGTATATTTTATAATAATTAAAGTTGACCGAGTGATAAAATCATTATTTTATATTATAAGATTTTATAAAAAAAAATAATTTGAAAATAATTGAATTTCTAGGATGAATTTTTTTATTTATAAAGATAATTAAAATTTTGACAAAAATTTTATTAAAATTCTTTGCAAATAATTGAATTTTAAAGAAGAATTTTATTATTTATGAGGATAATTGAAATTTTGAAGAGATTTTTTAAAAAAAATGTTTAAAAGTAAATGAATTTTGAAGAGGAATTTTTATATTTTTAAATATAGTTGAAATTGTGGGGAGAATTTAAAAAAATTTGAAAATAATTTATTTTTGCGATGATTCTTCAAATTTTTTAAGATAATTGAATTTTACAAAGAATTTTATCAGGACTTTTGAAAATAATTAAATTTTCATGATGAATTTTATTATTTATGAATGATAATGATAATTTTGACGAGAAATTAAAAAAAAATTTGAAAATAATTGAATTTCTCCGAAAAATTTTATTAATTTTGAAAATAAATGAATTTCGAGGATGAATTTTATTATTTATAAAGATAATTACAAATTCTTTGCAAATAATTGAATTACAGAGAAGAATTTCATTATTTTTAAAGATAATTGATTTTTTGAACAGATCTATTTTTTAATGTTTAAAAGTAATTAAGTTTTAAAGAAGAATTTTGATATTTATAAAGATAATTGAAATTTTAAGAATTAAAAAAAAAATTGAAAATAATTGAAATTCTGCTGAGAATTTTATTTGTTTTGAAAATAATTAATTTCCGTGATGAATTTTATTATTTATAAAACTTTGATGAGTAATTACAAAAAAAAATTTGAATGTAATTGAATTTTTGCGAAGAATTTCATTATTTTTGAAAATAAATCCATTTTAGAGAAGAATTTTATTATTTATAAAGATAATTGAAATTATGACATGCATTTTACTAAATTTTTTTTAAGTAATTGAACTTTGGAAAAGAATTTTATTATTTATAAGGATAATTGAAATTATGACAGGCATTTTACTAAATTTTTTTTAAATAATTGAATTTTGGAAAAGAATTTTATTATTTATGAGGATAATTGAAATTTTGAAGAGATTTTTTTAAAAAATGTTTAAAAGTAAATGAATTTTAAAGAGGAATTTTTATATTTTTAAAAATAGTTGAAATTGTGGGGAGAATTTAAAAAAATTTGAAAATAATTGAATTTTTGCGATGATTCTTCAAATTTTTTAAGATAATTGAATTTTGCAAAGAATTTTATCAGGACTTTTGAAAATAATTAAATTTTCATGATGAATTTTATTATTTATGAAGATAATGATAATTTTGACGTGAAATTAAAAAAAATTTTTGAAAATAATTGAATTTCTGAGAAGAATTTCATTACTTTTGAAAATAAATGAATTTCTAGGGTGAATTTTATTATTTATAAAGATAATTAAAAATTTACGGAAATAAATAAATAAATAATTGAAATTCTGACAAGAATTTTATTAAAATTCTTTGCGTTTCCTTTTTGGCGTTTTTTTCCTAAAATTTCATTCGACTTTTTTCTGACTTTTCCGGAAATTTTATGCGACTTTTGTTGTGAATTTATGCGACTAAAGCGACTTTTTTTGAGTCTTATAGACGATCCGAGCCCTGTATACCCTAATTTCTATTTAGAAATACACTTTATAATATGCTTGCAATGTTTAGCAAGACTTGTTTATGCAGTTTATAAAACGCCATTGATTTTTTCCCACCTTTTAAGGGACAGTTGATTCAAAATAAAACTATTTTCATCGCCTAGAATTTCCATCGAAGGAAAATGAAGAAAAACGAGTTGTGCACCAAGCGTTCACTATTTTTGCGAAAATAGGCATTGATTTTTGGACAGTTCGATTTCGACGCGTGCTGGTCAGCCTTGCGTCGTGCCGTTTTCAAGTGAAAGTCCCATGGTGAGTGGTCGTTGCAGTGATCGAGTAATGCACTATTCACTTTTCTTGTATTTTTTATAGCATAATATCCGGGGCGTCGGACCTCGAACCCGTTAGGCAAAGTAATCATGAAATCACACAACTATAACTTGTAAATGAAACATTCACCTAGAACGCGCATTTCCTGAAAGTCAATATTGCTCATTTTATTTTACAACTTTTATAACATTCATTTGAATTTAAACACTTTTCTTTTAAGATAATGAATATTTCAATAGGTTTCTAACTTTATCTTAATCGATATCATTTTTAACACCTATAAGATACAATTATCAACGTTTTTAATGATTATATTCACTTCGAACAAGGAAAAACTTTTATTCTCTAACAAAATGCAATTTTTTTTTAAATACCGAATATATGTTTTAGTAGCATTCATATACCAATTATTTTTTATTTCAAGAAGAAATTTTGTAGATATAAAAATATACTCTATATATAGTTTTTCATTCTGTTGAAAAAATTAATTGACAAATGTGAACTATTTTTACTTTGACAAAAAAAAATTCTGTATTTTGATATGCAAAAAAATTATCCTCTCGATTTATTTTAATTGCTGACATTTGTCACAAATTTTTATATTTGTCAGGAGTGAAATATTTTTCATTTTTAAAACAATTTCATCAAAAGTGTTTTATGAAAAATATTTTTCGATGCATGATTTATTTCAATAATTTATTTAGTTTAGTAAGGAATTTAATTTAGAATTTGTCGAACGAATGAAAATTAAATTGAAAATATTCCGTTCGACATATATATATATATATATATATATATATATATATATATATACAAATTCGGTGGTTTCTTTTTATTTAAAGTTTCAGATAACTTTAGCAATAAATTTTAATTCTAGTTAACAAAGTAATTTGCTGTTAAATCAAAGTTAAATTGCGACTTTCACTCGCTAAGTTTAATTGCATGAAGATTTAAAAGATTTCATCCACAAAAGCAAAACTCGCGTAATAAATTCATTAAAAAAAATTCAAACAGTTAAATACTGTAAGTTAAGGATAAAATGAAATGTTATATATAATTTATTTTTTACATGTTTTATGAGCTACCAAAATTTTACAGATAATGTTAGAATTTGATAAAATTAAAAATATACGTATATTTGTCGCGTGGTTGATAGTTGGAAATTGATGTTATTAATAAAATACTTTTTAAATAATAAATAAACCAATACTTATTTATTAGGTGCATTATTATTTAGTGTTACTTTCGATCTTCTCTAAATTACCTTCCTCTCTATCATTATTATTATTTCATTTCAATGCGCAATTCAACAACCTTAGAATGTAATTACTTTTTCTAACATCTGCGAGGATGTTCATAATTTATTTTAAAACTGTTCAAAATTTAATTAAAAATGGCCTATTTTGTTTGGAAACTAAACTTGTTTTAAACTTTTTTTTTTAAATTTTATTATTTTTCAAATATTGACATTTGATTTATAAGAATTTTTATTGCATAAATGGTATTTTATATGATATCGATTTGGCATATATTTCATTAAACAGAAAATTTATATAACACATATGTCATTTGACGTAGAATTAATTCAACGTCTATTTTATTGAAAATAAAAATCATTTAGCATAATTTCCATTCAAAGTAAAAATACAATTGATTTGACTTTTATTTCACGTGAAAATCACTTGACATAAGTTTTCTTTAAATGAAAATTCATTGGAGGTAAAATTTGTTTAACATATTTCATTTAACATAATATTATACACTTGATAGCAATTTTATTTTGTCCTACAATTCATTTATCATAAATTTCATTAGACATAAATGCCAATAGATATAAAATTCATTTGACATAAATATAATTTAATATAATTCTCATTTGACATAAATTTCATTTGACATAAAGTTCATTTAGCATAAAAGACATTTAACAAAAATGTCATTTGACATAAAGTTCATTTATCATAGAAAACATTTAACATAAATGTTACTTGACATAATGTTCATTTAGCATAAAAGACATTTAACATAGAAAACATTTAACATAAATGTTACTTGACATAATGTTCATTTAACATAAAAGACATTTAACATTAATGTTATTTGAGATAATGTTCATTTAACATAAAAGACATTTAACATTGATGTTATTTGACATAATGTTTATTTAACATAAAATACATTTAACATAATTTTTATTTGACATAAATGGCATTTGACATAAAAGTCGTTCAACAAATTTCTCATTTGACGTAAAATTCATTTTAGATATAATTACATTTTACATCAAAAATTTCGTCGGGAATTTAACAAATAACCAATTAGATATTATAACTATCATTGTGATTCGACAATTTTTAAATTCGTGCCTATATTTTTCTGTAAAATGATCGAGGTATGTAAAATGTAATCTATGTCAACTGAATTTTATGTCAAATGAGAATTATGTGTAATGACTTATTTGTTAAATGAAACATATGTCAAATGAGAATTACGTAAAATGGGATTTACACTTAATAAAATTTATGTAAAGTAAATTTTACGCCAAATAAGAATGATGTTAAATGACTTTTATGCAAAATGAAATTGTTTTCAATTGAATTTTACGTAAAATAAATTTTATAATTCACTTAAAACTTACGTTAAATGAATTTTAAAGTCAAATGAAATTTATTTTAAATGATTTTTATGTCAAAATAAATTAATGCTACATGAATTGTATATGTCAAATGGGAATTACGGTTTATCTAACATAAAATTTGTGTTAAATGAATATCATGACAAATAAAATGTATGTGAAATTGTTTTTTGTGTGTCATGAAATTTATGATAAATAATGTTTATTTCATGTGAATTTTTAGTTTAGTGGTTTTAGTTTTATTTTTTTTTGCAAAATGTTTAGTTTTTGGTAGCATTTTACATCAAGACCACTATATAAAAGGATTTTGCATTTCAAAACAAAAATAAATGCCGGTTGAATCATTAAAATCGGCCAACAAGTTTTTCGGAAATTAATTTTAAGAGAAAGTATAACAAAAATTGTGAATTGTTAATAACAAGAGTAAACATTTTTTTTTGCAAAATCCTTTTAGCTAGTGATTTTTTATATAAAATGCTACCAGAAAATGAACATTTTGCTAAAAAATAACAATATTACAGTTTTAGGTGTCATGTTTCAGAAATTCTCGCACTCATTTATTATTTTTCCCATGATTTGAAAATTTTTTTTTTTGGTAATTGACCTTTGTGAATTTTTGACATGAAATCTGTGGAAGAAATGCATAACAGCATAACTGACATTTTTATCAAATTTAAGATAACATCAGATTTGTATATATTTAATATTGCTCTTCAAAGTTCAATAGCTGAAAAATCATTAAAATGGTTATTAATGTAGAAAATAATGGAAAACATAATCGCATAATTGCATTTTTGACAAAAGGAGACCAGCATAATAACATAACTGCATTCAGTTTAAAAAACAATTGACATAATTAAAAATAAAAATAACCTTTAAGAATAAAAACAATAAGAATTTTGTAATTAAATATTTTTAGTAAAATACATTTTTTGTACTTTAAATTAAATATATTTATTTTAATAAAACTGGAATAGATTTTTTATAACATAAATTGTGCATTTAATTATGTACTTATTTTTAAGGCTATTTCTATTCTAAAAAATTTTGGAAAGTTTTTCAAAAATAAATAATGACAAATTCAGTAAAGTACATTTCTTTTCTCGTTTTAATAAATTAAAAACATTTTATAAAAAAATAAACTCTTATAATTTTTTCTAACGAATTAATAGTTTAATTTGTGTTTGTGTGAAGAAATCTTATTATTATGACAAATCAAAGCAAAATAAATTGTGACATTAAAAGTGTCTGAAGTTGGACTCATATACAAACTGAACTTGCATAACCGCATAAGTGCAATAAAACTCATGATTCCGATGAAAAATTATCAAAATTTATACCATATCGTGTGTTTTATTAAATGTTATGAACGAATTTTGAAAATATATAAAATAATAATACTAGATGCAAAAGACCGAACAAATCTGTTGATTTTCTGAATTGACAGAAGTGAGAGAACATTAAAATTAATAAATAAGTCAAATTAATAAAAACAAAATCATTCGGACAAAGTAACAAATTTTATTTACTCCAACGTTTCGAAATCAAATCGATTTCCTCTTCAGGGAGTCTATTCAAAAAATATATACAAAATTAAAAAATAATAAAAACTATTTTAACAATAAATAGAAATAAATAAAGTACATATTCAAAAAATTATCTTACCAACAAAATAATAATTAAATAAACGAAGACTTAAAATTTAAACCCTGACGATGGAGTAGAGTCTGGAGTCAGAAAATAATAAAAATTGAATTAGAAAAAATCAAAAATAAAAATAGAAATAAATACAAATTAGACATAAAATAAGTAAATAATAAATAAACTCAAAGAAGAAACAATAATAAATAAATAAATATATTTTTGAAAAATCAATAAAAAATTTTAATATAAAGAATAAGTGAAAAGAAATAAAAATAAAATTAACATACCATAATAAATAAATAATAATAAATCACAAAATAATAAAATAAAATGTATTGCAAACTGCAAAGTCAAATTTAATACATTTTATTTTATTATTTTGTGATTTTCATTTTTTTGTATTGTGATTTATTATTATTTATTTATTTTTTATTATTATTTATGTGTTTCTAAGACGGATTATTTATTTATTATGGTATGTTAATTTTATTTTTATTTCTTTTCACTTATTCTTTATATTAAAATTTTTTATTGATTTTTCAAAAATTTATTTATTTATTTATTATTGTTTCTTCTTTGAGTTTATTTATTATTTACTTATTTTATGTCTAATTTGTATTTATTTCTATTTTTATTTTTGATTTTTTCTAATTCAATTTTTATTATTTTCTGACTCCAGACTCTACTCCATCGTCAGGGTTTAAATTTTAAGTCTTCGTTTATTTAATTATTATTTTGTTGGTAAGATAATTTTTTGAATATGTACTTTATTTATTTTTATTTATTGTTAAAATAGTTTTTATTATTTTTTAATTTTGTATATATTTTTTGAATAGACTCCCTGAAGAGGAAATCGATTTGATTTCGAAACGTTGGAGTAAATAAAATTTGTTACTTTGTCCGAATGTTTTTGTTTTCATTAATTTGACTTATTTATTAAGTATCTTGGACGTTAAAGACTATTTAATTAATTAAAATTAATTTATCTCGAAATCATGACAAATGCAGTTATGCTGTTATGCCTTTCTTCCACAGAAATTTAGTCATCACTTTGGACCTGTGAAACTGAATTTTGATCTACATTACGAAATTTTGTGTTTTTTACGCTGTAAATGGACTTAAACAATCCTCGTTGTTTATCTTTGATAATTTGTGATTTTGACTTTAATTTTTATATCATATCTGCCTCTTGGCCGATGACTTGGAGAAAGTATGTTCTTTTATAGTATGTTTTGTAAAAAAAAAATGACATGCACATAATTTTCTATGTGTCAAAATTATAGTTAGCCGATGGATCGTTATTTGTACTTTTTTATGAATATGTCAGGGCCGT
This sequence comes from Leptopilina myrica (nomen nudum), assembly GCA_032872475.1. Taxonomy (NCBI): domain Eukaryota; kingdom Metazoa; phylum Arthropoda; class Insecta; order Hymenoptera; family Figitidae; genus Leptopilina; species Leptopilina myrica (nomen nudum). Next base: position 56,518,324 of record CM065458.1, on the reverse strand, counting down.
TTTATGTAGATGCATGAGTTTTCTTTACATTTGGCTAGCATTTGATCTTCGTCTACCATTTCTTGCGCAATTCTTGCTTGAGACGTCTTGTCATTCTTCTCGATCCTCAATAATGACAATTGGACCTTGAACCAGAAAGACGACATGCCATTAGTCGAATGTCGATCCGATTCACGAGATACATAACCCACCTTTCAGACAACATCTTTCCATTATAAGTCTGCTTTTCATGCAAAAATAAATTATCTTTTCTTAATATTTGTTTTGTGAAATAATGAAAAAGTCGTATATTCATAATTTGTCTATGGAATATTTTAAGTGGCGCGGCGCAATTTATACCTGTTTGTAGTGTGCAAATTTTTTTTTCCCATTATAACAAAAATAAGGGAAGACTATTTTTCTATTTTTAAATTTTTTTTGTCATGATACAAATATATCAAATTCTGCATGTAAATAGAACTATTGTTATCAACACTTTCCGCTTCAAAAACGAATTGTTGAGATTGCTATAAGTGACCCTCTCAAGCATAGAAATCGCGCGCATGAAAATTTTGTGAAATGTTCTGCTATATTCTGCACTTGTTTTGTTGAGTCAGCTGTTTCTTTAAAATTGGTGAAATGAAACTGCTCAAATATAAAAGATTTATTTCTATAATTTTTTTTTCTCGGTTATCTTTAAATTAATAATTGTAGCAAATGTCGAAAAGGGAAGAACTGTGCATAGATGCGAGACAAAAGAGAACAAAGTTTAATTATGAATTTTATTCTCTTGTTTGTAATTTGCCATTAACCGCAAATTGATTATTTAAGAACATTTAAAACTTTTGCAATTGGGGCTGATTAATTATTATTCAATGCAGAATTCGTCTCATAGATCATTTTCACTCTTTTAGGGCATGGCCTGAAAAGATAGATATTACAAAAGTGTTTTCTTGTCGCTTTATCTGGGAAAGTTGTGTCACATTTACCTTGTATGAACTTTTGCCGCGAGTCAATATTGCGCTCGTTCTTTTTTCAAATTTCTGTTTCTAATTATAATTTATGAAATTTTTTGCGCTCTTTTTTCCTTTTTTTTTATTACGTTTCATGTTCGTGTTTGTTTCCTGGACATTTAACCCATTATTTTAAGAGTCATTCTATCGTATGAAGCTCTGAAGTCCGCAAATTTTTAAAAACCAAAAATGAATTTGTTTTTAAGTTAAATTCATCTCTAATTTTTCAGTGCAATTAAGATTGAAAAATAAAGACAAACTTTTTATTATTTATTCGTTTTTCAAAAAATTGCGGACTTCAGCCTCATTATAATGTGAAGAATACTTCAATTGTTTAGGAAAAAGAAACATTTTGATTCATATTAATTTTAATTTTATTTATTTTTATTTTAATTAAATATATTTGTCATAAAACATTTTCTGTGTAAACTTAGTGATTACAAAAAAATCTATTAGTTTATGTAGTAGAGTACATATAGTCAAGTACTTGAAGCATATATTGTATGTATACGCAAGGAATTGTGTACATTTTTTCCTTGTGAGTTTACCAAAAATCAATCAACTTTGGACAAAAAAAATATTTAGAAAACTCAATTTTTAAGGAAATTTAATAAACTTTTTTATAACAAATAAAATTATTTGTTCAAAGGTGTTTATTTTTTTTTTAATTTTTCTAATATAGTGAAATAAACATCTTTTACTGGAATAAAATTATTTTGTTGATGGGAAATGTTTAGGGAAAGGTTTCTTCTAATTGTGTTCGTTCACTAAAAAATATTGTGAATTTTACAAAAATTATTCTTTGTATGAAAATTTTTTTTCAATGCGTTTTTATTAACAAATAAATTTTTTTAGATATTATATTAGGTCACGAGGAATCGATACGCAATTTAATAAACTTTAATTAAAAAAAAAAGTTTACTAAATTTCGTTATAAATTAAAACCTCAGAGTTGTTTTGTCTGAAACTCTTATTTTTTGCTCCACTGTGTGATGTCAGCTTTAATTTTATATATTATTAAGTTTGATATTTAAATATATTTAATAAATATTCTATTTAAAAATATTCTCCAAATTTGAATCAGTTAAAAATCATTATTTAGTTGCGAATTATTGACTGATTTTTTGTTTTTGCAATCAATAAAAAGTATTGAGTAGACATCAAAATAAACAGGATTTAAGTATTTTTTTCATTACAACAATTTGGTGGACTTTCAAAATTGCAGATTCGCAGAATAGACTGTGAAAAGCAATAGAGGTGAAATTGAAAACTCAAAATAAAGTATATTCCGGAAATAGTTGTTGGTCCTCGTCGGTTGATTTGCCAGTAACGTTCCGCACAAAGCTTTTTACATGAAGAGCGCTCTTTGTCATTCTTTTGGTTTTTTGTCTTTTTTGTTTACTCTCTCTCTGCGCTTCATCATCAAGAGTACGCGATATGGTAAACTAAAACTGCAACGCTTCTTTAATTTCTCTCTCGTGGCCATATTTTTTAACTATTTTTTTTGTATTATACTTTACTACCTATGTATATATATATAATTTACTTAATTTTTTTTTAAATTCACATAAATATTGAGGCGCATGCTTATTTGCGAAAACTTTTTTTTTACAAAATAGTTATTTGTTATAAAACCAGTTAATTTAAAATTTACATAAAATAAACATTATTTGTCATAAATTTTATTTGACACAAAAAAGCATTTAGCACATATATCATTTGTCATAAAATTTATTTAACACCAATTTTTTTTATTTCTTTTGACTAAAAATTTCATTTAACGTAACATTTGATTCTTATCAGATTTATTTCATAAAAAATTCATTTGACAACAATTTTATTTGACATAAAAATTATTTATCACAATTCTCATTTGACACACAATCTATTTAACAAAAACATCATTTTACATAGATTAAAGCCTGACACGAATATCATTTTACATAAAATTCACATGACATAAATTTCATTTCACATAAATATCGTTTAACATTATTCTAATTTAATAATATTAAAATAGTTATTAATGTAGAAAATAATGGAAAACATAATCGCATTTAAATGCCATTTATGCCAAATGAAATTAATGTGTTCTTTGTTAATTGTAATTGTTTGTAGCTTCATTAAAAAATATTAATAGTTAAATTATAGTTTCAAGATTCATTAATCCTATAAAAATAAATAGTTAAAGATACAACGAAATCTTTAATGTTTATTTGTTGTTGATTTGGAATTTGTTTACAGAGTTTTTAAATAATTGTGGTCAATGACTTCCATCTGAAATTTATGTTTGTTTATAAAATTGTTTATAACATTTTCAAATAATAGTGTTAAACAATTTTTATCCTTAACATTCATTGCAATTATAATAATAAGTGATATGTAAACAAATTTTTTTTAATATTTATGACTTTAATAAAAAAAAAATTGGTTATAAAACTTGTTTAAAGTATTGTTAAATTAGTCTTTGTAATAAAATTCTTATCATAGATGTCAGTTTTATAATTGTATGTTTAATGAAATGTGACGCGATCTGAAGAAAGGGACCTTAGATGCAAAATATTATAGGTTATGTTTGCAATTTTGGAAATAAAAATACAAAACGAGAATCAACTGACAATGTAAATCATTGATGTTCAGGTCTTCATTACAACTCAAATATTTAATAAATACTGATTTTAATTTACAGTAAGTAAAAAAAAACTTTTTATTAATAAAAAAATAACGCTAACATAACTTTAAAGTGATTTGATATGGTCCCTTTTTTCATATCGCGTCACAAATGCATGTCAAATAAATTTCAAATTAAATATTTTTTCTACCGAATAGATTTTATGTCAAATGTGTATTATGTTAAATAAGATTTTGGAAGTAGTTACGCGCCTCTAAAAATTTAGTTCCTTTAAATAGGTAATCAATGATAATATCTGATTTTTAAAAAAGTACAATAAATATTAAAGCATTTAAAAAATGTCAAAATATAAAAATAAATATATCAAATAAAGTGTGTAAATACAAACAGTATTAGTGATAATTAGTTTGATAATGACTTTAGATTTATTTTAATAGAGTATGTAATAGTGTTTATTTTATATTTACTCGTCGCGTCCATAAATCGACGATGATTTTACGTTTATGTGCATGCCTAAAGTTCGTTAAACCATTAAGGATCGAGTCATTTTACACACTAGGTTACGGAATGTGCTATTACACACGCGTTACCGCTCTGGGTATTTCGTAATAAATCTATCAAACATGATACACTTTTTGCGACCTTTTACCGACATGTGTATCATTTACAAACTTTATTTTGCAATAACAGATGCAATCGGATTTCCATTGCAAAATTTGATTCCACGATAATATATTAAGATTAATATATAGTATTTCTACATATGTAATTTTATACAATTGTCCAAATATACTACTATTAATAATATTATTAATTATGAGATAGATAACATTTTCTTAATCATGTTCAATTATTTTCAAATGCAGGACTCGGATGGTGCGACTTTTTTCGACTTTTTTTGTGAAAAGATGCGACTAATCGACTTTTTCGACATTCTTTTTAGTAAAATGCGACTGAAATTTTTAAAATTTTCAAAAAATTAAAGTTAAAAGAAAAAGTTTTAGTAAAAAAAATGTTCTGTTAAGTTTATTTCAAGATTTCTATCACATTTTTCAAAAAACATCAATAAATTATTTTTTAAATAAATATTTAATTATTATTTTTCCATAAGAATTAAAATTCTTCAAAAGATTCAAATTTAAACCTTTTTGAAATTAAACTACTTATAAAAAATTGTTATAAAACATGAAGAAATCAATCATTCCGAGTCTTCGACTCGGAGCAATCGATGTCTTCATGTTTTATAATAATTAAAGATGACCGAGTGATAAAAGCATTACTTCAAATTATAAGATTTTATAAAAAAAAAAAATTTGAAAATAATTTAATTTCTATGATGAATTTTTTTTATTTATAAAGATAATTAAAATTTTGACCAAAATTTTATTAAAATTCTTTGCAAATAATTGAATTTCAAAGAAGAATTTTATTATTTATAAGGATAATTGAAATTTTGAACAGATTTTTTTTTAAATGTTTAAAAGTAATTGAATTTTGAAGAGGAATTTTGATATTTATAAAAATAGTTGAAATTGTGGGGAGAATTTAAAAAAATTTGAAAATAACTGAATTTTTGCGATGAATTTTCAAATTTTTTAAGATAATTGAATTTTGCAAAGAATTTTATTGGGACTTTTAAAAATAATGAAATTTTCATGATGAATTTTATTATTTATGAAGATAATGATATTTTTGACGTAAAATTAAAAAAATTTTTTGAAAATAATTTAATTTCTGCTCAGAATTTTATTACTTTTGATAATTAGAATTTTGACAATAATTTTATTAAAATTCTTTGCAAATAATTTAATTTCAGAGAAGATTTTTATAACTTTTGAAAATAAATGAATTTTATTATTTATAAAGATAATTGAATTTTTAAACAGACTTTTTTTAAAAATGTTTAAAAGTAATTGAATTTTAAAGAGGAATTTTGATATTTTTTAAAATAGTTGAAATTGTGGGAAGAATTAAAAAAAATTTGAAAATAATTGAATTTCTGCGATAAATTTTCTTATTTTTTAAGATAATTGAATTTTGCAAAGAATTTTATCAGAACTTTTGAAAATAAATGAATTTTATTATTTATAAAGATAATTGAATTTTTGAACAGACTTTTTTTAAAAATGTTTAAAAGTAATTGAATTTTGAAGAGGAATTTTGATATTTTTAAAAATAGTTGAAATTGTAGGAAGAATTAAAAAAAATTTGAAAATAATTGAATTTCTGCAATGAATTTTCTTATTTTTTAAGATAATTGAATTTTGCAAAGAATTTTATCAGAACTTTTGAAAATAATTAAATTTCCATGATGAATTTTATTATTTATGAAGATAATGATAATTTTGACGAGAAATTAATAAAAAATTTTGAAAATAATTGAATTTCTCCGAAAAATTTTATTAATTTTGAAAATAAATGAATTTCGAGGATGAATTTTATTATTTATAAAGATAATTACAAATGTACAGAAATTAATAAATAAATAATTAAAATTCTAACAAGAATTTTATTAGTTTTGAAAATAATTGAATTTCCATGATGAATTTTATTATTTATAAAATTTTGACGAGAAATTAAAAAAAAAATTTTTAATGTAATTGAATTTTTGCGAAGAATTCCATTATTTTTGAAAATAAATGAATTTTAGAGAAGAATTTTATTATTTATAAAAATAATTGAAATTATGACAGGCTTTTTATTACATTTTTTTAAATAATTTAATTTTGGACAAGAATTTTATTATCTATAAAAATAATTGAAATTTTGAACAGATTTAAGAAAAAAATGTTAAAATATTATTTCAGATTGTTTGATGTTAAAGTATTTGTTGGCGAGGAATGTGATTTTTTTTACAATTTTGACAATTTCGTGTTTCCTTTTTGGCGTTTTTTTTTCCTAAAATTTAATTCGACTTTTTCGGAAATTTTATGCGACTTTTCGTGACTTTTGTTGTGAATTTATGCGACTAAAGCGACTTTTTTGAGTCTTAAAGACGATCCGAGCCCTGCAAATAATTCATGTAAAATGCATAGTTTAAACTAATGATCTCATTTTTAATTTAACATTAATTTTTAAATTGCTTGTCATTATTGAATAATTAAAGTAAAATGCATAGTTTAAACTAATGACCGCATTTTTAATTTAACAATAATTTTCTGATTGCTTGTCATTATTTTAATCTGTAAGTTGAAATTTCTATAAAGCAAAATAAAATCTACTAAAAGTTACTATATAGGTTTCAATATTGACTTAATTTGAAAAGTTATTTTTGCTCATTGAGCTTATGGATTTGTTAAAAATTTCCAGATAATAAATACTTGACCTCCTGACTTTAAACTTAAATTTTGAAGTAATACTTGCCTCTTGAATGTCGATTTATTTTTCTAAAGTATTCTCATAGTTTGATTATTTACTAAAACTTTGTTTTCGCATATATAGCTTGAAAAGTGATTCGCCTGATTGAACGAGCATTTGAAAAAAAAGGGAAAGAATAAATCTAGAGTAAATCTATTCATTATAGAAATAGAGATGTTGAATGTGTGAATTAAATTTTAAAGAATACGTCTTGAAATATACACTTCCAATATTATATAGTTTCGTCTCTAAATTCCTGACAAGTTTATATAAGAATGAAATTTTTCTATTTTTGTCGCAATTTCTGAAGACAATATTCGTGTTAAGCAGAACGTAAAAAACAGTGCTTTGACATTATAATAATGTAAAGAGAAAATCATGCGCGTTTCAAAATGCAACTTGAAATCCCGCGGGAAACTTGTAAATTGGATCATGGCCAACGGTCTGTGCTCTGACCCGATGAATTCGTATGTGGATAATTTTGCCAGCTGCATATGTGCACTATTGCCTCGCCTTCGCAGAAGGCAAATGCGGAAGCACACGTTCTCAAAAAGGGGATGTTGGATTATTATGCTCGAGAAGGAAAATTAAATCAAATGGAGAGTGCTTTAGGGAGTTAAGGAAAATAATGGAAAGAAACTGCGGAGGGAAATGACGAGATAAATTTTTCTTTATTTTTATTATTGTAATAGTATTATTATTATTATTATTATTAGTGATGGAGGGTGAAAGGGGGCAACAGGTTATACATTTGACGACTTGTATATATACGTATATACGTAAGATTTTGTTCCACGCGCGTCCCGGGCTTGCCACGTGCTGCCGCTAAATATAATTTCACTTGTCTTCAGTTTCTTGCTCGCTGTGGGCATAATCTCTACATTCCCACATTTTTAAACCTTTAATGACTACAATTCTCGAAATTCAATTTAGAAACAATAATGTTAATTTCGTACAGCGTTTATTTAATGCTAATATTTGTTTGCAAAAAAATCGGCAAGAAAATTCAACTTTTGACTTACGGATAATTTATGATTGTTTAAACAGACAAGAAATACATTTTTTCAGTAGAACTATATTTTTTTTTGGAAATCGCTTCAGAAAAAATTTGTAATGACAAAATATCGCGTCCAAAATCTATGATCTTTCGTTATAGACATTGATAGAAATTTTACCTTTTTTTGAAATTCAAAATGAAGGTTCAAAAATGGCGGAAAAAATATTCGAAACTTTGAATAAACAAATAAAGAAATTGCAGACACATTTCCTCATCACAAATGACTAAAAATATTATATAATGAGAATTTTATTACTAAGACTAATTTAACAATAGTTTAAACAAGTTTTATAAACAAATTGTTTTGTTTTTGAAAGACATAAATGTTCGAAAAAACAGTTGTTTACATATGAGTTTTTTATATAGTTGCAATAAATGTCAAGGATAAAAATTGTTTAATATTATTATTTGAAAATGTTAAAATCAATTTTATAAATAAACATAAGTTTCATGAGAAAGTTTTTGACACAATTATTTAACAAAACTTTAGAAATAAATTAAAAATCAACAACAAATAAACATTAAAGATTTCCTTGTATCTTTAACTATTTATTTTTATAGGATTAATAAATCTTGAAACTTAAATTTAATCCGCAATTTTTTTAACTAGGTTATAAACAAGGCACATGACTATACTCACAAAATCTTATTTGACATAAAACCATTTAACATAAATATCATTTGACATAAAATCTATTTGGTATAAAAAACATTAAATTCGAAATTTACTTGACTTACACATCATTAAACATATAATTTTTATTGCATAAATGGCATTTTATATAATATCCATTTGACATATATTTCAATTGACAAAAATTTAATTTAAAAAAAAAATCATTTCAAGTTAAATTTGTTTAACATATTTCATTTGACATAAATTTCATTTGGCATAAATGTCATTTAATGTAATTCTCATTTGACATAAATTTCATTTGATATAAAGTTCATTTAACTTAAAAGACATTTAACATAATTTTTATTTGACATAGATTTCATTTGACATAAAAGTCATTCAACAAAATTCTCATTTGACATAAAATTCATTTTACACATAATTACGTTTTGTATAAAAATATTGGCGCGAATTTTAAAAGTAACCAATTAGATATTATAAACAAAATTATAATTTGTCAATTTTTTCATATCAAAAATCTTTATGTTAAATGTAATCTATGTAAAATAGATTGTGTGTCAAATGAGAATTATGTTAAGTGGAAAGTATGCCAAATAAAATTTATATCAAATGAATTATATGTTAAATAAGAATAATGTTAAATGATATTTACGTCAAATGAGAATTATGTTAAGTGGAAAGTATGCCAAATAAAATTTACATCAAATGAATTATATGTTAAATAAGAATTATGTTAAACGACTTTTAGGCCAAATGAAATTGTTGTCAAATGAATTTTATGTGAAATAAATTTTACGTCAAATGATATTTATGTTAAATGGTTCTTTGCAAAAGAAATTTATGTTAAATTATTTTTATGTGAATAGGAATTTATGTTACATAATTTCTATGTCAAATGAGAATTATGTTATGTAAGTGTTATGGAACATTAAATTAATGTTAAATAAATTTTATGACAAATGATATTTATGTTAAATGGTGTTAATGTGCAATAAAATTTATGAAAAAAAATATTTATTTTTGGTGAATTTTAAGTTGAGTGGTTTTATATCAAATAACTATTTGGTCAAACAAGTTTTTGGAAATTCTTTATTGTTAATTTGGAATTTATTTATAACAATTGTTTATAAAGTTGTTTTATAATTGTGGTCAATAATTTTCATGTTAAAGATTGACTAAGAGAACAGTAGAAAAGTCGGTGGAAAAAATCACAATTTTCCATCTGGAAATATTGTCAACTATTAATTTGTTCATGAAATTCTTTACAATATTTTATTTTAGGAAAGAAAATACACGCTGAAATTGGTAATAAAAATCTATTATTACTCATCAATATAAATGTAAAGAGTATAGATCCAACAAGTCAATTTTGAAAATATTCACTCACTAATAAATCTTAATTCTCTCCAAGTCATAATGCCACTATATAATTTTTTTCATTTATTGCCTTTCTGATTTTTATTGCAACTTTAAACGTATTTGAATGCTAATAGAAATAAATAATAATCTAATAAGTTACTTTTATTGCATGAGAATTTCACAAATTATTCCCCCTATTATCTCAGACTATTATATTATAGGTTTACTGAGAACTTGAAATGTTTTCCGAACTCTGCCACTTTAAATACTTCTCAGAAAGAACTTACATTAAAGGCACCATTACATTTTGGCAATTTATAGATTACGAACGGAAGTAAATTTAAACTATATAGGCATTTGAACAGTATATTTGATGCCATGTCTGATGATTATAATCTAATAAAATTTTTCTTATTTGTTGCAGGTAAGTCTCAATTCTTTGTAAGGTCTTCTAATTTAAGGTAAGGATAACATTGTTTCTAGCAAAAAGAATCCAGTGAAATAAATAACATTTACATTTGGATCCCGCACCAAATACATGCGGAAATAAAGGTCCCAGTGAAATTTTTTTATACTTTGTAGTTTTGTGGTTTATCACCTACTAAACAAAAGAAGTTAATACCAAAACTCAAAAGGGTATAGTTTTTAAATTACATGACTCTAAAGTCATGAAGAACACAAGAATTAAAAATATGCAATGAAAAATGTTTAATAAGAGCAATCTATAAAAATTTTTTAACGACTGTTGGCATATAAAGCAAAAAACATGGAAACTGATATGTTAAAAGCTTGCATATTCTGATTATGGTTGGAATAAACAACTATAGATGAAAATAATATTAACCAGTTCATAAAGATTTTAATAAATCCTTGATTTTGATAAAATAATGTTTTACAAGTATTTAACATGTAACTGCAAATGTTCAGAGTTCTTGAATAGTGATTTTGGTTACTACCAATAATCATTGTAGAATATGTAGAGATTGTATTAATACAATAAAAAGCATTTTAATGACAATATCTTACAATATATAGGTAAGATTCAATATTTAAAAAGAGAATAAACACGTAATTCTTATAAGTAAATGTATATTAGGAATAAGTCACGGACCTAACAATAACTACTATTAAAAATTTCTGCTAAAAATGTAAAATATTGTTTGACAACTGACGGAATTTTTCTTTCATTTTTTCACTTTAATCAAGACTTTCTATTTTCCTCTTCTATTCTCGATTTGTCAAAATCGTGTTTCTGCACGAAATAATACAAATACGTGCTCTGTGAAAACCTCGTCTCTTAAAATAAGTTTTGAGAGAGTGTATTGAAAAAGAGTGTGGAACATTTCCAATAGAATATTGAAGATTTTCCACATAACACTTGCTCACATACTGTCTATTCATATACTGTGTTCAATTTTTGAGATGAACTCATGCCGGGCACAGAACTCAATCAGTAGACATCTGAAATAATGAGCCCCTTCTCTACATGTATATTCTATCTTCATGTTTCGGTTTCGTCTCTTTATTCTATGAATATAGGACCACATATACGGAGAGCTGTCGGGCTCTGGCATGTGGAATGAAGTGAGACACGACGACTATTCGAATAACTTTATGTTGGCACAACTTTTCGTGATATCCTTATGCTCTCGTGACTTTTCCCTACTTTTGTCACGTCGCACGTTCCCCTCTCTCTCACTCTCTTTATATCTCGCTCCAGCGACGATAGAACGACCAATTTCTGCACCGCCACATTTATCATTCTTGCCAATTGCAAGCGGCAAAGTGTGGCAGTCGCATTTCAAAGACGCATGAAATGGATGACCCGTTACAGGCGCGCGGTCAAAGGCCCTCCAGAGACTCGTCAAAATGCGGATGGATATTTAAGATCGATATAATGTAGGTATATCTCCGTCATCTTCGTGCGTAAAACAGAAAGTCAAGGAAAGTTCACATCTAGCCCCCGCCCCCCCCCCTTGAATTCTCGTTAAATCTCTCTTGTGATATCGTAAAATCGCTGATGTCCCATAAAATATTCTACTAAAATTCTATCCGCGATATGTCAACTAAATTCTCTGATCGTACTTTTTGAGGGTAGTTACATGCTTAAACAGCTGTAAAAGACATATATTAGTTGATAAAATTGCTTCTTTATTGCTTTCATTATGTTTTAGTGACGTCATTTGCGAAACACATTTCTTCCTCTATTGTTCAATATTTTTTAATACAGTAATTATTTATTTATACGCGCCATAAACGAGTAACAATTAACATCCTTTAAGATTTACATAAGTTTTCACTAATCTTACAGAGCTTACACGGAAAAAAAAGTTCTGGTTCGAATTACCAGAAATCCCAGTTTTAACTAGAATTTTGTCTTAAATATACCCTAACCAGAACTTTTCTAATTAGGTACACCAGAATTCTAGTTAATATAATCAGAATTCTGTTTGTTTTAACTAGAATATCTGATGCATATCATTAGAGAAAAAATCAATTGTAAGCTAAATTTCAGCAAAATTGGTTAAATTAGAGTAGTTTTGAGCATAAGTTACCTTTAAAACACAACAGACTTGCCAAGTAACCTGGAAACTTGAAAATGTTAGGGAATTTTATAAAAATTGAAAAAAAACCTAGAAAAGTCGGGGGAATTTTGATCGAAATCATGGAAAATTGTTCTTTCTAATTGTATTTATTCTTGAAATCTAATTTTACTTCAATATTTCAAAATTAATTCAATTTTAAAAGAGTTGCGTTTGCGATTTTCATAATTAAATGAACTCGAAAAGATTTTCATTTAAAATTTTGTAAAATTTCAAATTTGAAACAAATTTGATTAGAAATTTAAAAAAACCTAGATTTCGAAAAAAAATTTGAAACTAAAATTTTTCTGAAATTAGTTAAATTTTTTAATATTCATTGAATTAATTATTTAAAATAATGAATTTATAGAATAATTTTCTATGGAAGAAAGGCATAACAGCATAACTGCATTTGTCATGATTTCGAGATAAATTAATTTTAATGTTCTCTCACTTCTGTCAATTCAGAAAATCAACAGATTTGTTCGGTCTTTTGCATCTAGTATTATTATTTTATATATTTTCAAAATTCGTTCATAACATTTAATAAAACACACGATATGGTATATAAATTTTGATAATTTTTCATCGGAATCATGAGTTTTATTGCACTTATGCGGTTATGCAAGTTCAGTTTGTATATGAGTCCAACTTCAGACACTTTTAATGTCACAATTTATTTTGCTTTGATTTGTCATAATAATAAGATTTCTTCACACAAACACAAATTAAACTATTAATTCGTTAGAAAAAATTATAAGAGTTTATTTTTTTATAAAATGTTTTTAATTTATTAAAACGAGAAAAGAAATGTACTTTACTGAATTTGTCATTATTTATTTTTGAAAAACTTTCCAAAATTGTTTAGAATAGAAATGGCCTTAAAAATAAGTACATAATTAAATGCACAATTGATGTTATAAAAAATCTATTCCAGTTTTATTAAAATAAATATATTTAATTTAAAGTACAAAAAATGTATTTTACTAAAAATATTTAATTACAAAATTCTTATTGTTTTTATTCTTAAAGGTTATTTTTATTTTTAATTATGTCAACTGTTTTTTAAACTGTATGCAGTTATGTTATTATGCTGGTCTCCTTTTGTCAAAAATGCAATTATGCGATTATGTTTTCCATTATTTTCTACATTAATAACCATTTTAATGATTTTTCAGCTATTGAACTTTGAAGAGCAATATTAAATATATACAAATCTGATGTTATCTCAAATTTGATAAAAATTTCAGTTATGCTGTTATACATTTCTTTCACAATTTTAGTTAAAAATACTGAAACAAATTGATTTTCTGAAGCAATTTGATATCACTGCAGAAAATCAATTTTTTTTATTTATTCTTATTCAAAGAATTAAATTATTTTCAAAAATTTTGATGAAATTCTTTTTTAAGAATTCAATTTTATTCAAAAGAATGTTAATACAATTCTTCGTAGAAATTTAAGTAATTTCGAAAATTTATCAAAATTCAATTATTTTCAATGTTTATTATTTTTATAAAATTTCTCAAAGGAATTCAATGATTTAAAACGAATTTTAATAAAATTAGTCTCAGCAATTCAATTATTTTCAAAAGTTATAAATTTTTCGCAAAAATCAAATTATGTACAAAAATGTTCATCAAAATTTCAGTTTACTTTATAAATAATAAAATTTTACTCTGAAATTCAATTATTTAGAAAATTTTAAATAGAATTCTTGATAGAATTTCAATTATTTTTAATATATTTTTTAAAATTCGTTTCATCAAATTTCTCGAAAACTGAAATTATTCTTAAATTTTATTTTTCAATTTGTTAAAAGAATTCAATTAGTATTTAAATTTATTTTTAAATAATTAAATTTTTAAAAGGCTTTACATTAAAATCTGTGAAAATTGGAATTTGTATACTTTTAACGAACAGTTCTGTAGAATTCATTTTTTTTAAGTTTACTTGCTACTTTTTTACTGTTACTTCTTCGAAAATTATTTTTATCATTGTTATTATTATTTTTCGAATTTTTAACTAAAATTCTTCTTTAAATCAATTAATTTTATTAATTTCTGAAAATGTTTTTTGACAATTTTCGAATCCATTTGTTTACAAAATTCAATTTTATAAAATTTCAATAATTCGTAAATTCTTCAATTAAATGTATGTAAGGAATAATAACTGAAAATTTTATCTAAAATTCTTTTTAAAAATCAATTACTCTTACAAAATTCTACGAGAATTCAATTCAAAATTTCAAATACAAGCAAATATAATTTATTGAATAATTAAATGTTTTTAGGTATATAATTCTAGTAAAGAATTATATCAAAAAAATGTTTAAAGAATAGAATTGTTTCGATGAATTTTAATAAAATTCTACAGAATAATTACATTTTTTTGAGAAATTCGATTAAAATTGTATTAAAAATAATTGAAATTTTACAATTATTTTTTGAAATTTTTATTTTTTGGAAAAATAATTGAATGTTCGTGTTGAATATTATAAAAATTTTTGTTTAATAATTGAATTTTTTTATACTATCAAAATAAATATTTTGTGTAATAATTGAATGTTTCTTTAAATTGAATTTTCATAAGGAATTTTATCAATAAATTTCTAAAAAAATTGAATTCTCTTGGCAATTTTTAATAAAATGTTAAGGAATAATTTCATTTTCTGAGTGTAATAAAAATTGTACATAAATTAAAAATAATTAAAGTTCTGCCCCAAGAATTTTATTAAAATTTTTCAGAAATGTTTGAATGTCAGAGAAAAATGTTATTATTTATAAAACTAATTTAGAATTGATAAGAATTTTTTAAAATTTTTGAACATAATTGAATTTTTGCAAAGAATTATATTACTTTTGAAAATAATTGAATTCTTGAGACGAATTTTATTCAAATTTCTCTTTAAATAATTGAAATTCTTTGTTAAATTTTTTTTTAAATAATTGTATTCTTTAAACAATAAATAAAAAAAGAATTGAATTTTTGAAAAAACTAATTTCTATATGAAAAATTAATAATGATTAAATATTTATTTAAAAAAGGAAGTTACTGATGTTTTGGAATAAGTTTCTAATTCATCATAAATGCGGTTTTAGAAACCTGGAAAAATTTCGTTCTTAACCTGGATAACTATGGAAAAAGTCAGGGAATTTGAAAAGAGCAAATGCGTGGCAGCCCTGAATTGGGAATTTAACATTTACCCTTAATTTTATTAACAAAATACCAAAAATACTTAGGATTTATCTCAACCGATTCCTCTCTGAATCACTGAAACACTTGTTTGAAACTAATTTACATTTACGCTGTTAGAAGGATTATAACTTTTTTGTTGTTTCCCTTATGGACAATGCAACAACTTTTACTAGTAATTCAGAACAAACCTTCTTGATTCACTTGAAATTACCCTTTTAAAAAATAGTTGGCTACCAAGCCGTTTTGAATTGTAAGCTCTCAATGCGTTTTCAACACTAAACCGCACTGTGAGGTTTACACCGATACTTTTCGCCTGCCTCGAATACTTTTCTTTTGTAACGTTTAAATAGACCTTTTATTATCAGAGTCCATAATAGAAGTTAAAAGCATGAGTGTTTTTTTAAGTGTCAAAGTGACGAGTGCGAATAGAGGATTTGTGAAAGTTTGTTAAAAAATGATAAAAGTGAACTATCAACAGATTACGAGACTGAATTTGCCTTATGCATATTTAATCGCGTATGTAATAAGAAGTTAACTGTATTGCTGATTGAAAGATCCTATACGGAGACAACTGAATAGTGCTGACGTCTGTTAGTTATATATTTAAAAATATCAGTTATGCAGCTTCTCGTAAGGCTGTTTTTTTAAATACAATTTAAATTTTTAAAAAAGGATATCAAATTATTTATTTTAGATAGACTTTCTGACAAAATTTCAGATCATTGTCAGTTTATTAAATATCACATGCTGTTCAGGAACTTATTTTAATATATTTTCCTAACATTGATATTTATGAAAGGTTTTTCAATTGTCACTATTTGAAAGATCCTAAAGTTCTAAACATTCAAATGAACAAAGTTTATTTATTTCTTCTAAAAATTAAATTTTTATTGCAATTATTTTGTGTCACTGACAAAATAATTAATTACTGAGTTTGTAAATATAAAATTTTAGTTTAAAAAATTTTTTTATCATTAGTAATATATTAAAATATCTTTAATAACAAAAATTTTGTTCATTTGAACGTTCAAAACTTTGGGATCATCTATTTGATAAATAATTTGTGGAGCAAATTCTGCAAAAAACAATGTTTACTTATTAAGAATATTTTTATGTAATGATTGTTAGTTGGTAATAAAAAGATGAATTAATTAATGTCAAGATACTCACCTTCATAATCTGAAATAATCAAAATATTATCAAATGGTTGGTAATTTATCATATTTAGTCGAGTAGATTCAGTAGAAAATTGTACATATAGCTTCGAGAAATGCGAAAAAGTTTAAAATGTACTTTGAACCATACTTTGGAATTTTTCTAAGTAATCAATTAGTCATCAATACTAGGCTGTCATGAATCTTTAGGAATCATGAAAGGACCAACATGATCATTCGGAAGTCTAAGGTCATCAGGAGGCGCCAAAAGACTCAAAACAGATGTCGGGTTTCCTCTGTAGCGCCGGTTTCCAATGACTATATAACTTCTATATTTAGTAAGAAATTTTTGAAAACGATGTCTGAAAACATCCCTAAGAATATAAATTTTAAAATTACAGAAATTATTAAATTATTAGTACAGACTTCGCACTCGATAATTAATTTGTAAGAAGTATCAAAAAGTAGTTTGGGAATTAAAAAAAGTAGTAAGAAAGTAGCTATAGAAAAAATTAAACTTCACCAAAAGAAAAAAAATAGTTTTAGACCCTTTTTCAAAACTGAAAAATATTTCATTCCATATTTTTTATATTCCTCACTGTTTCCTAATTTTTATCAAAAATATTTACTTCTTTCTTATCCTGCTAATAAATCGAATTCCTGCAACGAATTTTATTATTCATTATAGAATTTTAATATTTAGAAAAATAATTGAATTTATTCCTGCGATGAATGTTATAAAACTATAAAAATAATTAATTTTTTTCGACAAATTTTATGCACTTTTTAATTTAAATAATCGAATACCTAATAAATTTTTACTATTCATGAAAAGAATTGAATTCTTCGAAGATTTTTACAACAAATTTCTTAAATAATTGAATTCAGTTTGGAAATTTTATCAAAGGAGTAGATATTGAAAATCATTGAACAGCGAAAAGTTTTCAAAAATAAATAAATTTTACAAAGAATTCTATTAAATTTTTGACCATAATTGAATGAGTGTGTGTCGTATTTTATTAATTGTTTTTTTTTGTAAATAATTGAATTCCTAAGAAGCATTTTATTGTTTATGGAAATAATTGAATTCTTGCCAGCGAATTTATTAGAATTTGTTAGAAATAATTGATTTTCCAAGAAGAAATTCATTACTTTTAAAAATAATTAAATTCTTGTCAAATATTGTTATTTTTTGAAAATAATTGAATTTAGCAAAAAACTTTATTAAAATGCATCAAAATAATTTAATTTTGGGGAATAATTTTCTTATTAATCGACATAATTGAAGTTTTTCGAAAAATTATTTATGTAAATAATTCAATTCTTGGGGAGAATTTAATTAAATATTTAAAATATTGAATTATTTTAAAAAAATGTAATTAAAGCTTTGTTTAAAATTATTGTTTTCATTCGAACAGTTTTATTAAAATATTTGAAAATAATTGTATTCTTCCAAGAAATTAAATAATTTTTCTTTAAATAATTGATATTTTCAAGGAATAGAAATAACATTTTTAAGAGTAACTACATTTTTTAAGCAATTCCTGCAAAATTGTATTAAAATTTTTTGAAATTCTATGATGAATTTTATTATTTATGAAAATAATTGAATAGTTGAAAAGAATTTTATTTAAATTTTCAAAAATAATTGACTTCTTTCGGCAAAGTCTATGAAAATTCTAATTTAAATAATTGAATTCCGGAGAAATTATTATTATTATTATTATTATTATTATTATTATTATTATTATTGCAACAAATTTTATTAAAATGTTTAAAAAGAATTGAATTTCTGTGAAAAATTTTGTTATTTTTGAAAATAATTGAATTCTCCATAACAATTTAATAAACATTGTTTTAAATAATTGATTTATTTAAATATAGTAAATATTGTGAAAATTTTATTTTTAATAATTCAATTCTTGTAAAAAAAACTTTACTTGGAAGAAAATTGAATTTTTGGGATAATTAATTTAAAATCGCATTAAAAATAAATTAAATTCTTCTATGAATTTTATTATTTATGAAAATAATTAAATTCTTGCTTAGAATATTATCAAAAAAAATTTTTTAATTCAATTTCTATGAAAAATGTTATTATTAGTTAAAAAATTTGAATTATTATGAAAAATTGTAAAAGTTTGTTAAATAATTGATGTTTTTGAAATATTCTGAAAAAATGTTATTCTATAAATTAATTGATTTTCTCTGAAAATTTGATTATTTATGAAAATAATTGAATTTTGGTTGGACTTTGTCAATTTTTTTTATAAATAATTACATTTTTCTACGTGAAATTTTATGAAAATGCTAGACATTCACAATAATTTAATTTTGAATATTTTTTGAAAATAATTTAATCGTTTTAAAGAATTTGATTATAATTTTTGAAAATATGTTTTTAATTTCTAGTATTAGCGAATTTAAAGTAGTGAAATTTCTAAAAAAAAATCAAGAATAGTAACTTTTAGTGTTTGAAATCTGAAAAAAGTGCGTAAATAGTAGCATAACGTGAAAAAAGTACTAAATTGCAGGTTTTTAGTAGAAGAGTGCGAAGCCTGTTAATTTATTTAAAAGCTCAACAACTTTAATTTACTCCACAGAATATTAGAATCATCCGTTTTTGGATTATTTTTTCTGTGACAAAATTATGTTTCGAAATCAAGACCATAGTTCATTGGTAAGCATTTTGAGCACTACAAAAACAAGCAGCTTAGAAAAAAATTGTAGTCACTTTTAAAAACAATGGCATATTTTAGTCCTTTATGGTTTAAAGCGTTGCAGGTTATTTTAATCCATTTTGGTGTTAAAATAATACCCCAGCATTTAATGCGCATTATAGAAAATTCTGTCACACATTCTGGAACTTCTGCTAAATGTGACAGAAAATTGTGATAAATGTGCTGAAAAATTATAATGACTGTGACACAATTTTCTCTATTTTATGTCACACTGTTTTCATAAATTTATCACAATTGTCATAAATGTATATATATATATTCCGTAACGTATTCAGTAAAGTCTGTCACAGTTTCACACGATAGAATTTTCCCTGCTTTTTCAAAATGTTGAGTAGAAACATTTTCAAAATTTAGAAACCTATATTTGTTTTTCTCTTAGAAGGTTGCACTCTTGAAATAGAACATTTTATCTGTATCTTAAAATAAGACCATTTTGTCCGTCTCAGCAGTGAACTTTGTTTCAGTTATTATCTTGAAAATAAGATGTTAAAAAATTTAAGGCAAAGATGTAAAAAAATTATTTTACTTTAATAGGATTTTTCTCTTATTGCAAGCATAAAGAGAATAATTATTTTGGATGTACTCGCACTTTGCCTTTTTTTCTCCAAATTACATAACTGTTTTAAAAATAAATTTTTGGCAAAGTCTCAAATGATTTTGACGAATGTGTGTGTGTGTGTGTGGTTGTCTTTAAATTGACTATATAAGAATGGGGGAAAATAAAATCCCTTGAGTTGTGAAGAAAAAAAAATGGTGACACGGAATCTCTGTCACACGGGGGAAAATGATGAAAATGTTTGAAAAATTGTCTGCAGCAAGTTGCAGACGCAGTATGAGCGCACAGCAACCCGCTGGAATATATTTATTGAGTATATTCTTTCGAGGAGTAAAAAAAAATACTGTCGCGAGAGAAAAAAGGCTTTATGTTTTAAAAATAAACATCTGTCTCCAGATGTGACTGTCGTACGGACGACCTACCTTAACTTGCCTGAGTCGAGCATTGTATATATTATATAGTGTGCGGAGGTCGACAAGACAAAATTCACGGGTTTCTGCAATGCAGTAGCTAGCTAAAATCCTTAGCGTTTAAGCGTGCCACTGTTACGTTTCTCGTCTCTTCGTATTTCACTTCCTGCTCGCCTATCATGCGCCATGCACCCCCCTTTCCGCCCACAACGAACAAACTTCGATACCTACCTGTGTTTTATAGTCGGACAAAATTTAATGTCTCTACAACGCTCACGAATTCTACGCGATCGTTGAAAGAATACAAATGTACATTTTCAGCTTTATTGTTTCAAACTAGCTCTGAGATTTTATGTGGTTACTCACGTGCTTTTCGTTAAACTCAACATCATCCTGTTGGGGCAAAAAATCGCCCGTCCCAGTAATTGTACACTGAGAAAACATTATGTTTAAATGAAACACAAAAATAATGTTAGACGATTTTGTTTAATTAAAATTAGTTTGTAAGTTTAATCTCATTATATAGAAAATATCTACTGCATTGATTCAAAAGTATTATTTTTGTTTGAATAATTATATTTAATTCAAACATATTTTCTGTTACGGTTTAAACAAAAATTATGTTTAAAAATTTTATGTTTGAATCAAACATAAAAGTTAACTGCAGATAATTTAAAATCAACCACAATTTATATGTTTGATTTCAATATAGAATCTCTTAAACTGAACAAGAAAATATGTTTGAATTAAACTTAAATATGTTTGACTGTATGGCAATGATATTTTAATTTTGATTTAAACAAAATTTGTTTGAATCAAATGATTTTTTTTCTCAGTGTATTGCTTCCTCATACTGAGGAAGTATTGTAATACCAAAATTTTTCTGATTCGATTTTTTAACATATCTTTATGTTATTTGACTTCAGGAGTTCAAAAATGACATTTTTACAAACATCACATTTTCATAAATATCTCCAAATTATAAAGAGCTTTTGGGCTGAATTTTTTTTTAAATTGTAGGTCTCATCTGCGGACATAAAATGAGAGTACTTTGAGATAGATTAATAAAGTTTAACTATATATTTTTCTGATTTTTAATTTTTCAAAAAAACGTTTTTTGCCCATAACTTTAAAAAAATGTCAGGACACCTATGAATGTTTTTCTCTAATTTTGTAGAGTTTTTTTAGACGCATCTTTTGAGCACAGAATGAACATTTTTCGTTCATATTCACCGGAGATATTAAACTTTTAAAAATCAAAAATTTTGGAAAATAAGACTTTTTTGAGAATTTTGTTGAAAAATGTAGAAATAACATTAAAACCACAATTACCAACTTGTAGAGCATTAAAAAATCCTTGGATTGACCTATTTTTGAAGCTATTTCGATTAGAAATAAAGAAGTTATTGATATTTTAAAAAACAGAAATTGTGAAAAAAAAATTTTCATGTGAAAGTATTAAATAAAGAGAAATAAAATGTTACATCACTTAAGAATAATTGTTCGAAATTTATACTTTATTGTTATTAACATCTCTATGAGGAAGCAAAGTGTTCATGAAATAAAGACAACAAGATTTACGAAAACGAATGAAATGAGTACCAAAATTATAACAATTTTTATTAAAATGTTTAAAAAGAATTGAATTTTTATAAAAAAATTTTGTTATTTTTGAAAAGAATTGAATTCTTCATAAAAATTTTATAAACATTGTTATAGATAATTTTTTTTAAATATAGTAATTATAAAAATTTCATTTTAAATATTTTTTATTTGAATAATTGAATAGTTGAATCGAATTTTATTTAAATTTTCAACAATATTTGATTTCTTTCGACTAAGTTTATGAAAATTCCAATTTTAATAATTGAATTCCGGAGAAAGTTTTATTATCCATGAAAATAATTGGATTTCGTTAGGAAATTTTAATAAAATAGTAAATATTTAAATTTACAAAAATAATTGATTTGTGAAAATTCTAATTTAAATAATTGAATTCCGGAGAAATTTTTATTATCCATGAAAATCATTGGATTTTGTTTGGAAATTTTATGAAAATAGTAGATATTGAAAATTATTGAACTGCGAAAAGTTTTTAATAATAATTAAATTTTCAAAAGAATTGTATTAAACTTTTTCGAGTATGAGAAATTTTTTTTTTATTTCCTGTGAAATTGTATATATTAAAAATAATTGAAATTCTGCTATAAATTTTATTATTTATGAAAATGATTAAATATTTGCTAAGAATTTTATTTAAATTTGAAAAAAAATTAATTCCTGAGAAGAATTTTATTTATTTATTTATTTATGAAAATAAATGAATTATTGCTACAAATTTTATTAAAATGTTTAAAAAGAATTGAATTTTTATGAAAAATTTTGTTATTTTTGAAAAGAATTGAATTCTTCATAAAAATTTTATAAACATTGTTATAGATAATTTTTTAAAAATATATTTATTATAAAAATTTCATTTCAAATATTTTTTATTTGAATAATTGAATAGTTGAATCGAATTTTATTTAAATTTTCAACAATAATTGATTTCTTTCGACTAAGTTTATGAAAATTCCAATTTTAATAATTGAATTCCGGAGAAAGTTTTATTATCCATGAAAATAATTGGATTTCGTTAGGAAATTTTATTAAAATAGTAAATATTTAAATTTACAAAAATAATTGATTTGTGAAAATTCTAATTTAAATAATTGAATTCCGGAGAAATTTTTATTGTCCAGGAAAATCATTGGATTTTGATTGGAAATTTTATGAAAATAGTAGATATTGAAAATTATTGAACTGCGAAAAGTTTTTAATAATAATTCAATTTTAAAAAGAATTGTATTAAACTTTTTCGAGAATGAGAAATTTTTTTTTAACTCCTGTGAAATTGTATACATTAAAAATAATTGAAATTCTGCTATAAATTTTATTATTTATGAAAATGATTAAATATTTGCTAAGAATTTTATTTAAATTTGAAAAAAATTAACTCCTGAGATGAATTTTATTTATTTATTTATGAAAATAAATGAATTATTGCAATAAATTTTATTAAAATGTTTAAAAAGAATTGAATTTTTATGAAAAATTTTGTTATTTTTTAAAAGAATTGAATTCTTCATAGAAATTTTATAAACATTGTTTTAGATAATTTTTTTTAAATATAGTAATTATAAAAATTTCATTTTAAATATTTGAATACTTGTGGAAAACTTCATTCGTTTTTTCTCTTATTTTAGATCATTTCATTTATTTGTGCTTGTGGAATTTTTTCCATTCCTCGTCATTCTCGTTTATTATTCAAAATACTGGTCCTTTTTGTACACTCCTTTTTAAATTCTTTCTTATGCTACTTCCGCGTGTACAATGTTTCATTGGCATTTTACTTCTACAATCCTTTCTCTTCTTGATTAAGAATACAATTATTATAGTCTTGCTATAATCATACTTTATTGATCACCTTTCACATTTATAGACAATTTTTAAGGTTCTATTTATTAACATAAACTTATTCTGTTTGGACTTTGAATTTTTGTTTGCTAATCAATTTTCAGTACTATATATACACCCAGAGAAATGGTATATATTTGTCTCAGAACCAACTAGACTTTTTATTTGTTTTAAATAAATTTTATTTAGTTCAAATAAAATTTTATTTAACTCAAATATATGTTTTATTTATGTCAAATATAAATTTTATTTAAAACAAATTCAAATAATTAAAAATAAACTTTTCATCAAGGTAAATCTATCGCGAACATAACCTATCATTCATTTGCTTCTTAGGTACCTTTCTTCGGAGCGCGTCACAAATATATTCTGAGAAGGATCAAAATTTCGTCGACCTTTGTTATATGTTAGTGGGAAAAATTGTCTAGTTAGCAATTTACTTCTTTTCGAAAAAATATTTAAAAAATAATTCCTTATACGATTTCTTATGTCAAAATTATAACAAAATTCACATAACAAGATGAGAATCTAAAAATAACAGAAACAGAGGTCAATGTAGCATTACCACTTGAAAGAAATTTAAAATTGTCTCGCTATTTTTGAATTTAGAAAGCAAGTTTACATTATTACAATGTTATATATATTTAAATGCCTTTCTCATTTCACGCAAATAATATACGTTTTACATTGATACATACGTAATAAGGCCTCATTAATTTTCGTCTACTTAAAATTCCTCTTTATTCGAGTACTCCTTCAGATTGACTTGATTGATTTCACAAGATGAGTATAGACTATAAAGCACTCATTATTTCATTTCACTGTCAGACACTGTAATACTCGGACACCTAATAAACCGCGCAGCTGCTAAATTTCGTTGAAACATAGAATATGTTATGATAACACGATGGTTATAATAAGGTACATGAAAAATACTTTTAAATTTGTCTGCAAAGGTTCCCTCTTTACTTAAGTCTCTCTTTATTAGTTTAAACCTCTCTCTCTCTCTCTTTCTCTCTATTACTTTAATTCTCCGCACCGCATGTGTTTCTAATTTTGAATTACTCCGCCACTTAATCAACATCATTATATTAAAATTAAATGCTTTTAGTTTTATACCGAACAATAATATTTTCACGAAATCATATCACACATTGAAACTATACAGTATACATGTTATGTGTTAAGTTTTATATGACCAAGTTGCCAAAATGATGATGAATATTTAGTAGAATTATGTCACGACGATTTTGCGAAATTGTGTTACTGCTGCGGTGGTCAACGAAATGTGTAATGGAAAATTGGAGTTCATGCATATTAGTTCCTTAAGGGCATGTAACCAAGATGTCCGTTTTATATCGCCGGGTAAAATGTCAGGATTGCCACGCAACCTGGAATACCTGGAAATGTCAGGGAATTTTATAAAAATTGAAAAAAACCTAGAAAAGTCAGGGGATTTTTATCGAAATCCTGGAAAATTGTTGTTTTCTAATTGTATTTATTCTTGAAATCTGATTTTACTTAAAAATTCCAGAATTCATTTAATTTTAAAAGAGTTGCGTTTACGATTTTCATAATTAAATGAACTTGAAAAGATTTTGATTTCAAATCTTGTAAAATTTCAAATTTTAAACAAATTTGATTAGAAATTCAAAAAAAAAACCTAGATTTAGAGACAAATTTTAAAACTAAAATTTTTCTGAAATTAGTCAAATTTTTTAATATATATTTAATTAATTAATTCTTAAAAGCATGGATTTATATTGACGAATTTTAGTTAAATAAAATAAATTGAATTTCTGCAGTAATTTTGATAATACTGCAGAAATTAATTTATTTTTAAAAGTAATAGTAAAATTTTTCTCAGAAATTCAATGTTTTTTTCTTTATTCCTTCAAAGAAGTTCTTTGACAATTTTCAAATCCATTTCTTTACAATATTCAACTTTACGAAATTTGAATTATTTGTAAATTCTTCAATTAAATATGTGTAAGAAAATAAAAATTTTAAATTTTTTCTAAAATTTTAAATGAAATTCATTTTAAAAAGCAATTATTATGAGAAAATTTTACATTAATTCAATTATTAAAATAAAAAGATAATTTATTGAGTAATTCAATTTTCTTTTAAATTCAATCCTGGCAAAGAATTTTATCAACAACATTTTTTAAATAATAGAATTCTTTGGACGAATTTTAATAAAATTCTACAGAATAATCACATTTTTTGAGAAATTCGATTAAAATAAATAATTGAAATTCAGCAATAATTTTTTTAAATTTTTATTTTTTGGAAGAATAATTAAATGTTCGTGTAGAATATTAAAAATAATTTTGTCTAATAATTGAATTTTTTGACTATAAAAATAAATATTTTATTAAATAATTGAATGTTTCTTTAAATTGAATTTTCATAAAGAATTTTATCAACCAATTTTTCAATAATTGAATTCTTTTGTCAAGTTTTAATAAAATTTTCAGAAATTATTTCAGTTTTTAAGTTTGATAAAAATTGTACATAAATATTAAAAATAATTGAAATTCTGCCACAAGGATTTTATTAAAATCTTTGATTCTCGGAGAAAAATTTTATTATTTATAAAAGTAATTGAAAATTGACGAGAATTTTTGTAAAATTTTTTAGCATAATTGGATTTTTAAAAAGAATTATATTACTTTTGAAAATAATTAAATTCTTGAGACGAATTTTATTTAAATTTCTTTTTAAATAATTGAATTTTTTTGTTAAATTTTTAAAAAATTTTAAACATTGAAAATTATTGAATTTTGACAAATTATTTGAAAAAAAAAATTCAAAAAAGGTTAAAATTTTTGAAAATAATTTAATTCTTTGAAGAAAATAATTGTATTTTTTGGGGAAATTAGATGAAAATTTTGTATATTAAAAATAATTGAAATTCTGACATGAATTTTTTTCCGAAATGCAATGATTTTCTGAAATTTTATTAAAATTCTTCTTATAACTTCAATTATTTTTAATGTACAAGATTTTCATCAAATTTCTCGAAAAATGCGATTATTTTAAGAAATGTTATTAAAATTTTTTAAAAGAATTCAATTATTACTTTAAAATTTGTAGAAATAATTAAATTTTTTAATAAAATGTTTATTTTCAGTGTTGCATTAATGAATTCTCGTAGAATTTTCTAATAAATAAATATTTCTGAATATGTTATTCAATTATAATCCAAAATTTTTAATTTAAATCAATATTTAATAGAAAATTCTACAAGAAATTAATTATTTAAAACTTTGAAGAAAATAATTGTATTTTTTGGGTAAATTGGATGAAAATTTTGTATATTAAAAATAATTGAAATTCTGACATGAATTTTAATAAAATCTTTGAAAATAATTGAATTTTGGAGAAAAATTTTATTATTTATAGAGACAATTTAAATTTTGGCGAGAATTTTTGTCAATTTTTGAAAATAATTGGATTTTTGCGAAGAATTACGTTGCCTTTGAAAATAATTGAATTCTTGATACTAATTTCATGAGAATTTCTTTTTAAATAATTGAATTGTTTTGTGAAATTTTATTAAAATAGTAGACTTTAAAAATATTTTCAAATTTGTTTCCTTTGGATGAAATATTTTGCAAATGTTTTTCTCTATTATTATATCAATTGGTAAATAACGAACCACAAGGTTTATACGTATATAGGTCTATATAGGTATATTCCTGAAATGAAAAATAAACTCTTGGTTATATAAGTGATTCGTGTCAAATTTTCTACCATGATTCACAATTTTATCCGCTTTGATTAGCGTCACAGATATTTACTTACTCAATGACAGGAGAATATTGCGGTCGAAAGAATTTGAATAAATATGCATGCGGATTTTTTAGAATAGTCTCCGCACATTATTCGAGTATAATAAAATTCAGCTTTATAAACGAGAACGTTACATCAATCTTTCTTCTTTTCTCCTTTTCTTTTTTTTTTTTTTTTTGAAGTGACATAATTTTAAAAACAGTATTTTAAGTATTTTTTTTTTTATTCCACTTAAAATTCAGGTGCAAACCGTAAATATGTCTGGTCAGTTTGACGTGGATAATACACGTAGTGACTGTTTATGTGTCGACTTTATTTCGCACAAACTTTGCTCACGTGTGTTTTACTTGAATGCAGTACAATGCATTTATTTTATGCTCTTTGAATTGTCACCGTAGGTAGGACTGAAGCTTCACGAAGGATTATGCTGAGAATAGACATGAAAAATGAATTTGTTTTATTTGAAACGACTATAATGGAGGGACATAAAACAGCGCAGGGGAAAAAAGATAGTAAAAATTTAAGTCTTCGTCTTGTGAATTTGAATTCTCAATTTGTTTCCTTAAGTGTGTAAATAGAAAAAAGTATTTCTTCTAAAGAATTTCTGTGGAGGAAATGCATAACAGTATAACTGAAATTTTTATCAAATTTGAGATAACATCAGATTTGTATATATTTAATATTGCTCTTCAAAGTTCAATAGCTGAAAAATCATTAAAATGGTTATTAATGTAGAAAATAATGGAAAACATAATCGCATAATTGCATTTTTGACAAAAGGAGACCAGCATAATAACATAACTGCATTCAGTTTAAAAAACAATTGACATAATTAAAAATAAAAATAACCTTTAAGGATAAAAACAATAAGAATTTTGTAATGAAATATTTTTAGTAAAATACATTTTTTGTACTTTAAATTAAATATATTTATTTTAATAAAACTGGAATAGATTTTTTATAACATAAATTGTGCATTTAATTATGTACTTATTTTTAAGGCCGTTTCTATTCTAAAAATTTTTGGAAAATTTTTCAAAAATAAATAATGACAAATTCAGTAAAGTACATTTCTTTTCTCGTTTTAATAAATTAAAAACATTTTATAAAAAAATAAACTCTTATAATTTTTTCTAACGAATTAATAGTTTAATTTGTGTTTGTGTGAAGAAATCTTATCATTATGACAAATCAAAGCAAAATAAGTTGTGACATTAAAAGTGTCTGAAGTTGGACTCATATACAAACTGAACTTGCATAACCGCATAAGTGCAATAAAACTCATGATTCCGATGAAAAATTATCAAAATTTATATACCATATCGTGTGTTTTATTAAATGTTATAAACGAATTTTGAAAATATATAAAATAATAATACTAAATGCAAAAGACCGAAGAAATCTGTTGATTTTCTGAATTGACAGAAGTGAGAGAACATTAAAATTAATTTATCTCGAAATCATGACAAATGCAGTTATGCTGTTATGCCTTTCTTCCACAGATTTGTTTCTTTTAATTTTTGCAAATTATTTTGTTTTCTTTTGTTTCATTTTGTTTGCTTTTGTTTAATTTTCTCGCGACAGTAAAGTTAATTACGCAACGAAGTATTAAATAACTTTATAATGTTTCTATGCGAGGTGAAATATCACTGGAGCGTTTAAATTAATGATGAGTTTGTATATAGTGAGAGAGGCAGCGGAGTAAAAATATTTAGAAGGTGAATAAATTGTTGATTAAATTAATAATACAAGTGATGTAATTATACCTTTTGTCTTGAGACGAAATTCATTATTGTTGCAGACTGTCTGTGTGTATAGTCTTTTCATCCATTCTGCAGCATCCACGTAGGCGGAGCTTCAACGAAGCGTTGATAAACCATTCTCGCCAAAGACTGCAGCCAAGACATTTTTCAATTGTCCGTGAATATAGACCATTTTTCCAAGTAGTCGCTTTGCAACATTGTATATGTCGCTTTTGTCTAAAGGCGTTTACAGCACTTGTTGAAAAACACACTTTTAATTCGTGACAACAATTGTGGAATGCGAATCCGCTGATGTCTCTCTTACAAGTATCTCACTTTGCATAAAACATTTTAGGAAATTACTTTCTTCTTCGTTGGAAATTTTACTAAATTCTTCATCTAATCCTTATATTTGCTGTTATTATTCTTGAATAAGGAGAAACTATTGTAAGGATAGTTAACTATTCTAAAATTTGTCATCTAATCCTTACATTGCTGTTATTATTCTTGAATAAGGAGAAACTATTGTGAGGATAGTTTTTTTTTAATTATTTATCTACAATTTGTTGTGGATTATATCTGAATTATTTGAAGAGTTTTAGAAAAATTAAATATTATACATCCAAATAATATGATACTTGAAAAACGTTTACTTTGTTAAATTTTTTCAAAAGGTTTGGAAAAATAAAATATTACATCCGAATAGTATGCTAATTACTCAATGGTAATTTTTTCGACTTCTTTTCCCTTTGAATATTTAATAAATTGAGCTGAAATTTTGTACAAAAGTCTGAAATACAATAAAGAAGGGGAGTTATGTATAAAAGTTTTCATATTTTTAAAATTAATTGTTACAAATTACTTTTAAATTATCACTTGTCACCGTCTCTTTAAATTAATTTCTCGTCTCTACCGATTTAAAAATGTTTTATTATTATTTATTTTTGAATTATTAAAATTTTTGCACATAATTGCCTTTCTTTATTATATTTTAAACTTTCTTACAAAGTTTCAGCTCAATTTATTAAATATTTAAAGAGAAAAGCTGTCGAACAAGTTACCATTTAATTTCCAACAGAAGTTTCAAAAACTACTTCCCCATGTTGAATGTTTTAATTTTGTCTGGAAATTCTTAATCTTCAACAATAAAAATTTTAATTACCTATAGATTCAAAAATTTACCTATTTATACTTTTTTCAGATTTATTTTTTTAAATTTATCACATTGTCCTTAAAATTACAAATATAGACAAATTTACAAAACTCAAAAACTTCAAATATAACTCAGAGCAGGATAAAGATTTTTTAAAGTTTCCAAATTAATTTTCAAAAATATAGGCATATAATTACTTTAAAATACTGTATAGGCCTTTTAGAAAAATCTGGAAATTTCAGGGAATTTTATAAAAATTGAAAAACCTTAAAAAGTCAGGGAATTTTTATCGAAATCCTGGATATTTGTTGTTTTTTAATTGTATTTATTCTTGAAATCTAATTTTACGTCGATATTCTGTTGAATTATTTTCAAAAATAATATAATTAATCGCAAAAATCTAATTATGTTTCAAAAATGTACAAAAATTCTTGTCATTTAAAATTTAAATTGTCTTTATAAATAATAAAAATTTCCTCCGAAATTCAATTATTTTCGAACATTTTAATAAAATTCTTGGCAGAAATTCAATTATAGTAAGAAATGTTATTAAAATTTTTTAAAACCATTCAATTATTATTATTTAAAACTTTGTTGATAAAGTTCAATTATTCAATAACATATTTATTTTTAGAATTAAATACATGAATTCTCGTAGAAGTTTCAAATAAATAAATATTTTTGAATATGATATTTTTCAATTATAATCCAAAATTTGAACTGAAATTTAATTTTAATATCAATATTTATTAGAAAATTCTACAAGAAATCAATTATTTAACTATAAAAATAAACAATTTATAAAAAAATTGAATGTTTCTTATAATTGAATTTTCATAAAGATTTTTATAATAATTTAATTATTATGTTTTTTATTATTATCAAACATAATAAATATTATTATTTATTGTCAAGAAGTAAATTTAAAACGAATTTTTGCAATAATTGCAATTTTCGAGAAATTTGATAAAAGTTTTGTATATGCAAAATAATTGAGATTATGCAAAGAATTTTATTAAAACTTTTTGAAAGTCATTGAATTTTGGAGAAAAATTTTTGAAATCAATTAAATTTCCACGCAGAATTTTATTAACATTATTTTGAAAAAATTGAATTGTTACAAAAGAATTTCATTAAAATTTTTAAAAGTAATTTAATTCTTTGAGGAATAAATATTAAATATTGATTTTAGAATGAATTTCAGTTAAAATTTTGGATTATAATTGAATAATCACATTGAAAAATATTTGTTTATTAGAAAATTCGACGAGAATTCACTTCTTTAATTCTAAAATAATAAACATTTCATTGAATAATTGAACTTTATCAACAAAGATTTAAATAATAATTGAATGGTTTTAAAAATTTTTTGATATCATTTCTTAATATTAATGCATTTTTTTAAGAAATTTGATGAAAATTTTATATATTAAAAATAATCGAATTTCTGACAAGAATTTTATTAAAATGTTTGAAAATAATTGAATTTCGGAGAAAAATTTTATTATTTATAAAGACAATTTATATTTTGACAGGAATTTTTGGCAATTTTTGAACATAATTGGATTTTTTCGAAGAATTACGTTAACTATGAAAATAATTGAAATTGAAGTTATTGATGTTTTACAATAATTTTCCAATTAATAATAAATGTAGTATTGTGGTATTTTCTGTAAAAATTACATAAGATTTTAGTTTGCAAGTAAAATATTCAATCATTTGAAAAAAAATATTATTATTTCAACTAATGAAATGATTTTTACAAACAAACAAAATTTTTTTTAACTTTTTCTAATCTTCTGTAAAAAATGATACATGAGTTTGTTGTCCAAGATGATATTTCAAACAAGTCCAAGCCATTTTGAATTTTTTAAATCTGACTTCAGATTCGTTCTCGCAGTGATCTTGTTTTCAAAACACAGAAATTTACATATATTTTTTGGGGAATATTAAATTTCATTGTCACTGGTTTACAGGTCACGTGAGAACGAAAGTTTTATTACTTTTCATATATATACATGTTTATATTTTTCTATAAAAGACACTTTTTTCAAAGTCGTTTCACGTGGAAAAATTTTCACAAAACTTCCACACGAGAATTTTAAATACTAAATAGCGAAAAATTACTTCCTTCTCACATATCGTATAATCAGAAAAAGTAAAATATTCTTTTCAATTTAATTTATATTTTCGTTCATTTTATGGAAATTGTAAATATTAATCAATTTTTGTTTACAGTTACCCATATGAAAACTGAGCTGAATTTTCAAGAAATTCAACTCTTTCTGAGTGAAAATGTCAATAAAATCTGACAGTTCTGAGTTTATATAAAATAAATGCATACTCTCGTATATTTCAAAATGGTTTTGAGAGAAGTTTATGGCCTTGCTCACTTTATGCTCGTATATCAAATTATGAAGAGCGCATTCATTTATGAGTGAAAATGATAATACTGTGCAGTGGACGCTTTTTCCATTAAATTAAAAATCGGAGAGTGAGGAAAGTTGAATATTATTTTGAGTATTTTTATTATTATTTCATTATTTTCTAAAGAGAGGAGAAGATGGTTGGATTTCTTGTTGAAAATTGTAAAAATGATGGTTTCAATCGTAAATTTTTTCAATTTTCAATTTTGGAAAAACCCTGCTTATCCATTCATAGATTTCGATAAAATTTTTTTTTACAATTGTGCAACATTCCTCTTTATGAAAACTGTTTTTTAAATATTAAAAGAAATTTGGTAAAATGAAAAAAGTTTGTTAATAGGGTTATTTAGGGTAAATGTAAACACATAATTGTTTATTGACTAAATTGACGAAAATAAAAAATCAAAGTCAATTTTTGTTAAGGCATTAATAAGGAAGAATGTAAAATTTTAGTTTGGTTTTAAAATTTATTTTTATGCAAATTCGAGGCAAAATACTGAAACCGTAAAACTTTGATTTTAACCTTTATTGCATTACAAGATAACTTACACTATGGCATTGACAATTGTCAAAATAAAATATTGGCAATATTATTCAAAGTAAAAAATTTGTTTTTTTATTACACAAGAATAAAAAGATAGGTACTTGTACTATATTTCCAAAGTTAATAATTTATTTTATTACAATAATTTTGTTGGGTACAATAAATTTAATGTAAAAGAGTGTAAGAATAAAATTTTATTCCTTAATGAATAATATTTATGTATTAAATTCCTTTTATATATAAATTAATTTATAATAATAATTTAATAATAAATTAATAATAATTAATACGCTAATTAAGGTCTAATTATCTTCAAAACTAATCAATATTTTTAATTGTGGATTGTAGAATTAAATTCTAATTTTTATTACGAATCGAACGGTATAAAAAACTTATTTTTCGTCAAAAATGTAGATAGTTACTTTCTTCGTCAGTACGGCAGTATTGACGTTGTAGTTTATTTTTAAATTTGTTAATTTACCTGAAACATTTACTGTTTAGCTTTACCCCAAATGACCCTATATCATTTTATTTTTAAAGGTTGTGTTTTTAATGTAAAATGCTTTGTTTGCTTACGAACAAAGTGTAACTTATTTTTGTGCCAAGGTACCCGACTCTCTCCTATCTAACTGATGAATGAATTTAATTGACAGTTATTATTTTCTTTTTCGGAAATATTATATATATACAGTAAGACACGTTGTAGCGGTAGTGTTATTTTAGTGATGCATCAATCTTCGTTTATCATTCTTTGTATTTATTTTTGTTCCGACTGACCCAGACGTGCAAGTCTAAATTCTAAATCCAGCTCTCGGATTCGATGGAAGGGCGCCTCGGAGATTGATAAGCGGAGTTTTCTCTTTCTCGCCTTCGCTCTTTTCAATGAATTCGCAGCCAAGACATAAAACATTTTTCTATGCTCGCCTCTGCCCAGCAGTGAGGAATTGGCTCCAATGCATTCGGACACTTTATCGAACAAATTGCTATATCGAGCAGAAAGCGATCGCAAAATCGCAAACTTGTACTTGTGCCGCTGAATACTGCGTGTTCGCGAACTGTAAATTACCTGCGGCGGAGCATAGTGCCGTCGGTGCGCTATGCGCATTTGTCTGACATAGCGACGACAGCTGCTAGCCCCTCTCTTAGTCTTTCCTGTCTTTAATTTCGATGTTGTATATCTCTGATCGCTTTCATTCGCGCAGGAATGAGTGTGTGTTCGAGCCAGATTGTCTGGCTGACACTGGCCACACCAACTGGAACTGGAACGTGACGATTACGGAAGAGTCATCATGTTCTAAATTTTTGACAAGCACTTTACATTTATCTTCAGAGTTTATGTAGAAAATTTGCGAATTATTCTCAAAATATCACACTATTTGCATAAAGTCTATGCTAATTTTGTGTCGTCCAAAAATTAGATGCATATTTCTCCCCGTTAAATGATTTTTTTATCTCTTCTACTTTTTGTGTAAAAGATTTTACACTGAGCAAAGTCATCATATACTTAAATGAAAGACAAAAATAATGTTTTAATTGAAATTAGTGTTACGTCCAAACAAGAAACCTTTTTAAGTATACCTAACGTTCCTCGTTTTAAATTAGTTTCATAAATGAATCGAATTTGGGATGAGGATAAGTCAATGAGCCTACTAAATGTTGTGAGAGAATAATTTATTTAAAAACCAACAAGAAAGAAAAGAGTTGACAAAAATACAATGAGTACAAAATTATGAATCTTACTTAAAGAATAATGATTACTTGTGGTGTGATGATAATCTTGTAATCCGATCTTGAAATTATTTTGAGCACTACACGTAAAGGGAGCCGCTCAACTGTTGTCCTTAATGATAGATGTTGTTTACACTTAATGAGATAGTTTATTGTATTCCGGAAAAATATCTGCTTGTTCCAGACGGTTGTCGCCTCTTGAGCAAATTTCGATGGTATGGGTTGTTTCAATACTAAACTTTTGTATACACTTGAATTTATTTCCAATTTTATGTTTTGGAAATTGCAGGGCTCGAACTAGGTCCGTAAATCCCGTAAAAGTCCGTAACTTTGCTTGAAGTCCGTAAAAGTCCGTTTTTTTGAAAAAAGGTCCGTAAAGTCCGTAATTCGATTGAAAAAGATCCTTAAAGCACGTAAATTATACGATATAATTTGGATAACTTTAGAGAAATTACAAATCATTGAAGGAATTCAATTATTTTTAAAAGTAATAAAATTCTTCGCAAAAATTCAATTATGTTCCAAAAATTTTTTAAATTCTCGTCAACATTTCAATTACTTTTAGAAATAATTAAATTCTTCTTGGAAATATCAATTATTTTCAAAAAATTTAATAAAATACTTGGAAACATTTCAATTATTTTCAAAATTTTTCCTCAATTCAATGATTTTTAATAGGTATCTATACTATTCTAATAAAATTTTCCAAAAAAATTCAATTATTTGAAGA
The DNA here is from genome assembly GCA_032872475.1 of Leptopilina myrica (nomen nudum). Taxonomy (NCBI): domain Eukaryota; kingdom Metazoa; phylum Arthropoda; class Insecta; order Hymenoptera; family Figitidae; genus Leptopilina; species Leptopilina myrica (nomen nudum). Next base: position 56,482,072 of record CM065458.1, on the reverse strand, counting down.
AAATCTACTAAAATTCTACACAAATTTTTAATTATTTTTAAAAAATAATAACAATTTTACAGGAATTTTTATTATCTACAAATTTTTTTTATAAATTTCTTCGCAATATTGAATTATTTTCATAAATAATAAAATTTTTACAGGTATTTAATTTTTTTGGCAAATAATTAAATTCTTATTAGGAATTCAATTATTTTGATGAATGATAAAGCTAATTGCTGAATTTCAATTATTTTTAATACAATTTTAATCGAATTCCTCGAAAAATGTAATTATTCTTAAAAATTTTATTAAAATTTATCAAAGAAAATTAATTATTTTAATAACCTTTGCTACAATTTATTTATTAGAATTTAAATATTATTTTTAATAAATTTTCGATTAAATTTTTTCAAAGAATAAAATTATTGCATTCAAAATTTTTAATGCAATTCTTTGCGTAAATTATCAATTATCTTTATAAATAATAAAATTCTTCTCTAAAATTGAATTATTTTCAAAAAATTTAATAAATTTCTCGGCAAGATTTCAATTTTTTTCAAAATTTTTCCCTAATTTAATTATTTTTAATATCTATTTGTGACGCGATTTGAAGAAAGGGACCTTAGAAGCAAGAAATTATAGGTTATGTTTGCAATTTTTTAAATGAAAATACAATAAAAGGATCAATTGTCAATTGGATTTATTAATGTTTATGTCTTCACTGCAAGTAAAATATTTAATAACAACTAATTTTAATTTGCAATAAGTAAAAAGAAACTTTTAATTAAAAAAAAAGTAACGCTAACGTAACCTTAAAGTGATTTGCTTCTAAAGTCCTCCTTTCTTCAGATCGCGTCACATTTTAATAAAATTTTGCAAAGGAATTCAAATTATTTGAAAATTGATTGATACAATTCTTTAAAAGAATTCAATTTTATGAAACATATGTAATTATTCAATAAATTGTTTTTTTTGTATTTAAATAATGAAATTCTCGTAGAATTTTCTTATAAAAATTGATTTAAAAATGTATTTCAGTTAGAATTTTAGATTATAACTGAATATTAAAAGTATTAGAGCGTAAAGTTTTAGAAATAATTAAATTTTGAAAAGGTTTCAGATTCAAATATTTTAAATTTTTGAAATTTTTAATATTTTTAACTCAGTAACAATTCTGTGGAATTAATTTTCTTGAGAAATTTGAATTGCGAATTTTTTTTTATATTATTTGAAGTTTTTATTTTCTAATACATATTCAATTGAATAATTTACAAATAATTGAAAAATCGAACATTGTAAAGAAATGGATTTGAAAATTGCCAAAGAACTTTTTCGAAAATTATTAAAAATAATCGATTTTAAAAAGAATTTTAGTTAAAATTCTTGAAAATAATAATTGAATTGATAATGATTTTATCACTCTATCTTTAATTATTATAAAACATGAAGTAATCGATCGAGTTATCGATATCTTCATGTTTTTTTAGTTATGAAAAAATCTAATTTATAGTTTTAAGTAAAATGTTCTTTTATATATTTTTGTCAGTAATTGGTCCATAATTTTTCATTTTTGGTCCGTAAAGTCCGTATTTTTATATACTTTTACTGGTTCGAGCCCTGAAATTGTTAAAATTTGTATTTTTTAAAACAGATGTATATTGATTTCAAAAATTCATATTTGGGGAAATAGTTCCCCTTATTGTTGGACGTTCAAAATTAATACTCGAGGTTCACTTTTAAATAATGTTCAAAATTATTATTTGGGGTTCACTTTTAATAAAATGTTCAAAATTATTATTTAGAGTTCAATTTTAAATAATGTTCAAAATTAATACTTGTACTTCACTTTTAAATAATATTTAAAAGTAATACTTGGATGATGATTTGAAATTGAATTCAAATTTAATACTTGGGAAAATAGTTCACTTCGAACGTTATACTTTGAAGATTAATACTTGGAGTTCACTTTCGAATAATAATACTGGACGATGTTCACTTGTTCGCAGGTAGGTCCGGACTAATTGATTTCCAAAAATTTATGTTTGCTTTGAATATATAATCTCTTAAACTGAACCAGAAAATATGTTTGAATTAAACTTAAATATGTTTCACTATAGCAAATATATTTTAAGTTTGATTTAAACAAAATTTCTTTAAATCAAATAATTTTTTTTCTCAGTGTATTGTGTTAAGGATTTTCGACACAAAAATATATAGAAGAGGTCTTTGTTTTTTCTTTGTTGCTTTACAGTAATCTTGAAAATTGGAAATGTAGATTTCATTGCATCAGAAAGAAAATGAAGTTATTGTTTATTTCATAAAACAATGTTTCACGTAACGAAACAAACACACGCGCACACACTTCCCTCCACAAATTTCACTTTACGAATAATTAAAGTAAATAGTTGATGAGTATCTGTACATTCAGCACGAACAATTGTGCACGCCTCTCGAGTCTCGATTTTCCTTTTCAGATACCAAACGACCGAGATGCTGTAATTTGACAATACGAATTGATGCAATTCACAAAATTGATTTTTCTTTTTTTCCTGCGCATGCATCATTAGGACTGGTTTTTCTTTTTTTTGGTGAATACTTTAGGGAACTGAATCGGTTTTAGAAAATATTACAATGTAGAACTTAATCCTCTTGAATTGATATAAATTTTATTGCTTCCTCATTTAGGTTACGCACCCATATCCATTAAAACCTACACTATATTTACTATTTTTTTTAAGTTCTGCTACTATTTGGGTACTTTTTTTTGTAATACAGTCACTAAAAGTTACTGTTTCTGTTGTTTTTTAGAATTTCCACTACTTTAAATTCGCTAATACTAGAAATTAAAAAACTATTCTCAAAAATTATAATCAAATTCTTTAAAACGATTCAATTATTTTTAAAAAATATTAAAAATTCAATTATTTTTACGATCTAGTATTTTCATGAAACTTCACGTAAAAAAATTTAATTATTTATAAAAAAATTGACAAAGTCCAACCACAATTCAATTATTTTCATAAATAATCAAATTTCCAGAGAACGTCAATTAATTTAGAATAACATTTTTTAAAAAATTTCGAAAAAATCAATTATTTAACAAACTTTTACAATTTTATACTATAATTCAATTTTGTTAACTAATAATAAAATTTTCTATTGAAATTCAATTTAAAAAAATAAATTCTGATATTATTCTAAGCAAAAATTTCAATATTTTCATATAGATCCTACAATAAAACTCATAGACGAATTTTATTTATTTTTAATACTATTTTCAATTAATTAATCGAAAAATTCAATTACTATCGCAAATGAATTTTTACTTAAGAATTCAAATATTTAAAGTGAACATTTTATAATTACTAGTATTTTTTAAAAAAATTATTTAAAACAATGTTTATAAAATTTTTGTGAAGAATTCAATTATTTTTAAAATTAACAAAATTTTTCAAAGAAATTCAATTCTTTTTAAACATTTTAATAACATTTGTTGCTATAACTATTTTATTTTCACAAATAAATAAAATTCTTCTCAGGAATTAATTCTATTAAAAAATTTCGAAAAAATTAATTATTTTAACAAAATTTTACAATTTTAACAATAATTGAATTTTTTTTAACTAATAATAACATTTTTTATTAAAAACTTTTCACAGTTCAATAATTTTCAATATCTACTATTTTCATAAATTTCCAAAACAAAATCCAATTATTTTCATGGATACTAAAAATTTTTTCGGAATTCAATTATTTAAATTAGAATTTTCATAAACTTAGTCGAAAGAAATCAATTATTTTCGAAAATTTAAATAAAATTATTTTCATCTATACAATTATTTTCATAAATAATAAAATTCATCACATAATTTTAAAAATTGTTTAATACAATTTTGCAGAAATTGATTAAAAAATTTACTCTTAAAATTTGTATTTCTATTCCTTGAAAATATCAATTATTTAAAGAAAAATTATTTAATTCCTTGGTATAATTCAATTATTTTCAAATATTTTAATAAAATTGTTCGAATGAAATCAATTATTTGAAACATAATTTTAATTTGATTTTCTAAAAATAATTTAATATTTTTATATTTTAATAAAATACTTTCCAAAGAATTCAATTATTTACATAAATAATTTTTCGATAAATTTCAATTATGTTCATTAATAACAAAATTATTACCCAAAATTCAATTATTATTATTTGGATAACATTTTTTTTTTAATTTTGTAAAAGTCAATTATTTAAAAAAATGTTCTTTTAAAATTCGTTGGAAATATTCAATTATTTACAAAAATATTAAAAATTTTCACAGGAATTCAATTATTTTCAACTATTCTAATGAAATTGTTCGAAAAAAGTCCATTATTTTAAACACAATTGTAATTAAATTTTTTTTTAAACAATTCAATTATTCTTATAGATTTTAATAAAATACTTCATAAGAATTCAATTATTTTCATAAATAATTCTTCCAAGTAATTTAATTACTTTAACATTTTAAGTTACTTTAATAAAATTCTTTGCAAAATTTAATTATTTTCATAAATAACAATATTCATAGCAAGAATTCAATTTTTTTAAATTCAAAATTCAGTTATTGCAAAATAATTTTTTTCTTCTAAATTTAATTATTTTAAAAAATTGTAATAAAATTGTTCTCAAGAATTTAATTTTATTCATAAATTATATATTACTGTTTTCATAAAATTTTCAAATAGAATTCAATTATTTAAGATTTTTTTTTGCATAAATCTTCGTATGAAATCAATTTTTTTCGTGAAACATAAATATTGCTCAGGAATTCAATTATTTAAATATTGGAATTTGCATAAGAATGAGTCGAATGAAATCAATTATTCAAAAATTTTATAAAAATTCTTCACAAGAATTAAATATTTTTTCTAAATATTAAAATTCTTTCATAAATAATAAAATTCGTTGTAGGAAAATTTATTTTTTAGCAGAATGAGAAGAGGGGTAAATATTTTTAATAAACAATTTGGAAAAAGTCTGGAAATTTAAAATATACAATTAAATTTTTGTCCGTTTTGTGAAGTGTCTAAAACGAGTTTTTTTTTTGTCGTCGAATTTAATTTTTCGATATCTACTTTTTTACTACTTTTTTTGTTGTTGTTTAAAAACTACTTTTTGGAACTTTTTTAAAACTAATTATCGAGTGCGAAGTCTGTTCGTTTGTATTGGTGACTGATTTTTTGTTTTTACTAATAAATGACAATAATTACTATTTATTAGTAAAATTTACTAATTTAGAAGCAAGAAATCACTAATTCAAATTAGTGAACATTTTTACTAATTCAAATTTAGAGAATAATTTTGATTTTCGCTGTTGAAACGATTGCAAATGGTTCGCAAGAGTTGTGAATTTTCCGTCCCGTATGAACAGTCAAAAAGATGAGTAAAACTTATGAAAGTGGCCGAAAACCTTATTCTCCAAGGGCATATTGTATTCGAACCCTTAATAACATTTTTCCACTTTAAGAAAATAGCTTTGAGAAAAGTTGTACGATGGACTTTCTTTTAAAACTTGTCTCAAACATCTTCTAACACGGAGAATAAAAATAATTTTATCGAAAAACAAATTTTCAAAAATACAACCAACATTCTTATATATATATATATTCGTGTATACAATGAAAGTATATTTTTTTTTGTAAAATCGAAAGGATTTGGTATGATTCAAAGTGATTAAAGCTGACGTACACTTTGTGCATTTAACTTGAAGTAACAAACCATGGTATTTGCAGAACGTCGGCATCAAACCGTCTGTGAATACTTAAATTACTTGAAATTCTCTTGACGAGAGAAGATTGTAACTGATTCTCTCCTTAGAGTTACAGAATTTAATTGCATTTGCATTATTTAAAGCTCATCAACTAAGAGTCGAATGAAGTGCTTTTAATACCCGAAGAGCAAACCTTAATACAGCTTTTCAGTTACTTTTATTTCAAGCAGTCAACAAATATATTAAGTCCATTTTATTAGAGTTGTAGATTAAATTTTTATTTTCCTTTTAGTTGAGAATTTTATTTTATTAGCGTCTAATTTGCTCTTAAAGAATGCTATTTCTGTCGTACAACTTTTTTTATTCATGGAAATTAAAGTTGAAATATGTGAACTTAACTGGGATCAGTATATATATATTGAATTTTGCGTCCAAATCAGAAATTTTATTATTTTTGTCAAAGAAAGTTTTATTTGGATTTTGGAACTTTTCAAAAGTCTTTCAACCTATTCTATTCTGGATGTTATCGAAGAGAAACAATTTTATGGTTTGTTTTCCCTCTGTTATTAAAGAGTGAAAAAAAGTTCAACTATTTTGGCTGAGGCGCATGCTTACGCCAGAAAACTTTTTTTGGCAAAATAGTTATTTGATATAAAACCACTAAACTTAAAATTCATATAAAATGATTCGTGAAATCTAATATTACTTAAATATTTCAAAGTTAATACAATTTTAACAAAAGTTGCATTTACAAATTTCATAACTAGATGAACTTGAAAAGATTTTTATTTTAAATTTCGTAAAATTGCAATTTTAAATGATTTTAATTAAAAAATTTAGAAACCTAGATTTTTAAAAAATCTTAAGTATAATTCTTCTAAAATTATTCAAATTTTTTAATATATATATTTTATTGATTATTAAAAAAATAAGGGATTTATAAAAGAATTTTAGTTAAAAACAATAAAACAAATTGAATTTTGAAGCAAATACAATATTATTGCAGAAATTCAATTATTTTTTTTAACTTAATTTATTATTTATTCATCAAAGAATTAAATAACTTTCAAAAATTTTAATGAAATTCTTTTCTAATAAATTCAAGTTTTTCAAAATAATTTTAATTGAATTCTTCGTAGAAATTTAATTGATTTCAAAAATTTTCCAAAATTAATTATCTTCTAAAGTAATATAATTCTTTGCAAAAATCCAATTATGTTTGAAAATTTATAAAAAATATCTTGTCAAAATTTTAAATTTTCATTTAAATTAAAAATTTTTTTTTATAAATAATTAAATTTTTCTCCGAAATTGAACTATTTTCAAAAATTATGATAAAATTCTTTATGAAAATTCAATTATAAGAAACATTAAATTATTTTATAAATTTTTTATTTTTATAGTTAAATAATTGATTTCTTGTAGAATTTTCTAATAAATATTGATTTAAAAATGAATTTCAATTCATATTTTGGATTTCTATTGAAAAATATCGTTTTCAAAAATATTTATTTATTAGAAAATTCTACGAGGATTCATTTATTTCACTCTAAAATTAAACCTTTTATTGAATAATTGAACAATATTCTTGGCAGAATATAAATTATTTTTAAAAATACAACATCAATTTTCTCAATAAATGCAATTATTTTTAACAATGTTATTAAATTTTTTTAAACGAATTCTATTATTATTTTAAAATTGATTGATAGAGTTAAATTATTATTTAATTAAATGTTTATTTTTAGCGTTAAATATAAATATTTTATTAAATAATAATTTAACTCTATCAATCAATTTTAAAATAATAATAGAATTCGTAATAATAAATAAATATTTTTGAATATGATATTCAATTATAATTCAAAATTTTAACTGAAATTGATCTTTTAATCAATATTTATTAGAAAATTCTACAAGAAATCAATTATTTAACTATAAAAATAAACTATATTTATAAAATAATTGAAAATTTCAAATTTACATTGTTTTGTAAAATTTTTATTAAAATAGCAAACATTGAAAATAATTGAATTTTGGAAAATTTTTGAAATCAATTAAATTTCTACGAAGAATTCTATTAAAATTATTTTTGAAAAACTTGAATTATTAGAAAAGAATTTCATTACAATTTTTAAAAGTAATTTAATTTTTTATGGAATAAGTAATAAGTATTGATTTACAAATAAATTTTAGTTAATTTTGGTCTATAATTGAATATCACATTCAAATTTATTTATTTATTTGAAATTTCTACAGAATTTATTAATTTAACTCTAAAAATAAACATTATATTAAATTATTTAACTATATCAACAGATTTTTAAACAATAATTGAAATTTTTTAAAAAATTCTAATAACATTGTTCAAAGTAATTGCATGTTTCGAGAAATTTAATGAAAATGTTGTATATTAAAAATGATTGAAATTCGGACACGAATTTTATTAAAATTTTTGAAAATAATTGAATTTCGGAGAAAAAGTTTACTATTTATAGAGACAATTTTAATTTTGACAGTTGGCAATTTTACATAGAACAAAATTGGATTTTTGCGAAGAATTACGTTACCTTTGAAAATAATTGTATTCTTGAAACTAATTTAGTAATTTTATTGAAATTTCTGTTTAAATAATTGAATTTTTTTGTGAAATTTTACTGTAATAGTAGTCATTGATAATATTTAGTGACTGCAATTTAATTTAGCTATATACACAAATACTATAAATTTACGATCTGTTTTAACAATGTAACGATGTAAAAAAGGAAAAATTAAAAATCTGGTGGTCAGCTGTATTTTAATATCAGGAGAGTTGAAATTTGTTACACGGGGGTTCAATTTTACATGTAGGTTACAGCAAAAAAATAGATCGAACGTGATTGGAATTGGCTGTAATAGTCGTTTTTAATCAAAAATGAAAAATTCCAAATAAATTTCCTTCTTCCTTAGTTTTTGTACAACTTTTTTCTACCTATGTATAGAGAGTTGAATAAATTGACACATATGTAGAGATTCAGTTTCTGAAATGAAATTCAGAAAAATGGAACATATCGAAAAAAATAAGAATAGAAGACATAAATGTAAAGAATAAAAAATAAAACAGGTACAACTAATCTGATTGATTTTATTTTCGTGTAAACATTGTTAAAAATTCTCGTTTCATTTACAGAGCGAAAGGTTTCGAACTAAGGGAACAGGCGAAGAAAATTAATAGTCAGAAACTTTGGTCAAGAATTATTTTATTGATTATTTGTCGCAATGAAAGGGCAACACTCTCTTCTTGTAATTAATTTATTTATTAATGTCCGATAAAACCCAAAAATTTTCTAATTTTTTCCCCTCGTTCTTCTTTTAGAAAAGACTAAATTTACAGCAAATTTTAGAAAAATTGACAAACCCATTGCTGACATTGATTTTTTTTAAATTAGGCCCACTATATTTTTACATTAGACTAACTTTCTAAAATTTATTTAGAACCCATTTATTTTCTTCCATTTACAGAAACGAATTGAAGATTCCAAGGAAATGATCATTACAAGAATCACGTATTTTTCTTCAAGTGAAACCTGATTTCTTGCCATTTTTGTTTGGCTTTTGGTTGCATTGAGGATTTTAAAAACTGTAGGATTTAATGCTTGGCTCCTCGAACTGTCAGTTACAAAAATAAAATCGAAGGTGTTCCACTATTTTGTTAAAATACTTTTCCGATGAACCGTGTTTCTGAAATTAAAAATTTAACATCTACTATGTCAACAGAAAATTTTAGTAATTTTAGTAAACATATTTGATCCATCATTTTGAATTTTTTAAATCTAACATTTTATTCGGATTCAACGACCTAAAAATCTGTAAATATTACTAAATTTAATTGTTTTGGAAGCTTAATTTTTATGGTTGACGAATTCTTCATGATGTATTGTAATCAATTTCCTCATTCACATTTGTAGAAGAGAGTAGTCAGAGTTTGGCATTGTTTTCACTTTTCTCTATAACTTTTTCTGTAGGCCGAATTTTACGATAAATTTTAACTGCAGAACCAATTTGATACCAAAAAATGTGGATCAAGTAAAAAATCAATTCGGATTTTTGGCATCAATTTTATCAATTTGTTCGTGTATTAAAATCTACAATTTTTAATGGATTTCATCCGCCTGTTTTTTTAATAAAGTAGAGAAAATATCCGGAAAATCAGGGGAGGAAGAAATTAAATATTTGTCGGAACTTTGTTATTAATGCATTTAAATGAGATATTATGAATATTGGACAGGGAAAAAGTGGAGCAACGGAACCGAAATAATTAAAGTCTCCTTAAAAATTCTTTATTTTAGACACGATCATGTATATGTTACAAATAATACAATGAAATTACAGACACAGGTCTGTAAAATTTAATATTGTATCGCACACTCTTTAATCTTTAAGACTAATTTTAAAAATAGTTTCATAATTTAAAAACCAGTTACATTACTCAGACATTTGGGAAATCATTAATTGAAAATCCCTTCATTTTGAATAGGATAAAAGAAACCTGAACAATTTGCGAATGTAATTTGATTAATTGAATTCTGTTCTAGTTGAAGTGAATTTTGTTTGTTGCAAATCAATGGATCGAATTTTAGAGGAAAACTTGAAAGCATAGTATACATTTGTTTGCTTAAAATAATGGTACAACTATAATGTAATTCAGGTTCAATGAAATTCGTAACTTAGAACTTTAGAAGGATGATTTGTGCTGTAAAAATAAAGTTTAATCCAACAGTATAGAGACGATTTTACTTTTGGCCGACAAGTGAGGTACATCACATTTTCGAAATCTATGCTTGCATGTAATTGGCTACTGGCCCGTTACAATATAGCCTCATGTCACTCCTGAGTACTGCATCCGACTTTAGAGAATAATCGCACTAGGTTTAATCGCAAACCCGCATACAATGTATAAATATATTCTCGCAAGCTTTAGTTGTCTACTTGCGTTATTTCTAATTAGTGCATGAAGTGTATAAGTACATTATTACATTATTAACTGTGTAGACGGAAACGTTTTCGCAGATAAGAATAACACTATATATATCATTATTACACGGTATTGAAATTTTATTACCAAACAGAAATTTTCATTTTTACATACTTCTCCTCGATTAGGACTATTTTGTGCTTTCGAGGTATTTGATGAATAAAATTATGATGCGATATATGAGGAAAAGGAAAAGGACCTTAGAAGCGAAAAATTCTAGGTTATGTTTGCAAACTTTTAAATCAAAATACAAAAAAGGGTCAACTGTGAATGTAAATCATTCATGTTTAAGTTTTCATTATAACTGAAATAATTTAATAAACACTGATTTTAATTTGGAAAAAGTAAAAATAAATATTTAATAAACAAAAGAGTAACACTAACATAACCTTAAAGTGGTTTGATTCTAAGGTCCCTTTCTTCAGATCGTGTCACAATTATTAAAATGAATTATTTTAATCTGTTATTTTATTAAACAAAAATTTGATTACATGACAATACACTGCAAAAACAAGGCTCTCATTTTGAGACGTTTTGTCCCCAAAATTTGAAACCAGTTTTTACAGTCCAGGGGGCACTAAATGTTATTATTTAATTCCTTGACTACACCCTTTGGATATTACGACTTTTTCGTCTTTTTTCGACTAATTTCAAATAATGCGAATTTTATAGACTTTTATTTAAAAAATTGCGACTTTTTCTCCAAATTTTGCAACAAAATATCACATTTTTAGCATAAAATGCAACTAATTTTGATTTTTTAGCGTTAAAAACACAACTATAGACAAATGGAAAATTTATTTTCGAATAAGTTTGCTAATTAAATGTTTAAATTATTACAATTAAAAAGATTTTCAATAATTGAAATTCTGTAAAAATGTAATTAATAATTTTTTCAAGTAATTTATTACAATTTTTCAAAATTAACTTTTAAAGAATTTGAATTTGAAAATTTTCGAAATGATATTCAATTCTCGAAAATTTTCGAAAATCTTCAAATGTAAATTCAATAAAAATGAAAATTAATGAAAAATAGATTCTAAAAATGATAAAATAATTTTAAAAAACGTAATTCTCTGCGAAATAGTGTGTTTATAATTTTTTTAAATTCAATTATTTTTAATATTTCAAAAAAAATTCAAATTCATACACAAAATAATAAAATTAAAATTTTTCAGAATTAAATTATTTAGGAACATTTTTGGGAAAAAAATCATATTCGAAATTTTTATTTGAAATACTTCAAAAAATTATTTTCTTTTTAAATTATACAAAAATTCTCCAATTATTTTCGCAAAATTAGAATTAGAATTGATTTATCATATTTTTTTAAGATTCAATTACCTTCGAATAAAGTAAATTAAATGTTTTAAAAATTTAGTATTTTAGAATTTTTCAGAAATAATTTATGTAATTAAAATTCTTCGAAAGATTTGATTAATTTTTTTATATTTAAAAAAACTCAATTACTTTTAAAAGATTTTGTCAAATTTTAAATTATTTTTCAAAGATTTAATACAAAATTTCAATTGTTTGGACATTTTTTATAATTGTACACTGAAAGAAAATTTATATTAAATTTTTTATAAGTATTTTTCAATTTAGGGAAAAAGTGCAACAAACCGAAATTTTGATATCAAAAATACTAAAGTTTAAAAAAACTTTTGTGGAATTTAGTAAAGTTATATTAAAATTCTTGATATTTAATATAATTATATTAAGTTCCACATAATTTTTTTTAAAGTTTGGAATCTTTTATATCAAAATTTCGGTTTTTTGCACTTTTTCCCCAAATTGAAAAATACTTTTACAATATTTAATATACATTTTCTTTCAGTATATTTAATTATAAAACTTTTTTTGTATTTCAAAAAATAATTTAGAAATATTTTGGAAAAGTTAACTTTACTAATTTCCTTATTAAAGTTTTGGAAAATATTCTAACTTAATTAATATCTTTGAAAAAAATAGACGCTTTAAATTATTATAAAAAATTATATTTTTTGTATTTAAATAATTGAATTTTCGAAGAAATTGCAATTTGATGAAGATTACCAAGTTTAGTTAAAAATTGTAGAAAATAGTTCAAATTTTTAAAAGGTTTATGGTTTTAATTTTTAGAAATTATTAAATTTCAGAAGTTGAAATTTTTTAAAATTTTATTCCCAAAAACAGAAAAATTGTGTCAAAATTTTTGAAAGTTCTGAAAAATTACATCAGATTTTCTCGAGTTTTAATGCAAATCATAAACTGTGCTAGATAATTTTTGTCAATTGTTTTGTGATTACAGATAGGCAAAGAAAATAACTTTTTATTGCATATTTTATGAGAAAAAGTGTAAAAAACTGAAAACCAGGTTTGTATGAGATTATTTTGTGCACTTCAAAAAATCAAATATTTTATTTTGTAAAGAAGATTATGTGCATCATTTTTTATACATTATTGTCTTACTTTTTTGGCAAAAAACTATACATAAGTTAATTAAAATCATTTAAAAGGATTAAAACTGTAACTGGTGCGCAACATGACCTCAACAAATTAACGTTACTTAATATTTTTAGGTTTTTAAATTAGTTTTAAAACTATTTCTTTCGTTTCTCTTAAAACAACCTAAAAAGTAAAGTAGATATAAAATTGTCATTTATTTAACCTTAAAAATATTAATTTCATGTTTTTGAGAAACATTCAAAACGTTTAAAAAAACTCCGTTTTAAATTATGTTCTAAACTTAGTTACAAGTGTTAAAATGATAATTTTATAATCATAAAAATATATTATTATAAAATATATATTGAAAAAGAAAAAATTTTATTTAATATCTGAGTAATGTATTATTTAAAGAAAGGTTGTTAATTTTTAGTGAATCCAGATTTTAGCAAAATCTTAGTGTTCTATTTTTACATTTTGGTTGTATAATATCTAGAAAAACATGTTTTCTACCTCTTTTTTTTAACAATTTATTCTAAAATAAGAAAAAAAATATAAAATGAAGCAGAAAGGATGAAAAAAATGTTTAGACAACATTATAGAAAGACAAAGTTTGATGCACAAAATAGCCCCAATTTGGGAGGATATTTTGTGCACAATTTAATGACTACAAGTCGTCCAAAAAATTTGTTTTCATTGCCCAACTCAAAGGAAACCTTCAGATAAATGTCCACAACATATAAAAAGTTGATACTCTTTTTTCTTTTAATTCCAAATTTTAAAATATCATCGAGTCAAAAACAGCCACAAGGGTAAGTGATTTTGATGCAATGTTGTTGAATCTATTACTAAATATTGCATATAACTTGAAAATATATATGCGGATATAATTTTGATAGCGTTTTATGGTAATATGAAACGCAGCTTTGAAAGATTTCGATGCGAGAGCTATAGTATATATGCGATCAATCTCCTTTAATGAATATCTTTTATGATGCCATGAAAACTGATATCTCAAAAATCAACTTTTATATTGGCTAATTTACATGTTGATTTAGGAAAAAGTGAGGGTGTATCTTTTTATTAGTGCTATGAACCGCATTCTGTTTAATCCAACTCTATAGAATATATAAGGTAATTCTGTTTTGGCATAATTTTCAAGAATGGAAAATTGAATATTCTCCGGATGCTGTACATGAACAAAATATTTAAATATTTGTACCAAAAGATTGAAACTTGTAAAACCATGATTTTACTCTCTTTTTTTAAAAAATTTTTCCATTTAAATCCACTGGCTCAAATAATAGTCGAAAATTTTGTAAGGTGTTGCAATACATTTACGTAAAATGTATATATATATATTTTTTTTATTTTGCTCTAGTTTTTCCTTATCAAAAGGATCCCTGGCTTTTTCAAGTCCTTGACAATCACAAAAATTTGTTCGATTGAAGTAATAAATGTAAATATAGAAAAAGAAAAGTAAAATTTTGAAATGTGTTGAAAAAAGGTTTTTACAAATGGAAGAAAAAATTTATTCTGTAATTAAGAATACTCTATAAATATTAATGAGTTAAAAATGAGTGATTTAGAAGCAAAAAGTCAGTCACTAATTCAAATAGTGATATTTTTACAGAAAATTATTTCAAAATAACTAATTGTTTGTTCAAAATTTAGTGAATAACTAAGAAATATGATAAGGAATGGTAGTAAAGTGTAAAAGTTAATATTTAGAAAATTAATTATTATAGAAGTTAAAGACTTAAAAATTACCACTTGAGGCGTTCACTCCAGGCTTTTCTTTTCTTTTTACTAATTAATAAAGTCTTCTATAATGATTAATTAACATTTTTTTTTAAACTTTTGCACATTATTGCCCTTTCTCATATTATAGTTTAGTTAAAATAACCAACAAAATTCCAGTTTAATTTATTCAATGCGTATTGAGGAGAAAAGTGGTCGAAAAATTAGCATTAAAGGTCTGACAGTCACATGCTGTTAAAGAAAATAATGTGCCAACAAAAATGACTGGTTTTCATCTGTGTGGATCTAGTGAAAGGGGATAGAAAGCATATGAGGGGAGAGCGGTTGACCATAGCTAGCATTAGTTTATATATAGTTCAACGTTTGTACCACAAATAGTGCAATGATGCACTGAAATATATTGCGCGCTGTAAATAACTGTTTTATCAATAATTCGGAATATCTAAAACTCTAAATCTGAATTAGTATAGTTTTCTTATAATACAATATGATTGATTGATTCCTTTATCAATTGTAAATTGTAATAGACACAATTTTGTCTAATTTGTGTTAAAAAAAATACAACTTACTAATAAATTAGTAGTTTTCAACGTTTCGATTTAGAAAAAAATACTTTTTATTTTTCACGATAATTTCACGAATTCTGATCCAATAATTTAAAGGAAAATCCGAAATGGCCCAAATATAGATCTTAGAATTCCTCCATCCTTTGACAATTTTGGAATAAATATAAATTATCAAAGTTGCCACGCAACCTGGAAACCTGGAAATTTCAGGAAATTTTATTAACTTTGAAAAAACCTGGAAAAGTCAAGGAATTTCTATCGAAATCCTGGAAAATTGTTGTTTTCTAAATTTATTGTATTTATTTTTAAAATATAATTTTACTTAAATATGTTTCAAAATTGATTCAATTTTAAAAGTGCGTTTATAATTTTCATAAGTGGATCGATTTCAGAAGATTTCAATATACAATTTTCGAAAATTTCAGTACTGAATGAATTTAATTCAAAATCTTAAAGCACGTAGATATTTGAAAAATTGTGATAATTCTAATTCTTCTGAAATTAGTGAATTTTTTCAATATTCATTTAATTGATAATCAAAAATAATTAATTTACAGAAGAATTTAAGTTAAAAACATTAAAAATATTGGATTTTAAAGCCATTGCAAATGTATGGTAGAAATTCAATTTTTTAATTTTTATTTCAATTATTTAAAAAATTGAAATAAAATTCTTTTTAAAATTCAATTACGTTACTGAATTTTGATAAAATTCTTTGCTAAATTCAGTTTTCAGAAATTTTGATAAAATTCTTTGCTAAATTCAATTTTCAGGAATTTTAATAAAATACTTGTCAAAATTTAATTATTTTCAAGAATTGTAATAAAATTCTTAGAAAAATTCAATTATTCTAAAGGATTTTAATAAGATTCCTTGCGAAATTCAATTATTTTCAGGGATTTTAATATAAGATTTGCTGCAAAATATAATTGTTTAAAAAAAAGGTTTTTTTTAAATTCTTTGGAAGAATTTAATTATTTACATAAATGATTCTTCAAAAGAATTCAATTATGTCGATAAATAATGAAATTATTCCCAAAAATTTTCAATTTTTTGCGAATTTCTTTGCGAAATTTAAAATTATTTTCATAAATAACAATATTCAACACAAAAATTTAATTATTTTCATAAATAATGAAGTTCTTCTTAGGTATTCAATTATGAAATTCTTAAAAATTTAATTTCAATTCCTCGAAAAAATCAATTATTTAAAAGAATATTTTTTTAGAATGCTTTCGAAGAAATCAGTTATTTACAAAAATATTAGTTTTCCACAAGAATTCAATTATTTCCATATACGTTATTAAAATTGATAGAAAAAATCAATTATTTAAAATTCAGTTTTAATTAAATTCTTTTTAAATTTTTGAAAACGTTATAAAAAAATTTTTTCTCAACAATTCAATTATTTTCATAAATAATAAAATTCCAAGCAACTATTTACTTATTTTCATAAGTAAGAAAATTCATCACAGGATTTCATTTATTTTTAATATAATTTAACAGCAATTGATCAAAGAATGTATTCTTAAAAATTTAATTTCAAATTTCTAAAAAAATGAATTATTTAAAAAAATCGATTCTATTAAATGATTTAGAAAATCTAAATTATTTACGAAAATATTAGAATGTTTCACAAGAATTTAATTATTTTCAAATATTTTAATAAAATTGTTTGACAGAAATCGTTTATTTTATGAGCAATTTAAATTAATTTTTTTTTGATAATAATTTAATTATTTTTTTGAGATTTTAAGAAAATTTTGTCTAAGAATTCTATTATATTTACGTAAAATAATTCTTCAAAAGTATATTCAATTAAAAAAATTTTAATAAAATTCTTTTTAAAGTTGAATTTTCAGGAATTTTAATAAAATACTTTGCAAAATTTAATTATTTTCAAGAATTTCATTAAAATTCTTAGAAAAGTTCAATTATTTTAAAGGATTTTAATAAGTTTCTTTGCAAAATTCAATTATTTTCTGGGATTTTAATAAGATTTTTTGTCAAAATTTAATTATTTTCAAAAATTTAAGAAACATTGTTTGGAAAAATTCAATTATTTTCAAAAATTGTATTTAAATTTAAGAGAATTGAATATATTATTTAAAAATTTGTTGATAAAATTCTTTACGAAAATTTGAATTTCAAGAAACATTCAATGATTTAATAAAATGTTCATTTTTGTTAGAATTAAATAATTGAATTTTTGTAGATTATTCTGATAAATATTTGATTTAAAAATGAATTTCAATTAAAATTTTAGAGTATTTGAATATTGAAAGCAATGTAACATGAATTTTTAAAAATAATTTAATTTTGCAGAGGTTTCAAATTAAAATCTTTGGAAATTGAAATTTTTCGTATTTTCAACTATAACAATTCTGTAGAACTAATGTTTTTTAAAGTTTAATTGAATTTTTTAAAATAATTATTTGAAGTTTTTATTTTCTAATACATATATCTATTTCAAGAATTTTTTAAAAATGGAAATTTCACCTAAAATTGAATTCTAAACAAATTAATAATTTGAAAAATCTCAAAAAACTTTTTTAGAATTTATTTTAAAAAATTGATTTGAAGAAGAATTTTAGTTAAACATTCTAGAAATTAATCATTGAATCGTAAAAGTCAAAGTTTTTGATTTGATTTTTTTTTAAATTTCGTAAAAATATAAATGTTTTGAAAATTTGGAAAAATTCTGCTTTTTAACACATTAAAAAAACAGTTTTACTTTCAGCCTCATATTTTGAGGCTGAATTTAAGGTATAAACGGAGTCAGAATTTTTTTTTGCCTGTGCACCTAAAAGTCAGGGAGTTAAAAAAAAAGTCAGTGAATTTGAAATAAGAAAAAGCGTGGCAACCCTGCATTTATGTAAATGTGCAAGCAAGTTTTGAAAATGTATATAATGGAAGTATTTTCTTTTCCTAATGGCGTATATATAAGATCTGCACAATTTTACTTCTTATATTCCCTCTCTGAGGAAACAAATGCACATAAATATTAGATACACTCAGCTTTTATGCAGGTATATAGAAAAAAATCTGTTCTCCTGACGTGTGCAACGTTCAATCAAAAATACAATCGCAACATTAGTCTACACACGCGATCTGGATATTCGCTCGGCTGGCAT
Organism: Leptopilina myrica (nomen nudum); assembly: GCA_032872475.1. NCBI lineage: Eukaryota > Metazoa > Arthropoda > Insecta > Hymenoptera > Figitidae > Leptopilina > Leptopilina myrica (nomen nudum). The sequence continues at coordinate 56,463,438 of CM065458.1, read as the reverse complement.
TGCGTTGCGTTGTACATATATATATATATATATATATATGTGGACGTCCACATGAAAAGGGCCCATTTTGGCACTATTGGACTTATCTATATGGGCGAATTCTTTGGAAAATTACGAAAATTTTGAGTGGTCATACAACTTTTTTTGGTCAAAAATTCGATGAGTTACAGAATTTCAAAGTTTATAGTGACAAATACCGCTCATTTCGAGAAAAACGGAATTAAAGATTGTGATACCTATTAATTGTGATATCTCCGGTTCTTCTGGGAAGTTATTCAGATAATAATTGTTTTCAGTCCAGGGCATCTTAAAGATGAAAAACAAATAGGTTTCAAATTTTTAAAACCACCCCCCCCCCTTTCTGTTTGAAAATACATAAAACCGACAAAATGGGCCCTTTTCTAAAAAAGACGATTTTCTTATTAATAAACCATTTTTGTACAAGATTAATGATTGGGAACAATTTTATTGTGTCATTTGAAGGTAAAGAATAGAAATTAAACTTATTAAAAAATTTTTAACAGGTTTTATTATGAAATTTTGCCGAAATATCGACATTTTTTACATCTACGACTACGTAATCAATGACTCTAACATTAATATCTCTGGTTCTTCTCGGAAGTTATTCAGATAGTAATTGTTTTGAGTTCAGGGTACTTTAGAGATGACAAATCAAGATGTTTTAATTTTTTTACCCTCTATTTAAAAAATACGGAATATTTTTGCAAAGGACCGACAAAAATGGGCCCTTTTCTTTTTCTAAAGAACCAATAAACTCTCTAAATCTGAATTAGTAGAAAGTTACTAATGAAATGGTGAAAACTCGTCGACTAAATGATTTAGTAATAATTCTTCTAACAATTAGTAAAATTTTACTAATTGTTAGTAGAGCGTTACTAATTGATTAGTAGAATTCTACTAACAATTAGTAGAACCCCAGCTGAAAAAGTTCTATAGAATTTCACTAGAATCATTCTATAGAATCATTCTATATAAATTCTAGAGAATATTCTATAGAATTTCAATAGAATGATTCTATAGAATTTCTACGTGAATTCTACTAAATTTTAATGGTTTTTAATTAGAAGGAATATAAATTTCGTGAAATAATTTTTTTAACATTATAGTTATACGTATGGTTACGAAGTTCAATGGATTTTATATATTTAAAGGATATAAACAATTATTTTGGCCTAAAATTTGTTGAAAAATATTATTTTACAAATTTAAAGTCTTTCTAATTAAGAATCACTAAAATTTAATAGTATTTATGTAGAAATTCTATAGAATTATTCTAGTGAAATTCTATAGAATATTCACTAGAATTCATACACTGAAAAAAAAATTATTTGATCCAAATAACCGATTATTTGGTTATTATCAAATAAATATTTACTTGAATCAAATAATTTTTATTTGAATCAATTAAATAATATTTGATTTAAATACTGAAATATTTAATTCAAATACAATTTATTTGATTTAAATACAAATTATTTGATTCAAGTAAATATTTATTTGATAATAACCAAATAATCGGTTATTTGAATCAAATAAATTTTTTTTTCAGTATATAGAACGATTCTAGTGAAATTCTATAGAACTTTTTCAGCTGAGACTGTTTTATTAATAGTCGATAAAACAGTTTCACTAATTCATTTAGTGAAAAAGTATGACTTTCAATTAGTAGAATTCTACTAAAACATTAGTAGTAGAATTTTACTAAAAATTAGTAATATTCTACTAATTAAAAAGGTGAAAAGTCGTTCTTGAAAAGTACTAAAAATTAGTAAAATTTTACTAATTATTAGTAGAATTCTACTAATTCAGATTTAGAGAGAAGTAAAACACTTAAATTAAGGATAAATTAATGAAAACCTCATGATCTGACTTGTCAAAACATGTAGATTCCCAGCTGAAAAAGTTCTATAGAATTTCACTAGAATCATTCTATAGAATCGTTCTATATGAATTCTAGTGAATATTCTATAGAATTTCACTAGAATGATTGTACAGAATTTTTACGTAAATACTATTAAATTTTAGTGATTTTTAATTAGAAAAACTTTAAATTTGTGAAATAATATTTGTCAACAAATTTTAGGCCAAAATAATTGTTTATATCCTTTAAATGTATAAAATTCATTGAACTTCGTAACCATACATAACTATAATGTTAAAAAAAATTATTTTACGAAATTTATATTCCTTCTAATTAAAAACCACTAAAATTTAGTAGAATTCACGTAGAAATTCTATAGAATCATTCTATTGAAATTCTATAGAATATTCTCTAGAATTTATATAGAATGATTCTATAGAATGATTCTAGTGAAATTCTATAGAACTTTTTCAGCTGGATTTCGTAAAATAATTTTTTTAACATTATAGTTATGTATGGTTACGAAGTTCAATGAATTTTATAAATTTAAAAGGATATAAACAATTATTTTGGCCTAAAATTTGTTGAAAAATATTATTTTACAAATTTAAAGTTTTTCTAATTAAAAATCACTAAAATTTAATAGTATTTATGTAGAAATTCTATAGAATCATTCTAGTAAAATTTTGTAGAATATTTACTAGAATTCATATAGAACGATTCTGTAGAATGATTCTAGTGAAATTCTATAGAACTTTTTCAGCTGGGAACTTACATTCCTTCTAATTAAAAACCACTAAAATTTAGTAGAATTCACGTAGAAATTCTATAGAATCATTCTATTGAAATTCTATAGAATATTCTCTAGAATTTATATAGAACGATTCTATAGAATGATTCTTGTGAAATTCTATAGAACTTTTTCAGCTGGGGATTGATAATAAAAAATAAAAAAAATTTAAGGTTTTTCTCAAAAATGTATTAAATTGCAAATAACTCGAAAACTAGAACAGACAAAATGGGGGCCCTTTTCATGTGGACGTCCACATATGGGGGATTCCGCGTCAAGTGATCAAGGGGTCTTTTGGTGCAATGCTTATTTCAATAATTTTTTACTCTTAAACAATTAAACATACAAATTTGACAAAGTACATTTTGGAAAGGTTTTTTCATGCTCTTTCGATTGGAAATAAGCATTTTGAAAAAAAAATTTTTTTGACCCAAAAAAATCAAAATTAAAAATAAATTTCAATTTTTGGGGGAGAAAGACCCAATTTTTTTTTTTTTTTTTTAACGAAAGCTGAGGTTTTTTCCTAAAAGGACATATAAATGGTAAAGTGGGACTAGAATGTTTAAACATTGAAAAAAAGAATTTCAATGTTTAAACATTCTAGTCCCACTTTACCATTTATATGTCCTTTTAGGAAAAAACCTAAACTTTCGTTTAAAAAAAAAAAAAAACGGGTCTTTCTCCCCCAAAAATTGAAATTTATTTTTAATTTTGATTTTTTTGGGTCAAAAAATTTTTTTTTTCAAAATGCTTATTTCCAATCGAAAGAGCATGAAAAAACCTTTCCAAAATGTACTTTGTCAAATTTGTATGTTTAATTGTTTAAGAGTAAAAAATGATTGAAATAAGCATTGTACTGAAAAACACAAAAATTTAACCCCCTCCCCCTCGGAAAATATTGGACTAGGTAAAAAAATATTTTCACGAAAAATTACTATCTATGAGTACTACAAAAGCCCCAAGTTTTGCTACGATTGGAGAAAAATTTTTCTCCACCTTGATCACTTGACATGAAATGCCCCATATGTGTGTATGCCTATACAATAAAGTAAAATTTACCGAGGAAAAGAAGTCGAAACAATAAAAAAGACGTTAGATAGTGGCTTTGAGAAAATAGCGCAGTAGAAAAGAAAACAAGTGTTTAACTATAAGGAAAGAAAATAAGGAGGAAAGGAAAAAATGATTAAAAAGAGGAGTGACGAAATTGAGAGTAAGAGAGAGAGAGAGAGTGAGAGAGGAGGGGGAAACACGTGCGCGAGCTAGGGTTGCAAACGCTCCAAGCAAAGGAGGGTCCTCCAACTAGAATATCATAGAGATAAAGGAAGATGGTAAATGATCGTGGGGGAGACGAGGAGCGAGACACACAGAGAGAGAGAGAGAGAGAAAGGACTCTCCGCCATGTGCTCGCTCGATCAACGTTCAGTCGTCGCGGCGCGCTCGTTGCGGCCACGTCGGGCAATTTTTTTTTGTGTCTCTTAAAAATATAAATAATTACGAATTTTCTTCATTCGTTTCATAAAAAAAAAGTTCTTTTCTACATTGTTTTTTTGGTTTTTCTCGTGATGTTTGAATAAAACAAAAAAAAAAGTTTTCGCAATGTTTTTATCAGTGTTTTCGTGAAAAATTATTATTATTATTATTATCCCTTGGTGAGAAAAAAATGTCAGAGGAATAACAATTGTCTCAGTGTTTGTGTGTCCGTGAACTCTTGTGTCTGAAGAAAAGACCACTGTTTTATGGATCTGTTTCACAAAGGAGCCGGAAGAAACATTTGATTCATGATACAAAAGTTTTCACTCAAAGATACTTAAATATAGTTTTTGAAGAAAAGAATAATTTTTTCTTTTAAATAGTGTTTTTTTTCTGTATTTTGAAAAAAAAAACAATGCATCATACAGCGCCTTGGTATCTGCCCTGGGGGTTGAAGTTGGTACCGTTGCCGATACCACCTGGACATCCGGCTTCCGGAATACCAAATCCTCCGCTGCATCTTTTGACACCATTGCCGGGGATTTATGCACCGGAGCCTCGCAAGGTAGGACACAAATAAACATAGTATAGGTCAGGGCTGTTTTTTTTATTTTTTTATTTTTTTTTATTTTTGAAAATGACTCTTGAAATCGAAATCCGTTTGCTCGCTTCGCTAAGCGTTGAAAAGCGCGCGCGGTGAATTCTCGTTCACTTGATGTACTCGCTTTTGTTTGTTAGACACACCCCCCCCCCCCTGCCTCCTTCCGCATCAACACAGACACACAAGTATTGCTCTTGCGTGTGTTTTTTTTGTGCATTGTGCACATTCGATCAGCACTGTTTTGTTCTCAAATATCACTAGGCAATGTTTTGTTGAAATCAGTGGAAGGCGCAGTATATAATCTGGAAAAAAATATTCACTATGCGAGACAGTATAATAGTCTGGGGAATTTTTTATTTTACTATATGAATACAAAATTTCAATTGGAAAAAGATTTATTCGACTCGGAAAAATAACATGTAGGTTGGGGGGAAAAAATACCTCTATATATCTCGTGCGGAATTCGGAATAGTTTGTTTTTACAATCAGGCTTCTTTTTTTTTTTTTGTTTTAAAGTAATAACACTTTATAAGTGAAATATTTGCTTCTTGTTGGTCCACTGCGAAATGATTCTCTATTTGCAAATTTTGATTGGGACAAATATTTTTCCAATTGGTCATCATCAACATTTCCCATAAATTCAATTGATTTTCTCTAAAACTTGGAGAATATAGCTAAGAATGCAAAAAATTTGATCGATATTAGTGAATTACGATTGAAATTTTCTTTCTCTTTGTAAAACAATTAATTGACAGATTTTAAAACGGTGAGAAATTGCTTTTAACTTATCTTAAACTCGAATGCTATTAAAAGATCGAACAAGACAAAATTTTGAAACTAACTTGAGTTTGTTTGTTTTGAAAAATAATAAGAAAACGCTGCCAAGTTAAGCTATAGACTACTTTTTTTTGTGTATTGTCTTCAAGAACATTTTGCTTCCTGATGCGCAAAAAATATCCCAAGAATCGAATTTGGAAAATTTTGCTTAGAAAAAAAACGTGGCTGAAGTTTGTACGAAAATTACTCTAAAAAAAATTTCTTTTAATCTAAAAAATAATTTTTTTTTTTTTAAATCTAAAAAGTAATTTTTTTTTGTAAAGAAATACAAATCAGAAGAAGTAAAAAAAAATACTATCGTTCATTTGAATGTTTGAAATATTAAGAAAACATAAAAAAAAACAAAGTTTTAAAAAACTTGAGAAACTATTTTCCATATTTTTCCGTTTTGGAATAAACTTAAATAAGACTCTAGCCTCTTCCACATTTGTGAACAAAATTTTGAAAAATAATGTCCCTAGAGTTTTGAACGTTCAAATGAACGAGGAATTTTCTTTTAATTTGTATATTTCATGAAAAAAAAAATTATTTTGTTTATTAAAAAGATTAAACTTTAACTAGGAAAATATTTTATTTTAATTCTTTTTCTCTTTTTATTTGCAAATTTTTTGAAATATTCAAATTGAAAGAAAATTTACTTCATTTGAACGTTCAAAAATTTAGGACCACGAAAAATAAGTTTTTTCCCACAATTTTTGGTTCTTAAAATATCTAACAATAGTTTCATAATATCTTATGGAAGTGGGTTCAAAAATAGGTGAATCGAAATGTTTCTTAACACTTAAAGTTACTTCTACACATTTTTTTTAACAAAAATTATCAAAATTTTTTTGAAAATTTTAGATTTTTAAAAATTTAATATCATGAACGATAATTATTTAATAAAAAGTCGAAAGAAAAAAAAAAGAAAATAGATAAATAAATAAAAAATGAATAAATAAATAATAAAGTCAAGAATAAAGAAAAATCAAATAAAACATATTTATATACACTGAAAAAAATGTATATTAAATTTTGTAAAAGTGTTTTACAATTTGGGGAAAAAGTGCAACAAACCGTAATTTTGATATAAAAAATACTAAACTATAAAAAAAACTTATGTTTGTTCTAAATCTTATGTTTTATCTAAATTTTAAGTTAAAATTATTTTGCTTAGAAATATTAAATTTTAGTGGACAGAAAAATTCTTTATTTATAAAAAATATGTAAAGAACCACGTTAAACATAAAATTCAAAGTTGAAAAAACTTTGATAAATTGTTTAAAACTTTCCCAACAATATTATAAACAGGGAAAAAATGTCACACATTAAAAAGTAGGTAAAAAATTCTATTATAATTCTAAAATTATTGATTATTCTATTAATTTTTTTATTATTACATTCTTAATACGTCCCGTTTTTTTACTTTTCGGACTATTATTCAAAAAGGTTTAAAGAATAAGTGGAATTTCGTTCGAAATAAAATTTCACGAATAGAGTGGTTTTTTTACATGTTTCTTAAAAATAAAGAATTTTTTTGTTTATTAAAATTTAATATCTTTGAATAAAATAATTTTTATTTGAAAGTTGGATTCAAGAGAAAAATAATGACGGTGGAATAAAAAAAACTAAATCAAAGTTTTTATTTTTTTGTTTCTTAAGATAAAATTAAAAAATTATTAGATCAATTAATTAATTAATTATTATTATTATTTTTTAATTCTTGATTTAATTCACTGACTTTTAAAGAATTTTTATAAATTCCCTGACTTTTTTCTGAAATTCAATGTTTACACGCACAAATGGAATAACATTTTTTAAAAATGTGATATTTTTAGTTTTCTGAAGTAAAAAAACAAAGATATCCAAAAAAGGAGAAATTACTAATTTTAAAATTATAATATTTCACAATATTTAAATTACGTTTTTGTAATTTATTATTAAATTTGTCATTCTTGAAAATATTGATATCGACAAAATATTGCGTTCATATGCACGATCAGAATTTATGAATATTATTTAATATTCAACTGAAATATTTTTAAGTATCTTCAGTATAAATATATATATTTCAAAAATTAACTTAAATTTTATTGAAATTTAAATGATTATAACTTTTTTTCAATAAAGTTTAAATTTAATTATGAAACAAGGAAAACTTTTTTTCTTCAAACATTAGAAATGCAAAATGCATGCATTTTACTGGTATTTTTAAAAAATAACATTAGTGGCAGACTTTTTGTTTGTAAATCAGTTGTTTTTAACTCATTTTAAATTTAGAGTATTCGAAAATTACATTTTAAAAAATGTACATTAATTATTACTGATGAAGCATAAATGAAAATGTTTCTTTTATATAAATTTTCACTTCTTAAATATATTAAATGTTGTTGCATTCCTTGAATAATAAACTTAATTATACTTTTTTCGTTGATCAACGTTGTTCACTTCAACTTAGTGGAAAAAATCTGTAACTTTGAATTATATTTTTCGTAGGAGCACCCTACTATTAAAATCAAACATATTTTTTATTTTTAAAATTAAATTACAAATATAATTTTATTATTCTTTTTCATAATTCTATAACTTCTCAATTGTCTAATAAATTTGTTATAATTTGCATAAGTAATTTAACTTTAATTTAATAATGTTTCCTTATTTCATAGCAGAGAAATAATTGAGTTTGTCCAATTTAAAAACATTAAATTTATATCGACAAAGTTTTCAATTCATTTAAACGTTCTAACTTTATGAATCATAAGTTCCTAAAAAAATAATATAAAAAAATGTTATTATTTGGTTGGCGTAAAATTTTTCCCAATAATGTTATACAATTATAGCTTTTTAAATTAGATAACTCTCAATGCATTTTTCAATATAAAAAAATATTTAACTTCATACATATTCAAACTATTTTTAATAAAAACAATAACATGAAAAAATATATGTTTTATCATAAAAATTCTGAATTCATTATTTAAAGAAATTTCAAATAATTTTTTGTTTGGTAGCGTGCATTAAAATTTAGACGAAATATGATAATTTAAATGCAGGGTGTCTACTAACCGGGAAAACCCGGGATTTTTTTCACCAAAATTAAAAAAAGTTTTATTATTTTAATTTGTTTTTTTTAAATTACTTATAATTAAAATTTTTATAGATATTTATACTGTTCTCTAACTTTGAATTATAGTTAAAAAAAATTAATTTTATAGTAAAAAATCAGGCCCCAATTGAAACATAATATGTAAATAAATTTAAAAAATTTAGTAGTTAATAGAAATATTGTGAAATTTGACCAAAAATATGTAATTAAATTTGTTAAAGAATTTCATTAGAAACTTTTTAACAAATAGAATTTTCAAAGTATTTTAATTTAATAATTAATTAGATAATAATTCCATTTTCTAAAAAGTCACAAGTTGAAATTTTTCAATTCTATTGTTTCAACATTATTGAATTTTTCTCAACAAATAATTGAAATTTTTTGAAATAATTGAAATTTCTTTACATTTTTTGGAAAATAATTGAATTCTTTTAAAGAATTTTATTTAAATTTTTCGATTATAATCAAGGGTAGTAAGTGACCATAATTATAATTTTATTTTTAAAATATAAAGTCCCTCTTACAGTTTAAATCAATTTTTTACTTCTAAAAATTATATTATTGTATTATTTCTCTATAATTATATTTATTGAACTTTACTTAAATTTTTATAATTTCAAATTTCTGAATGTTCAAATAAATTATGTTTTTTTATTTCTGGAGCATATTTAATGTTTATTACTTATTAAGTAACTAATTAAATATTACTTTATACTGCTTAGTATTTTAAAAATTTTTTAATAAAATTCTTTACAAGAATTAAATTATTTTCATAAATAATAACATTCTTAGGAAAGATTCAATTATTTTTATAAATAATAACATTCTTTGGAAGGATTCAATGATTTCTATAAATAATAAAATTCTTCGCAGAAATATAATAATATAATTTTAATTAATTTGAAATAATCGAATTTTCAATTTTAAATTAAAAAGAAATAAAATTATTTTTAAAAAATCGAAAACATTATTTTCCAATTTTTCAATTAAAATTATTAAAAAAAAAACATTTTAAAAAAATTTAAAGATTTATTTATGTTCGAAAACAAATTTAAATTTAATAAAAAAAGAAAACTGGGAAATAACCGGGAATTTCGTTGAACGAAAATGGTAGACACCCTGTTAATGTATTGATGAAAATTTTTATTTGTTAATAATGTGAAAGTTATCAAAAGTAAATAAAGGATTAAATTTTCTAGACAAGTTTTTTTTAGTTAAAAAAAAGTGTATAAGTATATATATTTATAGATGCAAATCCGATTATGTAACGAGATTACAAGAAACCGTAATGAACATTACGAGATTATGAAACGAGAGTGTATCAAATTATAAAAGTTACAAACTTCTTCCGGTTATAATGCATTTATTAGAACAAGTTTGTCTGTATCAAGGGTAAATATTTAAAATTCGAAGTTTATTAATCAAGTTTTATATACTTGTGCACGTAAACTATGAACATTGATTTTCTTCCCTAATTATTGAAACGTTGCGTTGTTTTCTCTCTCTCTGGATTTTATGCAGTGAAAATTTTGATATTTGCGGTGGCATAATATGGTATAAAGAATTAAATGATAAACTTTCATTATGTATTTTATTTTTGAAAATAACATTAATATATTATTCTATTGGGGATATTCGTTTTTGTATGAATGACTTTTCGAAATTTAACCCCCATAAAGCTTTTGATCTATAGCCCCATTAACTTTGACGTTAACGTATATTTTATATATATATATATATATTAAGGGGGGAAGTAAAGGCCAAATCTGCAACAAAATTGTATTCGATTTTATTCTATATTGTTATCAATTCAATTTCGAAACATCACCGTCAACTCGAGGTTTTGTAAACTCGAGGTTTTTAATGAATAAAATTATTAAAATGAATTATTTTAATCTGATATTTTTTTACATAAAAGTTTGATTACTAAATCACTTCTTCCTTAACTTTGAATCTTTAAATTAAATCTCAAATCATCAACTGTCTACATTTTCCCCAAATAACCCTAAATAACTATCAGGATAGCCGAAAATTAGGAAAAAATTGGAAATCAAGGAAAAGTCAGGAAATTTATGTAAAAATTCTTTAAAATTCAGTGAATGTTGATCCTAATAAAAACAGACAAAATAAAAAACCTTGATACATAAGTGCCAATTAGGTTTTTTTTCAACCGTCATTATTTTTCTCTTGAATTCTAACTTTCAAATAAACATTATTTTATTCAAAGATATTGAATTTTAATAAACAAAAAAATTCTTTATTTATAAGAAACATGTAAAAAACCACTCTATTCATGAAATTTTAATTTGAACAAAATTCCACTTATTCTTTAAACCTTTTTGAATAGTATTCCGAAAAGTAAAAAAATGGCATGTATTAAAAATGTAATAATAAAAAAAATTAATAGAAGAATTATTTTGCCTACTTTTTAATATGTGATATTTTTTTCTCTTTAGAATATTATTAGGAAAGTTTCAAAGAATGTGTCAAAATATTTTCAACTTGAAATTCTCTTGTTTAAAGTGGTATTTTACATATTATTTATAAATAAAGAATTTTTTGTCCATCAAAATTAAATACTTCTAAGCAAAATAATATTTATTTGAAATTTAGATTGAAGACAAAAATAATGCCCTTTGAATCATTGAAATCGGTTAACAAATTTTTCTGAAATTAATTTTTTTTTAAAAAGTAGCACAAATTTTTATTTGTAAATTGTATTTACATAAAATTGTAATTTGCAACAAGAGTAAATTTTTTTTTCTTGCAAAATGATTTTACAAGAAATTTTATAAACCTTGAAAAAACCTGGAAAAGTCGCAGTGAATTTTTATCAAATTCCTGGAAAATTGTTGTTTTCTAAATTTATTGTATTTATTCTTAAAATATAGTTTTACTTAAATATTTCAAAATTAATTCCATTTTAAAAGAGCGTTTATACAATTTTTATAAGTAGATCGATTTTGAAAAGATTTCAACGTTCAATTTTCGAAAATTTCAAGATTGAGTGAATTTAATTCGATATCTTAAAGCACGTAGATTTTAAAAAAATATTAATAATTCAAATTATTCTGAAACTAGTTAATTTTTTTAATAAACATTTAATTGATAATGAAAAATAATTAATTTACAGAAGAATTTAAATTAATAACACTAAAAACATTGAATTTTGAAGAAATTACAAATGTATTGAAGAAATTAATTTTTTTCTACTCAATGATTTTTAATGTTTACTACTTTAAAAAAATTTTTCAAAAGAATTCAATTATTTTAAAGGATTTTAATCACATTTTTGGTAAAATTCAATTTTCATGAATTTTAATAAAATACTTTTCAAAATTCAATTATTTTTAAGAATTTTATTAAAATTCTTTAAAAAAGTTCAATTATTTTAAAGGATTGTAATAAAATTCTTTTTAAAATTCAATTTTCATGAATTTTAATAAAATACTTTTCAAAATTCAATTATTTTTAAGAATTTTATTAAAATTCTTAAAAAAGTTCAATTATTTTCAGGAATTTAGATAAAATTCATTGCAAAATTCAATTTTTAGAAATTTAAATAAAATACTTTGCAAAATTCAATTATTTTTAAGAATTTTAATAAAATTCTTATAAAAGTTCAATTATTTTAAAGGATTTAAAAAAGATTCTTTGCAAAATTCGATTATTTTAAGAGATTTTAATAAGATTTGTTGCAAAATTTAATTATTTTCAAGAATTTAAAAAATATTTTTTGGAAAAATTCAATTATTTTTAACTCTATTTTACACAATTACTCAAATTTCTCGAAGAATGAAAATATTCGCAAAAATTTTATTAAAATTTGTCAAGGGAATTTAATTTATTATTTAAAAATTCGTTGATAAAATTCTTGATGAAAATTCGAATTTCAAGAAACATTTAATTATTTAATAAAATCTCCATTGTTATTTGAATTATTGAATTCTCGTAAATATTAATTTAAAAATTAATTGAAAATAATATGAATTTTTAGAAATAATTGAATTTTGAAAAGGTTTTAAATTAAAATCTTTGAAAATTGGAATTTTTCATATTTTTAACCAACAATTCTGTAGAATTAAATTTTTTTTTAAAAAAGTTTAAATGAATTTTTTTTTACAATTATTTAAAGTTTTTATTTTCTAATACAAATCTATTTGAAGAATTTTCTAATAATCGAAATTTCACTTAAAATTGAATTCTAAACAAATTATTAATTCGAAAATTTACAAAAAAACTTTTTTACAAATTATTGAAAAAAATTGATTTGAAGAAGAATTTTAGTTAAACGTTCTAGAAATGAATAATTGAATCGAAAAAGTCAAAGTTTTCGATTTAAATTTTTATTAAATTTCGTAAAAATATAAATGTTGTTTTAAAAATCTGGAAAAATTCCGTTTTTTAATCTGGAAATCGTGGAAAAGTCAGGGAATTAGAAATGAGAAAAAGCGTGGCAACCGTGGTAAGAAATTTACTTTTCTAGATTTTGATCCTTTTAAAATTATATTTGAATGAGAATTATAATTTTTTGTCAATAACAAATGATTTATGTGACATAACCTAAAATATAACAAATGTTTCTGATTGACAAAAATTGTAACTTTTATTCAAATGCAACTTTTAATAATATTATGTTAAAAATTTAATGCTTTGCCCTTCCATCAAGACGAATTTAAAACCAAATTTCTGTTTTTCTTTTTAATTACCAAATTATGACATTGGACTAACTTTTAATTTGACTGTCTGTCTGACTCCTCCTCAAAAGATGTGACCAATTGTCGCATCTTATAAATAAACAATTTTTTTTTACCCAAAATGTTAATTTTCTGTAACTTTAGTCGAATAAAATGTAAATATATTACATTGTTTCATGAAATATTCTGAGGATTGAGATAAATCCTGTAAATAATGTTTATTCAATGAAATTATTATTAAAGTAGTAAATTTAATCGTTTTGTCGCAATTCTCATCGACTTAATGACAAAAGGAAACACTGTAAAGAGAACTATAAAAAATTGTATTACATATTTTCTCTAATAGCGAAAGAGAGGGAGAGTAATTTTTTTTCTTCATTTAACACACTTGATCAAATTGCAATTTTTATAATGGATCTGAAAGTATCTTTTTTTTTGAGGAAAGTGCGTTTTATAAAGATCCTTTTAAATATATCTTTATTGTACTGATTCTTATATAATTTTCTATATGTATATTATTTAAAAAAAAAAGAAAAATTTATGTTCTTTATTTTATCATGAAGTTGTCGTGCTCACAAATTCATTTCTAGCTACTTTTTTTTCATTTTTCTTGTTTTGTTGTTTGTTTATGTGTGTGTGAGTGTGTGTATATGATTGTAAAATGTGACAGGCACGATATACTACAACAATAGGAATTCTATCGTGAGAGTAGTGAAAACACAGATTTTTCTCGGGGAATATTTTCAATATATCCAGCAATGCAGAAGGATGCTTGTTGCATGAAAAGATATTACAAGCAAAGCTGGAGAAAATTCAAAATATTGTAAAAACTCGTTAGACTTCATGTTCAATTTAATCTCATGAGAATTGACTTTTCGAATCTTCTCTTTTATTCGCGCACAAATAGTGCGGAAACATTTTCTCCTTGACACATATAAATCGTGTATAAATGTATAAATATAGGTATTGTTTTACTGTTTTTTTTTGGTTTATTTTATCAACTTTTTGTTGTATTTTTTTTTTTTGAAATAATTTTTTTCTTTTTTCTCATTTTGTGCGTAAAATATGAAAAATGGAAGTGCGAAGTTCCTTTGTAAAAATTTATGTGGAAATAATACGAGATTGTTACGGGCAATTTATTTTTCTACTAAAAGACTACATTGCAACAATAGACTTTCTCTAAATTAATTGTTGGTGTTTATAATATTAAGAAACTGTGGTGACTTCCTCAAATATTCTGCGTGAAACTTTTCTATATATTGTATTTGAATTACATTTATTACAACTTTAGTAATTTAATTGGTTAATAATTTTTACATTCTCATCAAAAATGAGAAAGTCTTGTTTAAATCAATATTAAAATATACAAAAAATGAAAATTTGTTCTCTTCTTGTAATTTACATTATTTTTCATTCAAAATTTTTTTGCAGACTTATTTCGTGATTCTGAATAATCAATCGTATTGATTTTGAAAAATATTTTAATTTTTAATAATTCGAGTTCTTCTGCAATTATATAGTTAATTTTTTAAAATAAATATTTAATTAAATTATTAAAAACTTTTTAAATTTTTATTAAATTTTCTTAAATTATTATTTATTGTAGTAAAATTTTAGTTAAAAACACTAAAAAAATTGAATTTTTAAAAGTTATAAATAATTGCCAAAATTCAATTAGTTTCAAAAATTAAAAGAATTCTATTTAAAAATTTCAAATATCTTAAAAAATAATAAAATTCGTCTCCCAGAATGCAATTATTGTTGAAAATTTTAATAAAGTTGTTCTTTGCAAAATTTCAATTATTTTCCAAAAATTTTCCCCAATTCAATGATTTTCAATATCTATTATTTTTAATAAAAGTTTCCAACAGAATTTAATTATTATTAAATAAAAATTTTAATAAAAGTCTACACGAACATTAAATTATTTTCTGTAAATAATAACACTTTTTAGGATGTGAATTATTTATAAAATTTTAATAAGTTTTTTCGCAATTCATAAATTAATATTCTCATGAGAAATACATTTTTTAAAGGAATTCAATTATTTTTCATAAATAATAAAGATTTCTTTTTAAACTCAATTATTTAAAAATTTGTCGATACAATTTTTTATGAAAATTCAATTTTTCGAAACATTCAATTATTTAATAAGTTATTTATTTCTATTCTTAAAAAATTAAGTTCTCATCGAATTTTCTAATAAAAATTCATTTAAAAATGAATTTTAGGTAAAGTTTTAGATAATTAATTAGATTTACTTTATAGATAATGTTTTTTATAAACAATTGAATTTTGAATAAGTTTTAAATAATAAAAATCTTTGAAAATTTATATTTTTCATGCTTTTAACAATAAATTCTGTAGAATCAAGTTTTATCAAAGTTTTTGTAATAGAATTTAAAAAAAAAATTATTTAATAACTTAATAATTGAAAAATAATTGATAATTAATATCAATTAATAATAAATTATTACCGATTATTTAAATGTTTCGTTATTATTTTCCTAAATAATACAATTTTTTACGTGGATTTAATTTATTTTCATGAAAAAAAAAATTCTTTTTGAAAATTCAATTTTTAGAAACATTCAATCATGCTTTTTAATATAAAATTCTGTAAAAACAAGTTTTATAAAAGTTTTTGTAATAGAATTTTAAAAAAAATTATTTAATAACTTAATAATTGAAAAATAATTGATAATTAGGTTAATAATAAATTATTACCGATTATTTGAATTTTTCGTTATTATTTTCATAAACAATACAATTTTTTATGTGAATTTAATTTATTTTTTATGAAAAATAAAATTCTTTTTGAAAATTCAATTTTTAGAAACATTCAATTATTCAATAAAATTATAATTTTTTTGTTTTGAATTTTGAACAATTGAATTTTGAGAAGGTTTCAAATTAAAATTTTTGAAAATTTATATTTTTCATGCTTTTAAAAATAAATTCTGTTGAACGAAGTTTTCTGAAAGTTTAAGTGATAGAATTTTTTTTTTAAATTATTTCATAACTTAATAATTGATTTTATTAATTGAATAATGAATTATTATTGATTATTCATGTTTAATTTTTATTATTTTCAAAAATAATAAATTTTTTTACATTGATTCAATTTATTTTTATAAAGAATAAAATTCTTTATGAGAATTGAATTGTTTAATAATTTATTTATTTAAATAATTGAATAATAATTGAATTGATTATAAAAAGCGTTATAGCATTGTGAATTTTTATAAACAATTGAATTTTAAAAAGTTTTCAAATTAAATATTTTGAAAAATTAAATTTTTCATACTTTTAGCAAACAATTCTTTGTCTGAGTTATGTCCATTTTTTGACAATTTTTTAATAAGCATTGATTTTAATTCAACAAAACAAGTTTCGTTGAATAAAAAGCACTATTTATTAAATAATTTTTAAAAATTTGACATTACTCAGTATAATTTCTAGTCTACAAATTCTGTAAAATTAATTTTTTTGAAAAAGTTTTTCTAATTGTAATTGTAATGTAATTGATTTTTTTTAATTATATGGTAATTTAATAATAAATTATTACGGATTATTAATATTTTTTCTGTAAGTATAAAATATATTTTTCGCAATTCTTTCTTTTCTTTTTTGAATTCAATATTGAAATTTTCCTCAATTTAACAAAATTGGAAAATGAATTAGGACATTTTGAAATAAATTGACAATTTTCAGTGAATTGTTGCAAAATAAGCGTAATCAGATTAGAATTCTCTCAAACGTTAACATAGCGTGTCATGTGTTAACAATGCAGTCACTTTACTCTCTGGCTTACACTTCACTGAGTACATGTCAAGCTTTTTCAAATTTTCAAATCGAACATAAAAATTTTCCCACTTTTTTTAAAAAAATTATTTTGCGAAAATCTCTTTCAAAAAAAAGCAGTGAATTTTTAATTTGCAACATATCATGCAGATTATTAAAATTTTAAGTTTATGTATATTCAGGTGAATCCATCATTGATTTTTTTTTTCTGAAATATTTTACAATTTCATTCCGAGATATTCATCATTACGGATGAATAAATTCGCAAACTTTATTTGTCATTTATTTCCCATATATTATTTAATATATTGCGCGCACTCCAAATATTTGAAATATGTGGAATAATTAAAACGATATGGGAAGAAATTTTAATTTTTTTGATACTTATACGCTTGATACAGTTGCCTCTCGATATATTTATATATATGTAATTTGAAAGAAGAGAGAGATGATGAATATTACGCACATGGAGTAGTTGAGAAGTTAGCACAAAAAGAAATTCATTTCAAAAAGTGCTTTTATTACTGTTGACCGACTCCTCATGATATTGCCAAAAAAAACTTTATTTGCGGCTTTTATATTTATCAAAGTTCCGCATTTCGATCGATTATTATCGAAGAAATTCAATTTAATCATCGAATGTGATCAGGTTTTTTTTTAAGTGGAATTTATTTTTAAATTCGGTATTTTTAATGTGACTATTAATTTCAGACATATTATTATATTTCGGCCAAAGTCCTTACAAATTAATTTTAAAAAAAGTTTTGACAGTGATAAAAATATTTCTTCCATCTTAGAAAAGTAATAAGTTACTTTGGCAACTTTTTTTTTGATTTTTTTACTAAAAATCTGTAATTTTATACAATTACTCAAATTTTTTGAAGAATGAAATTATTCTCAAAAATTTTATTAAAATTTGTCAAGAGAATTCAATTTATTGTTTAAAAATTCGTTGATAAAATTCTTGATGAAAATTCGGATTTCAAGAAACATTCAATTATTTTAAAAAAAATTTCATTTTTGTTATAATTTAATTCTCGTAGAATATTATAATAAATATATGATTTAAAAAGAAATTTCAGTTAAAATTTTAGATTTTTGTTGGATATTGAAAGCAATATAACATGAATTTTTATAAATAATTGAATTTTAAAAATGTTTCAAATTAAAATCTTTGAAAATTGACATTTTTCATATTTTTAACGAACAATTCTGTAGAATTAATTTTTTTATAGTTTAATTGAATCTTTCTTTTAAAATATTGTTTGATGTTTTTATCCTCTAATACATATTCTATATGAAGAATTTTCTAATAATCAAAGTTTTATACTTAAAATTGAATTTTAAAGAAATTATTAATTTGAAAATTCTCAAAAAACTTTTTTTTTAATTATTGAAAAAAATTGGTTTGAAGAAGAATTTTAGTTAAATATTCTAGAAATTAATCATTGAATCGAAAAAGTCAAAGTTTTCGATTTAAATTTTTATTCGTAAAAATATAAATGTTTTAAAAATCTGTAAAAATTCTGTTTTTTTACTTGGAAAATCTGGAAAAGTCATTTTGATTTTTTACTAAAAATGTGTAAAGCATATATTGTTAATTGAAGAAGATACGTTAAAAACCTTGAGTGCAGAAAATAGCTCCAGTTGACGGTACACTTTATAACGGAAATTTCCTATTACCTCAGAAAACGATATGGTCTCAAATATGTAAAAAAATAAAATGCTAAACATACTTTAACGAGATTTTAGTTAAATCAACTAGAAGTGTAGGTTATTCAATTATAATAGAGTTATAACCTGCATTATCCGAGTTCTAGTCAAAATAACCAAAATTCGATTTCCAGAGACTAAATTTCAGGTATGTTTTATCGCATCAAAACTTATCTATATATAATTTTGGACTGAAATCCACACTTTAATGATAAAATTAGTAAGTAAATGAATCGAAAATTTTGTTGCAATAACTGTTTTATTCTTTAGTTATAGCTTCAACTTTATTTTCTTGCAAAAAATAAATAGTTCCTGTTATCTATCGAGCTGAAAAATTTAATTTCCAAAATTAAGTGTGGTTACTGATAACTGGGTGGTAGTTTCGGCTTCACTGGTTAACTCAACAAACACTGAGGAATTTCTACAAACAATGTTAAATGTACCCTAGAAGTTTCTATTTAAACGGAGCGAAAATTTGATATATTTAATGGTAATCAAAATATAGTTTAAATTATCTTTTAATTACATTAATAATTCTAAAACTAAGCAATTGTTTAATTTATGTAAAACTATTTTCATTTTCTGTTAGAATTTTCAATACATTAAACTTCCTAATACCGCAGAAATCAAAAAATAATTCACAAAAATGTAATTATTTAAAAAAAATTGATAAAATTCAATTCTTTTCATAAATGAAATAAAAAATTCCACAAAAATTCAATTAATTTAGAAT
The DNA here is from genome assembly GCA_032872475.1 of Leptopilina myrica (nomen nudum). Classification (NCBI taxonomy): domain Eukaryota; kingdom Metazoa; phylum Arthropoda; class Insecta; order Hymenoptera; family Figitidae; genus Leptopilina; species Leptopilina myrica (nomen nudum). The sequence continues at coordinate 56,443,826 of CM065458.1, read as the reverse complement.
GTCATTTTGAACAAAATTGGAATAAATCAATTATTTAACAAAATTTTTACAAATTTTCTCGAAATAATTCCATTGCCTTCACTTATAACGACATTTTTCAAATATTAACATTTCATTTATTTTCACAAATAAAGTTTTCCACGTGATTTCAATTTTTAAAAATGAAATATCCATAATATTTGTTCTAATTTGAAAAAATTAATTATTTAAAACAATGTTTCTAAAATTCTTCAAAAGAATTCAATTATTTTCAAAAAAATAACCAAATTTTTTAGTGAAATTAAATTCTTTTTTAACATATTAATAAAATTTCGCAACAATTCAATTATTTTCATAAACAATAAAATTCTTCTCTAATGTTTATATATTTTTGGAAATTTTAATAAAAATTATTTGCAACTATTGAATTATTTTTATAAATAATAACATTCATGGCAGAATTTCAATTATTTTATATACAATTTCAATTACAGTTTTTAAAAATAATTTGAATATTCTTTTAAGTTTTTAATATAAACTCTTCCGAAGAATTCAATTATTAACATAATTCTTTAAAATAATTCAATTATGTCGATAAATAACATAATGTTATTCACGAAAATTTAATTATTTTGAGGTATTTTAATAAAAATTCGTTGCAAAATTCAATTATTTTCATAAATAACCATTTTCATCACAAGAATTCAATTATTTTCAAATTTCATATTCAATTATTTCAAAAATAAATGTTTTTTTGTAGATTCAATTATTTTCAAAAATTCAAATGAAATTGTTCTTGAGAATTTAATTATATTCATAAATAATATAAAATTCTCTATGTATTGAATTATTTAAAAAAAAAATTTAATGCAATATCACACAAACATTCAATTATTTTCAAATATTTTAATAAGTTCGAAATAAATCAATTATTTGATATACAATTTTAATTACATTTTTTTAAAAATGAATTAACCACTTTTTTAGATTTTATTAAAATTCTTTCCTAGGTTTCAATTATTTACATACATAATTCTTCGAAAGAATTCAATTATTAAAGATAAATAACAAAATTATTCCCGAAAATCGAAGAAGATTATATTTTTTTTCTTGCATCATTTTCACCCAAAAACATATGGGATGCGGTAAAAATTTTGAAAATTACATTGTTTAAGAGTTTAGGATTTTTATCTTTTTGCAAAGTTTTATTGTTTTAATTTATTTTTTAAAAATTACTTATAATTAAAATTTGTATAGATATTTATACTGTTCTCTAACTTTGAATTAGTTAAAAAATAATTAATTTTATAGTAAAAAATCAGGCCCCAATTCAAACATAATATGTAAATAAATTTTGAAAAATTAAGGACTTATTAGAAATAATGTGAAACTCAACTGAAAATATGTATTTAAATATGTTAAAGAATTTCATTAGAAACTTTATAACAAATAGAATTTTCAAAGTATTTTAATTTAATAATTAATTAATCATTGGATTTGATAAAAAGTCACATGTTGAAATTTTTTAATTCTATTGTTTCGAGATTCAATTATTTTTATAAATAGCAAAATTCATTGCAGAAATTTAATTACTATCAATATAATTTTAATAAACTTGAAAAATCAAACTTTTAATTATAATTAAAAAGAAATAAGATTATTTTTAAAAAATTGAATAAATTATTTTTCAAAAAAGATTGTTAAAAAAAACATTATTTTAAAAATGATTAAAAGATTTATTTATGTTTGAAATCAAATTGAAAATTTGATAAGAAAAGAAAACCGGGAAAAAATCAGGAAATAACCGGGAATTTTGTTGAACGAAAATAGTAGACATCATTATGACATTAATTTTAATAATTTTATTCGTTAAAAAACTTGAGTGCACAAAATAGACCCAGTTAACGGTATTATAATTTTTGCAAATAAAGTTTAAAATTGTCTATTCAACTTTGGTCGAAAAAGAGGTACTGGAGCGACTTTTTTTTATACGACATATGTGGGACATTATTTCTCATATTATCGTTTCGTTTGTTTCGACGATTTATGAGTATAAAAGGGGAGAACACGCGTTGATCGGAAAACTGATGAAATTAATCATGAACTGCGAAGCGAGTGTATATATAGAGAAAAAGAGAAAGAAAGTAGCAAGATATGTAAATTAATAAGATTGCAGATGAAGGCCAATCAAGATGAAGTAAAATAGATTGAAGAGAGTACAGTGACAGAAGTTATTTGGCCTATAGCCATCTTTTCTATATGTATCTCTGCAGATACGCAATAACCACGTATCAGTCGATTGCACTCTATTATTCGATGTACCAAATCAGGTCAGTAGGAGTGAAATGAAAAAGAAAAATGAACCGTGTCGCGCGCGCGCGCGCCCCATTATTTGTTACCTCCATTCATTGGATTATAAAGGCGATAAAAGTCACTATCGAAATTCTAATTGTACCATATGTAGTTTTGTTATTTTCGCTTTTTTTTCTTTCTTTTTTATTGCGACGCGCAATACATTTGAAAGGTTGAGGGCAATGCGAGATATGAGTCATAAATTAAGTTCATAAACGCTCGGCGCGCATTCAGCCGGTTGAAAGTTAGTTTAATGCTTTGGATCTCATTTTTTTTTCGAACTCGCGCTTTTTCATTTCCTCGCAGACATTACGAATTAATTCGTACACCGCGCGACTTGGCGCACGTGCGCCAATATGTACATTTTATACTCCATGCTGAAAAGTGGACGTGTTTCTGCTATTTCACCCTGTGGGTCTAAAATTTTCCATAAATTTTAAACACGATATTCACTTATTTGACGCGGAGACTGCGGCTAAACGCGTAAGAAGCATTTGCCACAAGTTAGTAATTAATGGCGATATTTTCGGTATACAAAATTACTGCCTCGTTGGTGGAAATTAAATTGCTGTATATTATATAGGTTTCCGCATAGGCGCCCCATAAGCTTTCCAAAAATAGCAAATTCTTTTATTGTTCGGAGAATTCAGGACTTTCAAAACATGAGTTTTTACAAATATTTTGTAACACTTTTTTTTATTATTTTTACACCGGAAATAAATCTGTGGAAGAAAGGCATAACTGCATTTGTCATGATTTCGAGATAAATTAATTTTAATGTTCTCTCACTTCTGTCAATTCAGAAAATCAACAGATTTCTTCGGTCTTTTGCATTTAGTATTATTATTTAATATATTTTCAAAATTCGTTTATAACATTTAATAAAACACACGATATGGTATATAAATTTTGATAATTTTTCATCGGAATCATGAGTTTTATTGCACTTATGCGGTTATGCAAGTTCAGTTTGTATATGAGTCCAACTTCAGACACTTTTAATGTCACAATTTATTTTGCTTTGATTTGTCATAATAATAAGATTTCTTCACACAAACACAAATTAAACTATTAATTCGTTAGAAAAAATTATAAGAGTTTATTTTTTTATAAAATGTTTTTAATTTATTAAAACGAGAAAAGAAATGTACTTTACTGAATTTGTCATTATTTATTTTTGAAAAACTTTCCAAAATTTTTTAGAATAGAAATAGCCTTAAAAATAAGTACATAATTAAATGCACAATTTATGTTATAAAAAATTTGTTCCAGTTTTATTAAAATAAATATATTTAATTTAAAGTACAAAAAATGTATTTTACTAAAAATATTTCATTACAAAATTCTTATTGTTTTTAATTCTTAAAGGTTATTTTAATTTTTAATTATGTCAATTGTTTTTTAAACTGAATGCAGTTATGTTATTATGCTGGTCTCTTTTTGTCAAAAACGCAATTATGCGATTATGTTTTCCATTATTTTCTACATTAATAACCATTTTAATGATTTTTCAGCTATTAAACTTTGAAGAGCAATATTAAATATATACAAATCTCATGTTATCTCAAATTTGATAAAAATGTCAGTTATGCTTTTATGCATTTCTTCCACAGAAATATTCTTGTTTTAGCTAAATTTCTCTTTTTTGATGCATCTTTTCCTCTAGAATATATGGCTTCAAAAAACGTTCCCCTTATTTTAAGCGAATTTACTATCTTCTTAACCCCTAAATTTTTAATTAGTTAAAATGTTTACAAATTGGAATTTCCGACTGACTTTCTGCTTTTAAATTAGTCAATTTTACTAATAAATAGTCATTTCTACTAATTTATTAGTAAATTTTACTAATAAATGGTAATTTCTACTAATTTAATACTAAATTTTACAAATAAATAGTAATTTCGACTAATTTATTAGTAAATTTGACAAATAAATAGTAATTTCCACTAATTTAAAACTAAATTTTACTAATAAATATTAATTTCTACTAATTTATTAGTAAAATATACTACACTGAGAAAACGATTTATTTGATTCAAACATATTTTGTTTAAATCAAACTTAAAATATCTTTGCTATACAGTTAAAAATAATTAAGTTTAATTAAAACATATTTTTTGTTTCTTTGATAGAAATATAATATATTTCATTCAAACATAATTTATAGTTGATTTAAAATTATTTATTATCAACTTTTAGGTTTGAATCAAGCAAAAAATTTTTAAACACATTTTTTTTGTTTTAAGCAAAACAAAAAATGGGTTTGAATTGAGCATAATTATTCAGACAAAAATTATTTTTGAATTCAAAGCAGTAAATATTTTCCATATATTGGAATTAAGATTACAAACTAATTTCAATTAAACAAAATTACTTAAAATTATTTTTTTACTTGAAACAAGTATAATGTTTTCTCAGTGTAATTCAAAAGCAAAGAAGCAAAAATTAGTTCATTTTACTAACAAACACAGGCCTCGTAATTATCTACTAAAACCTACTATTTACCCTGGTTTTGTATTGTTTTTAATTAAATTAATCTCTCCCCTTTTTTTTATTTGAACCAAAAATTTAATTAGTGAGTTGAACTAATTTAGTTTATAGTCACTAAAATGAGAATAATTTGTCAAAGTTTATATAAATACATAAGAAAAACGAAAAAAGTAATTAAGGAAAATAAAACAATCAGTTAATTTGAGGGGTGAGAACAACAAAGATAAGTAACTATAGAAAATATGTTAATGAAGAAGAACTACAATGCGTGAAGTTATTGATTGTCTGAAAGCATGTGCGTTTAAATTAAAAATTCTTGAAAGTTTTCCATTTAAAATTTATATTCAAAAATTCAATCAATTTCAACAAAATTTGGATAAAAAGTTTTTACATAACGAAGAAGAATTTTTTTTCGTACAGAATTTTTAATTAAAAATAATTACAATTGAAACTTTTTAAAAATATTTAGTTTTAAAGTCTTGTGAAATATACAATTATTTCTATAACAAAATGTCTATATAACTCTTTTAAAATTCAATTATGTTTCTATAAAGTTAAACTAAAATTAATTATTTTCATAATTTTTAAATAGGTTCTCCAAGAGTAATATAAACATAAAAAATAATTTTTTTATAAAAATCGCAGCAGTTATTTTTTAAATGCTTTTTAAAGATGTTTTTAAGGTGAAAAATAAAATTCAGACAGTTTAACAGTATGTGACTAGATTTCCAATGCTAATTGTTCGACAATTTTTCTCTTAAAAATTAAAATATTGAATAAATTGAGCGAAAATTTTGTGAGAAGTGTAAAATGTAATTTAGAAGGGCAGTATTGTGTAAAAGTTTTAATATTTTAAGAAATTATTATAAAACACTTTTCAATTTGTGAAAAATAAGATTAAAAATTAAAAATGTCCGTGACAGGTAATAATTATTGAAAGTGTTTTGTAATAATTAGTTGCAAATATTTTTAAACTTTCGTACCTGGCTGCCCTTTCTCATCTTCTTTTGCGGTAAAAAATTTGTTTAATTTATTTTATATTTTAAGGGAAAAATAATTTTTAAAAATTAATATCGGAGATCCAACAGTCGTATGCTGTTAAAACAAATATCTACTTATAATTTTTAAAAGAATTTTTCAGAAAATAAAATTTGAGCACGAAAATTGCAAATAAAGTTACAACTGTTTTGGAATAATCGCATTCCTGTCAATTTTAACTATATTCGAATGTAAATTTAGTTGAAAATGAGGAGAGGCGTGTGTCTATGGCATTGGAAAAAATTCAATTAGCATTAGATACAATATCGGAATTATATGAAAATCTTATATAGGAAAAAGGAAAATGTATTTATTTACCCCAATAAAATCTATAGTGAGCAGCTGAGAATCCTGCTGTTTCTATTTATGTAAACGTAAGGCAGATGGTTTTAATATCGCCATTCGGGAAAATCGATAGAAGGTTACGTAGGAAAATTTCTACCGAAAGTGAATATTTCCCAGGCGAAATTGAATTCAAAGTGAAACAGGATTTTGAATCTTGTGTGGTGATGGTTTCTATCAAATCTTTTTAATGCACGCCTTTGCGTATAAAAATCGCTGAAGTACTTTGGTTTCGACATTGTTTACTCTGGATGATGTTGAATAAAGGGTACATTCAATTTTCTGAAGATCAAACTCTCCTATGGTTGGAATAAAAAGTTCAGTACAATCTACCTTTAAGTGCTTCTTTTCACGATATCTCTCTTTGAAACAATTTTTTTCCCACCACCAAGCTAGAGTGAAATTAATTAATTTCAACTATAATAATCGTTGTATTCTGTCCAGTCTGTTCACAATTTTATTTCTCATGTAATTCAAAAATATTTTTATTAATCTAGAAAAATTATCAATGTTATTATGTTGTTTATTATACACTGAAAAAAAAATTTATTTGATTCAAATAACCGATTATTTGATTATTATCAAATAAATATTTTCTTGAATCAAATAATTTTTATTTGAATCAATTAAATAATGTATTTGCTTTAAATACTGAAATATTTAATTCAAATACAATTTATTTTTATTTAAATACAAATTATTTGATACAAGTGTATTTTCTTTGTTTCTAAAACAATTAGCATTTTGTATAAAATATTTTAGATAATTAACAAATGTAAATTGTGCACAAAATTTTCTTCTTTTTAACATAAAAAACTTAATTGCTTGAAAAAAATTTTGCCTTCTTCCCAGATCCTAAAGAATATTCTGAATCACTTAAAAAATGATGAGATACACAAGAAAATGACGTTGGTGAAGTTCACAACGTTTATAATCAACGATATCTGAATGAAAAATTTTTTTTAAGTAAATTTTTATTAATTTTTGTACAGAAAATAGTGCGTTTAATATTTTTAACAATGATTTACAAAAAAGAATATTTGTGAACAAAAATTTTTATTCTTTTTGGTAGAAAATAATTTTTTTTTCTTTCAATCGTTGATCATAAACGTTGCAAACTTCACCGACGTAGAAAATGTTCCATTACATTTATTTACAAATCTCTTCAAAAGTAAAATTATGCGAAAACATCAATAACTTCTTTCCTAAATAAATATTTAATCATTATTATTTTTCTAGAGGAAACAATTATTTTTAATAATTTTTGAAAAAAGTTCTTTGAGAATTTTCAAATCTATTTGTTTACAAATCAATTTTAGGAAATTTAACTTATTCAGAAATTCTTCAATTGAATACGTATTAAAAAGTATAAACACCTCAAATAATTTCACAAAAAATTTAATTAAACTTTTTAAAAATAATTTATTATACAGAAATACAGAATATTCATTATTTATTATTATTATTTTAATATTCATTATTTTCTAAAAGTTTAATTAAAATTCATTTTTAAATTCAGAGAATTTTTTGAAAGTAATTAAAAATTTTGACGAGAATTTTATTACTTTAAAAAAGTAATTAAATTTATACACTCATTTATAATTTATCCGAAATTCAATTTATTATTTGGAGGCTTAAAAGATGAAATTTTGTGCAAAATTAGCAAAGCAGTGTTAATTTTTGTACAATTTTTTACGAAGTAACAAAAAAATTCATTTGGATCTTTAGAACTTTAGAAGCACTATGTTTATTAGTTATGAAAAACATTTAAATACAAATTTCATAAAATTCAATTAACTCTAAAATTTTTGAATAAAACATTTTTCCAAAATAATTTTTTCTCCATAGTTTTTCAAAAATTAAATTATTTAAAACAATCAATTTAACTAATTTTAATTAATTTAATTAATAATTGAATTTTCGAATGATAATGACATGATAATGGTCTTAATTAATTAAGAAAATTAATTAATAATAAAAAATAATGAATTTACAGAACAATTGAAGTTAAAAACACTAAAAACATTGGATTTTGAAGAAATTACTAATGTATTGTAGAAATTCAATTTTTCTGCATTCAATGTTTTTTAATATTTACTACTTTAAAAAAATTTCTCAAAAGAATTAATGTATTTTACAAATTTTAATAAAATTCTTCTTAAAATACAATTACGTTAAGTAATTTTGATAAAATTTTTTGCAAAATTCAATTTTCAGGAATTTTAATAGAATACTTTGCAAAATTCAATTATTTTAAAGAATTGCAATAAAATTTTTTAGAAAAGTTAAATTATTTTAAAGGATTTTAATAAGATTCCTTGCAAAATTGAATTCTTTTCAGATATATTAATAAGATTTTTTACAAAACTTAAATATTTTCAAGAATTTAAAAAATATTCTTTGGAAAAATTCAATTATTTTTAACACAATTTTATACAATTACTCAAATTTCTCGAAGAATGAATTTATTCCTAAAAATTTCATTAAAATTTATCCAGAGAATTCAAATTATAATTTAAAAATTTGTTGATAAAATTCTTGATGAAAATTCAATTTCAAGAAAAATTCAATTATTAAAAAAAATTTTCATTTTTGTTATAATTGAATTCTCGTAGAATATTATAATAAATATATGATTTAAAAAGAAATTTCAGTTAAAATTTTAGATTTTTGTTGGATATTGAAAGCAATATAACATGAATTTTTAGAAATAATTGAATTTTGAAAAGGTTTCAAATTGAAATCTTTGAAATTTGTAATTTTTCATGTTTTTAACTAACAATTCTGTAGAGTTTTTTTTTAAAGTTTAATTGAATTTTTTTGACAATTATTTGAAGTTTTTATTTTCTAATACAAATCTATTTGAAGAATTTTCTAATAATCGAAATTTTACCTAAAATAGAATTCTAAACAAATTATAAATTCGAAAATTTACAAAAAAACTTTTTTACAAATTATTGAAAAAAATTGATTTGAAGAAGAATTTTAGTTAAACATTCTAGAAATTAATCATTGAATCAAAAAAGTCAAAGTTTTCGATTTGAATTTTTATTAAATTTCGTAAAAATATAAATATGTTGTTTTAAAAATCCGAAAAAAATTCCGTTTTTTAATCTGGAAATCGTGGAAAAGTCAGGGAATTAGAAATGAGAAAAAGCGTGGCAACCGTGGTAAGAAATTTACTTTTCTAGATTTTGATCCTTTTAAAATGATATTTGAATGAGAATTATAATTTTTTGTCAATAACAAATGATTTATGTGACATAACCTAAAATATAACAAATGTTTCTGATTGACAAAATTGTAATTTTTATTCAAATGCAACTTTTAATAATATTATATTAAAAATTTAATGCTTTGCCCTTCCATCAAGACGAATTTTAAACCTAATTTCTGTTTTTCTTTTTAATTACCAAATTATGACATTGGACTAACTTTTAATTTGACTGTCCGTCTGACTCCTCCTTAAAAGATGTGACCAATTGTCGTATCTTATAAATAAACAATTTCTTTTTACCCAAAATGTTAATTTTCTGTAACTTTAGTCGAATAAAATGTAAATATATTACATTGTTTCATGTAATATTCTAAGGATTGAGATAAATCCTGTAAATAATGTTTATTCAATGGAATTATTATTAAAGTAGTAAATTTAATCGTTTTGTCGCAATTCTCATCGTCAGGGGATTTGAAATGAGAATGAGTGTTGCAAACCTTTAAATATAATCATCATTTCTATGTAATACGTACCATTTTCGAAATCAACATTTAAGAACATGAGTTTCTAAAATTCGGATTCATTTTAACATTTGTTTTCGAAACTATGTTCATGGGCTTCTGGAATGTAATACAATTTCATGGAAAGGGGAAGTATATGTATAGGATCATTGCGGGAAGAGTTTGGCTTGGATGAGAATGAAATCAATATCCTTTGACTTTCTCACTCCTTGGTAGCACAAGAAGGGTATGAAGCAGCTCTTGAATTTAACCAACGCGTCTTTGTTCGATGCAATTACTTCTCAACGTTACTTGAGGTGTACGAACAAAACCAACGCCGATATATATGCACATAGACATACATACACTTGTGGAAATTGATGAAAATTTTGAAATTTTACCCAAGTTAAGGTGTATCATAAATCCATTAAAATTGTTTTTCAAGTTTTCAATCATTATAGTGGTAATTGAAAATGCGCTGTTCTTGCGCGAAACAATATCTTCACGTAAATGTATATATATATATATATATCGAATAAAAACGATATTTTTCACTTCTATATCTATACGGGTAGAGATTTAATTCAATTTTTTTTTAATAAAAAGATATTTTCATTCGTCTGTATTTAAATTTGGATTTATTTAAAATAGCTAAACGTTTCACGTGTGACATAATTTGTTATATATGGTACGGTAAATTTCATTCAGTTTTTTTCCCCCCGTTTTTGTTATATTTAGTTCACTAGAGCGAAAAATCCGTTAAATTTCATATAAAGCTTCATTTTGCGGCTATTAAAGAGCAAAGAATTAAATATGTTGAGAGTAAAAATTTATAACTAAAGTTAGAAAATGAAAAAATATTTCTCTTATAATCATATTTCTCCCCTTTTTTCTTGAATTTAACAAAAATTTTTTTTTGGTATTTCAAAATGTTTTTAGTTTTTTAAACTTAAGCAATAATTTTAATAAGAACAAATTAGTTCGAGAAATTTCAAGGCGGAACAAAATTCGCAGTTGCCAAGAAGAAAACCCCGATCCTTGCCGACTTCGCACTCTAATAATTAATTTTAAAAAAGTAACAAAAAGTAGCTTTCAATTTCTAAATTAAAAGAAAGTAATAAAGAAATTGCTATCGAAAAAATAAACTTCACAATAAAAAAAACCGTTTTAGACTCTTTACAAAACTGACGAAAATTCCAATGCCTATTTTATTTTTCTGAAATTTTTCTATATAATTTCTGGATCACTTGACGTGTCATGTTGAAAATCAAAGAGGTTTCGAAAAGTTTTTCAAAATAATTAAATTTTAGATTTTACAAAAAATTCTGTTAAAATTTTTGAAAATAATTGATTGTCTATGTTGCATTTTATCAAAATTTTTTGAAAATAATTGAATTCCTGAAAAACATTTTTCTATTTATTAAAATAATTGAACTCTTGCAAACGATTTTATTAGAATTTTTTTCAAGTAATTGAATTCAGAAGAAAAAATTTATTACTTTTAAAAATAATTGAATTTTGCCAAGAATTGAATTCTTGCAAACGATTTTATTAGAATGTTTTTCAAATAATTGAATTCAGAAGAAAAAATTTATTACTTTTAAAAATAATTGAATTTTGCCAAGAATTGAATTTTTGCAAACGATTTTATTAGAATGTTTTTCAAATAATTGAATTCAGGAGAAAAAATTTATTACTTTTAAAAATAATTGAATTTTATGAGAATGCCTCAAAATAATTGAATATTCGGGAATAATTTTGTTATTTATCTTTAATAATTGAATTCTTTCGAAGAATTATTTATGTAAATAATTGAAACCTTGGGAAGAATAATTTAATTATTTGCAACAATTTTATGTAAATATTTGAAAATAATTGAATATCTATGTGGTATTTCATTAAATTTTTTTTTAATTAATATGATTCCTAGAGCATTTTATATTATTTATGAATAGAATAAGAATCCCAAGAAAAATTTTATTACAATTTTTAAAAATAATTGAGTCTACAAAAAAACATTTATTTTTGAAATAATTGAATTTTAGATTTGAAAATAATTGAATTCTTGTAATGAAAATTGGTATTTAGGAAAATATTTGAATTTTGCATCAAATTTTTGTTAAAATACTTCAAAATAATTGAATATTCGCGAATAACATCATCTTATTTAAACACCTAATTGAATTCTTTTGAAGAATTATTTATGTTAATAATTGTACCAATTTTTGAAAAGACTTTTTATTAAAATCTAAAAGAATACTTGAATTATTTGGAAAAAATTTAACTAAATTGTATACAAAATAATTGAAATTCTGCAATGAATTTTATTATTTATGAAAATAATTGAATAGTTGCAAATAATTTTATTAAAATTTCCAAAAATATATAAACATTAGAGAAGAATTTTATTGTTTATGAAAATAATTGAATTGTTGCGAAATTTTATTAATATGTTAAAAAAGAATTTAATTTCTCTAAAAAAATTTTGGTTATTTTTGAAAATAATTGAATTCTTTATAAGACTTTAAAGAAACATTATTTTAAATAATTAATTTTTTCAAATTAGAACAAATATTATGGATATTTTATTTTTAACAATTGAAATCATGTGGACAACATTAGTTGTGAAAATAAATGAAATGTTAATAATTGAAAAATGTCGTTATAAGTGAAGGCAATGGAATTATTTCGAGAAAATTTGTAAAAATTTTGTTAAATAATTGATTTATTCCAATTTTGTTCAAAATGACATTCTAAATTAATTGAATTCCTGTGGAATTTTTTATTTCATTGATGAAAAGAATTGAATTTTATCAATTTTTTTAAAATAATTAAATTTTTGTGAATTATTTTTCGATTTCTGGTATTAAGAAGTTTAATGTAGTGAAAATTCTAACAGAAAATGAAAATAGTTTTACATAAATTAAACAATTGTTTAGTTTTGGAATTATTAATGTAGTTAAAAGATAATTTAAACTATATTTTGATTACCATTAAATATATCAAATTTTCGCTCCGTTTAAATAGAAACTTCTAGGGTACATTTAACAATGTTTGTAGAAATTCCTCAGTGTTTGTTAATTTAACCAATGAAGCTGAAACCGCGATTGCTTTTAATTTTTGTCAATTTTTACTAAATTTGAAAAGTAATTCAATTTTTTAGTAAATTCAACAAAAGTAGTTCAAATCTTCGGAATTTTAGTTAAATTCTGATAAAGTACATTTATCCTGATTAAAAGTTTTTAAATATTGAAAGATGCATTTTTGTTGTTGACTATAGAATTATTTATAGGTATAGTGAAAATTATGTAAAAAGAAACACTTCATTTACATCATTATTTCTAAAAAAAATTTAAACTTGAATGTAATTACAAAGAATTTAGTTAAAAATTAACTAAATTAACTAGGTTAATTTTGGTTAAAAAGTGAAAAATTAGACAACAGAATTTTTTTTCTTTAATAAAAAAACAAATTAAAATCTAAGATATATTTATTTAAATGCATCTTTGAAGTACAATATAAAAAAGTTTCCCCAACGCAGAACAATAAATTGTTAAAGATTTATCCGCCTATTTCAAGAGCGCCTTACCATTTCAGTATCCAATCGTCCGGAAAGATGCAGCTCATAATTCAGAAATTTCTATAAAATCTGTATAAGTAGTGCAATATTGTTTTCAATTCAAGAACTCTTTAAAAAATATCTCGTAATGCTAAATTTTCCTCTCTAAATCTTGATAATTAGGAAAGTGCGAGTATAAATTCACTTTCAATGGAGAGAATTTTTTTCTCACCATTATCTATATATTTTCTAGTGAAATTTCACTTATTCGGAATTAAGGAGAAAAGAGGTTATTTTAGTTTTATCAGCGAAATATATATATATATATATTCTTTATTCTCGAACTCGAAAGCACTCTTATATATGAGTTGGGAATTTTCGTTGCATTTAAACCAGAGAGGGGCGACAGCATGAAAATTTACTTGCCCTCGTGAGACCGTAAGATAAGAAAAACCGCGAGAATCGTTTGCGATAGTGCTGAAACGTTTGCTCCAAACGCTGAAAAACGAATATAAGGATTTGGCTCAAGGAGATCCACAATCGGAATTTTATTCCACGCGTGACGGTTACCGCATTAACTCGTAAATCGCGTACACGTTCAAGATGAAACTCGCGCTCGTTTCGGAGTGTCATTTTCAGAAATGCGTCACTCCGTTCCTTCTGACAGGTTGGGTATGTAGCTTCCAAAAATTGTCTGAAAAATACAGAAAAAAAGAAACAAGTTAAGTTATTGAAATTCATGTTTCTGAATTGTGAATAAAAAGAAAAGTTGGAGATTATCTAAAGATTCGACGTCTATATCTTGGCGAAATTAACTTGAAGTAATCTTCAACTCCTGTCGTATGATTAAAGCAAACAAGCTTAATCTACTTATTGAAAATGTTCACTTATCGAACTTTTTTTTTTTTTTTTTAAGTTTGTTTGGCTCGAAGAGAAGAGAATTTCTTTTTTCAACCGTCTCCCTCATCTCTCCAAGCTTCCTCAAAGGACGTAGTTGCGAATGCCTCAATAATCGTTAAAAGTTTATAAATGAAGGAAATATACTTAGGAAGCATTATGTATGCGCCACTCGATACTAGTCAATTTCTTTTCGCTCGAAAGCTCATTATTAAGTTCCTGATGCCGTTTAGAGTCACGGAGTAATTTAGAGTCAAGACCCTGGCTTGTGTACCGAGTTCTCGCTTGCTTCGGAAATTTATTACTTGGTGTGGCGAACCGACTTCGTCACAATTTATCCCTTCGTGATAATAAAATACAAATATAATGTTTATAAGAAAGTGTAAACAAAATACAAATACCTATATTAGAAATAATAATAAAACAAACATAATTCATCTATTCGTTGTAATATTGGGTACAAGAATTCAAATAGAAGTAAAATATGTACATAAAATATAATTCTAATTTATAGCTGTTTATTACAGTTCACACATTTATAAATTTGTTATGAAAAGTGAATGAACTTGATTTAAAAGAATGATACTTAAAATACTAATGTATTGTGAAATCTAAGAAGCGGTGTGTCCGGGTTAATGAACCAAGATCAAACCACTGTCCAAAACTGGAAGCTTGCAGAAAAGCGTCTGGCAACGAGCAGGTGCAATAAACTAAAGAAAATTTCAACACTGTAATGTCGATTAATAAAATCGATTAACACAGGGAAATCTGGGCATTTGCCCGTGAGTCTTCGAGGTAGTAGGTCGTGGGTCAGTTTGGCCGTTATTTTCAATATAAAGAAGTTATCATACGTATTACTGATAGTTAACAATAAAGTATAAAAAGTGAAGAATAATAAAAGTTCTAAGTGAGAAATTGTGCTATAAAAAGTTCATTTAAAACAAATATTACAGAATTACAGAAAAGGATTATAAGAAGTTTAATGGAATAATATCTAATAACGAATAGGTGAGTCAATTGTACACGTACACTTAAATAATACTTCACACACATACAAATATTATACATTCGAGGAAAATAGAGATTGTGTTAGAATTATACACACATTAACAAGAATATATTATAGTTATGAATTAAAGATACAAGAGATAATAAAAAAGGGATAAATAAATATGTATTAGGGTTTTAGAGGAACGAATAATAAATTGTAATTGTTTATAATTATCTTAACTTCATTCTAATCTCCTAAAATTTCACTAGTGAAAAGTAGAGACTCTCACCTCACTACTTGAACAATAAGTAGGAAGGAGGGGATCCACTACCAAACAGGTTTGAAGGTTTCGAATATTTTCGTATATAACATTCCTTTAAATTAAATTATTGTTAACAATTTAATTTGTTTATTACACTTGGAAAGTTCTCTTTTTTTTTAACACGACGAATAGTTGAATATACTTGCTTCTTAGAGTAGGTGCGCGGTGTGCCGCAATTGTATACATGTGTGGCACTCACTAACTAACTCTCCGTATCGGTAGTTTATGGACAGTACTCTATATGCTAAAACCCCCTTAATACATATACGCTTATGTCGTACAGCATAGTCATATTAAACCTGACACATGAAAACAGTTCATCGAACTGTAACCAACGGATATTACTGATTTAGGGACTGTATGTGGAGTTACTTGTGTGTTCCACATGTCTCAATTAAGTGTACAGATTCCAAGTCCATATTGCCTAGGAAACTCATCATTTTCGTCCTTCACTCGCTGCAATTACGATTGCAATTTTTCGTTTCATCACAAAAGGAAATTGTCCATTTGCTCAATTTCAGCTGCACAACTGTTACGCGGACAAACTTGTAATTTGCATGTTTTTACATTTATTCCTCACTCATCCCCAGTGTGTTCATTTTGTACTGCTTTCTACCATTGCTTCTGGAAAAAGTAGTAGTTGACTTTAAACAAAAACTCCTGTTTTATTAGTTTTTCAGTAATTGCATCACAGTATAACAAAAAAGTAAAAAAGCCTGATGTCAGGGATCTTGAAAACCAGAGAGTAACACAACTTGCAAGTCAATCGGATTTTTACTTTGTCGTCCGCTATTTTGAACTTTGAAAAACTGAGGTCAGATTCAAAATGAAGCTCAAGTACAGAACGTTTTTAAAAACGAAAACAAAAAAATAATGGTATATTTTTATTTTTGATTGTACATTATGTTATTTTTGAATAATTGTATCCTTAGTATGACAATTCATTTCTTAAAAATTAAGGCAAATGAAAATTAGAGATGAATTTAATTTGAAAAATTCTTTTTTGATTTTTCGTTTTTAAAAACGTTGCGGACTTCAGCTTCATAGATTCAAACATAGTAAATCGTGAGGTATTAAAAAGTGTTGCAGATTAAATTAACACCAAAAAAGATTAAAGTAATCAATTTTTGTGTTATTTTTTATACAATGAATAAAATTTTAGTTTATTATTTAAATATAAAACATGAAAATATCGGATAACTCCGAGTATTCGACTCGGAGTGATCGATTTCTTCATATTTTATAATTATTAAAGATGACCAAGTAATAAAATTATTATTTTATATATTATAAGAATATTATACTTCTTCAAAATTATTTTCATTATTTCAATTCAATTATTATTTTCAAAAATTTTTTAACTACAATTTTACTTTATATCTATTATTTTTAATAATAATTAATTAATCAATTTCACGAAATTTCAATTATTCCTAAATTCTTTCATTAAATGCATATATTAGAAAATAAAAACTTTAAATAATATTCAAAAAATTCAATTAAACTTTTTCAAAAATATTAATTTCCAAATTCAATTTCACGCAATTTCAATTATTTCTAAATTCTTTTAATAAATGCATATTAGAAAATAAAGAATTCAAATAATATTAAAAAAATTCAATTCCATTTTTTCAAAAATATTAATTTCAGAATTCAATTATTTTCAAAAAAGTTTACTCTATATTTCTTTTAATATTCAATTATAGTATAAAATTTTAACTGAAATTCATTTATATGAAATGAAAATCAATTTTTTTTAAATTCTACAAGAATTTAATTATTTAAATGCAAAAGTAAATAATTTATTGAATAATCGAATGTTTCTCAAAATTAAATTCTCATAAAGAATTTTAGTAATAAAATTTATAATAATTCAATGCTTTTGTCATGTTGAAATTAAATTCTTATAAAAAATGTTATCAACAAAATTTTTAAATTATTCAATTCTTTGGACGAATTTGAATAAAATTTTTAAGAATAATTACATTTTTCGAGGAATTTGATTTAAATTGCATTAAAAATAATTGAAATTCTGCAACGAGTTTGATTATTTATGAAAATAATTGAATTCCTAAAAGAATTTTATTTTTTATAAAAATAATTGAATCCCTGTAGAAATGTAATTATTATTTATGAAAATAATTGAATTATTGCGAAGGAATTTATAATAAAAATTTGTAAATAATTGAATTCCTGTAAAAAATTGTATTATTTATGAGAATAATTGAATTATTGTGAAGAAATTTATAAAAAAAATTTGTAAATAATTGAATTCATGTAAAATTTTTTATTATTTATGAAAATAATTGATTATTTGCGTAAAATTGTATTAAATTTTTTTTTAATAATGGAATTCTTTTGGAAAATTTCATTGAAATAGTAAATATTGAAAATTATGGAATTATAGAAAACATTTTTAAAAAATTGAAATTTTGACAAGAATTTGATTAAAATTTTGTAAAATAATTGAATATCAGAGAAGAATTTTATTATTTATAAAGAAAATTAAAATTTTGACAAGAATTTTTAAAAAGTTTTAAACACAATTGAATTCAGTAACTACGTTAATAAGTTAGTTAGTAACTAACTTACTATTCTCCCTCGAGAAGCTAAATTTGTTGAAGTTTTACAAATCGTTGACTTTGGTGTTTTATTTAAAATGAAATTTCATTCGTATTTAAAAATAACACAAAAATAGATTATTTTAATCCTTTTTGGTGTTAGTTTAATCCTAGAGGAATTAAACAGTTGCTGATTATTTTAATCCATTCTGGTGTTATTTTAATACATCGCGTTTTACTGTAAAATTAGTGACCCCGAAAATCTTTCTATATATCAAGTTGCATAAAAAACTATTAAAAATAGTATATTTTTTTGCAAATTAGTCGCCAAGGACTTTAGTTGAAATAAAATTGTTACAATTAATTTAAAACTAAATGCGAAATTTAAAACCTTATAGGTAAAAATATTAAAATATTAGTTTTAACACTTTTTAGTGGAGGAGGATTTTTACTGCATCTTTAAATATTTAATCTCTCTTTTAAAATTAAAGTCAAATCCTTCTCCACTTTTACCAAACGTATCAACTTAATAAAAGCTCGTTTTATTTATATTTACTTAGCCTTAAAAGTTATTCATTTACAAAATGTTTGGTTAAGAACAACAAAAGAAAATCTCTCAACTTTTAAGGAAAAAGACTCAACGAGTACAAAGATAGATGAAAACATACTTGAAACTTTTTTTAAAACTCAGACTATATATTTTACCGCATATTTACTTATTTCATTCAACATTCTACACTATTTTGTTCTGCTTTATTATTCAATTCGTTCACTTTTCTAAATAAATTGACAAGTTGTCCTTGTCTTCTTAGTAGAGCTTTGTCGGACAAATTAAATTCCTGTCCAATATACTTTCGTAATTTTGAAATGTTGGTAAAATGAAAATTTCCCCTTATGACAATTCGGTCACATAGAAATTCAATCAAGTAAAATTTCTACCATATATATGAACGTTCTGACAAGTAAACATTGAATTAAATAGAAATTCAGTTCAATTAAATGCTAGTAAAGTGAAAATTATGCAATTTAGAAAATTGCTCACATGTAATGTCTGTTGAATAATATTTTGTAGAAATTAACATTCTGTTAGGATGTAATTCTTTGTAATAGTTTTTTAAATGTTAAAAATCACATCATCCTAGTGTTTCGTAGCATAGAAGAAGATAAATAAAATAAACCATTTTTAAATTTTAACATACAAATTTGAGAATAATGAGGATTTGCATAAATTATTGTCTTCTTCCATGAAATACAAATTTAAACCTTTTGCTTTATAACAATAGAAACATAAGCTAAACATATTTTATAAATTGACTTTAAATATAGTTAGATAAATGATTCATTAATATAGGTAATTTTTTATGTTATACAATAGTAGTTTATTAATTTGAGTCTTTCTCACAAGCGGTGAAATAATATTCAGATTAATATATGAGAACGGTTCAAAATTTCTGATGCAATAATATGAAGCGTGGGATACGTTTAGAATGTACCCTACCACAGTAAAACGTGAGGTGTTAAATTAACACCAGAATGGATTAAAATAATCTGCAACAGTTTAATCCCTCTAGGATTAAATTAACATCCAAAAAGGATTAAAATCATCTATTTTGGTGTTATTTTTAACTATGCATGAAATTTTATTTTAAATAAAACACCAAAGTCATCGATTTGTAAAACTTCAACAAATTTAGCTTCTCCAGGGAGAATAGTAAGTTTGTTACTAACTAACTTATTAACGTAGTTACTGAATTCAATTGTGTTCAAAACTTTTTAAAAATTCTTGTCAAAATTTTAATTTTCTTTATAAATAATAAAATTCTTCACTGATATTCAATTATTTTACAAAATTTTAATCAAATTCTTGTCAAAATTTCAATTTTTTAAAAAAGTTTTCTAAAATTCCATAATTTTCAATATTTACTATTTCAATGAAATTTTCCAAAAGAATTTCATTATTAAAAAAAATTTAATACAATTTTACGCAAACAATCAATTATTTTCATAAATAATAAAAAATTTTACAGGAATTCAATTATTTACAAATTTTTGTTTTAATTTTCTTCGCAATAATTCAATTATTTTTATAAATAATAAAATTCTTTTAGGAATTCAATTATTTTCACAAATAATAAAACTTAATGCAGAATTTCAATTATTTTTAATGCACTTTTAATCAAATTCCTCGAAAGATGTAATCATTCTTAAAAATCTTATTAAAAATTGTCCAAAGAATTTAATGATTTAAAAAACTTGTTAATAACATTTTTTATAAGAAAATTTTTATGAGAAAATTTCATTACAATATTCTACGCAAACATTCAATTATTTTCATAAATAATAAAATTTTTTACAGAAATTCAATTATTTACAAATTTTTTTTATAAATT
The DNA here is from genome assembly GCA_032872475.1 of Leptopilina myrica (nomen nudum). Classification (NCBI taxonomy): domain Eukaryota; kingdom Metazoa; phylum Arthropoda; class Insecta; order Hymenoptera; family Figitidae; genus Leptopilina; species Leptopilina myrica (nomen nudum). The sequence goes on along the minus strand of CM065458.1, from coordinate 56,423,188 downwards.
TCTTCACAATAATTCAATTATTTACAAATTTTTTTATAAATTTCTTCACAATAATTCAATTATTTTCATTAATAATAACATTTTTACAGGGATTCAATTTTTTTCATAAATAATAAAATTCTTTTAGGAATTCAATTATTTTCAAAAATAATAAAACTCATTGCAGAATTTCAATTATTTTTAATAAATCTTATTAAAATTCGTCCAATGAATTTAATGATTTACAAAATTTGATGATAACATTTTTTATAAGAATTTAATTTCAACAAACATGAAATTAATAAATTATTTATTTTTGTATTTAAATAATTGAATTCTCGTTGAATTTACTAATAAAAACGGTTTTAAAAATGAATTTTAGTTAAAATTTTAGAATATACTTGAGTATTATAAACATTATAACCTGGATTTTTAGAAATAATTAAATTTTGAAAAAGTTTCAAACTAAAAACATTGAAATTTTTAATTTTGTATATTTTTGAAACAAAAAATTCTGTAGAATTAATTCTTTTTAAATGTTTTTTTTAGTAAAAATTGATTCTCATTTCATAAAAATGAATTTCAGTTCAAATTTTATACTATAATTGAATATTAAAAGAAATATAGAGTAAACTTTTTGGAAATAATTGAATTCTGAAATTAATATTTTTGAAAAAATTGAATTTTTTAAATATTATTTGAAGTTTTTTATTTTCTAATATGCATTTATTAACAGAATTTAGAAATAATAGAAATCTCGTGAAATTGACTTTTGAAATTAATATTTTTGAAAAAGTTTAATACTTGGTCAACTTTAATTATTATAAAATATGAAGAAATCGATCAATATCTTCATGTTTTATACTTATTATAAAATATATTAAACTAAAATTTCATTCGTTGTAAAAAATAACACCAAAATTGATTATTTTAATCTTTTTTGGTGTTAATTTAATCTGCAACACTTTTTAATACCTCACGATTTACTGTGACCGAAGGTGTATCAATTGGTGTTTGCTCGTAAACAATTGTTGAATGTTAGGTAGTGATTGTAGTGGCTAAATTGAGATTTACGGCTGTATTAATGTAGATCTACTGAATTGACACTATTTTTTATTTTTTCAAAGTTTTACCAAACTTTTCAGTAAATTGCAACTGATCAGCTTTATCTTACATTTTATCGAACTTATTCAGTGATCAGGAATGAATCTATAACTTAACTATATAGACATTTCTTCACAGCAAGTTTCATTTTCTCTACCTTGAAGTTTGTTATTTACTCAATTTGTTACGTCGGTGAAGTTCGCAACGTTTATAGTCAACAATTTCTAAAGAAAAATAATTTTAAACAAATTTTTATAAATTTTTGTACAAAAAATAGTACGTTTAATTTTCTAAAAAATGATTTACAAAAAAAAATATTTGTGAACAAAAATTTTTATTCTTTTTGGTAGGAAAATAATTTTTTTTCTTTCAATCGTTGATCATAAACGTTGCGAACTTCACCGACGTAATTTGTTATCGATCTCAAAATGAGTTGCAACTATAGTGTTCAGAGAATCTCTCCTCTGTTAAAAAAAGAAAGACAGATTTCTCGCTTGAATGCTTCGTTGGGTTGCAACAAAAATAATTCCAGATTAAACTTAAACTGCCGAAAAGAAGTTACGATTTTTCTCTCTCTCCAATTAAATATAAAATGACCAGTTTTTATTGGGAATAAAAAATCTGCCGATTTTGCAAAGCCTATTAATTAGTTGTTTTAGTGGAGATTCACACGTGATGAAATCAGTTTCTGAACTGTTATATTGAGGAGGAAATAAAGTGAATCGAGGGCAATCTTTGCTTTGCGGTTATAAGCTTGAGTCAATATTGTCACGAGTTATATATTCGCATTGTCAGCATTTCGTTCGTCGATAATTTTCTCTGAAGGGAGAGATGAGATAGGGACCGAGTAGTTTGGGCGTTTCACACATATTCGCATTTGTGTGTAAATATGTACATATTAGTGGTATAGGAGAGTGCAGGGACAGGTTATTCCGGGCGCTCAATTATCTCTATACAATGACTCGATCGTATTGGCAAGACACAGTTTTCCGGCACCTACACGAGTTTACGTAATACACAGAGAGACCACATCGCCGTTGACTGATGATAGAAGCGTCTAGTTCGTTGCCAGAACAAGGTTATATATACATATCTATATACAATATTTGAATTCACGTACGCGAATCACCTACGCCATTTTTCTGATTCATTTATTTCTCTCTCTCTCTTTTTTTTACCCATTTTTCTTTTGAACCGCGAAATATTCGCGTATTACGCAATTCTTCAAGTTCAAATCTACACGTGTTTATATAATCATATTCACGGTTCATTTTACTGGGTTCTAATACACAGTAAATCGTGAGGTATTAAAAAGTGTTGCAGATTAAATTAACACCAAAAAGTATTAAAATAATCAATTTTTGTGTTAATTTTTACAATGACTGAAATTTTAGTTTATTCCATTTTTTTATAACTATAAAACCTGAAGATATGGATAACTCATAAGACTTAACATAACATAACATAAGATTTCTTCATGTTTTATAATATTTAAAGATGACCAAGTAATAAAATCATTATTTTATATTATAAGAATATTGTAGTTTTTCAAAATTATTTTCATTATTTTAATTCGATTATTGTTTCCAAAAATTTTTAACTACAATTTTACTTTATATCTATTATTTTTAATAATATTTAATTAATCAATTTCACGAAATTTCAATTATTCCTAAATTCTTTAATTAAATTCATCTTATAAAATAAAAACATCAAATAATATTCAAAAAATTTAATTAAACTTTTTCAAAAATATTAATTTTGAAATTCAATTATTTCCAAAAAGTTCACTCTTTATTTCTTGCAATATTCAATTATAAACTAAAATATTAACTGAAGTTCATTTTTACGAAATGAAAATCAATTTTTAATAAAAAATTCTACAAGAATTTAATTATTTAGATGCAAAAGTAAATAATTTAATGAATAATTGAATGTTTCTCAAAATTCAATTCTCATAAAGAATTTTAGTAACAAATTTTTTAATAATTCAATTCCTTTGTCGAATTTTATTAAAACTTTCATGAACATAATTACTTTTTTCAAGGAATTCAATTATAATTGTATGAAAAATAATTGAAACACTGCGATGAGTTTCATGAGAATTTTCAAATTTATTCATTTACAATTATTCAATTTTACAAAATTTCAATTATTCGGAAATTCTGCAATTAAATACCCGCGTGGAAGAGGAAGTTTGGGCGAAATCCAGCAAAGTATGGGAAACCTTGGCAAAATTCGGCAAAGCTTGGCAAAGTGTGGCTAATGAGCGTTTCCCAAGCTTTGAAATGTACATGATTTACAACGATTATTAAAGTAAAAAATCTCAATTTCTGGAGCTTGGCAAAGTTCGGCAAAATTCGGCAAAGTGTGGGAGAGTGAAAAATTTATTTTTCTGTTCTTATTTTTTTGAAAAATGAAAAATCTCAATTTCTGGAGCTTAGCAAAGTTCGGCAAAAGTCGGCAAAGTGTGGGAGAAAAAAATTATTTTTTTTTTCTTATTTTTTTGAAAATGAAAAATCTCAATTTCTGGAGATTGGCAAAGTTTGGCAAAAGTCGGCAAAGTGTGGGAGAGTGAAAAAACTATTTTAATTTTCTTATTTATTTGGAAAATGGAAAATCTCAATTTCTGGTGCTTGGCAAAGTTCGGCAAAAGTCGGCAAAGTGTGGGAGCATGAAAAATTTATTATTTTTTTCTTATTTTTTTGGAAAATGAAAATTCTCAATTTCTGGAGCTTGGCAAAGTTCGGCAAAAGTCGGCAAAGTGTGGGAGAGTGAAAAAACTATTTTAATTTTCTTATTTTTTTGGAAAATGAAAAATCTCAATTTCTGGAGCTTGGCAAAGTTCGGCAAAAGTCGGCAAAGTGTGGGAGAAGGAAAAATTTCTAATTTTTTTCTTATTTTTTTGGAAAATGAAAAATCTCAATTTCTGGAGCTTGGCAAAGTTCGGCAAAAGTCGGCAAAGTATGGGAGCATGAAAAATTTATTATTTTTTTCTTATTTTTTTGGAAAATGAAAATTCTCAATTTCTGGAGCTTCGCAAAGTTCGGCAAAAGTCGGCAAAGTGTGGGAGAGTGAAAAATTATTTTTTTTTTCTTATTTTTTTGAAAATGAAAAATCTCAATTTCTGGAGATTGGCAAAGTTTGGCAAAAGTCGGCAAAGTGTGGGAGAGTGAAAAAACTATTTTAATTTTCTTATTTATTTGGAAAATGGAAAATCTCAATTTCTGGTGCTTGGCAAAGTTCGGCAAAAGTCGGCAAAGTGTGGGAGAAGGAAAAATTTATTATTTTTTTCTTATTTTTTTGGAAAATGAAAAATCTCAATTTCTGGAGCTTGGCAAAGTTCGGCAAAAGTCGGCAAAGTGTGGGAGAAGGAAAAATTTCTAATTTTTTTCTTATTTTTTTGGAAAATGAAAAATCTCAATTTCTGGAGCTTGGCAAAGTTCGGCAAAAGTCGGCAAAGTATGGGAGCATGAAAAATTTATTATTTTTTTCTTATTTTTTTGGAAAATGAAAATTCTCAATTTCTGGAGCTTAGCAAAGTTCGGCAAAAGTCGGCAAAGTGTGGGAGAGTGAAAAAACTATTTTAATTTTCTTATTTATTTGGAAAATGGAAAATCTCAATTTCTGGTGCTTGGCAAAGTTCGGAAAAAGTCGGCAAAGTGTGGGAGAAGGAAAACTTTATTATTTTTTTCTTATTTTTTTGGAAAATGAAAAATCTCAATTTCTGGAGCTTGGCAAAGGTCGGCAAAAGTCGGCAAAGTGTGGGAAAGTGAAAAAACTGTTTTAATTTTCTTTTTTTTTTGGAAAATAAAAAATCTCAATTTCTGGAGCTTGCCAAAGTTCGGCAAAAGTCGGCAAAGTGTGGGAGAGTGAAAAAACTATTTTAATTTTCTTATTTATTTGGAAAATGGAAAATCTCAATTTCTGGTGCTTGGCAAAGTTCGGAAAAAGTCGGCAAAGTGTGGGAGAAGGAAAACTTTATTATTTTTTTCTTATTTTTTTGGAAAATGAAAAATCTCAATTTCTGGAGCTTGGCAAAGGTCGGCAAAAGTCGGCAAAGTGTGGGAAAGTGAAAAAACTGTTTTAATTTTCTTTTTTTTTTGGAAAATAAAAAATCTCAATTTCTGGAGCTTGCCAAAGTTCGGCAAAAGTCGGCAAAGTGTGGGAGAGTGAAAAAACTATTTTAATTTTCTTATTTTTTTGGAAAATGAAAAATCTCAATTTCTGGAGCTTGGCAAAGTTCGGCAAAAGTCGGCAAAGTGTGGGAAAAGGAAAAATTTATTATATTTTTCTAATTTTTTTGAAAAATGAAAAATCTCAATTTCTGGAGCTTGGCAAAGTTCGGCAAAAGTCGGCAAAGTGTGGGAGAAGGAAAAATTTATTATTTTTTTCTTATTTTTTTGGAAAATGAAAAATCTCAATTTCTGGAGCTTGGCAAAGGTCGGCAAAAGTCGGCAAAGTGTGGGAAAGTGAAAAAACTGTTTTAATTTTCTTTTTTTTTTTTGAAAATAAAAAATCTCAATTTCTGGAGCTTGCCAAAGTTCGGCAAAAGTCGGCAAAGTGTGGGAGAATGAATAAAATTTATTATTTTTTTCCTATTTTTTTGGAAAATGAATATCCTAATTTCAGAAATTGAGATTTTTCATTTTCCAAAAAAATAAGAAAACAATAATAAATTTTTCCTTCTCCCACACTTTGCCGACTTTTGCCGAACTTTGCCGAACTCCAGAAATTAAGAATTTTCATTTTCCAAAAAAATAAGAAAAAAAATATTAAATTTTTCCTTCTCCCACACTTTGCCGACTTTGGCCGAACTTTGCCAAGCTCCAGAAATTGAGATTTTTCATTTTCCAAAAAAATAGGAAAAAAATAATAAATTTTTCATTCTCACACACTTTGCCGACTTTTGCCGAACTTTGCCAAGCTCCAGAAATTGAGATTTTCCATTTTCCAAATAAATAAGAAAATTAAAATAGTTTTTTCACTCTCCCACACTTTGCCGACTTTTGCCGAACTTTGCCAAGCTCCAGTAATTGAGATTTTTCATTTTCCAAAAAAATAAGAAAAAAATAATAAATTTTTCCTTCTCCCACACTTTGCCGACTTTTGCCGAACTTTGCCAAGCTCCAGAAATTGAGATTTTCCATTTTCCAAATAAATAAGAAAATTAAAATAGTTTTTTCACTCTCCCACACTTTGCCGACTTTTGCCGAACTTTGCCAAGCTCTAGAAATTGAGATTTTTCATTTTGCAAAAAAATAAGAAAAAAATAATAAATTTTTCATTCTCCCACACTTTGCCGACTTTTGCCGAACTTTGCCAAGCTCCAGAAATTGAGATTTTTCATTTTCCAAAAAAATAAGAAAACAATAATAAATTTTTCCTTCTCCCACACTTTGCCGACTTTTGCCGAACTTTGCCAAGCTCCAGAAATTAAGAATTTTCATTTTCCAAAAAAATAAGAAAAAAAATATTAAATTTTTCCTTCTCCCACACTTTGCCGACTTTGGCCGAACTTTGCCAAGCTCCAGAAATTGAGATTTTCCATTTTCCAAATAAATAAGAAAATTAAAATAGTTTTTTCACTCTCCCACACTTTGCCGACTTTTGCCGAACTTTGCCAAGCTCTAGAAATTGAGATTTTTCATTTTGCAAAAAAATAAGAAAAAAATAATAAATTTTTCATTCTCCCACACTTTGCCGACTTTTGCCGAACTTTGCCAAGCTCCAGAAATTGATATTTTTCATTTTCCAAAAAAATAAGAAAAAAAATAATAAATTTTTCCTTCTCCCACACTTTGCCGACTTTTGCCGAACTTTGCCAAGCTCCAGAAATTGAGATTTTTTACTTTAATAATCGTTGTAAATCATGTACATTCCAAAGCTTGGGAAACGCTCATTAGCCACACTTTGCCAAGCTTTGCCGAATTTTGCCAAGCTTTCCCATACTTTGCTGGATTTCGCCCAAACTTTCATTTCCACGCGGGTATATATTGAAAAATAAAAACTTGAAATATTTTTAATAAAAATATTATTAAACTTTTAAAAAGAAACTTTAAAAAGAAATGTTATGAACAAAATTTTTAAAATCATTCAATTCTTTGAACGAATTTGAATAAGATTTTTAAGAATAATTACATTTTTCGAGGAATTTGATTAAAATTGCGTTAAAAATAATTGAAATTCTGCAATGAGTCTTATTATTTATGAAAATAATTGAATTCCTAAAAGAATTTGATTATTTATAATAATAATTGAATATCTGAATTATTGCGAAGAAATTTATAAAAATAATTTGTAAATTCCTGTGTAAAAAATTTTATTATTAATGAAAATAATTGAATTATTGCGAAACATTTTATTGAAATGTTTAAAAATAATTGAATTTCTGTGATGAATTTTATTATTTTTGTTCGACAAACAAAATTTTATTTTTATTAAAAAAAGTTTAGAATGTATTGTTTATGAAAATAATTAAATTTTTCCCAACGAATCTATTGGAATTTGTTAAAATAATTGAATTTGCAAGAAGAAATTCATTACTTTTAAAAATAATTAAATTCTTGTGATAAATATTGTTATTTTTGGAAGATAATTGAATTTTCCAAAAAACTATATTAAAATTTAAAATGCCTCAAAATAATGAAAATTGGGAAATAATTTTCTTATTAATCAACATAGTTGAAGTTTTTCGAAAACATATTTATTTAAATCATTGAATTCTTGAGAAGAATTTTATTAAAATAAAAAGATATATGTAATTATTAAAAAAATGTAATTAAAATTTTGTTTAAAATAGTTGATTAAGTTTTTAATAATAATTCAATTTTAAAAAGAATTCTATTAAACTTTTTCAGAATTTGAGATATTTTTTATTTAAATTCCTGTGAAATTGTATATATTAAAAATAATTGAAATTTTGCTATAAATTTAATTATTTATGAAAATAATTAAATAGTTACTAAGAATTTTATGAACATTTAAAAAAAATGATTCTTGACAAGAATTTTATTTATTAATGAAAATAAATTAATTATTGCAAAAAATTGTTTGTAAATATTAAAAAAAAAATTGATTTTCTGTAAAAAATTTTGTTATTTTTGAAAATAATTGAATTCATTATAAGAATTTTGATAAACATTGTTTTAAATAATTAATTTTTTGAAAATGTAGAAAATATCAGAATTTTATTGTAAATATAATTAAATCGTTTTAAAGAATTTGTTTATAATTTTCAAGAATATTTTTTCGATTTCCAGTATTAGGGAATTTAAAGCGTAGTAGAAATTCTAAAGGAATACAGAAATAGTAACTTTCAGTGGCTGAAATCTAAAAAAAAGTATCTAAATAGTAGCATAACGTGAAAAAAGTAGTAAATAGTAGGTTTTAGAAGATAATTGCGAAGCCTGTAGAAACGTAAATTTGTCATACTTGGAACTAAAAATACTCTAGAATTAATTTTGTGAAAAAGATTAAATCATTTTTTAAAAATTAATTTCCTGTTTTTATTTTGTCACGCAGTTTTAGAGTCACGCATTAAAACTCGAGACAGTCTGGTATAATATTTCAGAACTTTTCGAATTTTTAAACTCAAATTGTCCGTTTTTAAGAATGTATAGTCTATTTGACGGTATACTTGAAAGTATTTAATTAACATCAAGAATGTGGATCAATTTAATATTTAGTTCATATTTTTGGTAACAATCAAAACAACGACAAAACTGTTTAAAGTAAGATTAAAATGTTTGAAAAAATTTTTTCTTTTTGAATAAAACATTACGGACATCGTATTTATAACGCAGAAAACCAGGTCTTGAATTTGGAAATTAGCTCAGGAAGTATTATAATTTAACGTTGATTTGCTTTCTTGCTTCGTTAATTTTGAATTTCGCGCCAATACAACTCTGTGAGTTGCCGTTTAGATTTCTTGAAAACTCTCATAAACTATATAGATAATATGGGCGTGGTTTAAGATTGACTACTCGGGATTCTATTACATTTGCATAATTTGGAAAATAAATTTTAAGAAAATTGAGCAATTAATTACTTTCAGTCCTTACTGTATGCGGAAATAGTGTGAACTCTGACAGAAATGCGGAAACTGAGGTAATTCTGAAAGTTTGTAAAAAAAAGTCTACAACAAGGTTTCAAGAAAGGTTTGCATTAAGGTTCTCTTTCTTGTAATTTTACAAGTTAAATTCAGCCTAAAAACAAATGAGTTATAGACTTTTTTTTTACCTCATACGGCAGGATTCTTATCTCTTCTCTGTTCCTTTTTGCATCAGATTCGCTTCAACCTCATTACGTCTTGTTTCTTCTCACTTCACAGCTCTACGAATAGAACCATATCTTCGGAATCCTTTTCGCATCATTTTCCATCACTTTCAGTCGCTTGATGTTGTAACTTTAACCCCTATTCTTGCGAGCAGCTCTTTCCTTCTCGCCATCAGTCCTTCATTCATACGTCTCTAATCGCTCTTTCTTTTATCTTTCTCCATTCAACTCTCGAAGTCACTATTTTTTTTTTAAATATTTATTCTCACACGACTTTTTCCACAATAAATCTTTTTTTATCATCATCTCCATCACAAGGGAAAAATCTGGTAAATTTGACTACTCTTTTTGCAATATTTGTGACGCGATCTGAAGAACCCTTAGAAGCAAAATACTTTAAGGTTATGTTAGAGTTACTTTTTTGTTGATTAGAAGTTTCTTTTTACTTTTTCCAACTTAAAATCAGTGTGTTTATTAAATATTCCAATTATAATGAAAACTTAAATATTAATGATTTATATTCACAGTTGACCCTTTTTTGTATTTTGATTTAAAAGTTTGCAAACATAACCAAGAATTTTTTGCTTCTAAGGCCTCTTTCTTCATATCGCGTCACATTTATAGTTTTAGCAGACGTTAATAACAAATTGTAGCCATAGCAACTATAAAACCATATAAATGAACTATTTGAAAAGTTTACTAAATTTTACAGTTTTCACCCATTTATGATAAAGAGGATACTTTTATTTTCAGTTTCGATTTTTGAACATATAGTAACAGTGTAGGTATTTTTATTCTTAAATTTGACTCTCACGGTAAAAATAAAATCCATTATATAATTCTGCACAACTCAAACGGCATATTCTAACAAAAAAAAACCCTTTTTATACGTTCATACTTTTATGTATATCGAAACTGGTTTTCAATTAAATGCTCACGAAACTGTCAATCATGGATATGATTTTAGCTTCATGCATGAAATTTATAAACTTATATATACGTGTATTTTATAAGAGACGACAGTTAATGTATTATTATTAGCGACGAAATGAATGGAAGTGAAACTTTTTATGAGCTGTGAAGTGGAAGGGCAAATACGTATTCGAATTACGTGGGTGGTAATTTTGTTATTCACTAGGCTCCACATACAATCTCAACTTGGATATTAAAGATAGACATCACTTCATCTCCTCACGCGGAGAAAAATAATAATCTTGTTATGATCCAAGTTTTTGATTTATTCTTTAACAACACGTCTGTAATTATCAATCAATTCAATCTATGGGATAGTAGCATCTGAATTTGCCATTATTTCCTATAACAGAACATAAAATTTTTTACTTTACTCTTTTTATTTTGTATGTGAAAAATTATTAATTAGAAGATATTGTTTTTCTTCTGCTTTGAATGTAGTGCAATATTAAAATTATGTCTTTATTCACCACAACTTTGATCATCTCTGGTATTTTTTATAAAAATTAAAAATAATTTTATAGTTGGTAATATAGTTGTTTTCATACTAAGAAAAATCAGTTAATTATCCCGTAATTTACTTAAAGTAATTCTGGCTAATTTAATTAGAGTAGCCAAGTTAAATATACCCTAACCACAACGTTGATTACCGTAACCAGTATTATTTACAAAGTTAAATTAACCAGAAGAATTTTTTTCCGCTGTAAAATCGTTTGTAGTAAATATATTGCGCAATTTCCAAATACACTATAGTCAAAATTTTCGTTAATTTAACAAAAAAAACAATGTTTCTTTTATTGTTTAAATTAAATTTTTGATAAAATGGATAAAATTTTTTGAATTTTTGGGAAATTAGTTTGTACACATAGAAAACATACTTTTGAAATACGAAAATATTTTTAGGAGATTCTAAATATATCTACTGTTTTGATTTGGAAATATTATTTGTTTGAATAATACCTAAATTTATTTCAAAAATATATTCTGTTTTGTACTAAACTAGAAGTTTATTTGAAAACTATGTTTGATTCAAACTTAAAAGTTGATAATTTAAAATCAACCTTATAATTTGTGTTTGAATTAAACATATTCAAATTCTTCTGAAATTGGTTAAATTTTTTAATATATATTTAATTGATATTCAAAAATAATGAATTTACAGAAGAATTTAAGTTAAAAATACTGAAAACATTGGTTTTTGAAGCAATTACAAATGTATTGTTGAAATTTAATTTTCCTCTATTCAATGATTTTTCATATTTACTACTTTAAAAAAATGTCTCAAAAGAATTCAATTATTTTAAAAATGTTTATAAAATTCTTTTTAAAATTCAATTACGTTCAGGACTTTTGATAAAATTCTTTGCAAAATTCAATTTTCAGGAATTTTCATAAAATACTTTACAAAATTTAATTATCAGGAATTTTAATAAAATACTTTGCAAAATTCAATTATTTTTCAGAATTTTAATAAAATTCCTAGAAAAGTTCAATTATTTAAAAAAATTTTAATAAGATTCTTTGCAAAATTAAATAATTTTCAGGGATTTTAATAATATTTTTCGCAAAATTTAATTATTTTCAAGAATTTAAAAAACATTCTTTGGAAAAATTCAATGATTTTTAACACAATTTTATACAATTACTCAAATTTTTCGAAGAATGAAATTATTGTCAAAAATTTTTTTTTTTAATTTGTGAAGAGAATTCAATTTATTATTTACAAACTTGTTGATAATGTTCTTGATGAAAATTCGAATTTCAAGAAACATTCAATTATTTTATAGAACGTTCATTTTTGTTATAATTGAATAATTGAATTCTCGTAGATTATTCTAATAAATATTGATTTAAAAATGAATTTCAGTTAAAATTTTAGATTATAGTTGAATATTGAAAGCAATATAACTTGATTTTTTTTCAATAATGGAATTTCCAAGAAGAAATTTATTACTTTTAATAATAATTGAATTATTGTGGTGAATATTGTTATTTATGAAAATAATTGAATTTTGAAAAGAATTTTATTGAAATACCTCAAAATAATTGAATTTTCGGAAGTAATTTTTTTATTATTTAAAAAAACATTTTATTAAAATTATAATTAAAACAAATAATTTCTTTCGAATAATTTTATTAAATTTTTGAAAATAATTGAATTATTGCGGAAAAGTTTATTAAAATGTTTAAAAAGAATTGAATTTTTGTTGAAAATTTTATTACTTTTGAAAGGAATTGAAATATTCATAAGAATTTTATGAACATTGTTTTAAATAATGAATTTTTAAATGTTATGAAAATTTTATTAGTTTAAATCATTGAATTCTTGTCAAAAACATTATTTGTCAAAGTAACTGAATTTTACGATTATGAAAATAATTAAATTCATGCTTAGCATTAAATCAAAAAATTTTTTTGAAAAAATGGAATTTACATGATTATTGGGAAAAATATGTAAATTGCATAAAATTTTGTTCAAAATTTTTTCAATATTAGCGAATTAAAAGTAGTGGAAATTCTCTAAAAAAAATATTGTTTATATTCTTTGTTCGGAAAGTTAAATATACCTATATATAGCTAATAATTTTTTTACCTTCTCTATTCTTTAGAATAATTAAAATTTTCGTAATGAAGTTTTTTTTAATTCAGGTATCAGATAACAATTTTTGTGAAATTCAATTTTCCTCGTACAAGAAAGTTTATTTTTAATTTAAAGAATCTGATGCCAAATTTGAAATTAGTATCGAAATTTGTTAAAGTTTTTTTTATATACTTTAAAGTTTGAAAATATAATATATTTTTAAAATTTAATTCTAATTAGTTTTTCAGTTATGTGTGTCATAATAATTATTTCTTTAAAAATTACTTAAATTAAAATGACTTGAAATTGTTTACAAGAAACACTGTAGCACAACATTCCCGCGCGCTTGCGGGCGGATAATTTGGCTAGTAAATATATTAATTGTTATTTCAACTAACTAAAAATTGTTTATACCAAAACATCTTGGAAATGACTACCAAACCATATCTTAAAGACGAAATTGAAGTCCGCAACGTTTTTAAAAACGAAAAATCAAAAAAGAGTTTTTTTTTTAAATAAAACTTATCTCTAATTTTCACGTGCCTTAATTTTTTTTAGAAATCAGTTGTCACTAAGGATTTAATGATCAAAAAATAACATTACATACAATCAAAAATAAAAGTACCATCCCATTATTTTTTTGTTTTCGTTTTTAAAAACGTTGTGGACTTCAGTCTCCATTCTTAAAGTAAGTTGCTTCTGTTTGGCGAGATTTATACAAAGTAAACTTCACTGCAATAAATACATTAGTTATAAAGCATAAAATAATTTAATTCGAAATGGCGAGTAATTCGCGGATGAGATATATTATGTTATAAACGTAAATAGTTTAGTTGCGTACTTGAAGTGCATGACATGAGTGGACCCCCGAGTCTTTGCACTTTAGGCAGAAATTACCGTTCAAGCAATTTCGAAACTTCAATTTCGAGTCACACAGAAGCTGCATTCCATTGCTTCTTGCGGACGATCGACGAGAGAAACTAACTCTCTCTCTCTCAATTTCTAAGCCACCGCGATACGATGCAAGTACCAAATACCCATCTCGCGTAAAGTTAGTTTCCTGTTGGTGATTTCAAATTTTGTATATAGCCTCCTCTCTCTGGTCGCGTGGTGGTATTTTCCAACTATAGCCGCACGAGAACCGTTTTCGCATGGATGGGTCATCTAAAAGTGTTCCTTCCGTCCATTGCAATTTTCATGTTGAAGAAAAGCCCCGAGAGTTCAAACTATATACGAAAACGAACGATGATCCACAGGGACTTGAAAGAGTTCCAACTTTTCGATCTTGTTCTACAAGCCCCAGACTGGAAAACTCTTCAAGATTCCATTTCTCGTGTGACACACAAGCAGGGCGCGAGAATGAAAAAGAAGCTTAATCTCGTCCGGCAAAAACAGGGGAAAAAAAAGAAGAACCATAAAAACACCTGGGTCTGTGATGGGTTCTCTTCTCTTTATTTCCTTACTTAATCCTCTTTTCACGAAATTTTCTCCTTTATCTTCAAATTTACATGTTAGGAAATATTATGTTGCGCCATTTAGAATAAACATTCTCATGCTTCCAAGTTATAGAAATTTTAATATATGAGGCATTCCATTTCAAAACGAGACCCCCCTTTATAAACAATTGCCATTGTAAGGCAATTTTCAAATAATTATTTCTCCTATGTATTGGATTCAAACTTTATTTACTATTAGTATTTTCAAAAGAAAAATTTCTCAACCCTACGATAGTATAAAATTCTTCTTAAAAAATAATATTATTTATGAAAAAAATTAAGTTTGAAAGATAACCTTTTAAATATCTCAAAACACGTTATATCCGATTTTCTTGAAAGTTATGTCAAAATAAAGCTTAAATATTCTAGTTTAATTTCCTGTCAACATTATAATGGACAATTCAGGGGATTTTATAAAATTAATTTATTTCTATAAGAATTTCAAAGGTTATAATGTATTTACTGAGCGGAATTTGTTTTTTTTAAAGTTTTGTACAGTTTAACCTCTGATATCTTTGTACAATTTAATTAATTTCTTAAATTCCCCTAAATTGTCCATTACAATGTTGGCAGGAAATTAAACTAGAATATTTAAGCTTTATTTTGACATAACTTTCAAGAAATTTGGATATAACGTGTTTTGAGATATTTAAAAGGTTATCTTTCAAACTTAATTTTGTTCATAAAGAATATTATTTTTTAATAAGAAATTTATAATATTGTAAAGTTGAGAATTTTTTCTTTTGAAAACACTAATAGTAAATAAAAATTGAATCCAATACATAGAAGAAATAATTATTTAAAAATTGCCTTACAATGGCAATTGTTTATAAAGGGGGGTCGTTTTGAAATGGAATGCCTCATATATTTATTTATTGAAATATAGAAAACTCGAGAGCACTACTTTAATGAATTCTGTGAGAGATGTGGAAAAACCTTTTCATTTATCAGAGAAAATATTTTCCTTTTAGATGGCAAAAATGTTCAATGATTTTGATAAAATTCTTTCATTTTTCAAAAACAAATTTTTTTCGTCTACTTATACATCGTTGGGGAAATGTTTTTCCTTCGGTTCGAATGTTTAAAGGGAAATTATGTTTATTATAATTTTTATTATAAGGGAAAGCAAATTTTTTCTTAATTAAAATTTAAAAATTCATTCACCTAATGAATTTTAAGTTAATTTGAAATTAACTTATCGTTTTTTAAAAATAAAACAAGAATGGCTACATGTCAGTAAAGTCAGTAAAGTTCGGGACAATGTCAAGAAAAAAAAATTTATCAGGTAGATTAAGAAAATTGAGACTTTTTCGACTTTTCTTGGTAACATTGCAACAAAATACCACAATTTTTAGTAAAAAAGTGTAACTTATCTTGATTTTTCAAATGTGATAAATAACTATAAACAAATCTTTCAAAACTTGTTTTTGGATCATTTTTTAACGTAATATAATTAAATTCTTCAATTAGATCTACAATATATTTTTTTAAATAGTCGAAATTTTGTAATATTTGATTAGAAACAATTTATTTATTTCAAGTATTTATTTAAAAAATTTTAAAAATCAACTTTTTATGAATAATATTATATTATTATATTACTATATAATATTATTACAAAAATCTAAAAAATATTCTCTTAATAATCAAATTCTATGAAACGATTCAATTACTTTCCAAAAGTATTTAAAATTCAATTAGCTTCATAAATAATGAAACTCATCAAACACTTTCAATTTTTTTGATACTGTTTTAAATAAATTAATCAAAAAATTCGATTTTTTTAACAAACAAAGTTTTTTTTTACAAGAATACAATTATTTACAATAAAATTTTTATTTTTCCTAAATTTCAAAAAAATTAATTATTTAAAGCAATGTTTATCAAAATTCTTATAACGAATTTAATTATTTTCAAAAATATCAAAATTTTTCACAGAAATTCAATTTTTTTTAAATATTAAAAAATTTTTTTTTGCAATAATTCATTTATTTTCATAAATAAATAAACTTCTTGTAAGGAATCAATTTTTTTTAAAATGTTAATAAAATTCTTAGTAACTATTTAATTATTTTCATAAAAAATGAAATTTATAGCAAAATTTCAATTATTTTTTATATATACAATTTCACAGGAATTTAAAAAGAAATTTCTCAAATTCTGAAAAATTTAAACCGAATTCTTTTTAAAATTTAATTATTATTAAAAACTTTGCATAGTTCAATGATTTTCAATATCTACTATTTTAAAAAAATTTCCAAACAAAATCCAATTATTTTCATGGTCAGTAAAAATTTCTCCGGAATTCAAATATTTGAATTAAAATTTTCATAAACTTTGTCAAAAGAAATGAATTATTTTTGAAAATTTAAATAAAATTCTTCTCAATTATTCAATTATTTTCATAAATAATAAAATTCATCACAGAATTTCAGAAATTTTTAATACAATTTTGTAGGAATTTCTTGAAAAATGAAATTACTTATAAAAATTTTATTTCTATTCCTTGAAAATATCAATTATTTGAAAAAAAGTTATTCGATTCCTTGGAAGAATTCAATTATTTTCAAATATTTTAATAAAATTGTTCGAATAAAAACAATAATTTTAAACAAAGTTTTAATTAATTTTTTAAAAATAATTCAATGTTTTTAGATTTTAATAAAATTCTTCCAAAGATTTAAATTAGTTTCATTAATAATTTTTCAAATAACTTTAATTATGTCGATTAATAAGAAAATTATTCCCTAAAATTCAATTATTTTGAGGTATTTTAATAAAGTTTTATGCAAAATTCAATTATTTTTAAAAAATAACAATATTTATCTCAAGAATTTAATTATTTTTTAAAGTAATGAATTTTTTCTTGAAAATTCAATTATTTTAACAAATTCTACTAAATTTGTTGTTAAGAATTGAATTATTTTCATAAATATTAAAATGCTTCTTAGGAATTCAATTATTTATAAAAAAACAATTAATAAAATACCACACAGACATTCAATTATGGTTGAAAATTTTAAAAGAAAAAATCTTAAAAGAATTCAATTTTTTTTATGAATTATAAAAAAATTTTTATGTATTCGATTATTTAAATTATAAATTACATAAAATTTGTCGAAATAAATAAATTATTTAAACATTTTTATAAAATTCTTCACAAGAATAAACTAAATTATTTTTCTAAATATTAAAATGTTTTGATGAATAATAAAATTCGTTGCAGGAATTAAATTTATTAGCAGGATAAGAAAGAAGTAAATATTTTTTATGAAAATTAGGAAAAAATGAGGAAAATAAAAAATATGGAATTACATTTTTGTCAATTTTGTGAAGAGTCTAAAGCAATTTTTTTTTGGTTAAGTTTAATTCTTCCATAGCTACTTTTTAACTACATTTTTTAGTCGAAAGCAGTAAAAATTTCGTGCAAACTTTACTATTTCGCAAAATAAATTTTAACAAAAATTAGTAGAGTTTACATCGTACAAATTTGGGATAAATTTTCTCCTTTGGAAATAGTTTAAAATTGTCAGAAATTATTAAAAATTTCAGGCAGTTTAAGTTTTATTAAATTAATAGTAAAAGTTATTTTAATTAATTTTGTATTTCCACGTAGAAAATTACTTCTACAATAAAATGAAATAATAAATACGTCAATACTTGTTAAAAATAATATTTTCTTTTTGTTACAGGTAAGCACAGTTTTCCATTTAACAAAACCTCATACGTAAGTACAGAATATTAATGATCTTAAATGAGACGAAAGACAATTTTTCATCATTAGAAGACCATTAAAGTATTATGTAATCACAAGTTTTTTCTTCTACATAAGTAATAATAATAATCATATTTTTTAAACTCATCTTCATATCTTACGTGACATGATTTAAATGAACCTTGAAATTTTTAGAGAGTTTCTAAATATGTCAAGTTTTTTCTCATTATATTCTCAAATTATTTTATCCAATTTATAACTTGTAAAAGTACATGGATTTTTTTTAAACTTTATATAAATAACTTTTTGTACTTTTGTCTATATATAGATATTCATTTGAAAAATTTAGATCCGTGTGATAATTTTCAGTATAGTTTCGTAAAATGTTCAGAAATTTTAGCTTTCAGCACAAAGTGCAAAATTATTCAAAAGTAATTTTAAACTATTTAGTGGATTATACTCAGAATTTAGAACTTTTTACAGAAATCTTCCCTGCTCTCTATATCATACAAATGTGAATTTTTTAAATAAAATATTAGAATATTTTTTCATAAATTTTCTCTAATGGATGTTGATTTCTTTATAGTTTTAATTCTATATTGAAATTTTTATTTAATTTGTAAAAGACGCAGAACATAAGAAAAATAATTTGTTTATAAAAAATTTATTAAATGTGACGCGCTCCGAAAAAATCCATATTTAGAGTATAAAGCTATCTCTGAAGAGTACTTTACGGATAAGTTTCTCATGTACCCTTCAGGTAACTCTAAGGTCACCTTGAAGAGAAGCCATGAGGAAACTTTCAGTCAATATTTTTTTTTCTACCCAAACTATGATTCAAGTATTAGACAAAATTATTTTATAAGCAGCTTAACTGAGCATTATTTAGCACGCACTTTTCAGATAGAATTTTATCTTCCACCGCGGATACTGAAATAGAATTTTATTCTCTTGCACAACTCCGTTTTAGATATCTTGATATTGCACTTATTTTCCAAATAGAATTGTTTTGTTTAACTTATAGCACATTTTATGAACGGAAACCATCATCGTTATTACGTCTTGCTTAGGTACCTAAATAATATAGTCGACTCCATTTTATAGGCGCAGTCTTCTACAATTATTGTTACAGCACTTTGATATTTTCAAAATTTTAAATTTTACGAGTTTAAACTTAAAAGTTTTATTAAAGTCTTATTAAAGAATTTTATGAGAGTTCTAATAAAAAGTTTCATTCCTTAATATAAAATAACAAGTTGAATCAATATATAAATAATTCTGTTGCCTTCAGGGAACGTTTATAAATGATGTCACGTTTTTGGGGTAGGACACGGGAGGGGGGAACTCTACCAAACGTGACACAAGGAATTTTTCTCATGTAAAAGTCAGCAAATATGTGTGACAAGAGAGTTGGGGGATTTGAAAATATGAAAAAGTGCGTGATATATCATTTATGAAAGGCTCCCTCAATTTACAAAAAAAAGACAGTTGGTCAGGAGTAAAAATTTGAAATTTTTGAGAAAATTTACCCATACAGAATTTTAAGAATTTATTTATTAAACTTCAAAAACTTCCTACTGTTACGTCAAAACAAGAAACCTTTTTAAATATACCTAACGTTCCTTGTTTTAAATTAGTTTCATAAATGAATCGAATTTGGGATGAGGATAAGTTAATGAGCCTACTAAATGTTGTGAGAGAATAATTTATTTAAAAACCAACAAGAAAGAAAAGAGTTGACAAAAATAGAATGAGTACAAAATTATGAATCTTACTTAAAGAATAACGATTACTTGTCGTGTGATGTTAATCTTGTAATCCGATCTTGAAATTGTTTTCACTTTTAATAAAATGTTCAAAATTATTATTTAGAGTTCACTTTTAAATAATGTTCAAAATTAATAGTTGTACTTCACTTTTAAATAATATTTAAAAGTAATACTTGGATGTTGATTTGAAATTGAATTCAAATTTAATACTTGGGGAAATAGTTCACTTTGAACGTTATACTTTGAAGATTAATACTTGGAGTTCACTTTCGAATAATAATACTGGACGATGTTCACTTGTTCGCAGGTAGATCCGGACTAATTGATTTCCAAAAAAGTTATTCTTTGATCTAACCAGAAATTGTCTCTCTTTTTATATAAAACTTTCTTCATGAGTGCAATGCTTTAAAATCATGCACGTGTTGATATTGGTTTAAGTGGGAGTAACGGTCGACTTTTGGGTCCTCCTCGATTTGGGAATTTTATAGAAAACTGCTCTGGGCGACTGATGATTTTCCTCTTGTTTGAATTTTAAATGAAAGACAAAAATAATGTTAGACGATTTGGATTAATTGAAATTAGTGTTACGTTAAAACAAGAAACCTTTTTAAATATACCTAACGTTCCTTGTTTTAAATTAGTTTCATAAATGAATCGAATTTGGGATGAGGATAAGTCAATGAGCCTACTAAATGTTGTGAGAGAATAATTTATTTAAAAACCAACAAGAAAGAAAAGAGTTGACAAACATACAATGAGTACAAAATTATGAATCTTACTTAAAGAATAACGATTACTTGTGGTGTGATGATTATCTTGTAATCCAATCTTGAGTCGTGATGAGCACTAGACGAAAAGGGATCGCCTAATTGTTGTCCTTAATGGTGAAGTATTTGTGCTGGTGTTTACACTAATGAGATAGTGTATTGTACTCCGAAAAATATCTGCTAGTCCCAGACGGTTGTCGCCTCTTAAGCAAATTTCGATGTGATACTTTAATATTAGATTTTTGTAGATACTCGAAAGAATTTCCAAATTTATATTTTTGGAAGTTGATAAAAGTTATAGTTCGAAGATCGATGAATGGGTTGTTGATTTGAAACTGATTTCAAATTAATACTTGGGGAATAATTCACTTGTAATGAAGTATGTTTAAATTAATAGTTGGAGTTCACTTTTGAATAATGTTCAAAGGTATACTGGGAGACTTTTCGTTTTTGAATAATGTTCAAAGCTTTACTGGGCGTTCACTTTTGAATAATGTTCAAAGGTATACTGGGAGACTGTTCACTTGTTGACGATTAGATGAATACTGCTGATTTCCAAAAAATTACTCTCTGGTCTCTGCTTAATTTGTCTCCCTTTCTATACAAAACTGTTCCATTGTTTAGAATCATACACGTGTCGTTATTACATAGATTGAGAGTGGGAGAGCAAGGTAACTATGAACACCTGTGCACTTTTTATGTTAAATTAGTTGGACTAATAGTTGCTCTTCATCTGATCCGTTGCATATTTCTACTTGCGACTGTGGACTAATCTTTTCTCTCTTCCTAATTTTTGTGTCTCTTCAAAATAGTGGCAGGGATGATCATAGCCTGTTTACTTTTTATGCTCGATGCTGCTGTGGACTAATCTAATTTTTGTGTCTCATCAAGCCCTCTCTTTGTGTATAGATGATTTTTCTTCCTTCCTGTGGCGAAGTTGTTTGAAGGTTGTTCAACTGATGCACTATCGTTATTCTTTTTACATGATTTTTAAATATTATTCTCTTTTCTTATTTTTGAGTCCAATTTCCAGGGAGTTAAATCACAAGAGTTGCATTAACGCATTCACATATACCGCATGGAAAAAGAAATGGAAAGATTTTCAGCAAATAATATAAAAGTATCGCCATAAGTTAAACCACCCAGGAGTGCTGGAACTATAAAGTATTGCTATTAAGATTAATTGCGTTGTAAATATTACAACCGAGTTTGTTTGCCACCGGAACACAGACGTATCCGGTATTTCCCAAAGGAGGTGTTCATAATATCCTTTCTGAGCTTCCCCATGGATTCACTATGCCCTTTACTTTTTGTATGCAAAAATCTGTCGACCATTTATCCACTTTGATGTATCAGTAGATTTTAAACTGCGTTTTATGAAATTCATTTAAGACTGTACATAGTTTCCAATTTGTGCCTCACTCTTGCACTGTTAACTTAAAAGTATCAAATGGCAACGAATTGATATCATAAAGTGGATCAAATCATAATTTTATACAAATTTTTGTATCATTTTGATCCAATTTAGTATCAATTTGATACTGTCAAGAAAACTGTGTGTACCTTTTGAACCATTTGATTTTGGCAAATCGCATGGCTAAGGGAAAAAATTGTTTAGGACCAAAGAATGTGACTATAGTGTCCAAAAAATTGTAAAATGTTCCAACACTTTTTGATGGACGAGTATTTTTTATTATAACATTTTTCTATTCTATACAACTTTGGAGCTTTAATTTTTAACTTTAGCAAAGTTGGTAAAATAAATTCCTCCCACCACTTCCAAATTTTTTGAAAATTTTTTCGTACATTACTACTAGATAGAACAATAAATTCAACGAATTTTAATTTTCTTCAAGAAGTTGAATTTTTAATTTGGGAAATTTGACGTAAAATGAATTATGACTTGTAATTAACTTTTCGAATCTAGGTGAGTTGAAAAACAAACTTTTTAATTATCTTGCTTCTGTTAATTTTTGTAATCATGTAAATATGGAACATCGATTATTTGATTGACATAATATTGACAATAATTTAATATATAAACTCTGTTTATTGTGTCATGCAATTCAAAAATATTGAAAATACAAAATAGTAATAATTTACAATTTACTTCAAAAATAAATTGTCAATCCTCCATCAAAGAAAAGACAGTAAAACCAAAACTGAATTTATCTTCAGATGGAATTTTCAGTTAAGCGATATTTACTTTAATCGAACTGTTTTTTGATAAACATTAAAAATTCTGTTGTATTTAAAGCAAATGCAATAAATATTCATCTTCGAACTTAATTTTTGTGTGAAAATGAGAAAATTGCGAATCTTATTTTTAAAGCAATATAACTTTATAAAGAAATCCTAATTGACTCTCCATCTAAGTGTCATTTATTTAAATTGTCATTTTATAATTCTTTTTTAAATGATGAATTTTCCGCCCTTTTATCTGATAATTATGTTTATTTATATTTTTCTATACGTAAAGTATTATGGAATGGGAAAATGTTAATTTTTATTAAATTTGAGATTAATGCAATAAAAATTTAAGTGAGTGGAATTTTTTAATGTCGTAGAATTTTCATTTGCACAAATCGTTATTAATGACCATTTTTCTTTAATTTCTTGAAAGTATCAAAGTGATGCCAAAAATCTGGAACAATTTTTTATTTTATTTCCCGAAAACGTTTTTGACAAAAATACTGAATTTAAAAAAATTAGAAGCTAATTTTCGTTTTTCAATTCAACATTAAAGATTTTTCATTTGAAATTGTTGACACTTTAATTATTTACAACATTTGCATTTAAAATTCTTTAAAAATTGATTTTAATTCGATATTTAACCACATAACTCAAAATTCACATAAAATAAACATTATTTGTCATAAAATTCATTGCACACAAAAAACCATTTAACAGAAGTAGCATTTGTCATAAATTTTATTTAACACTAATTTTATGTTACATAAAACTGATATAACATAATTCACACTTGACATAAAAATCGTAGATTTCTTTTGGCTTAAAAATTATTGAACACAAATTTCTTTCGACAAAAATCTAATTTTAGGTAAATTTTAATTATTATACAATTTATTTCACATAAAATTCGTTTGACAACAATTTCATTTGGCATGAAAGTCATTTAACGTAATTCTGATTTTACACACAAGCCATTTGACATAATTATTAATTTACATACAATGCACCTCACATAAATTTCGTTTGACATAAATATCATTTAACATAAATCTTATTTAACATAAAATTCACTGAATATAAATTTTATTTGGCATAAAGTTTATTTAACATAATTCTCATTTGACAGCAAATTAACTTTACATAAACTTAATTTAGTATAAATCCTATTTAACGTAAATCTCGTTTGATATAAATTTAATTTGGCATAAATTTAATTTAATATAATTCTCCTGATAAGTCATTATACATAATTCTCATTTGACGTAAAATTCATTTGACATAGATTACATTTTACTTAAAGATAATTTGACATAAAAATATAGGCGTGAATTTAAAAAAATGTCGAATCAGAATGTTGTTTATAATATCTAATTTGTTACTTTTTAAATTCGCTCAGATATTTTTATGTAGAATGTAATTATGTGTAAAATGCGTTTTATGTCAAATGAGAGTTTTGTTTAATGGCTTTTATGTCAATTGAAATTTATGTCAAATAAAATTTATGTTAAATGTAAATACAAGTTTATTTAACATAAAGAAATTTGACATAAAGATGTTAAATGTTTTTATGTTAAATGAACTTTATGTCAAATGAATTTGATGTCAAAATGACAATTATATTAAATGACATTTATGTCAAATGAAATTTAAGACACATGAATTTTAAGACAAAATAATATTTGAATCAAATGTATATAATGTCAAATGAAATATTTTAAGCAAATTTTACTTCAAATGAAATATATGTCAAGTGATTTTCATGTGAAATAAAAGTCATATCAATTGTATTTTTACTTTAAATGGAAATTATGTTAAATAATTTTTATATAAAATAAAATAAAATATATGTTGCATTAATTCTTTGTCAAATGACAAATGTTATATAAATTTTATGTTTAATGAAATATGTGTCAAATGGATATCGTAAAAAATACCATTTATGCGCAATAAAAATTGTACGTTTAATGAAATGTATGTGAAATAAATTTCAAATTAAAATGTTTTTTATACCACATAGATTTTATGTCAAATGATATTTACGTTAAATGATTTTATGCCAAATGACTATTATGTCAAATAAGATTTCGAAAGTATCATCAATTGATTACCATTTTTGATATTTTTAAGTAAACTGTGATGAAAAAATGATTAATTTTTTGATAAATGTCAATTTATGTAAATGATGCTTCGGCCATAAGTGAATACAATTCGTTTAAAGCAGAATGGTTCGAATTTTAGAAAAAGAAAATTGCTGTAAAAATTGAAAATTTGTTCAACTTGGCGAGTTGTGAAAAAAATCACAATGCGTCCTCTTGGATATGAGATCTCATTCAGCTCTGACGAGAAGTTGTAAGAGAAGTAGCTTACAAGCTTTAACAGTAAACTGTTCTTCTAGAGAAATTTTCTGTCTCGGTCGACAAAGGCTGCAATCGGATTCACGACTTGTTCAAGAGCGGTTTCTCTCATCCCTTAAACGTTTTTTTTTCCTCTTATTTTACTTTTCTCTCTTTTCCTCCTTCTCTTTCAATGAAATCGATTCCGGGTCAGTTAAGGTGTACTTTCAAACCGAAGGGCGTGACTTGTAAGCACCGTTGACGGTTTAAACTTTAATCGATAAACGAGTCCCTTGCCTTTTAACGAATCGTCCCTTATTCGATTATAGAGACGAATCTCACAATTGTTTTTAAAAGTAGTTAACAAAAATTAAAAGTAAATTCAAAAGTATAAGGGTGATTAAATGTCATTTTCATGTCCTGCCCAAAAATCTGGAATTCTAGTTCATATACAAAAGTTTTTGAAGTCAATTAATTTTCTTAATCACTTCTTTCACTTAAATTAACAATTCTTAGTCGCTAGAAATTCTTTGAAAAAATTTGGCAGAAGAATTAGAAGCAAAATGTCAGTGGTGTCCCCTTAAAATTCTGTTTTTTGCAACATATTATTTTATTTTTAATAAATTTGTGTTTCATGTAGTTAATGAAAATCTGATATTGCTTTGTAATTTATAAGCTGATTTTATTCTCATCATTCAAAAAATATTGTCAGTGAAATCTTTCAAAAATGTCAGTCGTGTCCCTCAAATTTCATACGTTTTTCTGATCTTCAAAAGTATATATAATTTATATCAAAACTCATTACAAATATTTTTCAAGTCATGTTGAAACATTTATTATTGTAATTAGAAATATTTCAACTCTTTAAAGTTGTAAGAAACTATTTCAGGAAATAATAAACCAAATCAGAAAAATTCTTATATTTTCTGCCTATCGTTTTTCACCTGATGAAAATTATAATTTGCTTCCATCTGTTGGACTGCACTATTATTTTTGTTTAATACATATTTTAGTCAACCAAAATAGAGTATCGTTACGTTCAAAATCCAACATCGAAAAATCAAAGTTAGTAGCATCAAAAATGATGATATTTGAAATTTAATCACCCATAAACAACATTTTCTTGAATTTAGTCCTGATTAAGTATCAAAGATGGTTCTTTACTATAAAGATGATGCGATGTAGCATTTCGGAGACGCATCTACTCATCATATCTCAATATATGAATGTGAATTTGAAGTTATATTAGAAAAAAAATGTTATTCATGTCCCTCGCGTATTTGAATATGATAAATGTCTTCTAAAGGATCCTTATTCTCGAATCCGATAGATTCTGACACATCTTATTCTCCTTATCATTCCAGCTCCTCATCACATAATCTGTGTATCTCCCAAAGGAAATTTCGTCTCCCGCTTCTGTCCCTAAGCTTCCAAAGCTATAATCATAAATTAAATATTTACGCCATAGGCACAAGTTGACGGTATTAGATCAATTTTCATACATGTCACACGGAGCTTGAAAATTTAAACTTAAAGTGACATTAAATTAGAAAAGAAAAGAGAAAAGAAACCAAAAACTGGTGGGAATTTTGATGTTGTTGATTGTAGGTGAAGTTGGGGAGGATAGATTTTCGTGCTACTGATCCCTTTGATACGATTCTGGGCCTTTCAACTTCCATTTCCTTCGCTAAGTTCTACTACTAGCCCCCGAGGAAATCTTACATTGCCTAGACAGGCCGAACGTGTATGGCGTGTGTGGTACGGTGTAGAATGTACAACATCTCGTCGCCATAACACGTCGGCACTGTCTATAACCCAACCTTGCGGCTGGCAGGACGCCTCTCTGGTTATGCTATCGGTTTACCCACGGGAGAGAGATGTGCGCCCTAGGAAATTATGATCGTCATTTTAGATCTCTCTTGTCAACGATGGTAACATATTTCCTAATTAATTTCGCTTTAATCCATACAGATTAATACAAATACGGTTTAATACTTTTGTTCCCAGGGACCTTGACGAACATTGATTATTAATTCCTCAATATCTTTCACACACACACACACTGTACAATATAATCCTAATCATACTAAACAATTAATAATAGTTGTTGAGTACCTACTTTAAGGATATTGCATTTTATGCAGGGACCATCACGGAAATCAAATTTTTGATTTCGTTACGATATTCCAAAACAAAACGAAATTATTAATGTATTTTGATTTTGATTCTGTAACGAAAAATTTACTTCCTATTTTGATTCTGATACTGTAACGAAACAAAATTTACTTTCTATTTTGATTCCGATACTGTAACGAAACAAAATTCACACCCTATTTTGATTCTGATACCGTAACGAAACAAAATTTACTTCCTATTTTGATTCTGATACTGTAATACTGCAATTCGGTTTTCTTATAGAAACAGAAATCGATTCGAATTCTATTTCAGATTTCGTAAGTAAAAACGATATTATCTTCTGATATATTTGACATTTGCAACAAAATTTAGGTTCAATGACACTTCTACATGCGCAGTGTATTATTTTATCAAAATTAAAACAAGAAAGATATTAGAACCAAAACGAAATAGAGTGGAATTTTGATTTTGATATTGGAACCAAAACAAAACACAGTTGAATTTTGATTTTGGAACCAAAACGAGGAATTTTGATTTTGATATTGGAATCAGAACTAAATAGAGTGGAATTTTGATTCTGACACCCATATCCGAATCAAAACAAAAGTATTTTTTAATCTTGTTTTGATTCCGTGACGGTCCCTGATTTTATGTATACTAATAACCCTCAACCTGAGCCCAGTCTAGCGTTTTTAAATGTAATTTTCATAGTCGCCATTTCTTTGTAACTATCACTTGAGTAGGCAAAAGACAGTGGGACCAAATCGAAAAACTATTGACAATGATTTTTTCCAAAATAATAAACGAATTTATTTTCTTGACATTTAACAAAATAATATAAGCTTTGAGTCATACTTTAAAAACTTAATCAAGGTTGTCACGCAACCTGAAAATCTGAAAATGTCAGGGAATTTTATAAAAATTGAAAAAACCTGGAACAGTCCAGGAATTTTGATCGAAATCCTGAAGAATGGTTGTTTTCTAATTATATTTATTCTTGAAATCTAATTTTACTTAAATAATTCAAAACTAATTCAATTTTAAAAGATTTGCATTCACAAATATCATAACTAGATGAACTTGACAAGATTTTCATTATAAATTTTGTAAAATTTCAATTTTTAATGAATTTCATTAACAAATTTAAAAAGCTAGAATTTAAAAACAAATCTTAATAACTAAAAATCTTCTAAAATTATTGAAATTTATTAATATATGTATATTTGATTAATTATTAAAATTATCGGATTTATAGAAGAAATTCAGTTAAAAACACTAAAACAAATTAAATTTTGAAGCAAATACAATATTATTGCAAAAATTCAATTATTTTTAAAAGAAATTTATCAAAATTTAAAAATATAATTGAATTTTGGAGAATAATTTTATTATTTATAAAGATAATTTAAAATTTAACGAGAATTTTTTGTAATTTTGGAATATAAATGGAGTTTTAAGAAGAATAATCTTACTTTTCAAAATAAAATCGAAAAAGTAAATTAAATTTTGTAAAAGTAAAATTAAAATTGAATTTAATAAAATTCTTCGTAGAAATTTAATTGATTTCAAAAATTATACATAATTCAAGTATTTTCAGTGTTTGCTATTTTAATAAAATTTTACAAAAAAGTGAATTATTTAACCCAAAATTTTAAGAAAATTACTCTCAAGAATACAATTATTTTCAAAAGTAATATAATTCTTCTCAAAAATTCAATTATGTTTGAAAGTTTACAAAAATTTTTGTCAAAGTTTTAAATATTCGTCAAAATTTAAATTTTCTTTATAAATAATAAAATTTTTCTCCGAAATTAAATTATTTTCAAAAATTTTAATAAAATTCTTTGCAGTATTTTAACTATTCTTAATATACAAAATTTTCATTAAATTTCTCGAAAAATGTAATTACTGTTAAATTTTTTTTTTTAATTAGTCTCTTCAAAATAAATAATAATAATTGTAATATTATTCGTTTTGATTAATATTCAAAAACATAATAATATAATTTTGATAAAATTCTTTATGAAAATTCCATTTTTTAAGAAACATTAAATTATTTAATAAATTGTTTATTTTTATACTTAAATAATTGATTTTTTGTAGAATTTTCTAATAAATATTGATCTAAAAATAAATTCCATTTAAAATTTTGGATTATAATTGAATATCATGTTCAAAAGTATTTATTTATTAAAAAATTCTACGAGAGTTCATTAATTTAACTCTAAAAATAACCATTTTATTCAATAATTTAACTTTATCAACAAAGTTTTAAAAAATAATTGAATTCTTTTCAAAAATTGAAATAAATTTTTGTTAAATAATTGCATTATTCGAGAAATTTGATAAAAATGTTGTATATTAAAAATAATTGAAATTCTGATAAAAACTTTATTAAAATTTTTGAAAATAATTGAATTTCGAAGAAAAATTTTAATATTTATAAAGACAATTTAAATTTTGACGAAAATTTTTTGCAATTTTGGAACATAATTGGATTTTTGCGAAGAATTACGTTACCTTTGAAAATAATTGAATTCTTGAGAGTAATTTTCTTAAAATTTCTTTCCAAATAATTGAATTGTTTTGTGAAATTTTTAAAAAATATTAGACATTGAAAATAATTGAAGTTTGAAAATTTTTTAAAATTAACTAAATTTTTACGATGAATTTATTAAAATTCTTTGTAAAAAATTGAATTTTCACACAATAATTTCATTGGAATTTTTGAAAATAATTTAACTCTGAGAAGAATGAAGGAAAAAATTAATTAAATTTTTGAAAATCTTAAAAATTCATTTGACGTAAATATCATTTAACATTATTCTTATTCTAAAAAAATGTTATGTAGCTTATTTTCTTTTAAAACTTGTCACTTGGAGTTATTTCGGGTCACTGATTACAAATCCGATGTAATAATATTTTCGTGCACAGATATTGAAGGAGGTTTAAGTATTTGTAAGACGTCCGGTGACAACGATTTTAAAGGTTTCTGTTTGTACTAAGGTCTTTGAATGAACATACATTTGAATGTGCAAGGAAAACTAAGAAATCGTACGTTATTCACTCGACGTATTTATTTTTAAACTTTAAATTCTTTTTTCCGCAAATAAGTGCAGATAAATTTTAAATATTTTATTTCTAATACCTTTAATAGAATTCGAAACCGAACAATGCTGAGCATTAAGCATTTTATATTTATTTTACTTAAAGACAAGAGACAAAATTTTAAATAATAATTGAATTCTTTTAACAAATTTTATAATATAAGTATAACATATTTAACCAAATTGTTAGTAAACCGCTTTGTTTAAAATCAATTATTTTTCGAATTTTCAATTTGAACTATTTGAAAAACATTATTTAAAAAAAATGTAAAGAAACTCGTCAAAAGAATTTAATTATTATCATAAAAATTTTTAATGCCATTTGTAGATTTATTTATATTTAAAATCAAATAAATTTAAAGTCGATAAAATAGTGGGAAAAATTATTTTAAAAATCGGAAATTTTGTTAAACGAAAGAAAATAGTAGACACCCTGTTTATGTTTATAATTTTACGAGTAAAAGTACAGAAAATAGATTGAAAAATTTATTTTTCATTCTTTTTCTAATTTAAATGCAACAATAACATGTCTCTGGTCGTACATCAAAAATATTTATGTTTCGAATCAAACGAAATTTTCATTCATCGCAATTGAATGTAAATTAAAAATCATGATAAAATGCTTCCTTAATCCTGAAAAAAATTGTTGCCACACCGCAACGGGTCATCAATTCTCATTGAGTTGGACATGTACATATTAAAAGCTGACGCCCTATATCATAGTTCATCATAATAATAAAAAAAAAACAACATCAGGTAATTTTTCAATTTAATTAAAAAGCTAATTACTATATTATAATATAAGAAGCGTTTTGTCGATGAAAAAAAGAATTGTTTTCTCGTGAATAATTAATAAATAATTCTCTCTATTAAATAACATCTCAGAAAGGAGAAAACTAATGATTATCATTCATTATCATTCATCATCACTATCAATATTATATTTGAATGAAAAAAAAAGAAAATTAAAATAATAGTTTAAGTAGCTGACGGATAATTTGCATTTGAAACTCGCGGTGGTCAATGACGATGAAAGTACGCAATTTAAAATTGTAGACTAACCGTTTTCAATATGGCTTGCCTTGTAATCAACTTAGAAAATGGAAACGTGCAAGAACCATTATTTTGCCACAGCACGGTTGTTAACTATTCAACTAATCACTCAGTTGCTTTTATATCTTTAACTACCGATTCACGAATTTTTTCTCGTTCCACTTTATTTTTTAGAAAACAGATTGATTTGCTTTTCAATAAATTTTTTGCAATATTGTATATTTATATTTTTTAATATTTCCAAAGCTATTGTAAAAGAATTGGGGTTTTTACCGACGATAAAAACAAATTGTTCTAGAGGTATTGCAAAAATTTTTATAGAAACAACTGTTTTTTTAAAGATTATGACGAAAAGAATTAGAAAATTTTGTGGAAATGTACTAATAAAATCTTATGAACTTGCAAAATGTTTCCAAGTGAATCCAAAATTGAAACTTACACTTTTTGGCCTCTATATTAGATCCTCCATTTTGAAAATTAAGACTTTGATACCAGACTCTTAGGGACCTCAAAAGATTAAATATTTCAAAAACTTGAATGAAATTCTTGGAAAAAATTCTAAATATTTTAATAAAATACTTGAAAATAATTAAAAAAAAAAAATTTAATAGAATTCTTTCAAACGATTCAAGCAGCAATTTTTTTAAAAAATTTATAAAATTTTATAAAATTAGTTTAGGTTTTCAACTATTTTTAATACAATTTTAAATAAATTTCTCGAAAAATGCAATTATTCATAAAAATTTTATAAAAATTCTTCAAAAGAAATCAATTATAGAAAAGAATTTCGATAGAATTTGATTGTCAACTAGACTTTTTCTTGAAAGAATATAATTATTTTCAAAAAATATTTTTAAATTTGAGTAATTTAATTATTTTTAATAGAATTTGAATAAGATTCTTTGATGATAAAAAATTTATTAAAAGAAAAGTTTAACAAAATTTTTTGATAAAATTCACTTGAAGTTCTGTTTAGAGATTCACTTATTTTCATTAATAATAAAATTTATCTTATAATTTCAAACATTTTTAATACAATGTTAATCGAATTTTTCGGAAAATGCAATTATTCTCGAAAGTTATATTAAAATTCTTCGAGAGAATTCAATTATGTAAAAATTTGTTATTGAAATTCTTTATATGGGAGTTTAATTTGAAGAAATATTCAATTTTTCAATAAATTATTTATTTTTGAATTTAAATAATTAAATCCACATAGAACTTTCTAACAAGAAATGATTTAATTTTAATAAAATTTTCCAAAAGAATTCAATTATTAAAGAAAAATTTTAATAATATTCTACACGAGCTTTCAATTATTTTCTCGAAAAAAATAAAAATTTTACAGGAATTAAATTATTTTAAATAGTATTTGCATACATTGTTTGGAAAAAATGAAATGTTCTGAAATTTGGCATTAAATCTTGAGCAGTAACTCGATTATTTTTTATTGATTAAAAAATTCTTTTCGAGGATTTAATTATTTTTGTCAATAAAAGCATTGTCAGAATTCTTCGTAGAAATTCAAATTTTTTTCAAAAAAACTAAAAAGAATTGTAAACATTTCAATTATCTTTATGAATGCAACATTTTTAGACAAAATTTAATCAATTTCTGAATAACATTATTTTCAATAATTTTTTATAAAATTGTTTGAAAGAAATCACTATTTCAATTGAAGTTTTTATGAAATAATTCAATTATTCTTTTAGAATTTAATAAAACTCTTCCCAAGAATTTAATTATTTAAGAATAAATGATTCTTCGAAACAATTTAATTATTAACCAAAAATAACAAAATTATTCCGGAAAATGCAATTATTTTGAGTCATTTTAGTAAAATTTGTTGTAAAATTCAATTATTTCCATAAATAACAATAATTATTACAAGAATTAAGTTATTTTTAAAAGTATTATATTTCTTCTTGTTAATTTAATAATTTAAAAAAATTACAATAAAACCTTTCGCAAGAATTCTATTATTTTTATAAATAATAAAAAGCTTTTTAGGAATTGATTTTTTTTTTTGTTAAATTTTAATAAAATATTACACAAAAAATCAATTATTGTGAAATTTTAATAGAATTGTTTGTAAAATTTACTTACTTTTAAAAAATTTTCTAAATTTAATGATTTACTCTATTTTAAAATAATCTGCAAACAAAATTTTCATGAATAATATCAATTTTTTAGAAATTTAATTATTTAAATAAGAATTTGTTTAAAATTAGTCGAAATAAGTGAATTATTTTTTTTAATTTTTTTATTCTTCGCAAGAATTAAATGATTTTTATAAATATTTAAATTCTTTCATAAATAATAAAACTCGTTTTAGAAATTCAATTTATTAGCATTAGAATAGGAAGGAAGTAAATATTTTTTATAAAAATTAGGAAAATGTCAGGAAAATAAAATATAGAATGTGAAATTTTCGTCAGTTTTATAAAGTTTCTAAACTGAGTTTTTTCGGTCGTCAAGTTTAATTTTTTCTATAGCAACTTTTTTACTACTTTTTTTAGTCTGAAAGCTACTTTTTTCTACTATTTTAAAATTAATTATCGAGTACGAAGTCCGTATTCCCGAAGAATGTTAATTCGTTACAAAATTCTTGTTAATAATTCTTCAAAACCTTTCCAAATTTTTTTTTATTTAATAAAATTTTTTTGTTCCCACCAAAAGAACATAAATCGCGTTAGTGATTCTTTCATTCCTTAAAACAGAATTTCTGTACGAAAAATGATCAGATGGAATCGTTCCTTAGTGGACGCAAGTCCAGACTCAAAAATAGTTAATGAAGAGAATATTATTATTTATAAGTAAGTTGCCTTTTCGATGTAACAATTGAAAAGAGTACATTTTTTTTAATAAAAAAAACAGAATGTTTGGATTTTATTTGAAATTAAAGAAAATTTGTCTTTACTATCGAGTTTATTTTTGTTTCTATCAAAAATAAATACTTGTGCGATGGCAAATGAGAAGTCCCTTTTTCGTACATGTCTAAAGGCTTTTCTCGTGTGAACGTGATAAAGAAAAAGAAGAGATCGAAAAAAAAAACGGGGGAGAAAGAGGGCGTGGAAAAAACTAGGCACCATAATCATCCCTATATCTCGAGCCTCCGGCAATATCGAGTTGATCCAATAACGGGGTGATTTCTTCGAGTTTAACGAGTCACATGGTACTTTTTTCTCTCTGCCAGGCCAAAAAGTTCTTTTACACAGCCACGTAAGGATAATACGATTCGACGGGAAACCTCTACGCTGTCATAGTCGCGAACTGTTATACGAAACCTTCCACCTACCTCTGACGACCACTAAATGCGAAAACTCCAGTCAAAGCTCGAGATTCCTCCTGTCGCCACGTCGTATCATCTATATATATACGTGAGAGTCAAAACTTTGGAGGTTACGATAGCATAAGGGCCACAAGTTTTACTATATACCAAACTATACGAATCTAGCCAGCTTGCTGAACTCGCGCTGAGTCTAGAATTTCGACACTGATGGTGGGATTTGTTAAATCCTAAGTATGAACCGACTTGACGATGCTGAAAATCCAAGATGAGTATTTTTCCCCCGAAACTTCTGGTAATGAAGAGATGTTAACTCCTGATTATCTCTCAAGATTACTAGGCGAGTAGTTTTGCAAAATTTTCAGTTATTGCTTCCTCATATACAGAGGAAGTATTGTAATACCAACATAAGACTTTTTGTTGAAAAATGTAAAAATAACTTTAAAACTATCATTATCATCTTGTAGAGCATTAAAAAAACACTTCGATTGACCTATTTTTGAAGCTAATTCGATTAGAAATAAAGAAATTGTGAAGGAAATTTTTTTATGTGGAAGTATTAAATAAAGAGAAGATAATATTACAACAATTGAGAATAATTATGTGAAGATAAATTCGATCAATAGAAAGGTATCAAACATAAAAAAGGCTTATGTCATATTTAAAGTTGCGACGTTTCGATGATGTGTGGTTTACCATCCTCTTCAGGCTAATTTATTCAATAAAACACTAAAAGTAATAAATTACAATTACTTATAAATAACAGAATTATATAAAAATTATAATACCTGAATATTACAATTTCGAATACATTGCAACTAGTAAAGATTAAAAAATAAATATAAACATAAAAATTAAAGAATGTAACGATGTGAATCGTTACTTACTCGGTGAAATCTGTCATGTATAGGGAAAGCATTTTCAAAGTGTAAATAGTCGTTTGTGTGTCCTTTTCTTATCATTGGTCTGTCTTGTTTATTGTCAAGTCTCTCTTACTTTTCATTCGGTCACCGTCTCGAGAGCTGTGGTTTTCGTAAAGTCTGAATTCAAATGATTTTGCGCATGATTGATAGTTTTTCGGGAGTCACGTGTTCAGCGACCCTTTCCTAATTTCTGTAGGTTTCGCACTGGAAGGAGAGGACAAGGAGGATTGATTAGAATGATTTATGGAAATAAGAGAGATGCCTAATTTTGAATTCCTGTGCACCGGTTTCTTGGAAAGAATCATCGTTTGGTTCCTTCAATTATTCAGCGAGAAGCGAGATTAATAGACGTGATTGTTACGAGTGATCAAATTTTATAGAGAGAGTGAATCAAATTTATAATTGTTTTAATTTGTTTAAATTAAAATAATAAACTAGTTAGTAATTGTTAATTAGTATTAAGTTTTTAGTTAAGTAAAAAGTTTAGTTGTTGTGAATTAACGTGGTTCAAGTTTATTCTTATTGTAATAAATAGATAAATTTTCCCCTTTACAATAACACGAAAAAAAACAAGCACACGACAAATGCTGTCATTTCGATACAACGATCAAGTCAAACTGAAATTAAAATTTTGAAAAATCCATCTCTGCTAAAATATGGAGTCAATGAACTCACAGGTAAACACGTCCGATAGACTCGTGGCATCTATTTCGAATTTATTCTTCCAATAAGGGGAAACTTAATTTTATTCAGAAAACAAATGTCTTCTTCCTTGTTAATAGTACAATCATTACTCAAAATATTTATCATTTCAGAAATAGATCGTTTTTTATAATCTGGTTCACGGTCAAGAATAGTAGCATTACTCCAGTCAAAATCATGTTTAAAGTTTAATTGATGTGCACGTACCATTGTTGTGTAATTTTTGTTATTCTTGTGTTGTATACAATGTTTATTTTTTGTTGAATTGGATGATTTGTAAAGTAATTGATTAATCTACCAGAGGAAGTAGACTTTTGCTACCAGTTACAAATAATTTTATTACTTTTTCGATACATAAAGTTACACCAAGAAAATTAATTTTTTTATCAACTTGGAGTTCATGAGTAAATTGTAAATTTTTGTTATACGAATTAACAAAATTTGTAAACATGTATAACTTGGCAGCGGTTTTTCCCTTTTGTTTTCTCCTGCTCCTTTTTTCAGTTCTATTATGTATCTACAGTTTGGAAACTTTTAGCTCTAATTTTCTAAACAATGTTTCGTTATTTCGAGTGCATGGACATAGAATATATTAAATACCTACATATAGAAGATTTATCTCGCCGAACTTCCATTTAGTGTCGAAATTTCCTATATATTGTGGAATTCACAGTGGAATTTTCAATTAGCTAAATATTCAACGTGATAAATTATTAATGTTTACCCACATTTAGAAGTAATAAAGTTTCTGCTCATTATCCATATTTCTACGTGGCGAAATATCATTTGCAGAAATTCCTATTAAAAAATATATCGAATCTAATATGAGGATTAAAATGATAAAAGTTGATCAGATTTGCTTAATTATTTTTAAGTTAATTAATGCGGCTCTCTCCTGTGATATGACTTTAAAGAAATATTAATAAACAAAAAAAATCTAGTTGCTACATTGGAGTTGGTTTTTTGTTTCTGTTTTCAAATTGAGTTAGGATTAAAAATCATTTAAGAATAAAGTATACAAATGTTCGTTCATCAGGAATAAAATAATAGACTAAATCATTAACTCTCTTCAACGTTAGTTCACAATTATATTTAAAAATTTTTATTTTTCAAACTTTACTCTATAATTTTTAGAAGTAGTTATTAAAAACTTTTCGTAGTTCAATGATTTTCAATATCTACTATTTTCATAAAATTTCCAAACAGAATTCAATTATTTAAGAAATTTGTTGTAAAAGTCTTCGAAGAATTCAAATCTTTTCATGAATAGTAAAAATTTTTAAGGTATTCAATTATTTAAATTAGAAATTGGATAAAATTTGTCGAAATAAATAAATTATTAATTATATTATTATAAAAAGTAAGTTTAACAAAATTTATTCAAAATAAATAACAAAGTATTTTGATACATTTACACTTTATTTCCATATGGTCAAACGAACAATCAAATTAATATAATTTTAAAGAGGCATTTTTTTTTTGTTAGCTGGAAATATCATAACGATTTAAGTAATAGGAAAAAACTGCATCTGTTCGCCCTCTTTTCCAAAAGAAATTTCAAAAAATTTTGGTTTTTCTTTTAATCCATTATTTTCAAATATTTTAATTAAAGACAACCTTAGATCCTTAAAAGAACTGTGTAACTTTTCCACGCCACCAATCTTCAATGCACGAGAAACAAAGTAAAATATTTTAACTTTTATTAACAAATTACAATCCTTAATCTTTTTCCTGATTTCATCATCAATTTTACCAATAATTAAAATTAACCCGTAAACATCAGATTCATTTTCAATAGACTTATGTAGTAGCATAAGAATATATAATAATTTGGTTCTTTTTTCCATTGTATTAATATTAGAATTTTTCCAGTCTGTTAGTACATTATTGGATAAATTTAATAAAGATTCCTGTATTTCAATAATTTCCAACATTGATAGCCATTTGTCTTTGGTATGGTACAGGCAAAGTTTAGACTTTTCAGAAGCAGTTGGAGCAATATTCTGAAGAACGCTTCTATTTACGTTTTTAGTTTCTCTAATAGCAGAAAAAATATTCAAGTCAATGTCAGAAGAAATAATTTTAATTCTTTCTGCTTTTCTGAACAATGCAACATGGTTGATATTTTTAATTATATAATCAAGAAAGTTGTTTAAATTAATGGAAGATACACTTTTAATTGTAACAGCAATTTTATTCAATAGGTATTTTATCATTTCAATGTCAACCACTTTTCTGTACAATTTGCGAGGGACTTTTGAGAAAACAACTGTTACGCTTGAAATGAAAAGTGAGAACCTATTACGAAAAATATTTTCGAAATCGTACAAAAATTTTAAAAACGGTGTAACATTGTCGTGTTCAATGTCAACAAAATTAATAACTAAGATATATTTTAAAGATCGAACTTTTTTCATTAATAGGTAGATATGAAAAGAATTAGTGATATCTTGCAGTGGTCCTCTATTATCATCAAATCCAGGAGTATCAAAAATACTGAAACCACCCAATTTTGTCGATGTCCATTTTGTGGGAATTGTAGTTTTTGACAAATGTCCTTGGCCAATTTCCGGTCCATTTGAATTATTGTTGGCTTTAATTATTTTATAATTATCATATTTCGAATTTTTAAAGCCCTTTAATTCATTGCCTATCAAGTAGTTAATTAATGTACTTTTCCCTGCTCTCGTAGCACCGATGCAAATTATTGCGTCTTCATTTAAACCTATGTCAGTTGTATAATTGTCGGCTTTAATGAAAGCGTTTTCTAATTTTGCTAATTCCTCATCAGATAGATGACAATATTCACCATATGTCCATGAAATTAGTAAGAAGAAGATTCCAATTCTTGCCATAATTGATGAATGCTACTAGGTTTAAAAAAAACGAATAATTAATATAGTTGATATTGATTCCTGTTTTTATGGATTTATTTCTTGTGCTTTGAAGTGTAATTTCAATTCAAAACATATTGAAATGTAATTCTGAACTCAACTTTTTTTTAATAAAAATAAAATTTTGTCTGTCGAACTTGGCTTTTTCTACACGGGTACAATTTATGATTATTGAATTAAAGTCTAGCGTTACTGTCTAATTGAAAAATTATAATTTCAGTGTATTAGTATATTAAACATTAGAAAGTAAATACATACTGTGTTGATGGTCAATTTTTCGTGTATTTAATCAAAAGATAACAGTTTAACAAACTTAAATTTTTAATGTAGCATTTACAAATGTTCAACAATTAAGCTTATGGAATGTCACTATTATTTTACATTTACTCAACCACTACTGAAGCTACAGGTGCATCGCGTTATAGATTAGAAAAAAAAATGTTGTGATATACTGAAATAAATATTTTTTATTGTTTCACTATCGATAGAAGAATGAAGTGTTTTTTACAAAAATCACATTTTTTAATAAATATAACATTCATATGTTTGAACATGCTTGTCGCCACAAAATTACAGTTAGAGTATAAATTAATTTTAAATACAATAAACCACTTGTTTAAAAATTTTGCCATTAATTATTAAAAGACAATCTTGTTTGCACTAAAACTTTATTTCAATTAGAGCATAAATTAATTTTAAATACAACAAAAAAACATTGCTCTAAAAAGTCGCCAAATATTATTTAAATATAATAATTTCTTGCACTGAAACTTATTACTATAAAAAGATTTTTTTTATATTAACACTAATTTAATAATATTTATTTTTTATTCATTAATTTTGTTATGAATAACACTTGGGGAATATTGTAATACCTTTTCTGTTCATAAATTTATGTTAAATAAAACTTTTGTTATCTAATTAAATTTTATGAAAATTGAGTTCGAAAAATTAAATAGGGAAAATGTTTCTAGGAAGAATATTGTATATTATTTGGTTATATAAATATAGTTTAGTCGAAGGAATCATGACTTTTGATTAAAAGTCGTGAAAAAAATTGAATATTTAGAATTCCTAGAAAAAGTTTTAATTTTAATATCTTTTTTGTTTGCCTCATAAACTAGAAATTACCACGAAATCTTATACAAAACTTTTAATTTTTTTTCTATTTTTGAGAATAATAAATAAACCATAAAATTGGAACTTAAATTATTTAATGAATAATTTCACCTAAATATTTCGAAACTAATGTAATTTTAAAAGAGGCACGATTACAATTTTTATAAATAGTTGAACTTCAAAAACGATTCAATTTAAAATTTTCTAAATTTTCAATGAATTTAATTACAAATTTTAAAGAATTTAGATTTTTAAAAAAATGTTAATAATTCAAATTACAAAAATGTAAATCACTCGTTAAACTTTAATTAAAATTCGTCGAAGAAATTTAATTACTGAAAAGTTGTTGATGAAGTTCTTTATGAAAATTCAGTTTTAAAAATCATTGAATACAATAAATTATTTATTTTTGTATTTAAACAACTGAATTCTCGTAGAATTTTCTTATAGAAATTAATTCAAAAATTATTTTCAGTTTATACTTTAGATAATAATTAAATACTAGAATCGTTATACCTAATGTGAATTCTTAGAAATAATATTTTTAAATTGAAATCTTTGAAAATTGTAATTGAATTTTATGCCCATTTTCCAAAATTAAAAATGACGGATTCAATATGTCAAAAAAAAAATTTTAATGTGGCCAGATTTTACAATTAAAGAAACTCGTAAATAAATGTACCACACAGTTTTTTTCAGTATCTAATAATTTTTTAAAATTCATTTATCAGTGTATTCTTTAGGGCCAGGGAAAAAGTCAAAATTTTGTCTTGAAATGAGGCAAAAGTCAGGGGAAAAAATTTAAATGTTTGTGGCAACCCCGAAATAGTTTAAAATTTATTTTAAACTAAACATTTCAATTAAAAGTGCACAATGTCTGTGACTAAATTTGTCTGCATTGAAATTGAATCCAATAACCTTTGATATACTAAAAATTAAGAGCCAATTTCACCAACCGTAATTAAGAGTTAATCATTGATTAAAGTCAATTTTGATCGCTAACTATTGGTCAGTTATAAGGATTTAATCATTGATTAACTTTTAATCAATGTTCGTGAAATTGGACCTTATAATACTTAACACTTTCACGACTTTTTATTTTGTAAAAACTGTTTAGGTTTATTCGAAAATGAAGGAATTCCTTACCAAGGAATTATTAAATTTCATTTTTCATTCTGTTAATAATAGTAATCTTGGAAAAGCCTTAAACGACAATTTAAATTTGAGTATATGGTTTCAAATAACAAGACGAATTTTTCGCTCTAAAAAGAATGTATTTATAGCTGTTGTGCATTGTTGACACCAAATATATCATAAAATAATAAGTGTCACATTCCCTTTCGCCCGCAGAAGTGACAGCAATAAACCTTTCAAGCAGTAAATTGTAGTAGTTAAAATCAAACAATTTTGGAGCTGTTTCAAATTGTATTCAACATTACGCACTATCTCGAAGAGAGACAATTGGCATAACAGTTCAACTTTTTTTTTTACATCCAGAAGTAACTTTTCAGCTCTTGGTAAATGTCTTTTAATAATTTTAACTACTTCTTCGACTTTGAAACAATGGGATAATAATTAACTGCGAACAAAGTTCTATTTTTGGATATAGAAATAATTAAACTAAAATAATTTTTAATCCCCTACTTCCTCTCAATTATCTGTAAATAAAACTATATTTTGTTTTGGAAAAATTTTATGATTTTAAACTGAATTTTTTTTCTTAATTTTTCAAAAATAAAATCAGATATTTTAGACAGTGAAAAAGTAAAGGTGCCAAAAGTTAAAAAGAAAGTCGCAGTCTAGCAACAATTTTTTTGTAATTTTCAGGATAATTTGTACCTAACGTAAATGATAAGTTTTTTTATAGACATTATTTATTTGAATTAAAAATGAAATAGACAATGTTAAATAAATATATAGTGTACCTACATAAATTTAGTGTCGCATATTTAGCATTGTGTCCACATGTAAAACAACAAGATGGCATGTATTAATTGCCAAACAAATAGCTTGGTCGAAGGGTAAGAGTCTATGAATTGAACGCTTTGGCCAGTGGTGATTTAATTCGATTACGAAAGATGAATGCGAGGTGGTGAACTTGTGCCAAATGGTTTGTAAGTACATAAATGATGCAAGCTCTTAAACTTATGAAAATGTTTGCATAAAAACATATGTTTCCTCTAAACTTTCATTGATCAAGTTTTAATCAAATTTTTGACTTTGCCACAAGTCAGGGAATTCAGGGGAAAATTTTTATTTCAATTCTTATTGAAATTAGTTTCAATTCTGAAAATTTTTAAACAATTCGTTGAAAGAAATTAACTATCTTAATAAATATGAAAATAATTTGCGGAAATTTAATTATTTTAAGAAATTTAAAAAAAATTCTTTTAAAAACTCTCTCAAAAAAGTTCCCTTTATAAATAGCAAAATCCTTCGTCGAAATTCAATTAGGTTAAAGACTTTTTATAAAATTAATTGTAAAATTTAATTATTTTCCTTCATAACAATATTCATCACAAGAATTCAATTATTTTCAAAACTAAAAACATTCTTCGCCAAAATTAAATTATATTCATAAAATTTTTAAAAAATTTATAGTAAAATTTCCCGTCAAAATTCCATTATTTTCAAAACTAAAAAAAAATCTTTGCCGAAATTAAATTATAATAAAATTTTTTTTTAAATTGTCAACATTTCAATTGTCATTATAAATTTAAAGCAAAATTTTTCAAAAAAATTCAATTATTTTTAGGAATTTAATAAGTCAATAATTGAAAAATTCAATTATTTTTAAACGATATAATATTTATTACAAGAATTCAATTATTTTCAAAAAATCAAAAAAAAAATTGTCAACATTTCCATTATCTTTAGAAATGAAGAGTAAAATTCTTCGCCAAAATTCAATTCTTTTCAAAAAATTTTAATAAAATCCATAGCAAAATTTCAATTATTTTAAAAATATTTTTTGAATCCACGATTCTCAATATTCCACTATTTTAATTAAATTTTCCAAATGAATTCAATGATTAAAGAAAAATTTTGATAATATTCCACACAAACATTCAATTATTTAAAAAATATAAAAATTTCACGATAATGCAAATTATTTAAAATAGAATTTGCATAAATTTAAAACAAAAAAAAACAAATATTAGAGTTTTTATTTTTTTTTTAAATTTATAAATTTGGCATTATATCCTTCGTAGTAGTTCTCAGGAATTCATTCTTTTTAATAAAATTCTTCGTAATTATTTAATTATTTTCATAAATAGTAAAATTTATCGCAGAATTTCAATTATATTTAGTATATATACAATTTCAAGGGAATTTAAAAAAATTTTCTCAACTTCTGCAAAAGTTTAATAGAATTATTTTTTAAATTTAATTATTATTAAAAACTTTTCGCAATTCAGTGATTTTCAATATTTACTAGTTTCACAAAATTTCCTAACAAAATCCAATTATTTTCATGGATATTAAAAGTTTTTTCGGAATTCAAATATTTAAATTAGAATTTTCATAAACTTAGTCGAAAAAAATCAATTGCTTTTGAAAATTTAAATAAAATTCTTTTCAACTATTCAATTATTTTCATAAATAATAAAATTTACCACAGAATTAAAAAAAATTTAAATACAATTTTGCAGGAATTGCTTAAAAAATGTAATTACTCTTAAAATTTTTATTTCTACTCCTTTAAAACAATTACTTAGG
Source organism: Leptopilina myrica (nomen nudum) (assembly GCA_032872475.1). Classification (NCBI taxonomy): domain Eukaryota; kingdom Metazoa; phylum Arthropoda; class Insecta; order Hymenoptera; family Figitidae; genus Leptopilina; species Leptopilina myrica (nomen nudum). The sequence continues at coordinate 56,379,059 of CM065458.1, read as the reverse complement.
AAAAATTTAATTTCTTGGAAGAATTCAATTATTTTCAAATATTTTATTAAAGTTTCTCGAATGAGAACAATTATTATTTTAAACAAAAATGTAAATAAATTTTTTAAAACTAATTCTATATTTTTAGATTTTAATAAAATTCTTTCCAAGAATTCAATAATTTACATAAATAATTTTTAGAAAAACTTTAATTATGTCGATTAATAAGAAAATTATTTTCCAAAATTTATTATTTTGAGGCATTTGATTAAAGTTTCTTTGTAAAAATCAATTATTTTCAAAAAAAAAAAAAACAATATTTATCACAAGAATTTAATTCATTTTAAAAGTAATTAATTTCTTCTTTGAAATTCTATTATTTTAATAAATTCTAATAAATTTTTTGTCAAGAATTTAATTATTTTTATAAATAATAAAATGCTTCTTAGGAATTCAATTATTTACAAAAAACAATTAATAAAATACCACACAGACATTCAATGATGGTTGAAAGTTTTAACTGAATTCTGTTTCAATTTTAATTATTTTTAAAAACTTTTCGCAGTTCAATTTTTAATATCTACTTTTGTCATAAAATTTCCCAACAGAATTCAATTATTTAAGAAATTTGTTGTAAAAATCTTCGAAGAATTCAATTCTTTTTATGAATTACAAAAATTTTTTAGGTATTCGATTATTTAAATTAGAAATTGCATAAAATTTGTCGAAATAAATAAATTATTTAAACAGTTTTATCAAATTCTTCGCAAGAATAAATTAAATTATTTTTCTAAATATTAAAATCATTTGTTGAATAATAAAATTCGTTACAGGAATTCAATTTATTAGCAGGATAAGAAAGAAGTAAATATTTTTGACTAAAATTAGGATAAAGTGAGGAAAATAAAATCATGGAATGAAATTTTTGTCAATTTTGTAAAATTAAACGATGTTTTTTGGTTAAGTTTAATTTTTGTATAGCTACTTTTTTTACTAGTTTTTTTTAGTTCGCAAACTACTTTTTGCTACTTTTTTCAAATTAATTATTGAGTGCAAAATCTGTATTCAATTATATTTATTTTGTTTAGTGAATCAAAATATTCTTTAGGGTCAGAGAAAACGTCAATATTTTGTCTGAAAATCAGGGAAAAAGAAAATTAAATTTTCGTAGTAATTCTGAATTTTTATAGCAAAGAAAATTTTTCCCTATTTGATAAAGAATATCCAATTAAGATGAATACAAAAAAAAGTAAAAAATTATAATATTGATCATGTAAATTTAATTCTATAATTGCAATTAGGTACTCATTTCACGGTTTGAAATTTAATATTTTGAAAGAACATGCAAAAAGGAAGTTTATTTTTACTCACGACGGAATCCGTGACCTATCTCCTTACAATTTATGCTATTTTGTCATATTTTACATTTTTTATTATAGATGTGCTTCTGTCATGCAATCGGAAAATTTGCGTACAAAATTTATCGGCTGACAATGAGACAGCTTCTTTTAAAAATACATTTTTAACAGTTGCTCATCAAAGAAATTACACTTCAAATCTCTTATTTGTCAATAATACACTGATTTTTGATTAAATAATATTAATCTCCACGGTTTATTTGATGCTTTAGCTTAAAGTGATAAAACTGATTTTCAGAATCTATAATTAAATTATAAACCCAATAACTTTAGAAATAATTAACAATTTTAATATTCTTCAATAAAATGATCTTCCAAAGGGAAAGCCTCTCTTAAAAATTTTATCGACTCATTTAAGACTTTATGAAAACAACTAATGCACAATTTAATGGCTAATAATAATCACGAACAAGATACTAGTACAGAGTAAATCTGACTTTAATGATCATAATTTCACTCTCAAACTGTGTTGCTTATTGAAGCGAAAGTCAATCATTTTTATATTTCATTACTTATCATGAAATAATTTTAAAACCGCACGTGGAAAATTGCATACTTTTTCTTATAAACGCACTGAACTTTCTAAATTTTTACATTTATGGATATTGACACAATTTCCCAAACATAGATTATTTAACGATTTTCCCTTACACAATCAGATTTATTTTCATTTTAAAAAAACCGCGAGTTCATTAGTACTACTAAAAACAGAAAAAGTTCTAAACTAAAAACACTATATAATGAACGGAAAAATTCAAAAACTTTTAGACATTTAAAATTCTTAAACTTTTTCATAATAATAAATTTTCCAAAACTCATCATCGCGATGAATAATTTGTTGATAAAAGTTTTTAAATTAAATTGTTAATAAGTTTTTTTTTGTGTAAATTTAAAAGTAACAAACATTTGTGGAAAAAAGTTTAATACTCAACGTTCTATATTTGGTTCTTTTTTTTTTATGACGTCCCAATATCTTGATGTGCGCGATCCAAGTTCTCGTTTTTAAAAAGTATAAAATTTTCAGCATAGAAGTACTTTTCAGCCAGACACCATAATATCGTAAAACTTTGTCCGTGGACGTAACTTTTCCAGCTTTAGCGGTAAGTTCGCTATATATGTATATATATTCGAACAAAACAACATTTTTATCTAAAAAACTTTTTCAACAAGTGAATTTTCTTTCAAGCACCTTGTTTTCTCTCGAATTCAGTAAAAATTTACAGAAGTTACTTGCGCACCTCTAATTTCTTGACGTACAATTTTATTTTTTATGAAAAAACAATTATTTTATTCAACTTTTAGAATTCGTAAGAAAATTTTGAATTTTGGTATTTTTTTTTGTTTTGTAAACAATGAAATCACCACGAATTCTAAAACAAAATCCTCAATTTTTTCTATTTTTGACAATAATTTCATTCTAAATAACTAATTCATGAATAAGAACCATGAAATTTTAACTTAAATTATTTAATGAAAATTTCACTTAAAATGTTAAAATATTTCCAAATTAATTCAATTTTAAAAGACTTGTGTTTGAAATAGATAAAAAATATTTTCATAAATAGATGAAATTCAAAAGGTTTCAATTTGAAAATTTGTAAAATAAATTTTTTTTATTAATTTAATTAGAAATTAAAAAAAAAACTTATTAATAGTACTTTATTAAAAATAACGAAAATATAGGAACTTTTAGTTAAAAATATTTAAAAAAAACTGAATTTTAAAGAAGTTACAAATGATTGCAGAAATTTAATTATTTTCCAAAAAAATAATAAAATTCTTCTTACAAAAGTTCAATTATGTCCAAAATTAAAAATAAACTTGTCAAAATTACAATTATTTTCATAAATAACAAGATTCTTCTCCTAAATTCAATTATTTTTTTCCAAAATTTTCCTCACTTCGATGATTTTTAATATTCAATATTTAATGTTCAATATTCAATATTTTAGTAAATTTCCCAAAAGAATTCATTTATTTTAAAAAATTTAATAAAATTGCACTCGAATATTTAATTATTTTCATAAATATTAAAAATCACTCGTGAATGAAATTATTAAAACATTTTTTTATGAATTTCTTCGCAATACTTCAATTAACATTATAAATAATAAATTTTTTTTATGAATTAAATTATTTCTATAAATAATCAATTTGTTTTAGAAAATTCAATTCTTTTCATAAATAATTTATTAATTATTCTCAACCCAGAATTTTAATTATTTTTAGTACAATTTTAACGAATTTCTCGAAAAATGAAATTAAAATTCATCAAAAGAATTCAATTATTTGAAAATTTGTTGATAAAATTGTTTATAAGAATTAAATAACTTTTCTCTTTGAATATTTAAAAAATTAAGCTGAAATTTCGTAAGAATGTCTAAAATACAATAAAAAAGGGCAGTGATGTGCGAAAGTTTTAATAATTCAAAAATAAATTATAATAAAGTACTTTAAAATCGATAAAAACGAGAAATTCATTGGAAGTGATCGTGACAACTGATCTCCCCTATAAATAATAAATTTGTTTTGGAAAATTCAATTAATTTCATAAATAATTTATGTATTATTCTCAACGCAGAATTTTAATTATTTATAGTACAATTTTAATCGAATTTCTCGAAAAATTTAATTAAAATTCGTTAAAAGAATTCAATAATTATTTCAATAAATGTTGATAAAATTGTTTATAAGATTAATATTTCGAAAAAAGCATTCAATTATTTAATAAATTAGATACTTTCGTATTTAAATAATTGAATAATTTTGAAAAGGTTTCATATTAAAATATTTAAACATTTCAATCTTTTATTACTTTTAACTGTCAATTTTAAAGAATTAATTTGTTTATAAAAGTTTAATTTATCTTTTTTGTTAACAATTTGAAGTTAAATAGAAATATTTTCAACCATGGGAATTTTTCCCAATTCTCAGAAAGTTTCCTTTAATATAAACGTTTAAGAGAATTTTTCTAAACATTTTGGGATTTTTTCCACATTATTTCATGGAAATGTTTTTAAATTCAGAGGAAGTTGTCGATAATTTTTTTTTAAAGTTCTCTTGCTTATGTTTAACATTATTTTTAATAATTTTTATAAAATTGTTCGAAAGAAATCACTTCTTTTACAATTTCAATTGAATTTCATATTCTTTTAGTTTTTAATAAAATTTTTCCCAGGAATTTAATTATTTATGAATAAATAATTCTTCGAAACAATTCAATTATTAACCAAAAACAATAAAATTAAACTATTTTGAGTCATTTTAGTAAAATTTAATTATTTCCATAAATAAAAATATTTATCACAAGAATTCAATTATTTTTAAAAGTATTAAATTTCTTCTTGATAATTCAATGATTTTGAAAAATTCTAATAAAACCTTACGCAGGAATTCAATTATTTTGGTAAATAATAAAAAGATTTTTAGAAATTGAATGTTTTTTATTAAATTTAAATAAAATACCACACAGATATTCAATTATTGAATTAAAAATGTGAAATATTTTAATAGAATTCTTTGTAAAATTAAATTATATTAAAAAACTTTTCTAAATTCAATGATTTCCAATATTTTAAAATAATTTGCAAACAGAATTCAATTATTTAAACATTTTTTTGTAAAAATCTTCTTAGTAATTCAATTTTTTTCATGAAAAATATCAATTTCTCAGGAATTTAATTATTTAAATAAGAATTTGCATAGAATTAGTCGAAAGAAATGAATTATTTCTAAATTCACTGATGTCCAATATTTTAAAATAATTTGCAAACAGAATTCATTTATTTAAAAATTTTGTTATAAAAATCTTCTTAGTAATTCAATTTTTTCATGAAAAATATCAATTTCTCAGGAATTGAATTATTTAAATAAGACTTTGCATAGAATTAGTCGAAAGAAATGAATTATTTAAAAAAATTTTTTTTTAATTCTCCGCAAGAATTAAATAATTTTGTAAAATATTGAAATTCTTTCATAAATAATCAAATTAAGTTTTAAGAATTCACGTTATTAGTATTAGAATAAGAAGGAAGTAAATATTTTTTATATTTAGAAAAAGTCAGGAAAATGATTTCATTTTTTTTTTCTAAATATAGAATGAAATTTTCGTCAGTTTTATTTTCTAAAACGAGTTTTTTTGGTCGTCAAGTTTAATTTTCGATAGCTACTTTTTTTACTACCTTTTTTAGTCTGAAAGTTACTTTTTGCTACTTTTTAAAAATTAATTATCGAGCGCGAAGTCTGTATTCTTAAAATAAGAATATATTCTTGTAGTACTCTCTAAATCTGAATTAGTAGAATTTTACTAAGAAATAGTAAAATTTGACTGCTTTTTAGTAGTTTTTATAAATTACTTTTTACTTATTTAATTAGTAGAATATTACTAATTTTTAGTATAATTGTACTATTTTCTTTATTAGAATTCTACTAACTGAAAGTCACTTTTTCACTAAATGAATTACTCTTTAAATTTGAATTAGTAGAAAGTTACTAATGAAATGGTGAAAAGTCGTCCACTAAATGATTTAGTAATAATTCTACTAAAAATTAGTAAAATTTTACTAATTGTTAGTAGAGCGTTACTAATTGATTAGTAGAATTCTACCAACAATTAGTAGATTATCTTACAAATGAATTAGTAGAACTGTTTTATTAATAGTCGATAAAACAGTTTCACTAATTCATTTAGTGAAAAAGTGACTTTCAATTAGTAGAATTCTACTAAAACATTAGTAGAATTTTACTAAAAATTAGTAATATTCTACTAATTAAAAAGGTGAAAAGTCGTTCATGAAAACTACTAAAAATTAGTAAAATTTTACTAATTCTTAGTAGAATTCTACTAATTCAGATTTAGAGAGTAGTGAAACTGTTTTATCGACTAGTAATAAAAACAGTTCTACTAATTGTTAGTAGAATTCTACTAAACAATTAATAATGCTCTACTAACAATTAATAAAATTGTACTATTTGTTAGTAGAATTATTATTAAATCATTTAGTGGACGACTTTTTACGATTTCATTAGTAACTTTCTACTAATTGAAATTTAAAGAGTACGATTATTTTTCATTTAATTTAAGTGCACTGTAAAAACACACTGCAAAAACAAGTATCTTAAAATACATTATAATCACTTTTAAAACGATTAAAACATCTTATTTTTCAATCTTTTATCTTAGAAACAAATGCATTTTATGATGCTTTTGATAACTTTTTGGAAACAACTTAAAAGTGACTACCAAAGTATCTTAAAATAAGATGCTTCTTTTTGCAGTGTGGCGAATATCTTTGGCACCTATTTTAGTATATATTCTAAAATTAAGTAAATTTTTTTTTTTTTTGATGATAGGGATGAAAAGAAGAGTAAAATCATTATTAACTAAATTCCAGCATATTTTTCCACAAAAGTGTAATTATTGCTTCAACACATTGTCTGCGATAATAAACCAATTAATACATTAGTAGAAAGGAGAGGTAGCTAACATTTCTGTTTATCTAAATGAAAATGAAATTTGTCTTTTATGTCTGACCTTATCTCGCTTTCATACGGCCATTTATTAACAAAGTGACATAAAAACGATGAGTCAGAAAGGTTACATTGGGGTGAGACAACATGACACACCCCTATTATGACTGTGTATATACCCTTTACTCCTTTCAAGCCTGATTGTTTGTCATGAGGGGAGAGAGAGAGAGAGAGCCACACCTGAATCCGATTTTACGTGACTCAACTTGTTTAATCATTAGCGACATTTAGCGAGCTTTTTAGACCTGCAAAAACACATCTTTTATTACAATTTTATTACAACCTAGGCGTGTGATATTTGCGCAAATTACATCATCTCAACAAACGGAAGCAACTCAATAAAAATAATACATTCATTTTAATAAAATCAACGAGGTAACAATTTTAAAAACATATAAATACTTAATTATACTCTTAATACTATGAATTAAATGCTGTATTCATTAAATAATTATTGTTTTTCCCAACATCATCATTTATTATTGGCGAGTTTAAATATAAATACTTCAATGTAAAACGAAGGAAATGGAGAAAAAAGTTATGCATAAATTGTAACCGGGGAAATGGATAAAAGTTGTTTAATTTATTGTATTCTGCTGAAAAACACAATACCATATTACTTGCATTAATTATTTAAATACTGAATTAATTGAATTTTATAGATAGCTAAAAAACAAGTTGTGTATAATTTAAATATTCAACGTAAAGTAAATTTTATAAGCTGCTACGTATTACAATTACATTGAATAATACATTTCAGATGGAGTTTAAATAAATAATATAAATAGGGGGAAACGTTTTTTAAAATACCTCCTTTACTTTTTTGTCTACTCTAATTGAGGTTAAAAGTTTCGTTTCAATGCAATCGGACCAGTAATATTTTCCTTTACATATTAAATAAAAAATTCAGTACATAGATTCTATAAATAATAAATATAATTCAAAATTAATTAAATATGAAATGTGAGAATATTTGTCATTGTAGTTAACGTTTGTTGGAATTAAATATTTGTTCCTCTAAAATTATTCATCATAAATATTGTATTCATGTTTATTACAAGAGTGGATGAAAATTTGAAAAAATTTGAAAATATTAATTTATACTATTATAGAAATATTTCATTAATTGAATATTCAGAGGTTAATGACTATTTTTCAGTAATTTAGTATGAATCTTCATATTAAAGAAAAAGTCAGAAATATCAACCCTTTTTTTCCTATAGTCCTGTTTTTCCGTTTCTTCTCCCCTAAGTTCTGAAAATCATTGATTTTCTCCCCCCCCCCTTTTTTTTCTTTTTAAATTCACTCAACATTTTTCAAAACATACTCAGTTTTCAGTAAGGACAAAAAAATGTTTCAGAAATAAAATTTTATAATATTGATAATCTTGGAAATTTAAAATTGAGTTCAGTGTAAAAAATTCAAAACAATTATTAACTGTATAATTATTTAGAAAAATTTACCAAAAAAATTTTCCTGAAATCGACAACTTTCTATGAATTTAAAAACATTCCCATGAAATAATGTAGAAAAAATCACAAAATGTTTGAAAAAATTCTCATAAACGTTTATATTAAAGGAAACTTTCTGAGAATTGGGAAAAATTCCTATAGTTGAAAATATTTCTATTTAACTTCAAATTGTTAACAAAAAAGATAAATTAAACTTTTATAAACAAATTAATTCTCTAAAATTGACAGTTAAGAGTAATAAAAGATTGAAATGTTTAAATATTTTAATTTGAAACCTTTTCAAAATTATTCAATTATTTAAATACGAAAGTAACTAATTTATTAAATAATTGAATGCTTTTTTCGAAATATTATTCTTATAAATAATTTTATCAACATTTTTTGAAATAATTATTGTATTCTTTTAACGAATTTTAATTAAATTTTTCGAGAAATTCGATTAAAATTGTACTATAAATAATTAAAATTCTGCGTTGAAAATACATAAATTATTTATGAAATTAATTGAATTTTCCAAAACAAATTTATTATTTATAGGGGAGATCAGTTGTCACGATCACTTCCAATGAATTTCTCGTTTTTATCGATTTTAAAGTACTTTATTATAATTTATTTTTGAATTATTAAAACTTTCGCACATCACTGCCCTTTTTTATTGTTTTTTAGATTTTCTTACAAAATTTCAGCTCAATTTGATAAATATTCAAAGAGAAAAGTTATTTAATTCTTATAAACAATTTTATCAACAAATTTTTTAATAATTGAATTTTTTTGACAAATTTTAATTTCATTTTTCGAGAAATTCGTTAAAATTGTACTAAAAATAATTAAAATTCTGGGTTGAGAATAATTAATAAATTATTTATGAAAAGAATTGAATTTTCTAAAACAAATTGATTATTTATAGAAATAATTTAATTCATAAAAAAAATTATTATTTATAATGTTAATTGAAGTATTGCGAAGAAATTTATAAATAAAATGTTTTAATAATTGCATTCACGAGTGATTTTTAATATTTATGAAAATAATAAAATATTCGAGTGCAATTTTATTAAATTTTTTAAAATAAATGAATTCTTTTGGGAAGTTTACTACAATATTGAATATTGAATATTAAAAATCATCGAAGTGAGGAAAATTTTGGAAAAAAATAATTAAATTTAGGAGAAGAATTTTGTTATTTATAAGAATAATTGTCATTTTCACAAGTTTTTTTTTAAATTTTGGACATAATTGAACTTTCTAAGAAGAATTTTATTATTTTTTTGGAAAATAATTAAATTTCTGCAATCATTTGTAACTTCTTTAAAATTCAGTTTTTGAAAAATATTTTTAAGTAAAAGTTCCTAGGTATATTTTCGTTATTTTTAATAAAATTAATTATAAATATACGTATTGACAAATTTAACTAGAATTTCAAGAGGAATAGGAATTATTAACATTTTGCAAAAATAAGTTTTTTTAAAATTTCTAATTAAATTAATAAAAAAAATTTATTTAAAAAATTTTTAAATGAAAACCTTTTGAATTTCATATATATTCATGAAAATATTTTATATCTATTTTAAACACAACTCTTTTAAAAATGAATTAATTTTGAAGTATTTTAACATTTTAAGTAAAATTTTCATTAAGTAATTAAATATTTATTTCATAAATAAATTTATTATTTATGAAATTAATTGAAGTATTAATTCGATGTACTGACTTAAAAAGAAGCACGTGTCAAACTATATCAACAGACACGATCGTGTTTTTTAAATATTGTGAAAAAAAATAATAAAAAGAAAGAATTCAAACTTAAAAAAGAATTAGTTTTTAACATTTTTAAGGAAAAAAAATTATTTTTACTTGATTTCGAGAATAGTTTAAGAAATTAATTCTTTAACTTATTAATTAATAAGTTAAATTCTTTAGGTTATTTAGTTATAATTCATAGGGAGAAAATTAAATTAATTATATAATTAGATTCAAACCTAATTCTCTGGACTGAGGGAAAATAAACTTTTTAAAAATTGTTATTTCAATATCATTTTAGAAGATAATAATTTTTGGAAAATTCAGCAACAATTTGCTTTGTTGGAGAATATTCTTTGAGATAAAATTTATACTGAGAAAATTGCTTACTTGACGGTTTTGCAAAACAAAAGGTTTTTGTCGCTGTTTACGAATTCGACATTAGCTTTTCAAAATTCAAAATGGCGGATCCAACATGGCGGATTACAAAATTAAAAATTAACCGCCTTGCCTAGAAAAAATATTTTAAATATTCAAAAAAATTATTTTTATAGTAATTTCTTGAAAGGAATTCAATGGTCACAAAAAATAGGACTGAAAATATTTACACTCTTTTTGAATTTTTTTTTTTTGCTAAAAATGAATATATTTTGAAATCCATACATAATTTTGTAGAAAATATGTTTTTGTATCTATAAAAAAAATTGCCGAATCAAAAAAATTAATATTTACAAAAGTTTTAGCATTTAAAAAAAATTGTTTTCAAGATTAAGAATTTAGAAAAATATGATTATTTTTAAATTTAATTATACGAAAACTTATTTGTTTTTTCTAATTTCAGAACATAAACTTTTCAATAAAAAATGTTTTATCGAATTTTGTTTTTATCACTCATACATTTGTTTTGAAAATTTTTACGTTCTGAAATTAGTTATAAGAAAAACAAATGAGTTTTTGCAAAATCAAATTAAATAATCCTAATGATATTTTCTTAAATTTTTAACCTTAAAACAATTTTTTTTATTGAAAATGGTAAAACTTTTGGTAAACATTAATTTTTTCATGGATACAAAAGTATATTTTCTACAAAATTACGTATGGATTTCAAAATCTAACAAATTTTTAGAAAAATTAAAGATTCAAAAAGTGTCAAAATATCTTCTGATCAATTTTTTTATAGCCACTGAATTCCTCTTAAAAAATTACTATAAATAATTAGTGGAAACATGTTACTATTTGAATCAGTGATGATTGACTTTTTGATTTCAATTTATCGTTAACTGGGACTATTTTGTGCAATAGTTTGACAATAGTTTTTAATATTATTTTAATATTATTTTGATATTATTTTAATATTATTTTAATATTATTAATATTATTGTTTATAATATTTGTTTTTATTTTCAAAAATTGATTTTCATATTTATTGTTTTAAATGAAATTCAATATACCATTGTTTTCTAAATTCAAGCGATGAATTTAAGACAATTTGTGACAATTGAAATTTACTCAAACGCACGGTTGTATTTACACTTCAAATGATTCCTCGAAATTTGCCAAACTTGCTATCGATGGGTTTAACATGGTTCCATTTTGATATAGTTACATAACGTTTATTTGACGGCGTGTGTGATAATCCTTGTTCTCCCTCTCTATTGTCTGTGTTGCAATTCAATCAAAGACCTATAAACATTTTAGTTTTCCCTCGCAAAAAAAAAAACATTTCAATTCATTTAGCTTTTTCTCTCAATTTTTTACTATACTTTAATAAAAATTTTTCAAATTTAAATTATGATTCATAAATAATGAATTTTAATTATTTAATGATTAAAATGATTGATGAGTAATTAAAATTAAAAAAAGTACATATTAGGGAGACTAATAAAACTTTCTTTTTTTATGTTACAGGTGAGTCTTGAGCAATATTCGCGAGTATAATTATAAATAACAATGGGCATGTGCGTGTAAGTATATTGCAATATTTTTACGCGCATTTGTATTTTTTTTTCGTAAAAATACAAAATCTATATATAATTTGCATTCTTTTTTTGACTTATGTTTACTTTTCTTTATTGCAAACATAATAATACTTATTATTATGGTAATATGCTTGACTGTGCTTTACAAAACTATCCGTGTATTCTCGTATCAGCTTTGAAACGTGTTCATGAATAAATTATTCATCATTATTCATAATTTAAAGAAATGTGACAGTAAATCAAGCTGTTTCGATGCAAATAAATTGTATTTTACTTCTGCCATTGTTGTATTTTATGGAATTATTTTGTGAATGATAATTTATTTTACAATGATCGTACAACGATTTTTCTAATCGATATTATATTGCTAAAATGAAGAAAGTTTCATAACACCAAAAATGTTTGGACCCTTTTTGAATTTTTATTTTGTTCTAAAAATTGATATATTTTGGAATCCATGAGTATTTTTGTAGAAAATATGTTTTTGCATCCATACAAATATTGCCGAATGAAAAAAAATTGATATTTATAAAAGTTTTAGCATTTGAAAAAAATTGTCTTCAAGGTTAAGAATTTTAAAAAATACACTGAAAAAAAATTTTATTTGATTCAAATAACCGATTATTTTTCTATAATCAAATAAATATTTACTTGAATCAAATAAGTTTTATTTGAATCAAATAAATTGTATTTGAATCAAATATTTCAGTATTTGAAGCAAATACTAATTAATTGATTCAAATAAAAATTATTTGATTCAAGTAAATATTTATTTGATTATAGACAAATAATCGGTTATTTGAATCAAATAAATTTTTTTTTCAGTGTACCATTAGGATTATTAAATTTTATCATACGAAAACTTATTTATTTTTTTCGAACTAATTTCAGAACATAAACTCTTTAAAAAAATAATGTTTTATCGAATTTTGTTTTTATCACTCAAGCATTTTTTTTTGTAAAAGATCATGTTCAGTTGTATTTTATGGAATTATATATTGTGAATGATAATTTATTTTACATGATCGAAAAATAATTTCTAATATTCTTATATTGAGAAAAAGAAGAAAGTGTTGTAACACCAAGAATGTTATGCTGTAATATTTTTATCAGTGTTTGATAAACATTTTTTACGTTATTCAAATTTATATCTAAATTTTAATTTGCATTTTAAAGTTTAAAAACAATACAATTACTTTTTTAGTTTTTTTTTGTTGATATTTTTGAAATTGACGGGGATTGAATGACGAAATCTTATTGAAAGATTTCCATTTATACGCACTATTGCCTTCTATCTATATGGACAGTGAAGTGTTTTCGGTGCATTGTTGGTTGCTGCACACATGAATATGTAGCCAGCCGTAAATCAACGCTAGAGTTTATAACGTGAGGGTTTAGTGCACCAATAGTATTCAAAATTACAACTGATTACTATTTCAACACTATTCGCAATATATTTTGCAAAAACCACAAAATTTCATTAGAAAATCACCTAAAAAGATTATTATTCAATAAAAAAAAGTTTATTAAATTTATTAAAAGAGAAAAATTATTATTATTATTTATATTATTATTATTATTATTATTATTATTATTATTATTATTATTCACACCTACAGGTAATTAATAAATATCCTCATTGTACATTTAGTAGAATGGAAATTCATTGCTAAATTTAATATGAGTTTGTAATTTATAATGAAATATTAATAGACTTTAATCCATAAGTTACTTATGTATTTTCGAAAACTTTTGACATTTAAGCAATTAGCGTTTTTGATTAAATATTTGATGCATTTCGTAAAAGCTTTCTGACAATGAACATTGTTGACTGTAAATATTATATTTTTATTCTTTTATGCAACTTTTTGCTAATTTGTTTATAAACTGTAAAAAAAGGGACTTAATTTAAAAAAAAAAATTGTCAACTTTTGTGCAATGTTCAGTCAAGTTTTGTGTCCAATATTAAAAAAAAACTGTGGACATTAACCTGTTTTTTTAGTTTTCAAACAAAAATTTGCAATTGTTTAAACAAAATAATAAAAATTTGAACATTTTTGGAAACTCTGAACGTGAAAAATTAAGAATGTTTTTTATGGGACATACTTTTCTCCAAATCGTAGTTTGTTTATAAAATTGTTATAAACAAATGATGCTGGAAAAGGGTACTTCATCCAAAGTTTAAACAAATGGATTTTGGAAAATTAACAATTGCATTCATGGGAAAGAAATCCATTTTTTAAAATTAAAGTTTATTAAATTTTGCATCGATTCCCCGAGGACGATTTTTATAAACAATATTTTACTTGTTAATAAAAATTATAAAAAACATTTTTTCATAATTAAAGGGATAATTTTTGTAAAAATCACATATTTATTAGTAAACGAACGTTAATAGTTGAGACGTTTTTCAACTATAGAAAATTAATTAAACAATGTTCCTCATTTGTTATAAACAATTTAAGGCAGATTTCTTTTTATTTTGCTATTTCCAAGTAATTTTTATTTTTTAGAAAATATATTTAATAAGAAAACAATTGTTTAAACAAAATTATAAAGATTAAAAAAATCTTCAATAATTTATAAAAATTTATTTAATTTATTATACAATTTGTTTATAATAATTTTGTAAACAAATTACAACTGGGAGAAATAAGTGACCTTTACAAATCTTTCTAAATATTCTACACAGAATTGATTGGCATTAACAAATTTTAACAATTGTTAAATTTTTATTAATTTGTTTAAACAATTGAAAATTATAAACAAAAAAAAGGTAAAATCTTTTTTTCAATTTGCCTATAAATCCAATTGTTTAATTTTACTTAATTAATTTCGTATTTACCTTAATTTGTTTATACTTGGGATGAAACATCCTTTAGCAAAGAACCATTTGTTTATAACAATTTTGTAAACAAAATACGATTTGGAGAAAAATATGAACTATATAAAAGTTTCTTCATTTTCCACATAGAATTGATTAGCGTTGACCGTTTTCAAAAAGTTGTTAATTTTTATTAATTTGTTTCAACAATTGTAAATTAAAAACAAAAACAGGTATATCTTTTTTTCAATTTGGCTATGAATCCAATTGTTACTTTTTTTATGCAGTGGCTGGTTTCTTCATAGGACTTAATGGGTTAAAATATAGATCTACTGAATTAACATTATTTTTTACTTTTTTAAGTTTTACCGAACTGTTCAGTAAATTGCAACTGATCAATTTTACCGAACACTTTTCTTACGTTTTACTGAACTATTCAGTAAAAATAAGTATAGGATACACTGATTTTACGTTTTACCGAACTATTCAGTAAAAATTAGTATAGCAAACACTGGTCTTACGTTTTACCGAACTATTCAGTAAAAATTAGTAAAGGGAACACTGACCTCACGTTTTACCGAACTATTCAGTAAAAATTAGTAAAGGGAACACTGACCTCACGTTTTACCGAACTATTCAGTAAAAATTAGTAAAGGGAACACTGACCTCACGTTTTACCGAACTATTCAGTAAATATAAATGTAGCGAACTAAGTTCAGTAAAATTTCAAGAATAAATTTTCACCCTGTAAGGAAAACAAAATTTACAATATATACCATTTTATTGAAAATATAAATGAAGTAGTAAATTTTGCAGTTAGATTATCATAGGAAGAATATTTTACAAAATTTTACTCATATCTTCATGGTCAGATAATTTATTTTGATTCTTATCTTGAATTTTACATAATTCAGGACAGGGATTATGACGTATTCGCAGTATATCGAAACGGGAATATACACCTGCTGTAACGAAATGGTTATTACGAGCTTACGAAATGCGATTGGATTATGTAGGTAAAGTGGTTTACTTGATCATGTTGTTCATTTCCTCTGCTTGCTGCTCCTGTTGCTATCGTGATTGCTTTATATCCACTTATCTTTTTTTTTATAATAGTAATGAGATTATCCGATACCTACTCTATTGCAATTTCAAGTACAACACTCGACGTCATTGGATTCATTTCCTTCTTTCCTCCCCCTCAGTCCCTTATAAATTTCAACCTACATATAGCGTGCTTTAGAATATTTTGGAAAAGATATTTTTTAATTCAGAAAGTATTTCTTTAAAGCAGAAATATATTCAAGCGATTAAAAAAAAAACGTTTTCATTGTATATTTATTTGGAGAAATTTTGGTCCCGGAAAAAAGGCTCCCGAATAATCCCAGTAGGTTAAATGAATAGCGATAACAAAAACAAAATTTTTCATTAACTTAACTAAAAAAAAAAACTTTTCAATTTGTGTTATTTGTGAAGTGTGCCATCGTTTTTCGATGGGCGAGTATTTTTTCTGATTATAATATAATCAAATCTTAGAAAAGTTCAATTATTTTAAAGGATTTTAATAAAATTCTGTGCAAAATTCAATTATTTTCAGAAATTTTGATAAAATTCTTTGCAAAATTCAATTTTCAGGAATTTTAATAAAATATTTTGCAAAATTCAATTATTTTTAAGGATTTTAATAAAATCTTATAAAAGTTCAATTATTTTAAAGTTTTTTAATAAGATTATTTGCAAACTTCAATTATTTTCTGGGATTGTAATAAGATTTTTGGAAAATTTAATTATTTTCAAGAATTTAAATAACATTTTTTGGAAAAATTCAATTATTTTTAACACCATTTTATACAATTACTCAAATTTGACGAAGAATGAAATTATTCTTAAAAATTTTATTAAAATTTGTTGAAAACTTTGTTGATAAAATTCATTATGAAAATTCAATGTTAAGAAACATTCAATTATTCAGTAAATTGGAAAAAGTGTGGCAACCCTATGACAACTTAACAAAGTTTGGAATTTGTTTATTAAGATTATTAAAATAATAAAATTTAAGATAATTCTACTGTAAAATGAAATAAAAACTAACTTGTTATAACAAATAAAAAAATTTGGATATAATTAAAAAAAATCGTTCTTGGGAAATCGATCCACAAATTAATAAGATTAAATTTTAAGAAAAGTTTATTAAATTTCCTTAAAAATTGAAGCTCAGAGAAAAACTTTCATAACTTTCAACCAAATAACTATTAAAAAAAATTAAAATTTCGCAAAACTGTTCAACTTGTATTTTTTCTTTATCATATAGAATGGAAAAATATTATAGTAAAAAAAATACTCCTTCATCGAAAAGTGATGGCACACTTTACAAATTTTGGCACATTTTTTATTTTTAAACCATATGGGCAAAGTATATTAAAAAAGCATGTTGAGAAGAAGAACAATTTTGCTTTTTTATTTCTAAAGTTTTTTGTCAAAATTTTGAACTCTGGACAAAGGATGCAAAATACTTTACCATACTTATCCAAACTTAGTGCCATTATATTTCGCCATAGTCTCCCATAGTTTGCCATACTTCCATTTCTCCGGCGAGAGTTCCACAGTTATTGAAGTTTCAGAGCTGTAAAAAATTACCCTTCAAGGCAATTTGCGATCTCTTCGTAAAATGCTTATTGCTTTTTTTTGCTAGCAGACAAATACAGAGTGGGGAAAAATGGCTGCTGCAATAATTTTCGAATTCTTTTTTTATGCTACTTGAAGAGGGCGAATTTTTCTCATTTGCAGTTAAAGCTTAATAGAGGCTTATACTGAGAAGCGAAAGAAAATACATTCAATTTTAATATTTTTTCAAAACATATTTCGAAGATTCGATTTTTCTTGAAAAGGAATGAAAATGTTACTAAACTTTTTTAAATTTGATACAAAAATCTGGATCTAATGAAAAATTGGTCTAAATTCGATGTTAAAATGTGGATCAGATAAAAAATTGGTCTAAATTCGATGTTAAAATGTGGATCAGATAAAAAATTGGTCTAAATTTTTGTATCAAATTGATAAACTAGTATTAGTTCGATATTTTCAGCAAAATGTGATTTTGAACTCAATTTCGTAATCGTGATGTGACGAACCGACTTCGTCACAATTTATCCCTTCGTGATAATAAAATACAAATATAATGTTTATAAGAAAGTGTCAACAAAATACAAATACCTATATTAAAAATAATAATAAAACAAACATAATTCATCTATTCGTTGTAATATTGGGTACAAGAATTAATATAGAAGTAAAATATGTACATAAAATATAATTCTAATTTATAGCTGTTTATTACATTTCACACATTTATAAATTTGTTATGAAAAGTGAATGAACTTGATTTAAAAGAATGATACTTAAAATACTAATGTATTGTGAAATGTAAGAAGTTGTGTGTCCAGGTTAATGAACCAAGATCAAACCACTGTCCAAAACTGGAAGCTTGCAGAAAAGCGCCTGGCAACGAGCAGGTGCAATAAACTAAAGAAAATTTCAACACTGTAATGTCGATTAATAAAATCGATTAACACAGGGAAATCTGGGCATTTGCCCTTGAGTCTTCGAGGTAGTAAGTCGTGGGTCAGTTTGGCCGTTATTTTCAATATAAAGAAGTTATCATACGTATTACTGATAATTAACAATAAAGTATAAAAAGTGAAGAATAATAAAAGTTCTAAGTGAGAAATTGTGCTATAAAAAGTTCATTTAAAATAAATATTACAGAAAAGGATTATAAGAAGTTTAATGGAATAATATCTAATAACGAATAGGTGAGTCAATTGTACACATACACTTAAATAATACTTCACAAACACAAATATACATTTGAGGAAAATAGAGATTGTGTTAGAATTATACACACATTAACAAGAATATATTATAGTTATGAATTAAAAATACAAGAGATAATAAAAAAGGGATAAATAAATATGTATTAGGGTTTTAGAGGAACGAATAATAAATTGTAATTGTTTATAATTATCTTAACTTCATTCTAATCTCCTAAAATTTCACTAGTGAAAAGTAGAGACGATCACCTCACTACTTGAACAATAAGTAGGAAGGAGGGGATCCACTACCAAACAGGTTTGAAGGTTTCGAATATTTTCGTCTAACATTCCTTTAAATTAAATTATTGTTAACAATTTAATTTGTTTATTACACGTGGATAATAAAATATCGTTTAAAAAACAATTTTTGTATTTTGGTAAAATTTTGTGTATGATCGTTGATTATTGTGAGAACTATTTGGATTTTTTGCAAAATAATATTCCAATTGCTGATAAAGTTTACAAAATAAGTGGCGGTTTAACTTTATAGCTTCTAAAGGAGAAGTGTTAGAATTATTTTGTACTAGTAGGTACGGAGATAAAATTAACGTCATTTTCTCATTAAGGTTTAGTATGAATAAATTACTTGAATATAGGTGTACAAAGTTTTGTGGCGCATTAGAGAAGACTCAATTCTCGATGTTTGAGTTGGGCGTCTAACCCATAACTGACTGTTACTACTGGCATATCAGTTTTCAACATGCATTGGTGTTTCACACTACAATAGTTACCGCAATTGGGATATTATAGATGAAAATTCAACACCCTAGAATACTAATGGTTGAATAATATTGTGACAACTTCAGCAATATATTATCATACATTACATAAACATATAATAATTTTCTTGAGTACTGCCTTTTAGTAAGGAATTTTATTAATTTCACTAATTTCATTAATTT
This sequence comes from Leptopilina myrica (nomen nudum), assembly GCA_032872475.1. Classification (NCBI taxonomy): domain Eukaryota; kingdom Metazoa; phylum Arthropoda; class Insecta; order Hymenoptera; family Figitidae; genus Leptopilina; species Leptopilina myrica (nomen nudum). The sequence continues at coordinate 56,359,344 of CM065458.1, read as the reverse complement.
TATTAATTTTATTAATTATAAAATAAAATAATTCAAAAGAAATCAATTATTTAAAAAATTTGTATAAATTATTTGTTCGTGAAAATTGTGTTACTATAAATAATGAAATTCTTTCATGAATCGATTTATTACTGTTCGAATTTAAGAAAAAAATGTATTACCAAAGAATTTTCAATTTCAAAAATATTTTGGCCTCACTTTGATGATTTTTAATTTTAGTTTTCTTATTAGAAAAAAAATTACCAAAATCGTTAATGTTTAATATTCCTTATTACAAAATAGACTTCAATTACAATAAACAAGCTTTATATAGAAAAAAATGTCCAAAAATGAATAATTTTCTATAATTTTTCTACATTAAAGTTAATTTTAATGGTTACGTGAGAATTGTCATTTGTTTAAATTTTTCGAAATGACAAAATTTCTTATTAAAATTTCATATAATTAATTATAATCAAAACGGCGAAAGCTAATAAATAATTATCAAATTATATGAATGGATTTTTCAAAACAAAATAAGATCTCACTAAAATTAATAATCCAAACAAAATAACATGGTAATATAAAAAGTATTAAAGTTTTGAAAAATGTAATTTGGAAATTTCGAAAAATTGTTTCTTGAAAAAATGAAACTACAACTTTTTAAAAATACTTCTATTTCCGAAAATAATTTTAAAAAATGGAAAGAATTGGCATCTACTATACGAGTTTTTCAAAAAATTACATTTAATGAAAGACTGTAAGAAAAATTATATTTTTTACGAAATTAGTCATTAAATTTTGAAAAACGAATTTTGACAGTAACAATGGAAAAGAAAATTCCACTTGTACTTTTGCTAGTTATATTATTAATTTATATGTTTCTACTAATAACAATATTTATATTTATATGTTTTTACTTATACCACTTATTCCAAATTTGACCTTTAATTTCATTTACTAATATTTAATATTTAATTTTTTTTAAATTTTACCCCAGAAATTTTATTTTAAAAGAAAAGTGATTTACAATTATGTAAATGTATATGTAAATTTAACGCGTAGGTGCACATTATCAGTAAGCTGTAAATTTAGGATATAAAAAATGGCATCATGTGGAACTTAAAATTTTAACGACTCGAGTTTAAAACGAGTAAATTAATATTTTGTTTAATTTTTATTTTTTCATGTACAGTACGTAAACATTGGGCGAAAAAGTAAAACTGTCATAATTATAATGAGCAGAGTGTAGAATAAAGGTGTTTGCATATTACATTTTTATAATACGTGACAAGAAAATTTAGGTCATGTTGGAATGAGAGTTACGAGTGGGGTCCTGACTTGACCTTTTGTCATATTTTATTTTATGCGCTTATCGAATTAGTATAAACGTGTACTTACTTTTGTCCATGTATTAGAAAATAGTCGAGAAAGAGTTCAATTTTTAACACATATGTATTTTCTTTTTTTCCACAAGTTTCGTAGAAGTAGGTATTAATAACTTCTTTGGCATAAAAGTATTTAACATAAATATCGATTTTATTTTAAAAATTATTATTTCGCATAAAAGCATTTAACATAAATATCGTATAAAATAAAATCTATTTGGTGTGAAAAAAAATTAATTTCGAATTTATTTCACATACATATATTTATGTTAAATAAGAATTATGTTAAATGATATTTACGTCGAACATAATTTATGCCAGGTGAATTTTTATGTAAAATGATATTTATGTTAAATGAGAATTACGTTAAATGACTTTTGTGCCAAATGAAATTCAGGTCAAATGAATTTTATGTAAAATAAATTTTGTACCAATTAAAATGTTCGTTAAATGAATTTTTGTGTTAAAAGAAATTTACGTTAAATGCTTTTTATGTCAAAAGAAATTTATGTCGCATGATTTTTATGTCAAAAGAAATTTATATCTCATGATTTTTATGTCAAATGGGAATTATGTTAAATGACTTTTATGTAACATAAAATTTGTGTTAAATGAATTTTACGACAAATGATATTTATGTTAAATGAATTTTACGACAAATGATATTTATGTTAAATGAATTTTACGACAAATGATATTTATGTTATATGAATTTTACGACAAATGATATTTATGTTAAATGAATTTTACGACAAATGATATTTATGTTAAATGAATTTTACGACAAATGATATTTATGTTAAATGCTTTTTTTGTGTCCAATAAAATTTCAGACAACTAATGTTTATTTGATGTAAATTTTAACTTTAGTGGTTTTATATCAAATAACTATTTTGACAAAAAAGTTTTCGGAAATAAGAATGCACCTCCTTAGATCAAAATTTCTATAAATAAACATACATTTCTTCTTCTGTTGTAATTATATTACAGTTACTTAATTTCAATTCAACAAAAATGGTAGTACCTACCAAAGTGAGTGAAAAATAAATTTTTGTTTTAAATTTCTAATTTCAAGTTTTGAAAACATTTGCTGTTGTAATTTGACGTTACTGTTGTTAGTCTTGGATTAAAGTGACGCCAAGACATTATAACTGATGTGTGACTGCGCTACATAAAATGAGTAGGCGTTGTCTGCTCGCATGTATCGCGTGAATGAAAATTCTGAATTGACTTATACACTAGACGTTTTCTCCAACATTCTCAGTGTACCATTGTTTTCTCATAGTCAGACGTCGTCTTTTTCTGTATGTAGGTAAAATATAAAAATAGTTCACCATTTTCCACCGCTTTTTAATGTACCTCTTAAACATTCAAATAACCACACTTGCATTCATTTTTCATCAAGCCATTTCTAAAAGAAGCGAATAATTCCAAAATCGATAGTATAAATTTTAAATCTATTTTTTTGTTATAAAAATGTTATAAAAATGTTATAAAAATGTTATAAAAATGTTATAAAAATGTTATAAATGTTATAAATGTTATAAATGTTATAAATGTTATAAATGTTATAAATGTTATAAAATTTCTAGATTTTTCGAAACACAATGAATTGAAAAATTCAAAACAATCAATTGTTTAAAGAATGGTTAAGTGATAAATTTTTTGTATTTCTATTATAAATATTTAAGTTTAAGTTATAAAAAATTACACATTTGAAAAAAAACTAAGAAATTCTATTGTTTTTAATTGCAGTAAACGGAAAAATTAACAAACTAAATTGTTTAAAGAACATTTAAATAATTAATGTTTCGTTTCTCCTTTGTACTTGAATGTTTTAGTCTCAAAAAAATACACAATACAGAAAACAAGAAATTTCTAGTCCTAAGTACAGTTTATGACAAAAATGTACTAATCTGAAATGGAACTGATTCAAATTTAGAGAGAATTTTATGAACGTTTACAAATGTGTAGAAAAATTCATTTGCCTTTAATAAATTGATTTTCCAAATGTAACAGGTAATTGACAGTAACATCCATTGATGTTTATAGAAAAAGCAAAAAAAAAACAAATATAATCTTCATCAAGGGATTTGTTTTGTGCCAAAAAAAATAACCCCTGTTAGTGCGGGAAAAGAACGTAATCGGTAAAGTCCATCTAATTGCGCTTTCAATTTTCCTAATTGCTTTAACTGGTAGGAACAAAAATTTTTTTCACATATTTTTTTGTTTTAACTAATTGTGCAAACTTTTTTTTAATCAGTTTAAAAGTTTTTTTTTATCATTTGTTTCAAATTCAAATGTTTGTTTTCTAAAAGCTTTGAACAATAATAATACCATTTTTCAGGACACATGAATTTTAATGGTTAAAATTCAATAGGTATAGCTTGGAGATTTATTTGCAGAAAATGAATTATTTTGTTCCATGAATTATTGTTGAAGTTCAGCAATTTTTGAAAATGTTATGCACTCACTAAATTTGAATTAGTGAGATTAATTTTGTACCTTTGCAAATTTTAGATTCATTAGAGAAAGCTTTTTTTGTTAGGTACGACTACTTAACAATTTTAAGAGTTAAATAAAAATTTAAGGAATTTTTAGCTTATTATTTACCAAAAAGAAAAATTAAATTCGGTCGAAAATTGAAATTTAGAGGGACATGCTTATTCCCGAAAACTTTTTTGACAAAATAGTTATTTGATATAAAACCGCACTTGACTCAAAATTAACATATAAAATAAACATTATTTATCATAAATTTCATTGCACACAAAAAAGCATTTAACATAAATATCATTTGTCGTAAAATTCATATAACATGTGGCTTTTGACATAAAAATCATGTAACATAATTTTTTTTAACATAAAAATCATTGAACATAAATTTCTTTTGACATCAAAATCATTTAACATAAATTTCTTTTGACGAAAAATTCATTTAACATAAATTTCTTTTGATGAAAAATTCATTAAATGAAAATTTTAATTATTATAAAATTTGTTTCACTTAAAATTCACATGACAATAATTTAATTTAGCATAAAAGTCATTTAACGTAATTCCCATTTGACACATAATCGATTTGACATAAATATCATTTTACATAAAATTCACTTGAAATAAATTTCATTTGACGCACTAATTGAACATAATTCTTATTTTGCAAAAAATGCACTTGATATAAATTTCACTTGACATAAAGTTAAATTAACATAATTTTTATTTGACATAAATTTCATTTGACATATAAGTCATTCAACAAAATTCTTATTTGACATAAAATTCATTTGACACATAATTACATTTTACATAAATATCATTTGATATGGAAATTTAGGCTATTAAAATTCGAGCCAATATTTTTATGTAAAATGTAATTATGTGCCAAATGAATTTTATGTCAAATAAGAATTTTGTTGAATGACTTTTAGGTCAAATGAAATTTATGCCTCATAACATTTATGTGAATTAAAAATTATGTTAAATGTCTTTCTTGTTCAATGAACTTTACGTCAAATCAAACTTATGTCAAATAAAAATTATGTTAATTTAACTTTATGTCAAGTAACATTTATATAAAATAAAAATTATGTTAAATGTCTTTCATGTTAAATGAACATTTATGCCAAATGAAATTTATGTCAAATAAAAATTATGTTAATTTAACTTTATGTCAAGTGACATTTATATAAAATAAAAATTATGTTAAATGTCTTTCATGTTAAATGAACTTTATTTCAAATGAAATTTATGTCAAATAAAAATTATGTTAATTTAACTTTATGTCAAGTGACATTTATATAAAATAAAAATTATGTTAAATGTCTTTCATGTTAAATGAACTTTATTTCAAATGAAATTTATGTCAAATAAAAATTATGTTAATTTAACTTTATGTCAAGTGACATTTATATAAAATAAAAATTATGTTGATTGGTTTTCATGTTAAACTTTACATACAATGAAATTTATGTCAAATGAGAATTATATTAAGTGACATTTATGGCAAATAAAATTTATGTGTAGTGAAATTTATGTCAAATGAAATTTACGACAAATGAATTTTAGGAAAAAATAAAATTTTTATCAAACTATTATGTCAAATGGAGTATGTTAAACAAATTCTACTAAAAATGAGTTTTCTGTTAAATAAAACTTGTGTCAAGTGATTTTCATGTCAAATAAAAGTCAAAATAATTGTATTTTTACTTTAAATGGAAATTATGCTAAATGATTTTTGTATCAAATAAAATATATGTTGCATTAATTCTATGTAAAATGACATATATGTTATATAAATTTTATGTTTAATAAAATATATGTCAAATGGATATCATATAAAATGACATTTATGCAACAAAAATTGTATGTCTAATGAAATGTAAAGCAAATGTCAAATTTTAAATTCTGTATTCTCCAGGAACCATGTTTGAAAATTAATTCCTTTCTCATTTCGTTGGATTTTTTTTCCTACCCTCATTATTGGTGTTTTTGCTGTTAAGTTTTGAAAAAGTTTATGGATATTTGTAAAGCAAAGATTAAAATAAATTATATCCAAACAGTGAAGATAAGAGATTCTCTTAATAAAATTCAATTCTTTTTCTCGAGAGAAGGAATAAGAAACGATTTATGGTACGTTGTTTAAAGATATTTTAGGGTTGATATACTGAGTGCCAGATGGCAGATATTTGGGTCTCGAACGCAACTCTTAGGTGTACTGTTTGCATCGGAGATTCCAGAGTTGGCAGAATTTCAATTTTGTTATTGAATCCGTGCTACTAATACTGAAGGCTATATTTGTATAATATAAAGATTTCCACATTTAGGTCAATTCTTATTACTGGAATGGACTCGCGTTTCATTGATTTTCTTTTTTATTCCCCACTTTGGAAAACTAATTAATAATTCCTTCTGCTACGTTAAAAGAATTCTCTTAGTCCATTAAAAAAAAAAAAAATGTCAATTTGTTTCTTTTCTGAGAAACTCGTCAATTTATCATCAATTAAAAGAATAAACGATTTTGCAATAGGACTTCAATGATTTATGTTTCTGTCGTTTCGAATGTTTATTATAAATTAAAATACAGAGAGAGAGAGAGTCAAGGTAGACCAGAGACTGTGACTTCTTTTTTTTATCCAAAAGCACCTGGCGGCTGTGTCGATAAAATGTAAATGAATGTCACGTAACTGCACACTCGCACATTTTACTCATTCATTCAGTGTTTTACGCTTTTTTTCCCTTTTTTCTGCTAATAACATTGCTTGCTATTTGAATACGGATATTGGAAAATAATCCTTATCACGATTTGCTTAAACGATCGAAACCCTTGAGTAAATTAATTGGCGAAATTTAATTGGAGATTCTCACACCTTTAGAATTGGCTATAGTCAAGGCCACCACCCAATTAGGATGCTATAATCAGGTTGGCTTATTCAAGTAGCTAAGAAGAGAGAATATTGATTCTATTATTTAGTACCCTTAAATACTGGTTACTTTTAGGATTCATTGATTACTCTACTATTTGCATTTCTTCACCTGCTTACGTGTTTTTTTTTTTTTTTGCAAATATTTTCTTTTACAGTTGTTTAAGTATATTTTTTACAATGTGTAATTGATTGTTTTGTATCTAGATTAGAAATACATACTCATTAAATTTAGCTACAAGATATGCAAAAATTTCTTTTTATCATAAGTATTCAAAAATGTTCTTTAATTATTAAATGAAGTGCTCTTCAGGTTTAAATTTTTCCGAGCAGAAAATTATAACGGGTAGTTAACGGGCGTTTTTTTTGAATAGGTCGTAACGAAAAAATTTCGTCTGACTAATTTTACACGAACCCACGAAAAAATTATTTACTTTTAATTGGATAGATTTTACTCAGTAAGATACGCTCTTTCTTTTCCAGAGGGTGTTACAAAAATTTAATTCTCTTTTTCGCTGATTTTCAGAAATAATTTTAAGTTCTTTACTGACTCTAAAGAATATTCTGATTCACTCTAAAAATAATTAGCTACTCAAAAAAAATGTTTCATTAGATATATTTATGTATTTCATTAATTAGACAATTTTTTCTTAAACATAAAGAATTTTATTTAAAATAAATATTAATCATAATTGTTTTTTCATACAAATGAAGATTTTCACAAATTTTAAATTCAAAGCATTTTGAAACTTTAACTTAAAATAATTATAATGACTGTAACTTTTTCAATATTAGTTTCATCATTTCAATTCAATTATTATTTTCTAGAATTTTTAACTAAAATTCTTCTTTAAATCAATAATTTTTATTAATTTTTGAAAAAGTTCTTTTCATGATTTTCAAATCCAAAGTTTACAATTCAATCTTAAGAAATTTCATTTATTTGGAAAATTCAAATTTTAAACGATTTTAATTCGAAACCTTTTCAAAATTCAATTATTTCGGAACATTCATGTTTTAATTTTCATTAATATTCAATAATTTAACAATAAATTTTTTAAATAACCGAATTATTTTGACGAATTTTAATAAAATTTTTAAGAATTACATTTTTCGAGAAATTTGATTAAAATAAAATTAAAAATTATTGAAATTTTGCAATTATTTTTATTATTTATGAAAGTAATTAAATATTTACGTAGAATTTTATTAAAATTTGTTAAATAATTGAATTGTTTCAAAAAAAAATTTATTTAAGATAGTAGATATTGTAAATCATTGAATGGAGGAAAATTTTTAATAATAATTGAAATTTAGCTAAGAATTTGATCGACTTTTTAAGAATAATCGAATTGATACGAAGAATTTTATTAAAAATTTTTAAAATAATTGAATTCTTACGAAAAATGTTAGTAATTTTTTTTTACATCAATGAATTGTAGCGAAGAAATTTATTAAAATTGACAAAATAAATTGACTTTTTCGAAAAATTTTATGAAAATTGTGTTTGAAAGTAATTGAATTTCTAAAATTTTAAGATATTTATAAATATAAATGAATTATTGCGAAAAGATTTATAAAAAAAATTTGTAAATCACTAATTTCTTGCAAAGAAATTATATCAAAAAATTTGATAATAATGAAATTTCTTCAAAGAATTGTATTATTTATTAAAATAATATAATTTTTGTGAAGAATTTTAAAAAAAATTTTGATAATCCTAATTAAATTCTTTTGAAGAATTTCTTAAAAATTTTTTTTAATGAAATAATGTAGTTTCATTAATAATTTAAATTGGAAATTTTTGAAGTAATTGAATTTTATATGAACAATTTCTTTCAAGTTTTTACAATAATCGTGTTTCCAAATAATTGAAAAATTATACACATTTAATTTTTGAATTTTATTTAAATTTTTAGAGAATAATAGAATTCATTCGAAAAATTTCTTTAATTTATTTAATACAATCGAATGTTTTAACAATTGTATTGAAAATAATTGAATTCCTAAGTAGAATTTTATTATGTATGAAAAGTAATTTATTTCTAACGATGAATTTTACTGGTTATAAAAATAATCGAATTGTTCTGAAGGATTTATTAAAATTTTAGAAAATATTTGGACTATTTCGAAAAATGTAATTGAAAATTTTATTAAAATTGAATTTCGGTAAAGAATATTTTACTATTTATAAAAATAATTGAATATATTTGAAGAAATTTGTCATTTCTCTAAATAATTGAAAATGTTATTAAAATTGAATTTTGGTAAATAATATTTTACTATTTATAAAAATAATTGAATATCTTTGAAGGATTTTGTGATTTCTGTATATAATTAAATTTTTTCTAGAATTTTATTAAAATTTTTTTAAAAATTTAAATTTTGGAGAAGAATTTTATTATTTTTAAAGATAATGACTCAATGACTTCGTTTTTTTTTGAGAATTTAAAAAAAATATTTTGAACAATAATTGAATTTATGGAAGGAATTTTATTACGTTTGAAAATAATTGAATTTTTGCAAACATTTGTGACTTTTCCAAAATTTACTTGTTTTAAAATGTTTACCAAAATTCTTCTTTAAATCAAATTATTTTTTATAATTTTTAAAAAACTTCTTTGTGAATTTTTAAATTTAAAGTTTACAATCCAATTTTACGAAATGTTTGAATTTAAAAAAATTTTCAGAAATCTAAGTTCTTTAATGTTTTTTTTTAATTTCAAATTGAAATCTTTTGAAGGTCATTTGTTTGTGAAAATTGTAATGAACGCAACGCTAAATATTGAATTAATTTTTAAATATTTAAGTAAATTAAAAAAAATTATTCGTAAGTAATAAATTTATGATGTTTGTTCAAGAATGATATTAGTTTGAAAGGAAAATATTGTCAAAAGTAGAAAAAATATAAGGTTTTGTATTAAAATGCGTGGTGTGATTTTATAGTTTATGGAGCAAAGAAAAAAAAATTCAAAAATTTAGAATTTTGATATGAATTCTAAAAATCTTCTTCCACTGTTTAATATAAATTTCTAGCTGTTTCATATGATTTCCTTGACTAATCCTAATGTTCCAAAATTTTTTCCTTAATTATCTGACTTGTGTTAATCCTGTTCTCTCTAGTTAAATTTTTTCTGACTCCTGCTCGAAAGTGCACGTGAAAACGTCTAAAAATCTTTATTTGGCTATGCTCCCACTTTTCGCAATCTTTTTTGGAAGCGTCACATCTCGAATATGGTTTCGATATCAGCAGCATCAATGACATTCAGCCGCATACACTAAATTGTGAGGTTGGAAAATATTTGATCAACATTATAGCCTATGATATTTATCGTCAATGAGAGAGCGTGTCACTCGAAATCAGTTTATCTTTGGCAAAAGTCCATTCACTTTTAGTTTAGGACACACATTTGAAATTTCTATTTCCCAGGGGCAAATTTACACATCACTTCCAACTTGTCCTTCTTTGTAATCTTAGTCATGCCAGGAAGCTTTATCAGAAATTCTGTGTACTGATTAAAATACTTTGTACACAGTACACTTGGTTTGGAGTTATACACCATTCATGAAGACAACTCCATGAGAGTGAATATAGTTCTCCTCCAACGCCGACATATCAAAACTTTGTTCTCTCTCTCTCTCTCTGTCTCTTCATGACAGTTTGCTCAGAGCTGCAGTACCACAAACCAGTTACAGCAAATGTGGAACTGTTAGTTGAGACATATAACCATCCGTTCCCATCACTATAAGATGTATCTAGTTTCGACTCTAATCTCTATTGATAATTGCGTTGCATCTATAGAGCTAGTAACGTGCACAAGGAATTCTCGTCATCAAAAACCCATTTAAATTTCAAATTGAGGAATTAGTTTATTTATTTTACTTTGGGAATAGTATGTGACATGTGAATACTAATTTCCAATAAAATTGGATTTCTAAGTGCTTTGGGTCATGTGATTGATTTTATTTTTGGTTACATTTGCTCGAAGCACACTTGTCGTATTTTGCTTATAATTGTATTTTCGGGGGGTATTTATGTGAATGCCGTGCGCAAAATAGATTGTAAATTGTGAAATTCATTTAGTCTACATTGTAGATTAGGTTTATGTGTGTATAGTACCGGCTGTTCGGTGTGTCATCAACATTTCGGATTTTCCGCTGGACAATTCGTTTAGTGTCATTTCTCAAGCAGATTATTTTCTATAATGTTATTCGTTTTCGTAACGCTTTTTGTTGTACATCATGTCACACCTTGATGTTTAGCAATAAATTCAATACAATACCATTTTGTGTTTGTATTTATAAATATTTTAAACGGTTCCATGAACTATAATTCTAATCAAAATCTAATCAAACCACCGATAAAGTTGATGTACTACAATTAAAAATATGTATTAAGAACTATTAATGAAGCATTAAATTATATTTAGTTCATTTAATTTAGTGCTTCATTTACGAATGCAATTTCAAATCATGAAATCAATTTATATTTACTTCGCTTGCTACTAATTAAAAATCCGTCCTTTTGATAGTACAACACGAAAATTACCTTTTACACTAATCAATCCGTTCAGCATTATCTATAAATCATTCTAAAATTGGTACCTTTCTGTTCCAGCTATTCACCATTTATATTCTACATGGTACTTAAATACCAGCTGCAACATATAGATTATGTTCTAAAAATAATTATCAGAGAAGTTTAATTTATAAATAGCACAATTCTTGCATTGCCTGTTATCAAAAATTCTATTCACCCTAGTATTCTACACTTAAAAATGGTTTATTTATTCATCATAAAGAATTGCAACAGGTGTCTGTAATTATCAGTAGTAAATATCAAAAATCACATTATTTGTCAGTTTGTTTTCGAATGGAAAACTTTCTTCAACAGTTTGATTTGACAATTAAACTGAAATTTAATTATTAAAACAAAGTTTAGTCCTTTTATTATCTATAATAAATTTTTTAGATCTTGAATAGTATAATAAGAATTGTCGTACAAAATATAAAAATATGCTTCTTAGATTAAAGGAAGAACATTAAACTCAAAGTAAATGTTATGGCCTTTTTTTATTGTAAGCAATATTCTAAGGAAGAGTTTTGTATGCTTCAAATCTTTCAGATCATATTTTGTAATATCGATTACAGAAATTCTAATGGGTTTAATATTAATAACAACATTAGTGTACAAACTTCTATTTATATTGGGGTGTAAATAATCCTATTAAAAGATTTGTGCTAGTTTATAATAGGTATAGGGAAATTAGCAACATTAGAAATTAGAATTCATTATATGATGTAAGTCTTATCCGAAGTTTGTGTTTCATGGCAGTTTACTGGGATCTAAAATTTTGATTGCACAATTAATATACTGACGCAAGTAACTTAAGTTTGTAGAATAGAATTCCTTTCGTTCATCATTGTGTTATCTGCAAAAGATACAAACCGTATTCATTAACCTATGTCTAAAATTTAAGTAATGTTTGGTATAAAATAACAACTTTAATGTACCGTTCAATTTTGATGTTTAGTTTCGAATTCAAATTTACAAAATCATTTTTCTCAACAAATGTTTCTCGCATCAAAGCAATTTATTGATTTTTGATTTCACGACTAGTATTTCTCACCAAATTTAGAGAAAAATAGTAGAAAATCATTAATTGCTTATTTATCGAACGATCATTTTAATTAAGATGTTTTGCAAAAAAGTGACTTTTTGGTATACAAGTTGAGTACGATTTTCAGAGTGTTTCTAACAATAAGTAATAAATAAATAAATTTTGTTTAACATTGTAAAAAATGAGAAACAAAAAATGTTGTTCAAGAAAAGAAAAACATTTGTTTTAAAAAATCTTTTGGAACCTTATGTTCGAAATTAAGTTTTTCAGAAAAACGATCTTAAAATTAACAAAGTCGATATTCACCTGACATTAGATTTTCAAAATTCAAAATGATGCAATGTAGAGCACAAAAATTTAAAAAATGAAATTCATTCACTTAGAACAAGTTTTGCAAGTTTAGGAGTATAATATTTTTATACATAGAAATTTTCCATGAGAAAATAATTTGCATCAATTCTATTTCTTAATTTACATTGTTTGAATAAAATTCAAAGTTTTTCAAAAATAAAGGAAACAGAATGTTTAAATAAATTATAAGTATTTAATTAGAAAATTTAATTGAAAATGAAATTGAAAATTTTTAAATTTTTAGAAAATAAAGGGAAATATTTTACTTAAAAAAAATGTTCTGTTTTAATTTACGAATCTCATTAACTATAAAATTATTCGAAAACAATAATTTTTGTTAAATATTTTTAAAATCTGATTATTATTATTTTTCTATAGAAATTAAGATTTTCTAAAAATTCAAATTTTTTTGAAATTAATCAACTTAAAAAATATTGTTACCTATAAAACATAAAGATATTGATTAATTAACAAACGATTTCTTTATGTTTTGTAATAATTAAAGTTTGATCGAGTGTTAAAATCATTATTTTATATTATAAAAATATTGTTACTGTGTAACTTCTTAGAAATTATTTTCATATTCTATTATTGTCTGAAATTTAAAAATATTTTTTTAATAATTTGATTCATTTGACGAATTTTAATAAAAATTTGAAGAATAATTACATTTTTAAAGAAATTCGTTAAAAATTGTATTTAAAAAAGTAAAATTCTACGATGAATTTTATTATTTATGAAAATAATAAATTGAATTATTCCGAAGAATTTTATAATAAACTTGTAAATATTTGATATTCTGTGAAGTTTTTATAAGTTACGAAAATAATTAAATGTTTGTGTACAATTATTTCATTAACATTGATTTTAAATAATTGAATACTTTTGAAAAACTTTAATAGTGGATATTGAAAATGATTGAATTGAGAAAAATTTTTGAAAATAATTGAAATTTTTCCACGATGTTATATTATTAAAATTTTTGAATTTGAATTGAATTTTATTATTTTTAAAAAATTAATGAAACTTTGACGAAAAAATAAAAAGACTTTTGAACATAATTGAAATTTAGCCAAGAATTTTGTTCACATTTTTAAAAAATAATTGAATTTTGGAGAAGAATTATTTCAGTATTTTTAAAGATAATTCAAATTTGGACGAAAATTTAAAAGAATTTCTGAACATAATTAAAATTTGGACAAAAATGTTATTAGGTAAAATTTCTACATTGTTTTTAATTAAAATTCTTCTATAAATCCATTATCTTTAATTATTAATTAAATATAGTAAAAAATTTAACTAATTTTGTAAGATTTTGCATTATTAAAATTTTTCAAAAATCTAAGTTCATTAAAATTTTCAATTAAATTCATTCAATATTGAAATTTTCTAAAATTTCAAATTAAAACTGTCTTTAGAGTTTTTTATTTACAAAAACTGTAACATTTTTAATTGAATTAATTTTGAAATATGTAAGTAAAATTGTTCGTTAAATAATTTATTTATTTTCCGATAGTTGCTCAAGATTTAAATTATTTAAATTGAAATTTTTGACAAAAATTGAAGGTTTTGTATTATAATTCGCAGTAATTTTATATTTTATAAGTCAAACGAACAAGACACAAAAATTCCAATTCATGTTTTATTTTCATAAAAAACAAATTTTAATTAAAAATTTTGAGATTTTATTATGTTTAAAATTGCTAATTTTATAATAAAAAAAGTTTGTTGAATATGTTTCGTCAGCTTTAAAAATTGTTGTTCTTCAACAATTAAAATAAATATTAAAATAATAGATAAAGTAATTATAGAGTTAAGGAATAAGAACCAACAAAAAATGCTGTTTTTATGGATTATAAAAGTACAATCATTTCGTTTTTGCATCATAATTGTATATAAATGTTGTCTGAACTGAACGTACAAACATTTTATGTCGAAATTTTAACAAAGCTGCAAAAAATTACGAGAAATTGGGTTTTCTTTTAATTCCTTCCGTACAGAAGGTTTTCATTTTTGGCTCAAATTATACAATTTTAGTACTAGAATAAGAATTGAGAAGAAGAATTATTACACTGAAAAAAATTTGTTGGTAAAATTCAACTACTATTGGGTAGTAGTAGAGTGAGAAGTAGTTTAATTAATTACTTTTTCAGTTAATCATATACTGTTTGTATAGTAAATGCTACTACTTCTTATGTAGTTAAAGATTTAGAATCCAAGCAACTAAGAAAAGGAGTTAAATTTTAAAAATGACAACAAAAGCATGTTGCACCGAATTATTTGAATTACATTTTGATGGTTAACACAAGTTTTTTAATAACTTTGGGCACTTATCGAACAAATGAGAGTAGTTAAACATTAAAATGTAATCAAATTCACTAAGAACTTTTTTCGAGTGTATGCAAACTAATCTCAAATCTTTATAGATGATTTCGAATTTGTTTCGGAACAATTTATAAATATGTTGGTTGATGAAAAAGTTTGTTGGCTCTCAGAACATAATTTAATAGTGTGCCTGAAATATTAGGGTTTTTGTTATATTTTCCTTCAGTAAGAAGCACTTTAGTACACACCACATCTTACCAAATGTTAATGATTCTGGTGACATTTTTAAACCGTCAGAAACTTTACGAATGTTCTAAAACAGTTTTAAAACATCTTCAAAATTGCCAGAGGAAGTACGTAAAGATACAGTGTTTCGAAATCGGAGACTGTGCTGTAAAGTTTTAATCTTTTGATAACGCTATCCTTGTAATAAACTTGGACCAACACAATGGAAATTTCTCTCTGTAAAAGTGCAAAGAATTGACAACTGCGGGTCAGAAGAAAAGATTAGAATAAAGTACCTATTATCGTGTCGATTATAGTAGTAGTAGTGGATAACAGTAGTAGTAGTAGTAGTACTAAGAAGCTTTAGTTTCTCTCGAGATATTTTACTCCTTGAAAGCAATTTCTGGTTCGAGAGAGAGAGAGAGAGAGAAGTCCACATAGCTCGCGGTAATTCTAAATGGCGAGAGCGAACCACCCTCCATCGACGTGACGCGCCACATTCAGTTCGAAATCTTCCTTACCCCGTAACTACTAACTACGCTAATTTCAACTGTTCCTCTCATTATCGCAGACTCTGCACTGTTGCTGTGAGCAACTACCTTGGGATGCTGAACGACCCTCTCTCACTCTCTATACTCGTTTTATTTTCAAGCAGAAGAGGGTCTCGAATCCAATTACCGAAGTACTTGCTACATTTATATTGAACAGTCTTCTCCGAAGAGGCACAAGGGTATCTTTTTGCGCTTTTCCTTACTTTCAATCTGCACGTACAAGAATTTTCTTTGACAATTTTTTCGAATTAGTTTCCATTACAACAAAACCAAACGACCTCAAATTTAATGCATCTTCTTAGCTATATATGGGTGATTAAATTTAAAATGTCATTTTCATGTCCTGCCCAAAAATCTGCAATACTAGTTCATATATAAAAGATTTTCGAGTCAATTATTTTTCTTAATCACTCCTTTCACTGAAATTAACAATTCTTAGTCGCTAGAAATTCTTGGAAAAAATTTCGCAGAAGAATTAGAAGCAAAAATGTCAGTCCACAACGTTTTTAAAAACGAAAACAAAAAAAATAATGGTACGGTATTGTTATTTTTGATTCTAAATCATGTTAGTCTTTAATTATTGTATCCTTAGTGGCAACTAATTTTCTAAAAATTAAGGTACATGAAAATTAGAGATGAATTTAATTTTAACAAAATTCTTTTTTGATTATTCGTTTTTAAAAACGTTGTGGACTTCAGCGTCGTAGTGGTGTCCCCTGTCCGCTTTTAAATAAATCAGAACTTTAACTATTAATAAAAATTGTTGTTTCTCACATTTTTAGTACAAGAAAAATCATCATGCACAACTGAGAGTCTATATTTTAGTATTTTAATTGTCCTAACAGAATAATTTTGATCCAGTGCTAGAAAAAAATCAAAACCCCGTAAGTTTCATATTTTTAAGTAATTATGGCAAATTTTTTAATATCATACCTCATATTTAAATAGCCTAGTGCAGATAATTACCTAATTAAGCGTTAATAATATTGGTTATATGTAAAGGAGACAAAAATTATAGCATTCTATCACATCTATAACTTGTACGGTTGGTGGCAGAAAGCAAGTATTATTTTGTCGAGCACACCATGTGTGTCCCCACAAAAAAATTGTTTATATTATTAATATTTTTTAAATACTATTGTATCTCACTTTCAGTTCTTACACGTGCTTTAAAAACCGCAACGACTTTAACTTAAAAATAAAGTCTTTCCTTTTTCCAAATTGAGAAATAAAGCAAAATGTCAGTGGTGTCCCCTTAAAATTCTGTTTCTTGCAACATATTATTTTATTTTTTAAAAAATTTGTGTTAAATTTACATCTTATATGTAGTTAATGAAAATCTGATATTGCTTTGTAGTTTCTAAGCTGATTTTATTGTCATCATTCAAAAAAGATTGTCAGTGAAATCTTTCAAAAATGTCAGTCGTGTCCCTCAAATTTCATACGTTTTTTTGGTCTTCAAAAGTATATATAATTTATATCAAAACTCATTACAAATATTTTTCAAGTCATGTTGAAACATTCATTATTGTAATTTGAAATATTTCAACTCTTTAAAGTTGTAAGAAACTATTTCAGAAAATAATAAACCAAATCAGAAAAATTTCACGACCATGTGAAATCTTCAAAAACCTTGTTAACATTTTTCTCCTTTTTTCTTTTCTTCCATTCTCTGCTTGTGAGAGAAATTGATTATTATTATTATTATTATTTTCGAGAATGAGTGGAAGAAATATATTAAATTTTGTTCTAATACTGAAAAAAAAAATTGAATCGCATTTTTCATTCTATTAAGAAAATAATCCTTTTCTCGTAGTTGGAACAAAAAAAAAAAATTTTTTTTTGTCACATATATTCAAATTAGAGTTTTATTCCGAGTTCTTTGAAAGTTGATGCTTTGATCGGATTACGACTCGAAGCTTTATTCTTTACTATCTTTTGTTCTAGAGATTTTACCTTGTAATCTCTGAATTTAAATGAACTAAAAAGTTGTCGCGCAAATGAAAGTGTAAATAGATGGTGTTTTCAAGTTTTTATTATACTTTCATTTGATATGATACATAATTGCATAATTTGTTTTAATTTACTGTTTTTCGGGTACTTGTCGTTTGTGGTATACGAATTATAGTCCAAGGCTAAAAGAGAATTTATATGCAGTAAATAGATTATTTTCAAACTAATAATTTGAGTATTTAAAATAATTTATTATTTGAAATTACATTAAATATTCAAATGTAATGTTATTCTAATACATAAATTATTTATAATAATAATAACAACTATAATAATAATAATAATAATAGTAATAATAATAATAATAATAATAATAATAATATTAATAATAATAGTAATAATAATAATAATAATAATATTAATAATAATAATAATAATAATAATAATAATCAAACATACTGGAAGTGAACTTTTCCTATAATGTTTCATTAAACAAAGACTATTTGTTGTAAATAAATATTTATTTGATTACTTGTCCAGAAACCCATTATTCGAATCAAATAAATTGTTTTTATTTCCAGTATAAAATTCTTTTATGAGAATTTTTATTCGATTAAATTGCATTTATAAAATGTTTTTTTTTCTCTTCTTTTAAACAGTTTTAAATGTAATTTTTTTTTAAATTTCTTTGAACTCTCAATTGACCCGAATATTTGCTTCAAAAAAAGTTTTATAATATAGAATGTTCATCACGTTAGTGAAGTTCACAATGTTTATAGTCAACGATTTTAGAAGAAAAATATTTTTTTATGGAAATTTTTATAAATTTTTGAAAAGAAAATTGTACGATTAATTTTTAGAATAATGATTTACAAAAAAAAATATATTTGTGAACAAAAATGTTTATTTTTTTAGTAGGAAAATTATTTTTTTCTTTCAATAGTTGATCATAAAGGTTGCAAACTTCACCGACGTGTTCATTTAATATAATTTCTATTTAAGAAGCATTTTTTTTATTTAAACAAATTCTTATTTGAAAAAATTTTCATTTAATAGAACTTTTATTTAGGCGAATTTTAAAGTCTCATAATTTTTATTTTATTAAATCTTTCTTTGTCGGAATAATTGTTTCTACTAATTTTTATATTGATAAATTTCTTAAAAGTTCGATTTATTTTGATGAAAATTTAAAAATGATTAAGCTGGAGCCAGTGAAAAATGGACTTTTTTTCAAGATTTATTTTTAATTGAGACGAGTTTTGAAATGTATAAACTTTCATTCCATCGAATCTTCACTTGAGTGGATTTCGATTTTTTCTCATTATTATTTGATAAGAAAATTTTGAATTCTCGAATGTTTTATTTAATTGAAATCGTAAATTTATAAAGTTACAAAGCGAAGAAAAGTTTATTTCCAAAATTTAAAAATTTTACTTTAAAAACAAGAATATTTATTAGCTATGTACTTTCAATTTTCGAGGAATATTTGAATAATTTTTGTAACAAAAAATTTACATTGAAAAAAACAATTTCTAATTTTAAAAGCTGAGAAATAATATAAAAACTTTTACCTATAAAAATGCTATGATTTTTTTAAATTATTAATAAAAGAAAAATAACAGAAAATAAATTTTCTGAAGGTAAATATTTGTCTGACTTACAAAAAATGATAAATTTATATTTTTTTTTAAATAAAGGTAAAAGGGGAGAAAATGTATGATTTTAGGTGTTTTAAGAAATTTTAATAATGTGATAAAAAAAAGGAATTTAGGTAAAAAAGCGGTCCAACTGTAAACTTTCGTTTATTACTAAAATTTACTACTTCAAAAGAAAAAAGTCTGCTTCACTAATTCAAAATAGTAAACTTTTTTACTAATTCAAACTTACAGAGTAAAAATTAATTTAAAAAAATCGTCTCTGGAAAACTTGTGTGTAATAAAATTTCGATCAAATGAATAAAAGCGAAACGAAATGAAATTTGAATCGTATGCATTGTTTCCATTACATTGTGATTTGTTTCTTATTCTTGGAAAGATTTGAATAAGAAGAAAGTTTTTGTAGGAAAATATCTATGCTATATGTATATATATGTGTGTGTTAAGATATAATTTGTGAGTTATATTTAATTTAAACTTGTTTCGAAACACGGTTTGAAGTCAAGTGTTTGCTATGCGTGATGCAGCTATTTAAATGCAAAAAGTTTTCGCAACTGTTCGCCAAAGGGCTTAAAATGTTTCATATTTTAGCATAAAGAGTATTTCACGTTACTCCCGAAAGTTGTGTGGAAATTCATTTTACCTTTCACGTGCCATATACCATTTTTTTGCCTTTATATAAAAAAAATCAATCGAATTTGATTATATTCGATAAAAAAAAAAAAAAAGAAAAAAGAATATTTGTGAGAAATATTAAAAAATTTTCAAAGGTTCTATTTGATCATTCCTAATGATAATATATATATATATTATATTCAAAAAAAGAAAGAAGACCCCCGTTTTCTTTTGAGATGCTATTTCTATCATTTCAGGTGTATAAAAATTTTCTTGAAAGTAGAAATGCGGGGGATGAAACTCATGTATATAAATGTAAAACTAGCAATACACATATTTTCCAGTAAAGTGTTATGGCATGTTCAATATCGTGAATTCCGTCTGGTTGATCAATAACCTTTTAGTACCGACATTTTTTGCACAAAACTCCACTCAATATCAGCTTTGCAGAAGCGAAAAACGTTTTCGCCACAAATCATTGATCAGTTACGTGTTAAATTTTACTCTCATTCTCGTTTTCAAGGAACTGGGAATAATGCACTAAAATATGGACATAAGTGTTGGCTTTTATTTTTTTGTTATAATTTTAAACGTAAAACGAACTAATAAATAGATAAATGCGTAATATAATGCAAGGCTAAAAAGAAAAAAAATTTTATTTGAAATTTATTTCACATACATTTCATTAAACATACAATTTTTATTGCATAAATGGCATTTTGACTTTTATTTCACATGAAATCACTTGAGATATATTTAAATTGACATAAGATTCATTTAACAGAAAATTCAGTTGAGGTAAAGTTTATTTAACATATTTTATTTGACATAATATGCATTTGATATAAATTTTATTTTGTTCTAAAATTCATTTGTCCTAAAGTTCATTTAATATAATTTTTATTTGACATAAATTTAATTTGAGATAATATGCATTTGATATAAATTTTATTTTGTTCTAAAATTCATTTGTCATAAAGTTCATTTAATATAATTTTTATTTGACATAAATTTAATTTGACATAATATGCATTTGATATAAATTTTATTTTGTTCTAAAATTCATTTGTCATAAAGTTCATTTAATATAATTTTTATTTGACATAAATTTAATTTCACATAAATTTTATTTGACATAAATTTTATTTGACATAAATTTTATTTGACATAAATTTCATTTAACATAAAAGACGTTTAACATAATTTTTATTTGACACAAATTCATTTTTACATAATTTTTATTTGACATGAATTTCATTTGACCTAAATTTCATTTGACATGAATTTCATTTTACCTAAATTTCATTTGACATGAATTTCATTTGACATAAATTTCATTTGACATGAATTTCATTTGACATAAATTTCATTTGACATGAATTTCATTTGACATAAAAGTCATTCAACAAAATTCTCATTTGACATGAATTTCATTTGACATAAAAGTAATTCAACAAAATTCTCATTTGACATAAAATTCATTTTACACATAATTACATTTTACATAAAAATATTGGACCTAATTTTTAAAATAACCAATTAGATGTTATAAATAAAATTGTGATTCGTTAATTTTGAAATTCGCGCCTACATTTTCATAACAAATAATCGTTACATAAAATATAATCTATGTCAACTGAATTTAATGCCAAATGAAATTTATGTCATATGAATTTTATGTTTAATAAAAATTATGTTAAATGATAAATACATCAAATGAAATTTATGTCAGGTGAATTTTATGTAAAATGATATTTATGTCAAATAAGAATAACGTTAAATAACATTTATGCCAAATGAAATGGTTGTCAAATATGAATTTCATGTAAAATAATTTTTATAAGAATTTAAATTGACGTTAAATGAATTTTCTTGTCCAAAAGAAATTTATGTTAAATGAATTTTTTTGTTAAAAGAAATTTACGTTAAATGAATTTTTTGTTAAAGGCAATTTACGTTAAATGACTTTTTTGGCAAAAGAAATTTACGTTAAATAAAACTTTGGCAAAAGAAATTTACGTTAAATGAATTTTTTGACAAAAGAAATTTACGTTAAATGAATTTTTTGGCAAAAGAAATTTACGTTACATGATTTTTTTGGCAAAAGAAATTTACGTTCAATGAATTTTTTCTCAAAAGGAATTTATGTTAAATGACCTTTATGTGAAAAGAAAATTATGTTATATGAATTTTATGTAACATAAAATTTTTGTTAAATGAATTTTGTAACAAATGCTATTTATGTTAAATGGTTTTTCATGTACAATGAACTTTATGACAAATAATATTATTCATTTCAATGATATTTTTTTTAATTCCTCCTTAAATAATTATTATAAAACTTAAAATATTCTATTATATAATAAAATATTTTGCATTTACGAATAAAGTTGAATTTTGTTTTGAATGGGAAAAGTGAAGAATGAGAAGTTTGAAAAATACTGCAAAAATCAGGTCAGCCTTTAATAAAAGTTTTAAGTAGTAAAATTGACGTGTGGTCAGACAGTCGTGTAGATTGAGGAAATATTTGTCCTTCTCATTTACACCCAAGTTCTATTCAATCCTCTAGTTTCTTAATTCATTAAAAAGTATTTGTCAATTGTATTTATATTTTCCTTACAATCAAATTAAATTATTTTCCAATAAAAATTTATCACATGAACTAAAATAACTATAAAAAGAAAATTAGATTAAAACAAAACTATTGTAAATAATAATAATAAAAATAATAATAATAATAATAATAATAATAATTCTGACAAATAAGAATTATGACAAATAAAAAGTAGAAAATACAATTTTCGAAAATTTTAATATTGAAAGAACTTAATTCGGAATCTAAATGCACGTAGATTTTTTAAAAAATTTTAATAATTCAAATTCTTTTGTAATTAGAAAAATTTTCTGACATATATTTAATTGATAATAAAAAATAATGGATTTACAGAAAAATTTTAGTTAAAAACACAAAAAAAACATTGAATTTTGAAGCAATTTAAGATTTTTAATATTTACTACTTTGCAAAAAAATTTCTCAAAAGAATTCTATAATTTCAAAATTTTAATAAAATTCTTCTTAAAATTCAATTACGTTCAGAAATTTGGAAATAATTCTTTGCAAAATTCGATTTTCAGAAATTTTAATAAAATACTTTGCAAAATTCAAGTATTTTCTAGAATTTCGATATAATTTTTAGAAAAGTTCAATTATTTTAAAGAATTTTAATAACATTCTTTGCTAAATTGAATTATTTTCATAAATAACAATATTCAACATAAAAATTTAATTATTTTCATAATTAATAAAACTCTTTTCAGAAATTCAATTACGAAATTCTTAAAAATTTAGTTTCAATTACTCGAAGAAATCAATTATTTGAAAAAATATTTTTTTTAAATGCTTTCAAAGAAATCAGTTATTCACAAAAATATTAGTTTTCCACAAGAATTCAATTATTTTCATATACGTTATGAAAATTGATAGAAAAAATCAATTATTTTAAGTACAGTTTTAATTAAATTCTTTTAAAATTTGTTGTAAATATTATAATAAATTTTCGCAACAATTCAATTATTTTCATAAATAATAAAATTCTAAGCAACTGTTTACTTATTTTTATAAGTAATAAAATTAATCGCAGGATTTCAATTATTCTTAATATAATTTCACAGAAATTGTTCAAAAAATGTAAATCTTAAAAAGTCAATTTCAATTTTTCGAAAAATCAGTTATTTAAAAAAAATTGTTTCTATAAAATTATTTGGAAGAATTGAATTATTTACAAAAATATTAGAATGTTTCACATGAATTTAATTATTTCCAAATATTTTAATAAAATTGTTCGTCAGAAATCGTTTATTTTAAATACAATTTTAATTAAATTTTTTTGTAATAATTCTATTATTTTTTGAGATTTTAGTAAAATTCTTTCTAAGCATTCTATTGTTTGCATAAATAATAATTCTTCAAAAGAATTCAATTCTTGAAGATAAATAACAAAATTATTCCAAAAAATTCAATTATTTTGAGTCACATTTAATAAAAATTCTTTGGAAAAATCCAATTATTTTTAACAGAATTTTATACAATTTCTCTAATTTCTCGAAGAATGAAATTATTCTGAAAAATTTTATTAAAATTTGTCATGAGAACTCAATTTATAATTTAAAAATTTGTTGATAAAATTCTTGATGAAAATTCAATTTCAAGAAACATTCAATTATTTAATAAAATATTCATTTTTGTTGTAATTGAAATAATTGAATTCTCGTAGATTATTCTAATAACTATTTGAATATTTTTTGTTTAGCTAAATATTGAAAGCAATATAACATGAATTTTTAGAAATAATTGAATTTTGAAAAGGTTTCAAATTAAAATCTTTGAAAATTGGAATTTTTGATATTTTTAATTAACAATTCTGTAGAATTAATTTTTTTGTAAAAAGTTGAATTGAATTTTTTTTACAATCATTTTAAGGTTTTTATTTTCTAACACCCATTTGAAGAATTTTCTAATAATCAAAATTTCACTTAAAATTGAATTCTAAACAAATTATTAATTTGAAAAATCTTAAAAAAACATTGATTTGCAGAAGAATTTTAGTTAAACATTCTAGAAATGAATAATTGAATCGAAAAAGTCTAAGTTTTTAATTTGAATTTTGATTTAATTTTTGTAAAAGTGTAAATTTGTTTTAAAAATCTGGAAAAATTTCGTTTTTTAACCTGGAAAAGTCAGAGAATTTGAAATGGGGAAAAGTGTGTCAAGTCTGTTTTATTTTATATATGGAATTATATAACACATACATTATATAGATATAATAGTTTAAATTCCACAATACATTGAGATAAAAATTTTATTTGAATCAAGCATAATTATCTTTGTTATTAATTCAACCAAAAATTATCTTTGAATTAAACATAATAATTTTGTTTTCATACAGAATAAGTTTGATTCAATAAAAATTATATTTAGTTCAATTATTATATGATGTTATCACTCGGTTGTTTTAAATATTAAACATTGAATTCAACGATCAATTCCTGACTCGGAATTGATCGTTGAATTCAATGTTTAATATATTTAGTTCAATTATAAAATATGTTTCATTCAAAAATATTTATTCGGTAGACTACTTATTTTTGAATTGAAAAGAAAAAAGATTTCGCACAATGTAGAGATTGTAAAACTTTTTTTTTGCCTCGATTTCTTTATAGAGAAATAATAAATTTGTTTTTCTTCCTGTACACTTATCTATACAGATGTTGTTGTAAAAAAATTGCAAAAGTAAAAAAAAGTGAATTTATTATTATATATATGAAATATGCAATTTTCGCTTGCGACTGCACTTTCGGTTGTCGCAGTCGCACAAATATTGGTGATTATCCTTTGTCTTCTGGCCTGTATCAGAAGCAATCACCATTTCTCTCAACTCAAACGGAGCTTTATTTCTTCGTTCATGGTTCCTTCAGCTCTATGAAGTTCCTTCTGTAATAAACCGTCCATACGTGTCTGGAATCCCTTTATGAGCTCCTCGTTGCCGTTTACTTCCGTAAATTCGCGAGTTTATTTTCAGAGGCTAAAGTCCCCAGATTAAGTTCAGATTCTACAGCATAACACTATATATATATATATATATACACGTATAGCTTGTATAATAGTGTCTTATTAATTATAATTACCGCTCGTTTTGATACTGTGTGTACAGTTGTCACCTTTTGTTTATGATAAATTGCTCGTCGTTTCAGATTAAATCTCCATAATAATGTGCTTTTATAATAAAACGTACACATATTAGGAGGACGCCATATATTACATATGCAACGTCAAGTCTTATGAAAATATTTCTCTTTATATTCTACAGCAAAAATTTAAAGACCTCTTAAGTGCCTCTAAACTTTACAATCAGCGTTGTTGCATGTTTTAGGGTCCCTTCAACTTTCTTTATTAAATTTTTCAGACTTTTTTTTACACACAGGAGAGTGGGACAATTGCACTAGATTTACATTTATCGATGGGTATTTTTTTAATTAAACAATTAATTTATGCTGTCTTTGCTTTCCATGATTCTAACTGCATTCAGTTTAAAAAACAATTGACATAATTAAAAATAAAAATAACCTTTAAGAATAAAAACAAGAATTTTGTAAAGAAATATTTTAGGTAAAATACATTTTTTGTACTTTAAATTAATTATATTTATTTTAATAAAACTGGAACACATTTTTTTATAACATAAATTGTGCATTTAATTATGTACTTATTTTTAAGGCCATTTGTATTCTAAAAATTTTTGGAAAGTTTTTCAAAAATAAATAATGACAAATTCAGTAAAGTACATTTCTTTTCTCGTTTTAATAAATTAAAAACATTTTATAAAAAAATAAACTCTTATAATTTTTTCTAACGAATTAATAGTTTAATTTGTATTTGTGTGAAGAAATCTTATTATTATGACAAATCAAAGCAAAATAAATTGTGACATTAAAAGTGTCTGAAGTTGGACTCATATACAAACTGAACTTGCATAACCGCATAAGTGCAATAAAACTCATGATTCCGATGAAAAATTATCAAAATTTATATACCATATCGTGTGTTTTATTAAATGTTATAAACGAATTTTGAAAATATATTAAATAATAATACTAAATGCAAAAGACCGAACAAATCTGTTGATTTTCTGAATTAACAGAAGTGAGAGAACATTAAAATTAATTTATCTCGAAATCATGACAAATGCAGTTATGCTCTTATGCCTTTCTTCCACAGAATTGTAAATGCATTATTTAATTAAATTTAAAAACAATGCAAAATAATGCAGCGACGTTCTCATCGTTTATAAGCTTTAAAAATATTAACAAATAATATTTATTAATATAATATTTAAGAAACATAAGGCTATCAATTATTAAAAGATTTACAGTAATTAAATAAAAAATATAAACTTTTAGTGATTTAAACAGTATATTGTGAATAATTCACAATATACTTTATTGTCTTATTCAAAATAAGGTAATGATTAAGTTTTATTATTTTAATACTTAATTAAATTTAATAATATTGTCAACATTCGAGTTTATTTAAAAATTCAAAAATTCTGGTTTCAAGTGGATTTTTTTTAATATTCAATACGAATAATTTAAACTCAATGTGCAAACAAATTTTTAATTTAAATGACTTTGAATTAATAAATAGAAAATTCAAATATTTGACTTATTTCAACCAAATAATTTTATTGACTTTGCCCCACATAAGAACCTTTTTTTTACTTTAAATTTCCAATATTTAGAAACAAAATCATTTAATTATTTTCGAAAAATATTTGAAATTAAAAAATTTTAAATATGTAGTATTGTCATAAAACTTCTCGATAGAATTTAATTATTTAAACCCAAAATTTGGTAAAATTCATTCAAAATTCAATTATTTTCATAAATATAAAATTTTTACAAGAATTGAAGTAATTTAAAAAAAAAATTTTAATATCAATTATTTAACATAATTTTTATACAATTCTTCACAGTAATTGAATTACTTTCACTAATAATAACAATTTTCATGAAAATTTAATTATCTAAAATAGGATTTATAGAATTCTTATGGAAAATTCAATTCTTTTTAAACATTTTAATAAATTTGTTCGCAACAATTTAATTATTTTTTTAAATACACTAAAAAAATTTAATTGATTTAAATAACAGATTAATTGACTATTATTAATTAAATATTTATTTGAAACAAATAATATTTAATGGAGTCAATTAAATGGAATTTGAATGAATAACTTCAGTATTTGAATAAAATATCATTCAATTGACTCTAATAAGTATTATTTGATTAAATTAAATATTTAATTGATAATAGTCCATTAATCGGTTATTTGAATCAAATAAATTTTTTCTTCAGTGTAGTAATATTCTTTTTAGGAACTCAATTATTTTTAATACAATTTTACAGGAATTGCTCAAAAATGATTTAATCAATTCTTTAAAATTTAATTTCAATTCCACGAAAAAATCAATTATTTAAAAAAAAGGTTCTTGAGAAGAATTCAATTATTTACATAAGTAATTAATTATTTTAAAAAATGTTTGTTTAAAATGCTTTCGAGGTAATCAGTTATTTACAAAAATATTAGAATTTCTCACAAGAACAAACAACTCAATTATTTTTTAAATACGTTAATGAAATTGATAGAAAAAAATCAATTATTTTAAATACAATTATTATTCGTTTTTTTAAATTTCAATTATTCTTTCAGATTTTAATTAAATTATTCCCAAGAATTCAATCAATTAGTTATGAATAAATAATTCTTCGAAACAATTCAATTATTAATAAAAAATAACAAAATTATTCCCGAAAATTCAATTGTTTTGTGTCATTTTAGTAAAATTTGTTGCAAAATTCAATTATTTCTATAAATAACAATATTCATCACATTATTCTACAAATTCATCACAAGAATTTAATTATTTTTACAAGTATTAAATTTCTTCTTGTTAATTCAATTATTTTAAAAAATTTTAATGTTATTATTAACGTCGAAATGTATTTTATCAGTTAAATTCGAAAATAAATAATAGCAACATAAAGCAATTTAAATGAAAAAAGTTTTACCGATTTCATGAATGTATTTTAAAAAAGAGTAGCCAATAATTAATTGATCAAATAGTTTTGTTGAAAGTTGATTAAATATTTCCCCCGATCTCTGCGAATTCATGTTATTATAAAATATAAAAAAAGTATTAAAATTATATTAAAAAAGACCCTATGTATAAATATATGAAATGAATTTTGTTTTGTTCCCTTTGTCGTGTGCGTTTGCAAAATATATATATATATATATATATATATACGAAATTCGTAAGATCGAAGTTGGTAAAATGCTTTATAATACAAATATCACCCCTGGGTAGTGGATATCCCTTTATTGCATGTGTTATTATAGAGGAAATTTATTTTTTCTGGAAAAAGGGCGTGGGCTACACCCACACATGCGAAAATTGTCTTTGTTCCCAGAGAAGCCCCTTTTCGTGTCTGGTCATTGCTCCTCGACAAGGCATTACCAAAAAAAAGGTTTCTAACCTTGTCTTCAACCCCAACTTTCCCTTGATAGTTATACACACACGCATCGTCGAAAGTAAGTGAGCAGACGCTCGTAAACCTCAATACCTCAAGAAATATACAGCACTCCACTCAAACTTTGATTCCATTTTATCATCCTCCTCGCAATATAAAATATTGTGTATGGCATTGAGAGAGGACAGATTTTGACTAAGACTTACTTTTTTCTCTTGTGCGTGAAATTTGTTTTTTTTTTCTTTTTCTTTCACTGGTCGTGTGAGAATAGTCCAGAATGGACATTTTTCAACTAAATTGTACTTTTATTTTTTTGTTATCTCCTTTCAAATGATTGAATTTCTACAAAAGTGAACTTTAATGAATTTCTTATTTACTTAATCTTCTGTTTGCACACTGGGTCATTTTGACCCGGATCGAAATTTGATTCAATTAATATAAAAAGTTAATGAATATCGAATTTTTAATTTAAATATTTATTAGATTTGCAAAAATTTCGCAAGCATTACAGATACTCCCCCTTGACGATTTTGTTCTTTTTTTCCAATTTCATCACATTTTTCCAATTTTTTCCCCCTTTTCACAATTTTTTGATGATTTGTCACCTTTTCCCCTTCTTTCGCGATTTGTCCCTATTCGTAAGTTTACAAAAATATCAGGACGCCTATAAATTTGTTTTGTTTTAAAAATCTGAAATTTTGGAAAATCAGATTTTTTAAAACATATTGTTAAAAAATGTAGGAGTAACTTTAAAAATCGCTCAATTAATTTCAATTTTTCAATTATAAGTTAATTATTTACAAAAATTATTTCAAATATAAATTTTTAAAATAATTTCATAGTCAAAATTTAAAAAAATTCACTTATTAAGTACAAAATTAATTATTACTGTTCATATTTTAAAAATTTTTATAAAATTTCACGAAAGAATTAAAAAATTTCTAAGATTTTAATAAATCTTTCTAAACGATTCAATTATTTTTTTAAGTAGTAAAATCTCTACAAAAATTCAATTATTTTTAAAACAATTTTAATTGAATTCCCCGGAAGAAATCAAATTTTTAGAAATATTTTTGACACACTTCGAAAGAATTCAATTTTTTTCAAAAATTTTAATAAATCCTTCGAAATAATTAAATTATTCTTATAAATATAATAAAATTTTTGGCAAAAATTCAATTAATTTTGTGAAAATTAAAATTCTTGCAGGAATTCAATTATTTTCAAAACCAATTTTAATTAAATTCCTCCGATTAATTCAAAAATATTAAAATATTTTCATAAATTTTATTTCTTTCCTAAAATTGTAACACATTCTCTGAAACAATTCAATTGTGTTTATAAATATTATAATTCTTTAAAGGAATTAAATTATTTGTAATCGAATTTAAAAAAAATTACACGAAAGAATTTAATTCATTTCAAAAATTTCCATAAGATTCTATATCAACATGAATTTTAAATTATTTAAAAATAATTTAATTATTGTCAAAATATTTATAAAAAAGAAAAAAAATTCATTATTTTCAATGATTTTTATAAAAGTCTTCATACCAATTTAATTATTTCTCAAAATTTTAATAATAATTTGAAACATTCAAATTTTATAATAAATAGTAAAATTCTTTGCAGAAATTTAATTATTTTCAAAACAATTTTAATAGAATTTCTCGAAAGAATTTTAATTTTCAATTATTAATGTAAAATTAATTTATTTTCTAAAATTTTAATAAAACCTTGGAAATAATTAAATTATTTTCATAAATGAAGGGTGGCATGACAAAAGGGGTCAAGCAACAATTTCATGATTTTACAGGAAACAAAAATAAAACATTAAAAAATTTTTCTGGTCATTTAAGAAAAATCTAAAAAAAACCGTTTCGAGATATTATTTCGCTTTACCAATGGAAATACAATTTATGGAGATAAACCTACAGATTAGTGAGAAAAATAAGTAAAAGTGGACCATTTTGGGGTTACGTCAAATGCCCATATTTTCTTTTAAAATTAATTGTGAAAAAAATATACAGTTTAAAGAAAAACTGAAAAATTAGTTTGTTAATTTTGAATTGATGAAGTAAATGCAAAACAGTTTGATTCAAAGAAGTTGTTTGTTTTCAAGAAAAATATAAATTTAATTTATTTTTAAAAGTAAACAGTAACGAAATTTTCAAATGCAATCTGCAATCAGGAATATTTAAAAATTAACTGAAGAATAATATTTAGGTTCGGTTGTTGAAAATTAAATGATGGATAAAACTATTTCTAAATAGACATAAAATCTTCTAGCAAAATTTAATAATGTATTTAATAATATTAAAAATAAGGAATATTTATAACCATATTAACCTATTCATGATAGTATTCGTTTCTTTTGTTTTTTAACTGAATTGCATTGTAAGTAGAAATTTAGGCTATTTTTTTAGTCTTATTTTTATTAAAAACGAGTTTAAAAAGACAATTTACAAGAAAATCCGTTTACAGAAATGTGTAAAAGAATTTACTTGATTTGTTTATAAAAAAATCTCAATTTCGAAAAATTGTGGCTTGACCCCTTTTGTCATGCCACCCTTCAAATATAGTAAAATTCTTCTCAAAAATTCAATTAATTTTATAAAAAGTAAAATTCTTTGCAGAAATTCAATTATTTTCAAAACCAATTTTAATTAAATTCCTCGGATGAATTCAAAAATGTTAAAATATATTCATAAATTTTATTTCTTTCCTAAAATTTTAATAAATTCTTCTAAAAAATTAAATTATTTTTAAAAATACTACACGTCTTTAAAGGAATTAAATTATTTTTTATCCAATTTAAATAAAAATATACGATAGAATTTAATTACTTGCGAAAATTTCCATAAAATTCTATTTCAACAAGAATT
Organism: Leptopilina myrica (nomen nudum); assembly: GCA_032872475.1. Lineage (NCBI taxonomy): Eukaryota > Metazoa > Arthropoda > Insecta > Hymenoptera > Figitidae > Leptopilina > Leptopilina myrica (nomen nudum). The sequence goes on along the minus strand of CM065458.1, from coordinate 56,327,285 downwards.
TTAAATTCTTTAAAAATAATTCAATTATTTTCAAAATATTTATAAAAAAGAAAAAAAATTTCATTATTTTCAAATATTTCTATAAATGTCTTCATACCAGTTTAATTATTTCTCAAAATTTTAATAAATTCTTCGAAACTTTTCAATTATTTCTATAAAATAGTGAAATTCTTTGCAAATATTCAATTAATTTTATGAATAGTAAAATTCTTTGCAAAAATTCAATTATTTTTATAAATAGTAATAAAATTCTTAGAAAGAATTCAATTATTTTAAATACAATTTTAATAAAATTCTTCTTCTTAAAATCAAATTGCTTTCAAAATGTTCAATTAAAATTTTTAAAAAACCATTAGTTTAAAAAACTTCAAAGAAATCCTTCAAAAGAATTTAATTACGATTTTTAAAAATTTTAATAAAATTCTCCCCGACAATTTAATAACATTTTTAGAAGGAATTCTATTATAATCAAATTTTTTGATGAAATTCTTTGAAATAATTCAATGATTTTCAATACATTTATTTTAAAATTGAAAAGATTTGAATTGATCTTGAGTTAGTAAGCGCAAGTCTAGACTCAAAAATAAGTAATGAAAAAATTATTATTATTTAATGAACTTAAATATTTATACGTAAGTTGCATTTCCGACGTAACAACAGTAAATATATTTTAAATTTGTTTAAAACAAATTTTTTTTTAATAAATCTTTTTTCTCAGTGTACAGTTGAGTAATAAACTTAATAATATATTCATTAGGTCTATACTTCATAGAATTCGGTTAAATTGAAGTTCATGATCCCCAAGTTTTGAACGTTCAAATGAACGAAATATATCTGAAGTTTCAAGCCGTTTACCAAAATGTCTGCGGAAGGACAGTGTCATATGTAAAATGTTAAGAATTTTCAAAATTTTTTGTTTCACTTAATTATTTAATTATTGTTAATATAATGTAAAAATTAATAGAAGAATCGAATGTCTTTATCAATTTGAGTCTTCTGAACGCAGAAGTGTAGTTTATTTTAAAATTTTTTAAGTGTTTTGGAAGTTATTAAATTTTTTCAAAAAAAGTGTTGGTGGGGCAAAACCACCAACGTGATGGTGGGGTGAAACCACCAATGGCTTTTAAATGTGTCAAAATAAAATTTTTTTTAAAAAATTCCAATTTTATTAAAAATTAATTCAGTGAAGATTAAAAAACAAAAATCTTTCTATTTTATTAAAGATTAAGTCAGTGAAGATTAAAAATAAAAAAATTATTTTATTACCACCTTATAAGAACAACTGGCTACGGTATATTCCACATTTTCTAAATATCTAATTAAAATAAATTTAATTTTGCAAAAAATTTATTTATTAGTTTTTTGTTGTATTTCGATTGTTATTAATTAATTTTTACGTTTTTCATTTTAAAAAAATGCAATGCGTGGTTTCGCCCCACCTGGTGGGGTGAAACCACCGATTGCAGAGGTCGCGTAAAACGACCATATCTTGAAAACTAAATGAGATTAAAAGTTGAGTATGTGGAGTAAAATGTAGCCAAGGAAGCAATCTTTCAAACCCTTTTTGAACTAACTTCTCATTGGCTTTAGTTTTGAAGTTATAGTCCTTAAAGTGCAAAATTGGTGGTTTCGCCCCACTCTACCCTATCCCCACTTCTTTTTGACAAAAATCTCAAGATAGCAGACGTCGGTGAAGTTTGCAGCGTTTATGATCAACGATTGAAAGAAAAAAATTATTTTTCTACCAAAAAAAAGAACACTTTTTGTTCACAAATATTTTTGTTATCAATCATTATTAAAAAAATTAATCGTACTTACAAAAATTTGCTTCAAAAAATCATTTTCTTTCGAAATCGTTGACTATAAACGTTGTGAACTTTACCAACGTGATAGCAGACTGATCTTAGATCCAAGTTAACCAGTTGCTCTTCACTTTTGTATCATTACATTTGAATAAACATTGTAGAATCTATAAAACGTTTGTATGCGATTTATTTATACGAAATTAGATGCAACTTTTCAAGTTGCATAGTTGATTAATCTCTGACTTTTTGAAAGAAGATTATTTTTTAACAAATAAAACAGGATCTTTGAAGGTCGATATTTAGGAATTAGATAGGGAAAAAAATGGCTAATAGTAAAATATTCATGCGCCCCTCTTCGTATAACCTTATTAAATGTATAAAGCAGCGTTTCGCTTTGAGAGCAGCAACAGGCCCTTATCGATCGGCTGTTTGTGCGTATAGAGTGTTCAGCCTCCTCCTCTGGAAATGACTACACTACTACTCCCTTAGGAGCCTTGGCCTCTCTTTCTCTCTCGGTGAACCATTCCACCCACACACTCCAGCTCTCTTTTCTCTCTGAATGACATGACGTGCCTTGGGTCTCTTGATACGCTCCCAACTTTCCTATTATACGTTTTCTTATCTCCCTGCCGAGGTAGCTTAATAGATCCAGTTAATGCCACACTCTCATTGTACCAACGAATAAAAAAAAAAGAAGAGAATAAAAAGAAAAACTAACTGATGCTCGCCCAGTTCATCTGCGCCTCTTGCTTTCGAATCAATCTAAATTTATCCATCGCAATTCAGTTTATTTGTATTGATTTGACTCCTCCAAGAAAAGAAAGAGAAAAGGAACAAAAATGCGATTTGTAAAATGTTGATGATAAACTATGAAAATTCTGAATTTTTGCATCTTGATTGTTTGTCCCATAAACTATGTAATCACACCACGCATTCTTAAACAAACCCTTCAATTTTTTCTATTTTTGATAATCATTCCTCTTTAACTAACTTCATTCTTGAACAACCAATCACTCACGAATAATTTTTTCAATTTACCTAAATATTTAAAAATTAATTCAATATTTAGAGTTGCGTTCATCACAATTTTCACAAACAAATGACCTACAAAAGATTTAAATTCGAAATTTAAAGAAAACATTAAAGAACTTAGATTTTTGAAAATTTTTTTAAATTCAATCATTTCGTAAAATTGGATTGTAAACTTTGAATTTAAAAATTCACAAAGAACTTTTTTCAAAAATTATTAAAAAAAATTTGATTTAAAGAAGAATATTAGAAAACATTTTAAAACAAGTGAATTTTTAAAACAAATAATTGCAAAAATTCAATTATTTTCAAACGTAATAAAATTCTTTCCATAAATTTAATTATTGTTCAAAATATTTTTTTAAATTCTCATAAAAACAAACGAAGTCATTGAGTCATTATCTTTATAAATAATAAAATTTTTCTCCAAAATTTTCAAAAATGTTAATAAAATTCTAGTAAAAATTCAACTATTTAGAGAAATCACAAAATTCTTCAAAGATATTCAATTATTTTTATAAATAGTGAAATATTCTTCACCAAAATTCAATTTTAATAAAATTTTCAATAACATTTTTCGAAATAATCCAATTATTTTATAAAATTCAATTATTTAGAGAAATCACAAAATTCTTCAAAGATATTCAATTATTTTTATAAATAGTAAAATATTCTTTATCAAAATTGAATTTTAATAAAATTTTCAACAACATTTTTCGAAATAATCCAATTATTTACTAAGATTCAATTATTTAGAGAAATGACAAATTTCTTCAAATATATTCAATTATTTTTATAAATAGTAAAATATTCTTTACCGAAATTCAATTTTAATAAAATTTTCAATTACATTTTTATTTTTCGAAAGAATGCAATTATTTTCTAAAATTTTAATAAATCCTTCGGAACAATTTGATTATTTTTATAACCAGTAAAATTCATCGTAAGAAATAAATTACTTTTCATACATAATAAAATTCTACTAAGAAATTCAATTATTTTCAATACAATTATTAAAAAATTCGATTGTATTAAATAAATTAAAGAAATTTTTTGAATCAATTCTATTATTTTATAAAAATTTAAATAAAATTCAAAATTAAAGTTTTAATTTTAATGTTTTAGAAACACGATTATTGTAAAAACTTGATATAAAATTTAATTACTTCAACAATTTTCGATTAAAATTATTAATGAAACTTCATTATTTCATGAAAAAAATTAAAAGAAATTTTTCAAAAGAATTTAATTACGATTATCAACAATTTTAATAAGATTCTTCACAAAAATTCTATTATTTTAATAAATAATACAATTCTTTAATGAAATTAAATTATTATCAAATTTTTTTGATATAAATTCTTTGCAAGAAATTAGTGATTTTATAAATCTTTTCGCAATAATTCATTTAAATTTATAAATATTTTCAAATTTTCACAGAAATTCAATTATTTCCGTAAATTATAAAATTCTTTTTAGAAATTTTATTACTTTCAAACACAATTTTCATAAAATTTTCCCAACAAAATCAATATTATTTTTGACAATTTTAATAAAATTCTTCGTTACAATTCAATTATTTAAAAAAAAATACTAACATTTTTCGTAAGTATTCAATTATTTTTAAAAATTTTAATGAAATTCTTCGTATCATTTTAATTATTTTAAAAAGTTGATCAAATTGTCAGCAAAATTTCAATCATCAAAAATTTCCCTCAATTCAATAATTTACAATATCCATTATTTTAATTAAATTTTTCTAAAACAATTCAATTATTAAAAAAATTGTAATAAAATTCTACGCAAAATATTTAATTACTTTCAAAAATAATAAAACTAGTTGCAAAATGTCAGTAATTTTTAGTTGAATTTTAATCAAGTTTCTCAAAAAATGTAATTCTTAAAAATTTTATAAAAATTCGTCTAAATAATCCTCGTTATTTAAAAATTTGTTGATAAATTATTGAATATATTCTTAAAAAAATTATAACATGAATTTTTCTTGAAAATTTTCTTTAAAAATTTGAATTTTTTCTACTTTTAACTTTTAACTAACCATTTAGTGGAGAAATAATTTTTTTTTAAATTAAACTGAATTTTTTTTTTGAAATTATTTGAATTTTTTATTTTTTAGGAAATGTCTGGGTAATAACTGAAGTTTCTTAAAATTGAATTGTAAATTTTAGATTTGAAAACAATCAATAATCTTTTTCAAAAATTAATAAAAATAATTGATTTAAAGAAAAATTTTAGTTAAAACTTCTAGAAAATAATAATTGAATTCAAATGATGCAAATATTATTGAAGAAGTTAGAAGTCAAAAATTAGTAAATACTTAAGTTAGCATTGAATTTTAGTTAAAAATTCTAGAAAATAATAATTGAATTGAAATGATGAAAATAATTTTGAAGTTCATTTTGGTTATTTCTTTTAAATATAATAATATATCAACTTCGATTAATCTACTTATACAAGTATTTATATAAATTTTACTGAAGAGAAAATGTTTTATTAAAAAAAAATGTTTATAGAAAAAAAAAATTCTTCGCCAGTGATTTTCTATTCATAAAATAATTTTTAAATGATAGGTGAAAAAGCGTGTCTATTGTTCTTGTTTTTGTTTTACTGTTTCAAAAATACGACTGGTGTAAAATTTCTTTGTGAATAAAATTTTTTATCAAATTATTGTATTTCCCAATATAACCTGCGCGAGTGAGTGCTGCAAAATTTTATTATAATCGTCAATGAAAAAACAAATATTTTCGTTTCACGAGTGGAGGTAGAAAATATTTTCAAATTTTATTGAATTAATTTGCATATATACCGATCTAGTTTAAACATTTTCGAAATTTATAATCATTTTGTAAATATAAATATTTTTGTTGAACCCTTTTCAACAAATACGAATTCGAAAATAAATTTCTATATAACAAAAATAATAATAATAATAATAATAATAATAATAATAATAATAATAATAATAATAATAATAAGAATCGCAGTAAACTAAAAAGTAGTAAAAACCGTATTATTATTTATTTATAAGTATTTTATAATCATAAGTATTATAAAATTTATAAAATTCATTAGTATTTAGTTATTTAGTATTTAAACTTGTTTATTAATGTATTAGTAATTATTTATATTTTTCTACATTATTATTTAATAATCATAATAAAAATTTTAATTATTATTTTTGTTCCAGGTATATGATTTTCCATTAACTTAAATTCATCATTGCATTATCGTGAGTAAAATAAATATTATATTTGTATGTATATGTATTAATGTTTAAATTTTTATTCATTATTATTAATTTATTTTTATTATTCCAACAATATAATTAGTAGTAAATTTTATCTCACTTTTAGACTATTTTTCAAATAATAAGATATTTATCTTTATAATGCAAAATTGGAAGATTATGTTGATTTTTTTTCTCAACAATTAATTTAATTTTAATTTTGTATTTAAAGTAGAATCTAATAACAATGTGCAAAAAAAGTTCTTTTAAATTAAATTTTTTTTTTATAAATATTAAAGCCAATATTTACCGAAGTCATTTTTCAGAATTAATGAAACGAGCTTTAACTTTATGCTGGCTTAGGATAACTTAAATATACTCCTGTCTTAAAGAAAGTACAGATCCCGGATTTTCCGCAAAATCTTCTAAAGCTTTTCCTTTCAACATAAAAATTCAAAAGCTCTTACTTTAAAGCCTATTTGTCAATGTATTACTAATCAACCTATCACTATATATATATATAAGAAACTCAGAAATTTTATGCATTCATTGAAGGCACTTTACCTCATTCCTTTGTTTACTCTAAATATATAAAAAAAAACTTGAAAGTTTCAAACTTTTTGTTTTTTTCAAAAGAAGTTATTTTTTACACTAAAATTTCAATAATTTTAAAAAATAACACAAGTTTACAATAGATTTTTGAACTAAAGCAACGAAAACTTGTTTCTAGGATTATAAATAAAACTATTTTAATAAAGTTTTCCAGAAGAATTCGCAATTATTAAAAAAAAAATGTTAATTAAATTCTAAGCAATTATTTTCATAAATATTATTTTAAATAAAAAATAAAACTCGATGCAAAATTTGAATTATTTTACAATACAATTTTAATCGAATTCGCTTCGAAAACTATAATTATTCATAATTACTAAAATTTGTGAAAATTATTCAATTATTTAAAAATTTGTTCATAACATTTTTTAATGAGAATTAAGTTTTTAAAAAAACATTCAATTATTCAACATATTATTAATTTTTTATTTAAATAATTGAATTCTCGTAGAATTTTCTAATAAAAATTGATTTAAAAATTAATTGTTGTTAAAATTTTAGACTGATTCAATATAAAATGCTTTATAGCATACATTTTTTTTAGAAATTAAATATTAAAAAGGTTTTAAATTTCAATTTTTGAAAATTTGAAATTTATAATAAATTAATAAATTAATTTAAATAAATTTAATTGAAAAATTTACTAATAATCGAAATCTCGTAAAATTGAATTGTACAGAAATGAATAATATATAATAATAATAATACACTGAAAAAAAAATTATTTCATTCAAATAACCGATTATTTAAATATTATCAAATAAATATTTACTTGAATCAAATAACCGATTATTTGAATATTATCAAATAAATATTTACTTGAATCAAATAATGTTTATTTGATAATAGTCCAATAATCGGTTATTTGAATCAAATAAATTTTTTTTTCAGTGTAATAATAATATTAATATTGGTTATGTTTAGTAATAAAAAACATAATAATTAAATTTTGATAAAATTCTTTATGAAAATTAAATTTTAAGAAACATTAAATTATTTACTAAATTGTTTATTTTTATAGTTAAATAATTTATTTCTTGTAGAATTTTCTATAATAAATATTGATTTAAAAATAAATTTCAGTTAAAATTTTAAATCATAATTCAATATCATATTCAAAAATATTTATTTATTAGAAAATTCTACGAGAATTCATTAATTTAACTCTAAAAATAAACATTTTATTAAATAAATTAACTTTATCAGCAAATTTTTAAATAATAGATAATTGAATTCTTTTAAAAATTTTAATATTTTTTTCAATAATTGCATTTCTCGAGAAATTTGATGAAAAATTTTGTAAATTAAAAATGATCAAAATTCTGACAAGAATTTTTATTTAATCTTAGAAAATAATTAAATTTCGAAGAATAATTTTATTACTTATAAAGACAATTTAAATTTTTACGGGAATTTTCGGAAATTTTGGAACATAATTGGATTTTTGTGAGGAATTACGTTACCTTTGAAAATAATTAAATTCTTGAGACTAATTTTATTAAAATTTATTTTTAAAAAATTGAATTGTTTTGTGACATTTTTTTTCAAACAGTAGACATTGAAAATAATTGAAGTTTGAGAGATTTTTGAAATTAACTAAATTTCTAAGAAGAATTTATTAAAAACTCTTTAAACAAAATTCAATTGTCACATGAGAATTTTATTGGACTTTTTGAAAATAATTTAATTCCGTGAAGAATGAATGAAAAAAAAAATGATTAAATTTTTGAAAATCTTAATTTCTACATGAGAAAATAATAATTATTAAATATTTTTTAAAAAAATGAATAATAAATGTAGATTTATTTTTAAAAAAACCTCTTTTTTAATTTTTCGATTCTAAAAACGTTGCGGACTTCAATTTCGTTCATTTTCGAAAAATCGAAAAAATTTCTTTTATAAATGCGAGAATTTTTCTCATTAAATATTTTCGAATAAAAATAGAATATTAAATTTTTAAAATTAAAAACAATAGCTAGGGAATAATTAAATTTGAAAAATTGAGTCTGAAAATTTAGCCACAATTGAATTTAGAAAAAAGTAATATTTGGTCAGTGGAAAAGAAAAGTGGTACTTCTAATAATAAGAAAAAAAAATTCCCACGAGATAGACGGCTTTTCTAATTTAATTTTACTGTCCAACGTTCAATTTCCCGAAGGCACACTTTTCCCACCGTTTGACTTTATACGTATTAACGTCATCTTTTCACATTAGCATGACTTTATGCATGTCAAGGGATATATATTACGACTCGTAATATAATTTTTCTTTTTTACAAATTTACAAAACCGCAAAGACTCGCTAAATTCTTTTAGAAATACACAAGAATGACGAGAGATGATTATATAAAAGTGTACCTTTATAATAGACAAAAATGAAGAAAAAAAAAAAAATTGAAAAAATATTTCTACAAAGGCAAACTAGCAAAATCCAGTTAACGTGTTAAGCTCCCTCCCAAAGTGTTTTCAGTTTACACGTTTACAAAAAAAAAAAAAAAAAAAACAAAAACAAATGAGAGAAAATTCTCGTTTGTAATGAGAGTAATGGTTGCCGCGCAAATTCTACTTACGAAATAAAGAATCGCATAATATATATTTTGTTTTCACGAATTTTTACAAGCTTTTTCTTTTTTTTTTTTTGTTTTATGGATGTTTTTTTTTCGCCATGAAATAGAGGAAGCGACATAACTAATATTGAGCGCAAAGGTAACACATATCATGTCAAATATTTTTTTAATTTATTTCACCCGTGAATGGCAAATAATCTTGGACTTTAATATCTACGTTGCATGTTTCGGAGGTTGACCGCACAAACCGCATTAAATTTGCTCCCCTTTGAAACTGGACAAGATGCATTATGCATTCTACACGCGATTTGAAACTGTTAATTTATTATTTCACACATTTTTCTGTCTTCTCGCGAAACTGCGTGTTTTGCTTTATGTTTCTGTCGTTAATATTTTTTTTTTTAAATTGCAAATTACCAGCAATTAATTAAGATTTTCGAATATTTCTCGTAATGTTTTAATTTTTTTTTTAAATTTTTTTTTAAGAGAATCGTGACAAATTGTATGAGCTCGCACTGATAATAGGGTATTTAAAATTCTCAGCTCGGTAAAATTTTTAATCTTTAAATGAGATTTGAGAAATGTTACTCATTATTATTCGTTTAACAAATTCTACTTTTTGTAGGAAAAAAGGAAAAGAAAATTTTCTTTTTTAACTATCGAAGGATTTATATTTTAATTATGTAGAAATATTTTTGAATTAAATAGTTTTCTTTATAAGTCAAGAACATTTTTTCAAACGTATACTGAGATAGGATCGTGTTACTTTCACTTTCGCTCGGAACATTTTCGCTTTCAATTTTACTAAAAAAAAAATTTTCTTTCACGCGAAAATTTTTTCAATTCAATGTCAATTTTCAAAAACGTAATTTCAAAAACATTTTTTTAAAATACTCTTAATATTTTTTTAAAACTCATTTCGTCCGAAAAAATAAAATTCTTAAAAATTAAATTTAAAAAATGTTAAAATAAAATTTTTAAAAATTAAATTTAAAAAATGTTAAAATAAAATTTTTAAAAATTAAATTTAAAAAATGTTAAAATTTATTTTTAATAATAATTTAAAAAGTTTTGAAAATTGTTAACGCTATTCAATTTTATGTGAAAAATTAAGAAAGTTTTGTATTGGCCATATTTTTGTCCAAGTCGTATTTTGTTTATTAAATTGTTATAAACAAATTACGCCGAATAATAATAATAATAATAATAATAATAATAATAATAATTACATTTCAAGCTTAAAAAAATGGATTTGAAGTAAAATTAACAGTTTAATTCAAAGAAAAATTAAAAAAACAATACTTGTCATCTGTTTTGAATTTTCATATCTTTAACAGTTGTTTAAACAAATTAAAAAAAAAAATTTAATTTTTAATAATTTATTGTACAATTTGTTTACAACAATTTTATAAACAAATTACGACTTGAAGAAAAAAGAGACCCTTAAAAAACATTGTTTATATTCCACCCAGAATCGATTGGCGTTAACAGTTTTCCAGAATTGTCAAATTTTTATTAATTTGTTTAAACAATTGAAAATTAAAAGCAGAAAAAGCAGATTACTTATTTTCAATTTGCCTACAAATCCAATTTTTACTTTTTAATACAATAGCTGCTTTCCTCGTGGAACTTAATGGGTTAACAATTTTTTAAACAATTTTTATAACAATTTACAACAACAAATTGTTTTTTTTAAAGACACAAGTTTTGAAAAACATTTTTTGTTCATATTTCGATGTTATTTTGATAGTTGCAATGAATGTTAAGGACAAAAATTGTTTAACATTATTATTTAAAAATTTTATAAACAATTTTATAAACAAACTAAGAATTGAGGATAAAAAATGGTATTTTTCTCCGCCTATTTTTTTATTGTTCTCTTAAAAAATCTGAAAGATGGAAATTATTGACAACAATTATTTAACAACTTTATAAACAATTGTTATAAACAAATTCCAAAATAACAACAAGTAAAGATGTAAAAATTTCGTTTTTTCTCTCACCCCTTATTTTCTACAGGATTAATGAATCTTGAAACTTTAATTTACGTATTAATATTTTTCAATAAAGTTATAAACAATTGTTGTAAACTAATGAGGTATTAACAACAAATTAAATATAACAAAATAGTTTTTCTTACAATTTTCTTTTTCTATACGATTCATATATCTTGAAAGTAATATTTAATTCTTAAATTTAAAACATATTTTTCAACAAAGTTATAAACAATTCTTGTAAAAAATCTTTTATAAAATTATTTATTTTAAATAACTGAAGGTCAAAACTATTTTTATTTATTGCGAACTATCGTGTTTGTTACTAACTACTTTTAATGGATTAATATTCACTAAAACATCTAGAAATCTGCATTTCAAGTAGTAACAATAAAGTAAATAAACAATAAATCTGCTTTAAAAAATGAATTGTTTATAACTTAGTTGAAAAATATTAAGAATTAAATTCAAGTTTAAAGATATATCAAATATATAGAAAAAAATGAATTGGAAGAAAACGATTTTTAAAAAAATACAATTGTTGTTAAAATGTCATTTGTTTACAAGAATTGTTTATAACTTTGTTGAAAAATATGTTTTAAATTTAAGAATTAAATTTAGGTTTCAAGATATATTAACCGAATAGAAAAAAAGATACTGAATGATAACGATTTTTTAAAAGACAATATTGTTGTTGATTTGTCATTTGTTTACAACAATTGTTTATAACTTTATTGAAAAATATTAACAGGCAAATTAAAGTGTCAAGATTTATTAATCCTATAGAAAATAAGTAGAGAGAGAAAAAACAAAATCTTTACACTATTACTTTCTGTTAATTTGGTATTTGTTTATAACATTTGTTTATAAAGTTGCTAAATAACTGTGGTCAATAACTTTCACCTTCAAGATTCATTAAGAGAACAGTTAAAAAAATTCGGTACCAAAAAACACTATTCTTCATCTTCAATTATTGTCAATTCTTAATTTGTTTATAAAATTATTTATAAAATAGTTTATAAAATTGTTTATAACAATTTTAAATAATAATTTTAAACCATTTTTATTTCGAACATTGATTGCAACTATAAAAATAAGAACGATATGTAAACAATAAATTTTGTTCAGTATTTGTGTCTTTCGAAAAAACAATTTGTTTATAAAATTGTTTATAATAGTGTTAAATTAGTGATAGTGATAAAATTTCATCCTAGATTTTAGTTTTATACTAATTTTAGTCTTTTGCTCTTAGAAAATGTGTCTGTAATTTGTTTTTTTCTTTTTGCTGTTCAAAATTTTGTATATTTTTCCCGACATTTTGAATTTCAAAAAATTAAAATTCCTAATAATGCTTATATGAAAGATCATACATTTTGAAAACGATATTTTGTCATTCAACATTTTTCCTAAGGCGATTTTCAATCAAAAATATAGTTTTAATGAAAAAAAAATTATGTTTTTGTTTGTTTAAAAAATCATAACTTTTTATCTTTAAGGCAAAAGTTAAATTTTCCTTGGAGATTCTATTATCTTCTTTTTGATCGTCTATTATTTTATATTCTTTATATCTATTATATTATTACTTCTATTTTATTATTTTCTTTATTTTATTTTATTCTATTTTATTATCTTCTTTATTTTATTTTATTCTATTTTATTATCTATCAGAAAATATGAATAAATTTATTTTGACCACTACGGTGAATGACTGCTGAACTGATTCATTAAAAATTACGGAACAGAAAGAATAATGTAAAAAAATGGCAATAACATAAACTTGTCAACTCTGAGCGTAAAATAAATTGACTAATTAAAAAGTAGCTTATTACCTGGATATTTCCTCTCTACTTATTAGCAGTGGCTAAAAAGGCTTTCGAATTTAAAAAAAAAAAAAAGAAAAAAGTAACGAGCAGAATGAAACTCAAACGAACAAGTCCTTCCCTTTCGCGTATCCTGTGCTATTTGAAAATACTTACAAAAAAAAAAACCTTGGATACGATTTCGTCCCTTTGTTTTCGACAGCTATTCTTACCCTTTGAAAACGACCTTTAGCGTTGGTAATAGTGACGGTGCCAGGAGCGACTAGCTGCATTAATTAGCGTCGTAGTGATGTTCGAAACCAACCGCGCAACCTAACGCAACGCAACGCTCCAAAAATGACTGTGTGGTAAAGACTTAAAGCATACTTCTTTGATCTTCTTAGTTTCTACCGCTTTAACAAGATAAAACCAGTACTGCTTCTTGCATTTCAATTCCGTGCAACAAAGTACGAAAAAGATGCTCCTCACATTTGTGGTATATTACCAACCAGTGATATTTTTTTCTCTCTCCTCTTTTGCTAGACATGAATTTCTTTTTTTTTTTTAATAAAAAAAAATATATCACTCGTTTTAATATTTTTACAGAGAAGTAATTGCGGAACAAATATTTAAAAATGAAATAATGAATTACATGTAAATTTTTATCCCAACGGTACGTATCGTTTATTGCCAGTTATCTTGTTCATACTTTGATATTGTTATCTAGAAACGGCAAAAGTAATTAAATTTCCAGTATTCGTTGATTTTTAATCTGTCATCATAATTTGAAAAAAAAATATAATCAAAATTATTCGTTCAAAAATTTGTGATTTTACAGCATGCGACTGTGTTCAATATTCATTCAATAAACAAATGAAAATTTCAGCATTATTATATTAGAAACAAAACTGCATATCAAACGATGACTTTCGACGTCAAAAATAGTTTAAAAAATAATTTGTTTACAAAAATTGTTATAAACAAATATAGAAAGTTGATAAAATTTTGAAAACGAATAACACCATTCGATTCTACGCGAAAAATTACTAAAGGAACATGTATGACTTTTTCAAAATTTTCACTCTATTTGTTATAAATAATATATAAACAAATAATAACGCACTCTCATGTATACATATTTGAGTCCATCATTAAAAAATGAAAATTTTATTAAAATTATTAATGGAAACAGGACTACTCAAAAAATTATGACTTTTGACGTCAAAAATAGTTCAAAAAATAATTTGTTTATAATAATTGTTATAAACAAATAGAGAAAATTAATAACATTTTAGAAAATAATAACTCCATTCGATTCTACGCGAAAAATTACTAAAGGAACATGTATGACTTCTTCAAAATTTTCACTCTATTTGTTGTAAATAATAGATAAACAAATAGTAATGCACTGAGTCCATCATTTGAAAAATGAAAATTTTATCATGATTATTATTGGAAACTGGACTGCTGATCAAATTATGACTTTTGACGTCAAAAATAGTTTAAAAAATAATTTGTTTACAAAAATTGTTATAAACAAATAGAGAAAATTAATAACATTTTAGAAAATAATAACGCTATTCGAATCTACGCGAAAAATTACTAAAGAAACATGTAAGACTTTTGAAAAAATAATTTCTTTATAACATTTTTTATAAACAAATTATATTTTAAATCAGTTTTGATATTTAGAAATATTTTAAACTTTAAATATAAACAATTAAATTAAATATAATTAACTTTGTTATACAGTCAACCGAAAATTATCTTTGAATTAAACATAATAATTTTGATTATTTATTTTTAAATAAATTTTGCATATTTCTTGGTTAACTACTTATTCTTAAATTAAAAAAAAATTATAATTATTTTCAATTATTTTTTCGAACGTTCATTGAAATTTCAATTATTTGAATAAAAATAATAATTTTTTAAAATAATTTTTGAAAGATAATAATATTTCAATTAAATACAATTAAAAACTTTCCAAACAATAATTGTTTTGTATGTATTCGAATTTTCTAAAATATGTATATTAGTAAAATTAACAAATTCAAAAGCAAGCAAACATTTTTACTAATTTAAATTTAGAATTTATTTTTTAAAATTGTATTAAATTTTATTTTTAAAAAAATGGATATTTCGTTACAATATTTCGAAGAAGTCGAAAGAGTTTCAATTTTCGAAAATAAGTCGAAAATAGTCGAATTTTTGGAAAATAGTCGAAAAAGTCATAAAATATCCAAAGATTACAATTAAAAATATTTTTTTACAAATAAATATTTTTATAATTAAGGAAGAATATGACAAACAATCGAATCAAAAGTTAGTTCTATGGAATAATTTCGTATTTTAAAAGAAAAGGTCACAATAAATTTTTCAAATTCTTTTCGGTAGCAGCGTAAAGAATTAAATTTTCTACATTTTGAACAATTTAAATTATTTGAATACAAATAAAAACTTTTTTGTCAATAATAAATAATTTAATGCAACATAACCTAAAATTTAATAAACGTTTCTTATTGACAGAAAATTATAATTTTTATTCAAATGCAACTTTCAATCGTTTTAAATGTTCAAAATTAACTTCTTCGCCTTTCCACCATAAACGAATTTAAAATTTAATTTTTCTTTTTCTTGTAAATTACGAAACTGTGACATTTGACTAACTTTTGTTTTGACTGTACGCCAGATTCTTTCTTACGGAGGTTTTCCAGCTAATACTCTTGGAAAAATCGATTATCTATTAACACTGAAAAAAAATTTATTTGATTCAAATAAAAAAAAAGAATTAATCAAAATTAATTGACTATTATCAATTAAATATTTACTTGAATCAAATAATATTTAATGTAGTCAATTAAATGGTATTTGCTTCAAATACTGAAGTTATTGATTCAAATACCATTTAATAAACTCCATTAAAAATTATTTGATGCAAGTAAATGTTTAATTAATAATAGTCAATTGATCGGTTATTAAAATCAATTAAATTTTTTTTCAGTAAAGTTTGTTCAAATTTTGGAAAAATGTTTCTTCATGTACACTTCAAATGTGGTAAAAGTTTCAGAACCTTTTGATGTGTCAAAAAACGAGAAACTATTGTAGTTGATATTTTCAATGTTCGTAACATAATAGAGTAAGTTGTGGTTGAAGTTTGAACTTGAATAACTCAAAATTTAATATGGCAAAGGGTTTTAAACTTTTTACCACATTTAAAGCGCATTCGAAGGAACATTTTTTTAAAATTTTGAAAGACAATTTTCTGATTTGAAAGAAAATTAGAAGAAAATCAATTTTTTCAAGAGTAGCAGCTGGAAAAACACTTTAAATAAAACAGTGTTGCAAATCAAAAAACGAGAAACTATTGCAGTTGATATTTTCAATGTTCGTAACATAATAGAGTAAGTTGTGGTTGAAGTTTGAACTTGAATAACTCAAAATTTAATATGGCAAAGGGTTTTAAACTTTTTACCGCATTTAAAGCGCATTCGAAGGAACATTTTTTCAGAATTTTGAAAGACAATTTTTTGATTTGAAAGAAAGTTAGAAGAAAATCAATTTTTTCAAGAGTAGCAGCTGGAAAAACACTAAATAAAACAGTGTTGCAAAATTTGAAAGTAGGCTGAACAAAATACAGGAGATTTTTTATTGGATCCACGTGGACATTTGTTTTGATTCACCATCAAAAACCATTCATCATTCTCGTGTACAATCGAAAAATTTGTTGACGAATCCCCTCAAAACTGTTCACATTAAGTATCAATTACTTATTGACAATTCCACCGTTCTTTTGGATTTTGTACAAAACAAAAACTGTTGCTTAATGTCATTGATCCACCATTATTTTTCAAGTACGATTCATCGTTACAATTGGTTGACACAAGTTCTTAATTTTATCATTAAATTCAATGCACGTACTCATATTATAGGTTACTAAGAAGTGCATTTATTTAGGGTGAGGGTAAATTACCAAAGTTTGTCTTCGCATATTCTAAGCATGATTTTCATGAATATAGTTGAGACTATAATAAAAAATTGTCGACCAAAATCTGTCTATTCGGCCAATCGATATTGTCCAAAAATTAGACACATCATCTGTAATTTTCTCAGGACAGGATAATACACTTAATGTAAGTTGCCTAAACTTTCCTGCAAATGAGATTTAGTTTACTTTGTTTTGTGCCTTTCTATAATTTGCCCTCCAAATACATTGACATGACAGGACTGTCAGTTTAATTAACCATTATTACAAACTTCCAGGAACAAATTATTGTTCGCCAAAATTTGATAATCTGCATTTAGGAAAGTTGTGTTCCTTACATCATTAAAAATAGAATCATCATTAAACTATAAAAAAAAAATGTCCTGTGGGTGAAAAAAAGTTCGAGGAACGTTCTTAAAACGTTTTATACTTGACAAATTAACATCAAACAAATTAACAAAAGCGTTTAATGTTCAAGAAGCGTTTATTAAACTGTCAATTTGGCAGACATGAAACGATTTTTAGGAATGTTTTAGGAACGTCAAAGTATTTTTTGCCCACTGGGTGATTATATGGAAATTAATGCGTTTACCGCACCAAATATTCACACGTTACGAAAACGATAAATGTTAAAATTAGATTTTGTGGAACTATAATGAACACCTTAAATGTAACAGCGCAGATGTAGATAATGTTGGACCTATTCCAAAATTACACTTGGAAATTACAAGTTCATTTCTGTTGTGGAATCTATTAAGTAGTCCCTACCATGTAAGAGAGGAGAGATATATATATTCAGACATCCTTCATCTTAATGAAAAAAATCCCGCAGTGAGTGACCACTATTCGGAATTTTTATGAAAAGAGTCAGAGCATGAAAGCTCCAATCTCTTGAGTAAGATCCAGAAATTTCAGAAATGCATTTTCCTTGTGAGTCGGCCGGCAGTGCTTTTTTCATTTGCAAGAGTTCTACCATTATTTAAAAAAGAAAAATAAAAAAATCCCACCGCAATGAGTGATGTAGGAAAAGTTTTGCCAATTAATGTATAGTGGGGGGGACTGTAAATAAGAATTAGATGTATAAACTTTTGAATAGGATATGGATGATTAACATTGCAAGAAGTAAAGGTGCGTGCGTGTTGAATTTAGAGGTGAAAATTATGAATCCAAACATACATGCCCGTCAAGCACGCGAGCCAAAACGCCGACTGATCAAAAGGACATCGCGTGTTGTTAGGCCATTCTGTTCCTTTGCTTTTTATTCCATTTCAATTAGCCCAACCCGTTCCACACCCAGGATATATAAAAGTGCGGTCGATGCTCCTGGGGATTTTCAATTCGTTTAGAGTGCTTTTTTAATTTCTTATCAGCTCTCTTCTTCTTCTTCTTTTTTGAAAATCGTAAAATTGTTTATTAAGAAACAAAAACTCTTTGTTCTTGTATTACACACTTCATCTGAATGCTTTCTCGTGACAGAAAATAATTTTCCTTATGTATCAGTGCAGAGAAGATAAAGCAGCAAAAACAATGAAACTATAAACGAATGTTTTCCTCTTCATCTCAATACAGATTATAATTTTAGAATTTTTTTAATTAAATTAAACCGCCTTTACAGTTTCTCAACTTTTCGGCCTTTACTTTTATTCTTTGTCAATTAAATTTTCAAATTGCTTCTGAACTAAATCATATTTTAAAAATCGAAAATGGCGGATTCAAAATGGCGGACAAAAATAGAAAATCAAACGGAATTGGTTAAACTTTGTTATTTGAGTGTTTTTTGCCTTCCTGATTATAATTATCATGTGAATCAATTTAAATTTTCAGCAAACTGTTATTAATCATCAATACAGGATTGCCACGCTTTTACCTTTTTCAAATTCCCTGACTTTTCCAGGTTAAAAAACGGAATTTTTCCAGGTTTTAAAAACTACATTTAATTATTAATTAGAAAATTATTTGAAAACATCAATAACTTCATTTTTGAATAAAAATTTAATCTTTTTTAATTTTTCATTAAAAAAATTATGATTTTCTAAAATATATAATTATTTTTTTCATTCATTCTTCTGAGTATTAAATTACTTTCAAAAATTCCAATCAAGTTCTTATGTGATAATTCAATTTTTTTAAAAGGAATTTTTATAAATTCTTCATAGAAATTTAGTTAATTGAAAAAATTTGTCAAACTTCAATTATTTTCAATGTCTACTATTTGAATAAAATTTCACAAAACAATTTAATTATTTAAAAAGAAATTTTAAGAAAATTACTCTCAAGAATTCAATTATTTTCAATTTTCAATTATTTTCAAAAATTTTAATAAAATTCTTTGCCGAATTTCAATTATTTATCATGTACAAAATTTTCATCAAATTTCTAAAAAAAAAAAAAATAATCTCAAGAATTCAATTACTTTCAAAGGTAACGTAATATTTTTGCAAAGATCCAATTACGTTTCAAAATTGACAAAACTTGTCGTCAAAATTTTAAATTGTCTTTATAAATAATAAAATTTTTCTCCGAAATTCAATTATTTTCAAAAATTTTAATAAAATTCGCGAAATTTGATGAAAATTTTGTATATTAAAAATAATCGGAATTCTGACAACAATTTAAATAAAATTTTTGAAATTAATTGAGTTTCGGAGAAATATTTTATTATTTATAAAGTCAATTTAAAATTTAAATGAAAATTTTTAATTTTTAAAAATAATTGCATTTTACAAAGAAGTTTATTAAAATACCTCAAATTAACTGAATTTTCGGGAATAATTTTGATGTATATCTTCAATAATTAAATTCTTAAATGGAATCTTATTAAAATCAAAAATTGAATTATTTCAAAAAAGTTTCATTAAAATTGTATTCAAAATAATTAATTTCTTTGGAACACTTTTGTTAAAACATTGGCAAATAATTGAATTTCTGTGAAAAATTCTATTATTTTTGTAAAATATTAAATTCTTCCATGGAATTTAAAAATAATATTAATTTAAATAATTGATTTTTTTGAGGAATTGAAATTTGATTTTTAAGAATTTTATAACTGATTTCCTGAAAAGAATTTTATTATTTATAAAAATAATTGAATTCTTGTTTAGAATTTTATCAAGAATTTTTTTTTTAAACTTGAATTTTCATGAAAAATATTATTATTTGTGAAGAATTGAATTACTGTGAAGAATTGTATAAAAATTTTGTAAAATGATTGATTTTTTCAAATTTTTTTCAAAAATTCTATTCTAAATTAATTGAATTCCTGTAGAATTTTTATTTTTTATGAAAATAATAGAATTTTTGATGAATTTTATCAATTTTTCTAAAGAAAATTGAATTCTTTTTCGAAATTTTACGAAAATATTGAATATCGGAAATAATTGAATGTCGAATATTTCTTGATAATAATTGAATTGTTTTAGATTAGATTAGATTTCAAGAAAGAAAAAAAGAAAGGAAGAAAGAATTTTATTTTAATTTTCGAGAATAGTTTTTTAATTTCTAGTATTAACGAATTTAATTTTTAAATAGTGGAAATTCTAAGAAAAAAAGAAATAAGTAGTCTCTTTTAGTGGCTGAAATCTGAAGAAAGTACCAAAATATTAGGGTAACTTAAAAAAATGTAATAAATATAGACGAAGCTGAAGTTCGCAACGTTTTTAAACGAAAAATCAAAAAAGAATTTTTTTTCAAATTAAATTCATCTCCAATTTTCATTTACCATAATTTTATAAGAAATTAATTCTGTGGAAGAAATGCATAACAGTATAACTGACATTTTTAACAAATTTGAGATAACATCAGATTTGTAAATATTTAATATTGTTCTTCAAAGTTCAATAGCTGAAAAATCATTAAAATGGTTATTAATGTAGAAAATAGTGGAAAACATAACCGCACAATTGCGTTTTTGACAAAAGGAGACCAGCATAATAACATAACTGCATTCAGTTTAAAAAACAATTGACATAATTAAAAATAAAAATAACCTTTAAGAATAAAAACAATAAGAATTTTGTAATTAAATATTTTTAGTAAAATACATTTTTTGTACTTTAAATTAAATATATTTATTTTAATAAAACTGGAACAAATTTTTTATAACATAAATTGTGCATTTAATTATGTACTTATTTTTAAGGCTATTTCTATTCTAAAAATTTTGGAACGTTTTTCAAAAATAAATTGACAAATTCAGTAAAGTACATTTCTTTTCTCGTTTTAATAAATTAAAAACATTTTATAAAAAAATGAACTCTTATAATTTTTTCTAACGAATTAGTAGTTTAATTTGTGTTTGTGTGAAGAAATCTTATTATGACAAATCAAAGCAAAATAAGTTGTGACATTAAAAGTGTCTGAAGTTGGACTCATATACAAACTGAACTTGCATAACCGCATAAGTGCAATAAAACTCATGATTCCGATGAAAAATTATCAAAATTTATACCATATCGTGTGTTTTATTAAATGTTATAAACGAATTTGGAAAATATATTAAATAATAATACTAAATGCAAATGACCGAACAAATCTGTTGATTTTCTGAATTGACAGAAGTGAGAGAACATTAAAATTAATTTATCTCGAAATCATGACAAATGCCAGTTATGCTGTTATGCCTTTCTTCCACAGAATTATCACTA
The DNA here is from genome assembly GCA_032872475.1 of Leptopilina myrica (nomen nudum). Lineage (NCBI taxonomy): Eukaryota > Metazoa > Arthropoda > Insecta > Hymenoptera > Figitidae > Leptopilina > Leptopilina myrica (nomen nudum). Next base: position 56,305,608 of record CM065458.1, on the reverse strand, counting down.
AGGATACAATTATATTATTAAAAAATAACATAATGTACACTCAAAATAAAAATACTGTACAATTATTTTTTTATTTTCGTTTTTAAAAACGTTGTGAACTTTAGCTTCATGTAAATAGTAGGTTTTAATAGATGAGTGCAAAGTCTGCATTCAAGAATAGTGAAACGTAATTTTTATACGTTTTTTTTTCGTGCAATAGAAATGATTTCAATTTATTTTAAATATTTTTCATTTGAGAGGCAATTTTGTTAATCGACAAATATCGGGAAGAGAAAGTTTTGTCCAATAAATGGAAATTGCGAATTTTATACATAAATGTGTGCGTTGAGTTTTCTATTTCTCGTTGATACCAATTTGAAAATTTCTTCTGTGTGGATATTAATTCATAAGCTTCTCTCCAGAGAAGCTCGTTGGAAAAGATATAGGACAAATACAATTGTTTACCTCTTGTTCATCCCGTATAGAGGTTTACTTTATTAAGCTATTATGCATTCCTCCCGACTGTGTGGTGCGGCTGCACGAGTATTGTAATAATAAGGGGTTGAACTCGTTAAGCGCCAACGTAACACCGATATATTGCTCTTCCACTTTCATCGTTATATTTCTTGTAGACTAGAAGCGCCTCTGCCAAATATTCACCAAATCATATAACGTGACCTATCTTCATCATTCAAACCTTTATTTTACTTTCATTCATTTTTCTTCTTTTTTCGCAATTTCATTAATCCTCTATGCTATTTACTTTTTTTTTGTCAGATCAAAAAATATTCTGTTATTTTCGCTTTTTTTTCTCCATTTTTTATTCATTACCGTATAATCTGATTTTAGGATTTCCTCTTTCTCTATTTATTTTTATAGTTCGTAAAAGTTATTAAAAAAATACTTCGTTATTTGGGATATTTTTTTCAATCAAGGTAATTAGTTTTTCACTTTTAAAATCCACTAACAAAAAATTTTTTAACAAAATAAATTTTAGAACAATTAAAATTTACGTTAAATGAATTTTTTGGCAAAATAAATTTTAGAACAATTAAAATTTACGTTAAATGATTTTTTTAACAAAATAAATTTTAGAAAAATTAAAATTTACGTTAAATGAATTTTTTGTCAAAATAAATTTTAGAATAATTCAAATTTACGTTAAATGAATTTTTTAACAAAATAAATTTTAGAACAATTAACATTTACGTTAAATGAATTTTTTGTCAAAATAAATTTACGTTAAATGAATTTTTTGTCAAAATAAATTTATGTTAAATGATTTTTATGTCAAAAACATTTATGTTACATGATTTTTATGTCAAAAGAAATTTATATTACATGATTTTTATGTCAAATGGGAATTATATTACATGATTTTTATGCCAAATGGGAATTATGTGATATAAGTTTCATGTAACATAAAATTTGTGTTAAATGAATTTGATGACAAAATGATATTTATGTTAAATGGTTTTTTTGTGTGCAATGATATTTATAACAAATAATGCTTATTTTATGTGAATTTTAAGTTGAGAAAAAAGAAGAAGTTAAGAAAAATGTTTAATAACTATTTTGTGAAAAAATTTTCGAAAATAAGTTTCTTTACCTTTTAAGGGGCTGTGAAATTAAAGGGCAAACGTAACCTAAAACCTGTTAGAATAAAATTGAGATTTATTTCGGACATTTTGTATACTACAGTTTACCATACAGTATGGTATGTATAGTCATACCTAATACAGCTGATAATGTTTATTTTGAGCGAAAAAAATAAATGAATATAGTAAAATAGTAATAAGTCGCTTTGGTATAATATAGTTGGTGATGAATCGTTTCCATTGCGCAAAAGAAAGTGAATATAGGTAGAGAGAAGGGTACTTGTTTGTCGGGTGCATATAATACTACCATTATACCAACTCACAACGACAAGTGGGAAGCTTCGTCGTCATCGTCATCTTGTTCCTACGGGAGTTTTCGTCGCGTGAGTGTGGTAATATTTCAGGACACCGTTTTCACGCTAAATTACACAAGAATAATTATCAAACAGGCGCTCGTCTTGAGAACGCTCTCATCTAGTTCCCTCATCACGATATAGGGAAGTGTAGCTTTTATCATTTTTCCATATCGCCAGGAATCAAAGTTTCCTCAATATTATACATTTTTTATTCATAACTTTTAATCATATATTATTAAATTTCTATTAAGGACATATGGGCGATTCTCCTGATATTTTGTTGAGTATAAATTTCAAAAAAAAATTTATCCATAATCTACGAAACATTATTTTTCTTTACACTATCTTGAAATGTTAAAATTTAAAGTTTTTCTTAGTAAAAAAATTTATTGCTTCCTCATACTGAGGAAGTATTGTAATACCAAAATTTTTCAGGTTCGATTTTTTAACATATCTTTATGTTATTTGACCTCAGGAGTTAAAAAATGACATGATGTAAACATCATATTTACATAAATATCTCTAAATTATAAAGAGCTTTTGGGCTGAATTTTTTTTTAAATTGTAGGTCTCATCTGCGGACATAAAATGAGAGTACTTTGAGATAGATTAGTAAAGTTTAACTATTTATTTTTTTGATTTTTAATTTTTCAAAAAAACGTTTTTTGCCCATAACTTTAAAAAAATGTTAGGACACCTATAAATGTTTTTCTCTAATTTTTTAGAGTTCTTTTAGACGCATCTTTTGAGCCCAGAATGAACATTTTTCGTTCATATTCACCGGAGATATTAAACTTTTAAAAATCAAAAATTTTGGAAAATAAGACTTTTTTGAGAATTTTGTTGAAAAATGTAGAAATAACATTAAAACCATAGTTACCAATTTGGAGAGCATTAAAAATCCCTTCGATTTACCTATTTTTGAAGATATTTTGATTAGAAATAAAGAAGTTATTGATATTTTAAAAAACAGAAATTGTGAAAAAAAAGTTTTTCATGTGAAAGTATTAAATAAAGAGAAAAAAATATTACAGCACTTAAGAATAATTGTTCTAAATTTATACTTTATTGTTATTAACATCTCTATGAGGAAGCAAAGTGTTCATGAAATAAACACAAAAAGATTTACGAAAACGAACGAAATGAGTAACAAAATTATAACAAAAATTTATAACTTGGCAGCGGTTTTTAATTTTGTATTTTGGTATTAGTTAAATATGATACATATTTTTAATTATTTTTTAATTTAATTAAAAATTTTGTAATATAGTCTTAATATATATCAAATTGAAGCTTATAGAATCTATTGTTTATTTTTCACTTATATTCAGTTTAAATAAAATAAAAGAAATTTTTTAAATAATTACTTTAAAAATAACTGACAATAGGAGTAAAAATTCAAATTCTTCTCCGAAGCCTCGTTTTTCAGTTAATCATATTTTTAAACTGTTTTTTAATTACACGTAATCTGTATATAAATATTTGAAGTTGTAGCCCTGAACCAAAAACTTATCTAAAAATTAGACGGTATTTAGAATGAAAGTTAGAATTTAAAATTAAATCATATTTTCATAAATAGATAAAATTGATCGTTTTGTATTAGAATTTGTGTCGATTTCACAGTTTATGAGGTAAAAAATAAGATTCAAAAATTCAGACTTTTCTTATGAATTCTAAAAATTTAATTCTTGATAGTTTTTTTTTATTAATTGTACCGAAAAAATAATGTTTAAGAGTAGTAATGAATTTTCAATGTCATTTGCAATTTAAAATGAAAAGCAATAAAAATCTATAACAGAAAAAATAAATTTCAGATTTAATGGGTTTGCTTTCAGTACCATTTATATTTCTCGAATATTGGAAAATAATTTCTCTCAATTCTTTTTTCGGTATTTTTATTTAAAAAATTATCTATCACTACACTTGAAAATAAATATAAATGCTGAATATTATTTTTACAATTAAAGGTATTTTAAAAATATTTTATTTCTTACCTTTTAATTACTTATTAATAGGTTATCATTTTTATATTTATTATATATGAAATTATAAATCATTTTGTTTGATTATTTATTATTTTGATTATTTTTTGTTATAATTTTTTCGATCTTAATTTCCAATATAATAATGATAAAATTTTATTTGAAATTGACAATAATAGGAATTTTATTCATTTTAATTTTGCATTCTGTATAATTTATTAAAAATGTTTGCGTATAAACTTTTTATAAATATATTGAAGTTTCACGCGTGAGAAATAGAATTTGCAAAATATGCATTGAAATTCAAACTTTTTTTCTTTGCATATTCTGACATCACTATGCATTTCTTGAAAATACATATTTTCGAAATATACTGAAAGCCCTTACGCATAAATATATATATATCTATTCTCTCGCTCTCAATAGTCTTATATTTTTACATGAAATTCATGAAATTTCACCTGTTCAGACATTATAAACTTTCCTTTATATAGTCCACCAAAAAGCAGTGAGATTTATTATTCATCAAACGTTCGTATATTTCTCTTGAAAACTTCCTTTTTAGAAATCATTTTCTTGCGCGGTGCTGTTAAACTCTCATATATTTCATGGTAGAATTTTCTGATGTGAAATTCACACAAAAGGGAGAAAAAAAGTTAAGCAAACTAAACAATTTTTTTTTTTTTTGTTAAACATACAGTAATCGTGATGTGTATTTTTTGCAAAAGGATCAAAATATTTACTAACATGTACACTTGTATTAATGGATGATTACATTTTTCCGACTTTTACTTACAAAACAAGTCAAAATTGTATTTAGAAAAAGTATAAATAAGCTAATTTTTATTTATTTTCCTATTTTGTATAAAAAAATTAGAAACTATTAAAATTAAGTAGGAAAAAATAATAATACTGGATCTATTATATTTGACGAATTTTTTAAGGTTTCATACTGTAATGTGTATAACTAGCGGCGGAAATTGTGCAAACACTGCGTGACATTGAAAAATATGATCGTATTAAAATGGAGATTACTTTTTAAAAAATGAAGCTAGAGACTTTATTTTAATAGCGTTGGAAAGCTTATTAAATTTGCAAAAAAAGTTGTCAATTTAAAAAAAATGTTTAAATATATTATAAAATATCCTGTTTAAAAACAAAAAAATTTACCAATTATTTTTTCTGATTTTTTTCCTCTAAATTCCAATTTTTATAACAGATTTTAAAAATTCAAAATGGCAGACCAAAGATGGCGATCACATAAAACAAAAATTAATCAGATTCGATGAAAGAAGTTTTTTTAATTTTTTCACTAGAATTCCATTGTTTAAAAAGAATGAAATAAAATTTTTTCGCAAGAAGTCAATTATTAAAAAAAACAATTTTTTATAAATTCTTCAATTATTTCTATCATTCTTCACAATTATTCAATTATTTTCCCAAATATAAAATAATTTTTCACGAGAATTCAATTATTAAAAAAAAAATTAATAAATAAAAGTTTTCTCAGAATTTCAATTACTTTTCAAAAAATTGATAAATTCTCGAATTCTTTCTTCAATTCCTCGCAATTATTCAATTATTTTCCTAAATAATAAATTTATTTACGAGAATTTAATTATTAAAAAAAAATCTATAAATTCTTGAATTATTTCTTTTCTTCACAATTATTCAATTATTTTTCCAAATAAAAAATAATTCTTCACGAGATTTCAAATGTTTAAAAAAATTTTAATAAAATTTTTCTCAGAATTTCAATTATTTTTTAAAAAAATGTATAAATGCTTGAATTATTTCTTTTCTTCACAATTATTCAATTATTCAATTATTTTCTCAAATATAAAATAATTTTTCACGAGAATTTATTTATTTAAAAAAAATTAAATAACATTTTTTTCAGAATTTAAATTATTTTTTTAAAGATTGGGAAATTCTTGAATTCTTTCTTTTAATTCTTCAATTACTTTTCTAAAAAATTAATTTTTTACGAGAGAATTCAATTATTTTGAAAAAATTAATAAAATTCTTTGCAAAAATTCAATTGTTTTCATAAATAAATATTTTTTATTCAGAAACTCAATTTATTTAAAAAAAAATCTTATATCTGGATAATTACCAAAAAATTTTATTAAAGAATCAAATTTTGAAAATCATTCAATTCTTGATAATTTTTTTATAATTAAATAATTTAATAAATAAATAATTTTCAGTTGTACTTTTTAATAAGAATTAATTAAAAATGAATTTCAGTTAAAATTTTAGATAATAATTGAATATTAAAAGCGTTTCTAGTAGGTTTTTTTTAGACTAAGTTTTAGAAGATTATTAAATTGAAATTGTGGAAAATTTTAATTGTTGTCAAACTGTAATAAAATTTTTATTTTTATTTAAAAAATGATTAATTTATTTTCTTATTATTTCTTATTTATTTTATTACCCGTGAATAATTAAAATTACTTTTCAAATTCTTACTTTTAAAGACAATTGTATTTTTAAGAATAAATATTTAGAAAATAATTGAATTTTTAAAAAAATTTAGAATTAAATTTCTCAGCAGGATTAGAGTAAAAATCAACATTTTGGATTGAAATCAGGGGAAACAGTGAATCTAGTTTTTTATGAATTGACTAAAACAATTTTTTTTATTCGTTAAAATTATTTTTTTCGATAGCCACTTTTTTTACTACTTTTTTAGTATTAAAGCTATTTTTTATAATTTATTATTATCGATATTATTATATTTATTATTATCATAAATCTAATTAATTATTGTGAAGCCTAAAAATTTGATTTACATCATACAAGAAAAAAAAATAATTTTATTCCCGAAAACAAACAATGATTAATTAATTAATTAACAAAATTAAAAATACATTAAATACATTTAAAAATAAATGAAAATATGATACTGTTGTGTCATACAAGAATTTTTTTTATTTTTTTCATTTTAATTTGATTTTTTGGGTATAACTCAAAAAAAGAACCAATTTGACAATTCTGATTTCGGATTCAGCGGGAAAAAAATGCATGGAAATATTCTAGAGTAGTTTTTTTATTTTTGCATCAGCGACTTTAAAAACAAAAATATTTTTTGCAAGAACAACCATTTAGGTACAATTTTTCAACAAATAATTCATCCTCAATTTCTTTTTTTCAAATACAAAGATTAATATTACTTTTTCTTCCGAAATGTTGGTATTTATTACCATTTCTTTCACTTTTATTAGGAAATTTTACCATATAAAAAAAGTCAATGCAACGAATGCGAAAAAATACATTCTAATAATTGGAAAAATGTCAGTCACAATCTAATACAGGTATAAAGAAAACTAATAACTCCGAAAGACATAGTTTTCGTTAAAAAAAAAAGTTAGTCTCTAAACTTTCGGCCTGTCTTTCTCTCTCTCCCTTTTTTCAAAATATATTGAAAGTGCGCTCGGTTACGGTCCTGACCTATATTTTGAGTAGGTATTTGAAAATGTATATTTTGCTTTCTTTCAAATATATTAATGTTTACTCATGTTGAAAATATTTTCTTATACCTTATAAGAGCTATAAAATTTTTTTTTGTTTCCAAAAAATTATTTTCCATTTCGTCATTATTATTTTTGAACTAATTCACGCGAATTCATCTGAAATTACTGTGTAATTGTAAGTTAATATGTGCGTGAGCATACATTTGTTCAATTGAACGTATAATTTTCGTCAAATTGGATTTTAATTTGATGGAATTAAGGGAAAAATGAAACGTAACATTTTAATGTGTACAAATATAATTAAAAGGAGAGGAGTAATTTGGTAACAACATTTATATTTTATACATTGGAAAAAGACAAACATCAAAAGGCAAAAATCGTGTGAGATATATAAACCATTAGTTAATGAAAAATTCTCACATAAAACACTGTAAGTTTTTTTTTTTTAATACTTTTTATTATCACACTCTGCCTTCTTAAATCTTCTATTTTCTTGTTTTCTCATTTACTCGGGCGCAATATCTTTCAAAAAAAAAATTTTCCCCCTCAATTTTTTCTCACCACACAGTTCTATATTTATACACACATTTTTTTCCATCTCATTATATTCTGCTCACTTAAAATTTCTCTCCATTCTAATCAACACTAATTGTGATGACTGATGAAAACGTTTTCACTTTTAAGCTCTCTCTCTCTCTCTCTCATTGAAAAACGAGTGCTTTTAATTAGTGTGGCATTAAATGAAGATTGAAAAAGTCAATTATTAAAGGAAAATCGCTGGGAATATATGTAAAGGTTTTAAAAGGGCAATTCTTTTTTTAATGTATCCTAGTTATAAATATAATAATTGATCTGCTTTTAGCAAAAAATGTCAAAACTTTCTGTTCTATTTGGATCATTTGAGGCGCATGCTTATTCCCCAAACAATTTTTTGACAAAATAATTATTTGTTGAAAAAACCACTTAACTTAAAAATTCACATAAAATAAACATTAGGTCATTGAACACGAAAAACCATTTAACAAAATTTATTTTTCATAAAATTTATTTGACACAAATTTTATGTTACTTAAAACTCATATAACATGATTCCTATTTGACTTAAAAATCATGAATAACATAAATTTCTTTCGACATAAAAATCATTTAACATAAATTTCTTTTGACATAAAAATCATGAACAACATAAATTTCTTTTGACAAAAAAATCCATTTAACGTAAATTTTAATTGTTCTAAAATTTATTTCACGTAAAAATCATTTGACAGCAGTTTCATTTAATATAAAAGTCATTTAACGTATAATTTTCATTTGACATACAATCCATTTGACATAAATATCATTTTACATAAAAATTCACCTGACACAAATTTCACTTGAAGTAATAAAATTTAATTTAATTTAATTTAATTATATATATATATTCTTATTAAACATAGAATTAAATTGATATAAATTTTACTTGGCATAAATTCCATTTAACATAAAATTCTCATTTGACATAAAATTTACTTTACATAAATTTCATTTGGTATAAATCCCCTTTAACGTAATTCTCATTTAACATAAAATTCACTTGACATATATTACATTTAACGGATAAATCATTACACATAATTCTCATTTGACATAAAATTCAGTTGACATAGATTACATTTTACATAACTTGATAATTTTACATGAAAATATAGGCACGAATTTCAAAATTCATGTCAAATGACATTTATGTGAAATAAAAATTATGTTAAATGTCTTTTATATGGAAAATAAACTTTATGTCAAATGGCATTTATGTCAAATAAAAATTATGTTAAATGTCTTTTATATGGAAAATAAACTTTATGTCAAATGAAATTAACGTCAAATGGCATTTATGTCAAATGAAATTAACGTCAAATGGCATTTATGTCAAATAAAAATTATGTTAAATGTCTTTTATATAGAAAGTAAACTTTATTTCAAATGAAATTAACGTCAAATGGCATTTATGTCAAATAAAAATTATGTTAAATGTCTTTTATATGGAAAATAAACTTTATGTCAAATGAAATTAACGTCAAATGAAATTTATGTCAAATAAAAATTATGTTAAATGAAATTTATGTCTAGTAAAATTTATGTTAAATAAAATTTATGGCAAATGAATTTTAGGGAGAAATAAAATTTATATCGCAGTCTTATGTCAAATTACATATGTTAAATAAATGTCAAATCAATTGTATTTTTACTTTAAATGGAAATTATGTTAAATGATTTTTATATAAAATAAAATAAAATATATGTTGCATTAATTCTATGTCAAATGACAAATATTATATAAATTTTATGTTTAATGAAATATGTGTCAAATGGATATCCTATAAAATACCATTTATGCAATAAAAATTGAATGTTTAATTAAATGTATTGTCAAATAAGTTTCGAATTAAACGTTTCTTACACCAAATAGATTTTATGCCAAATGACATTTATGTTAAATGGTTTTATGTAAAATAAGACTTCGGGAGTAGTCATGCGTCTCAAAGATTTGTAATAAGACGTTTTATCCTTTTTTTCTTAATTTTAGATTTATTTTAATTCCAAAAAAAATGTAGAACATTTTATTATTTTGAAAAAATTGATAAGAATTTTGATTTAAACGCGGTGAAATTTATAATTCATAAATTTGCAAAACATTATATTTTTGTTTGTCGTTTTCATAAGAGGTAAACGAGTTGATATATAGAAGCGGTGAATGAAGAGAAGTGGCTTTTAATTGATTCAAAGCCTTTTTTGAAATTCTTTTTAAATTTGATACGAAATAGTAGGACTTTATGTAATTTTGCCAAAAACGATTTAAAATCATTGTAATATCATCAGGAATGTGTAACTATTGTCTCCAATTATAATTTATCAAATTTACCATTATTTTCTGTTTTGAGTAATTAAAAGACAAATTACATATTCGAATAAATTCTACATACCTTCTTAAACGGAGTATCGACTTAAAAAATATTATTTTATTTATGAATCACACTCCTGCCATTGGAAAAAACTGTTTTAAAAAAATATCGTCACTTAATTCCGTTTCGTTCGGAATTTAGACGAATTACAAAATTTCAAGTGGATCAGCTGTTTTTTTGTCCGACGCCATTTTGTTTCTCGTAATTCTTAGAAGTGACGAACTACAGCACGAATTGTTTCTGAATTTGAAAGAAAATGTCGAACCTTTTAGTATTTGGAAATAAGAATTATTACAACTTTTTGTTTTTGGAACAAAGAATAATTATTGCATCTTCTCACTTTTGGGACAAAGAATTATTGGAATTTTTTTTTGGAACTTTTGTCCCCCAATCAATATTATAAAACAATAGTTCTTTTAAGATATACTTATTACTTTTTTTAGATTGGTGTATAAGGCAAAAGTTAGTGACATAAATAAAGTATTTAAAAATTGTGACCTAAAGATTTAATCTTATAAATTTTATTTATTTTTTTATTGAATAAATTACATACTTTATTTTCACCTACTTTTTCCTTTGTGTAGACATTAAAAATATAAAAATCAAGCATTTATTATAAAGTTCTGGTATGACAAACTTTTTCGCCTTTTGTAAAAACTTGTAGAAAAAAACTTATCCGAGAAGAGATGAGAAAAAAAGGAATATTGTTTCAGTTGCAATGCATATAATTTCTCATTAGTCGCTATAAAGGGGGTAGTGTTTGTTTTATCTCGTTTTTCTGAAATTTCGCGAAACTTTATGTATATACAAAAGGCTGGTATTTACTCCTCGACGATGAGAGCAGGAAGAAGAATAAAGTTTGTACTAATGAAATTGCCAAATTAACGGGAAAAGTACACTATACTGTCACATGTAAAGAGAGAGGGAGATTCAAAGTCAAATCTTTTCCTACTATATATACTTATTCGTGAAACCTACTCTCCCCTATCTAAAGGCTTTATACAAGTTTAATGATACACTTTATAAGCTCCCGAAGTTTCGAAATATGCGCACACAGAACAAATTTTGTGTTCACGGTTCACTTGATTTCAGGTTTTCTGAAATGAGCCTTATAAGAGAAAAGCAATTAAAGAACATCTCTCTCTCTCTGTCTTTTCATATAGATATACAATGGAAGATAAGATAGAGTCGTAAAATGTCTTCGTTCATCTGATATTCAGACAATATAATACATCTCGTCAGTTTCATCTGCAAATTGCAACTGATGTCACACATTTATCACTAATGAAAGTTCAAGCCAAGATATTTCTTGTAAATGCGAGAGAGGGTAATTTTCACCTTGCAGAAAATCTAATTCCATCATTAAAAATTTACGCTTGGTACGATGTTTCATTAGCCACAGCCAAAATTCTCTTAACGCTATATGGCTATTAACATATTTTGCATCGCGCAGATTTATCTTATTATGTACTTTCTCTGATATTTTTCGAAAAATATGTACTAGAAGTACATATTTGGAAGCTTTTACTCGCAATTGCTTTTCCGCTGGCAGAATTAAAGAAAATTTAGGGAAAAATATTACAATTGTTTCAAACAGTGTTTCTTATTTAAAGCCCAGGCTCTGCACTGATCTACTAAAACCTACTATTTACTTTTTTTTTACCTTATATTTAAAACAATTTTGTTTATTTATCTTCCTGAGAATTCATTTTTTTTCATTAATAATAAAATTTTCTCAGGTATTCAATTGTTTAAATTAGAATTTGTCTATAATCAGTAGAAAGAAATGAATAATTTAAACAGGGCTCGAACTAGGTCCGTAAATCTCGTAAAAGTCCGTAACTTTGCTTGAAGTTCGTAAAAGTCCGTTTTTTTGAAAAAAGGTCCGTAAAGTCCATAATTCGGTTGAAAAAGATCTGTAAAGTACGTAAATTATACGATATAATTGGGATAATTTTAGAGAAATTACAAACGATTGGAGGAATTCAATTATTTTCAAAATTAATAAAATTCTTCTTAAAAATTCAATTATGTTCGAAATTTTTTTTAAATTCTCGTCAACATTTCAATTACTTTTAAAAATAATTAAATTCTTCTTCGAAATATCAATTATTTTCAAAAAATTTAATAAAATACTTGGAAAAATGTCAATTATTTTCAAACTTTTTCCTCAATTCAATGATTTTTAATAGGTATCTATACTATTCTAATAAAATTTTCCAAAAGAATTCAATTATTTAAAAAAAAAATCTACTAAAATTCGACACAAACCTTTAATTATTTTCAAAAAATAATAACAATTTTACAGGAATTTCATTATTTACAAATTGTTTTTATAAATTTCTTCACAATATTCAATTATTTTCATAAATAATAAAATTTTTACAGGTATTTAATTTTTTTGACAAATAATAAAATTCTTATTAGGAATTCAATTATTTTGATGAATACTAAAGCTAATTGCAGAATTTCAATTATTTTTAATACAATTTTAATCGAATTCCTCGAAAAATGTAATTATTCTTAAAATTTTTATTAAAATTTATCAAAGAAATTTAATTATTTTAATAACCTTTGCTACAATTTATTTATTAGAATTTAAATATTATTTCTAATAAATTTTTGATTAAATTTCTTTAAAGAATAAAATTATTGTATTCAAAATTTTTAATGCAATTCTTTGCGTAAATTATCAATATTATCTTTATAAATTATAAAATTCTTCTCTAAAATTGAAGTTCTTTCAAAAAATTTATTAAATTTCTTGGCAAAATTTCAATTATTTTCAAAAATTTTCCTCAATTCAATGATTTTTAATAGATATCTATACTATTCTAATAAAATTTTCCAAAAGAATTCAATTATTTAAAAAAAAAATCTACTAAAATTCTACACAAACTTTTAATTATTTTCAAAAAATAATAACAATTTTACAGGAATTTCATTATTTACAAATTTTTTAAATAAATTTCTTCGCAATATTCAATTATTTTCATAAATAATTAAATATTTGCAGGTATTTAATTTTTTTGGCAAATAAAAAAATTCTTATTAGGAATTCAATTATTTTAATGAATAATAAAGCTAATTGCAGAATTTCAATGATTTTTAATACAATTTTAATCGAATTCCTCGAAAAATGTAATTATTTTTAAAAATGTTATTAAAATTTATCAAAGAAATTTAATTATTTTAATAACCTTTGCTACAATTTATTTATTAGAATTTAAATATTATTTCTAATAAATTTTTGATTAAATTTCTTTAAAGAATAAAATTATTGTATTCAAAATTTTTAATGCAATTCTTTGCGTAAATTATCAATATTATCTTTATAAATTATAAAATTCTTCTCTAAAATTGAATTATTTTAAAAAAATTTAATAAATTTCTTGGCAAAATTTCAATTATTTTCAAAAATTTTCCCTAATTTAATTATTTTTAATATCTATTTTAATAAAATTTTGCAAAAGAATTCAAATTATTTGAAAATTGATTGATACAATTCTTTAAAAGAATTCAATTTTAAAAAACATGTAATTATTCAATAAATTGTTTTTTTGTATTTAAATAATGAAATTCTCGTAGAATTTTCTCATAAAAATTGATTTAAAAATGGATTTCAATTAAAATTTTAGATTGTAATTGAATATTAAAAGTATTAGAGCGTAAAGTTTTAAAAATAATTAAATTTTGAAAAGGTTTCAGATTCAAATCTTTGGAAATTTGAATTTTTCATATTTTTAACTAAGTAACAATTCTGTGGAATTAATTTTTTTGAGAAATTTTAACTGCGAATTTTTTTTTACATTATTTGAAGTTTTTATTTTCTAGTACATATTTAATTGAAGAATTTACAAATAATTGATAAATCGCATATTGTAAAGAAATGGGCTTGAAAATTGTCAAAAAACTTTTTCGAAAATTATTAAAAATAATCGATTTTATGAAGAATTTAAGTTAAAAATTCTTGAAAATAATAATTGAATTGATAATAATTTTATCACTCTATCTTTAATTATTATAACACATGAAGTAATCGATCGAGTTATCGATATCTTCATGTTTTTTTAGTTATGAAAAAATCTAGTTTATAGTTTTAAGAAAAATGTTCTCTTTTATATTTTTGTCAGTAATTGGTCCGTAATTTTTCATTTTTGGTCCGTAAAGTCCGTATTTTTAAATACTTTCACTGCTTCGAGCCCTGTTGAAACATTTTAATGAAATTCTTGGCAAGAATTAAATGATTTTTTATAAATATATTTAAATTCTCTCACAAATAATAAAATTCCTTGGCATAAATTAAATTTACTGGCGGTAAAATAAGAAAGAAGTAAATATTTTTGATACAAATTAGGAAAGAATCAGAAAATAAAAAAAATTTGGAATGGAAGTTCTGTTACTTTTGTGCGAAGTGTCTAAAACGATTTTTTTTGCCAAGTTTAATTTTTCGATAGACAATTTTTTAATTGTTCAAAAACCACTTTTTGCTACTTTTCTAAAATTAATTATCGAGTGTGAATTCTGAAAGCGTTCTTTTTGTTCACAAAAACAAACTGTTGGTCACTTATGTGTTTTTGATTTTTAGCTACATGTGTGAAATGGGCAAATTCGAATATGTGTACAAATGTAATTTATCGATGACAAACTACCGAGTGACGAGTTGAAATTAAAAGTACATGAGAAAAAAAAAGATTTACCAACCGTTTATATATGTACATGTAGTGTTGTATGCCATGTTAAATCTACACTTCCAATATTGGTCGATCAGAAATACGCATGAATGCATTTTCCAACAAAATTCGTTTCGAAAACATATTTGACACGAAACAAAAATTTCTCTACTCGAACTTATATTTCCTATTTAAAAAAAATACGGTTTAAAAATGTATTTCGTAAAAATATTTTTATGAAAAAAATTCGATAAAAGGTTCTTTATTACTTCAAAAAAAAAATTCATAGCATCTTTTAACCCTCCGAGAAAACACCTATTTTTTTGCTCACGTAAAGTACACTTTCAGTCAATCTGAGCTTCATTCTTATAGAAATGTTTAATTTTAGTAAAATGTAAATAATTCAATAATGAAGATTAAAAAAAAAGTTTATTAAAAAATGTATTAAATTTCACTAATAGTAACATTTATCATGGAAATGCAATTATTTGAAAAAAAATTTTCATGAAACTTGAAGCGAAAATTCAATTGTTTATAAAAAAATAAATAAAAGTCATCGAAGAATTTCAATTATTTTAAATACTATATTTTCAATGAATTAATGGAAAAATTAAAATATTTTCACAAATACAACTTTCTACTAGAATGCAATTAGTAAAATATAATTTTATGATAATTATAATATTTATTTTATTTTTAAAAAATTATTTATTTAAAATAATTTTTTTTAACTCTTTTTAGGATGTCAATTATTTTCATAAATAATAATATTTTCTAATCAAGGGATTCAATTATTTTTTAAATTTTTCATTAAAATTCTTAGCAAATATTCAATTATTTTCATAAATAATAAAATTCATCACAGGAATTCCATTATTTTTGACATTTTTAATCAAATTCTTAACAAAAATTTAATTCTTTTCATAAATAATATAATTTATGACAAAAATTCAATTAATTTCAAATTTAATACATTTCTATTTGCAAATTTCAATTATTTTCATAAATAACATAATTTTCTACTTATTGTTAGAATTTCAATTATTTTTGAAAATTTTCAATCAAATTCTGAGCAAATATTTAATTATTTTCATAAATAATAAAAAATTTGTCTCAGGAATTGAATTATTTTTTAGAATTTTCAATAAAATTTTTGTTAATAATTTAATTATTTTCATTAATAATAAAATTTTTTACTCAGAAATTCAATTATTTTGGGAAATTTTCAATAAAATTGTTAGCAATAATTCAATCATTTTCATTAATAATAAAATTATTTACTCAGGAATTCAATTATTTTTGAAGATTTTCAATAAAATTCTGAGCAAATATTCAATTATTTTTATAAATAATAAAAAAACCAAAAATTTTACTCAGGAATTCAAATATTTTTTAAAATTATCAATAAAATTTTTTACGTAGGAATAATTCAATTATTTTGAAAAATTTTCAATAACATTCTTAGCAATAATTCAATGATTTTCAGTAATAATAAAATTTTTTACTCAGGAATTCAATTATTTTTGAAAATTTTAAATAATATTCTGATCAAATATTCAATTATTTTCATAAATAATAAAAAATTTGACTCAGGAATTCAATTATTTTTTAGAATTTTCCATAACATTTTTCACAATAATTTAATTATTATTTTTATTAATAATAAAAATTTTTACTTAAGAATTCTATTATTTTTAAAAATTTTCAATAACATTCTTAGCAATAACTCAATTATTTTCAGTAATAATAAAATCTTTTACTCAGGAATTCAATTATTTTTGAAATTTTTTAAATAATATTCTGAGCAAATATTCAATTCCGAAAGTTGAAAAGATAAGCAAAATGGGTGATTTTCTACTTCTGTGCATTTTGGACAATTTTTACCATTTTTTTTTAATTGAAAGTTGGTACGATCGAAGAATAGTTTTGTTAAAATTAGTAAAATGTACTTCGAACGTGGTAAAATTCACTTTGAAAATTAGTAAAAGTAGACAGAAATTTGCACTGAAAGAAAATTTATATTAAATTTTGTAAAAGTATTTTACGATTTGGGGAAAAGTGCAACAAACAGAAATTTTGATATCAAAAGTACTAAACATTAAAAAAAACTTATGTGGAATTCAGTAAAATTATATTAAAATTCTTGATATTTGATATAATTGTACTAAATTCCACTTAATTCTTTTTAAAATTTGGTATTTTTGATATAAAAATTTCTGTTTGTTGCACTTTTTTTCCAAATTGTAAAATACTTTTACAATTAATTTTATATACATTTTCTTTCAGTGTGCGCAAGTTTCAGACTGTTTTGATTTTAAGTAATCTACAACTTTGTCGACCATTTTTATCTCTTCAACAATACAATTCACATAATTATAAGATAAAAAATAAAATGTACTTATAAAATTTTGAAATGAAATAATTATTACAAAGTAACATAGCTCATTGTGTCGCTGATAAGACTTGATATTCTTTACTTTTGTGAAATTATGCGGGAAAACGGCGACTACGATTTGGAAGCGTAAGAGGGAGAAAGAGAGACAGAGAGAGAAGAGAGTACCTGAAACAATGAGCCCTGTAAGTGTATAAGTAGAGGTAGATATTGTGGCATATCGTTCGCAGTGAACGTGCTTGATTCCCTTTTTTTCCCCTTTCCAAACCACGGCATTGTCATATTCCTTCACCACTGAAGACGTAACTCTGCTGATTATATTTTTATGCGCAAGCATCTTAATTATGCTGTTTGTAATAAACACAAAACTCGAAAGTCCGACGGCGAAGAACAGTTAATAGTCTCTCAAAAATTATCTTGAGAGAGAGATAGAGAGAGAGAGAGAGACTATTATCAGTATGGCATTTTAGATATATAAATACACAAATGCCTGGTAAATAATTTTATCAGATTATATTCATAAATTTATAGGAGAAAATATTTTATTCGAGAAATATTGAGCAACGTTCGTATATAACAATAGGAGATAAGAGCTGCACTTATATTCTACCCTAACACGTACCAAAGATATATTTCATCTAATAGTAAAAGATATTTCATATATATTATATAATTGTAACAAAAAAAAGTTATTTGTCTACTCGCATGAAACATTGTTCAATTTTATTTTAAAAGGCTATTCATGATAAAAATTTTCCCAAAAGACGTAACGGTCAAAAATTTATAGTTTTTTACCCCAAATTAATGACCTTACTTGTGGTTGAAATTTAAATTTAAACCTTTTGCTTTATAATAATAGAAACATAGGCTAAAAATATTTTATAAATTGACTTTAAAAATATAGTTAGAAATGATTCATTAATATAGACAATTTTTTATTTTGTACAACAATAGTTTCGTTAATTTGAATCTTTCTCACAAGCGGTGAAATAAAATTCAGATTAAGAAACAATTAGTATTTGTTTGTAAACAATTCTATAGAAAGTTCAGGTTTTTCAAGTTTTATCGAACTATTCAGTAAATTGCAACTGATCAATTTTACCGAACATTTTATCTTACGTTTCACCGAAGTATTCAGTAAATTGCAACTGATCAATTTTTCCGAACATTTTATCTTACGTTTTACCGAACTATTCAGTAAATTGCAACTGATCAATTTTTCCGAACATTTTATCTTACGTTTTACCGAACTATTCAGTAAATTGCAACTGATTAATTTTAACCAAACACAAGGCTCGGATCGTCTTTAAGACTCAAAAAAAGTCGCTTTAGTCGCATAAATTCACAACAAAAATCACGAAAAGTCGGAAACGAATCGGAAAAAAGTCGAATTAAATGTTAGGAAAAAAACGCCAAAAAAGAAACACGAAATTGTCAAAATTGTAAAAAAATCACATTTCTCGCCAACACATACTTTAACATCAAACAATCTGGAATAATATTAAATAAAATTTTATAAAATGCATAGCAAAATTTTAATTAGGTATTTTTAACATTTTTTTAAAAAATCTGTTCAAAATTTCAATTATTTTTATAAATAATAAAATTCTTTTTCAAAATTCAATGATTTAAAAAGAATTTAATAAAATGCCTGTCACAATTTCAATTATCTTTATAATTAATAAAATTGTTCTCTAAAATTAATTTATTTTCAAAAATAATATAATAATAATAATAATAATAATAATAATATTCTTCGCAAAAATTCAATTACATTCAAACATTTTTTTTAAATTCTTAAAATTTCAATTATTTTTATAAATATCAAAATTTAATTACTTTTAAACATTTTAAAAAAATCTGTTCAAAAATTCAATTATCTTTATAAATAATGAAATTCTTCTCTGTAATTCAATTATTTTCAAAGAATTTTAATAAAATTCTTGTCAGAATTTCAATTATTTATTTATTTATTTCTGTAAATTTGTAATTATCTTTATAAATAATAAAATTCACCATAGAAATTCATTTATTTTCAAAAGTAATAAAATTTCTTGCAGAAATTCAATTATTTTCAAAAATTTTTTTTAATTTCTCGTCAAAATTATCATTATCTTCATAAATAATAAAATTCATCATGGAAATTTAATTATTTTCAAAAGTCCTGATAAAATTCTTTGCAAAATTCAATTATCTTAAATAATTTGAAAATTTATCGCAAAAATTCAATTATTTTCAAATTTCTTTAAATTCTCTCCACAATTTCAACTTTCTTAGAAAATATCAAAATTCGTCTTCAAAATTCAATTACTTTTAATCATTTAAAAAAAATATGTTCAAAATTTCAATTATCCTTATAAATAATAAAATTCTTCTTTGAAATTCAATTATTTGCAAAGAATTTTAATAAAATTTTGGTCAAAATTTTAATTATCTTTATAAATAAAAAAATTCATCGTAGAAATTCAATTATTTTCAAATTCTTTTTTTTATAAAATCTTATAATATAAAATAATGATTTTATCACTCGGTCATCTTTAATTATTATAAAACATGAAGACATCGATTGATCCGAGTCGAAGACTCTGAGTAATCGATTTATTCATGTTTTATAACAATTTTTTATAAGTAGTTTAATTTCAAAAAGGTTTGAATTTGAATCTTTTGAAGAATTTTAATTCTTATGGAAAAATAATAATTAAATATTTATTTAAAAAAGAAGTTATTAATGTTTTTTGAAAAATTTGAAAGAAATCTTGAAATAAACTAAACAGAACATTTTTTTGACTAAAACTTTTTCCTTTAACTTTAATTTTCTGAAAATTTTAAAAATTTCAGTCGCATTTTACTAAAAAAAATCTCGAAAAAGTCGATTAGTCGCATCTTTTCACAAAAAAGTCGAAAAAGTCGCACAATCCGAGCCTTGCAAACATTTTATCCTACGTTTTACCGAACTATTCAGTAAAAATTAATAAAGGGAACACTTATTTTACATTTTACCGAACTATTCAGTAAAAATTAATAAAGGGAACACTTATTTTTCGTTTTACCGAACTATTCAGTAAAAATTAATAAAGCGAACACTTATTTTACGTTTTACCGAACTATTCAGTAAATATAAATTCAGCGAACATTTATCTTCCGTTTTACCGAACTAAATTCAGTAAAATTCCATGAATAAAATTTTCCCCTTGTAAAATAACTTTCGCCAAAACGCAAAATAAATATTTCAAAGTCAAATTACCTGAAAAAAATACAAATAAAAAGCTCAGTATCAGACTTATATTTTCTTTAAATATATGTGTTTTGAGCAGCACGTGGAATAAATCGACGATTTATGTGGAGATAATCCACAGTTTTGAATTTTGGCACGTGGCCTCGTCTCAATAAACACAATAAATTTCCAAGAGGTCCTCCCTCTAGATCACACCGAAAATTATCTCCCCACACCTAAACTATGTAATTTATATAAGTATCGTCAGCATAATGAGATGCATACGTTTTTTAATATATGTCAGAATTTTCAATTTTTTTTATTACCTATTTTAAACAATTGTTATTACAAATCAAAATATATTGGAAAAAAAGTTATAACCAACTTTAAATGTTTTCGAAGTTGCTGATTATGATTATGAATTCGATGATTCTCTCTAAAGTTGAATCAGTAAAATAATGTCCAGCTACTAATTCGAATTAGTGACTGTTTCTTTTTTTTTTTTGCTTTTGAATGGCATTTAAAAATTAGTCGAGATAGGGAAAATCTAGCTACGGATTCCAATTTCAGAGTGAAAAATATACATTTAGAACGTTTTAGTCTTTTTGTGTTTAAACATTGATCAGAATTTTTAATCCTGAGTTATTAAACGGTAAAGAATATTTTAAATTTAAGTTCAATATTTTTATCTTGAGAGGATCAATGTAGAAGACATTTGAAAATTAATTTTAGTATATTTTTAGAGAAAAGAAAAGTTGAACGAATTAATTTTAGTATAACATAGTAAAATGTTTTAATTTTAAAAATTGTTTAGCGTCGTTCTGAGAGAACAAAAGTGACTCAGGTGTTTCTTACCAAAAGCACAAATTAAGATAAATTCAGAATTAAAATAAAGTAAACTATGCGGTTTGAAAGGTAGAGAAACAAGCTTTCAGTGTGTTTCTAAATTTAAACGTCAGGGCTGGATAGGCTTAATAGAATTAACCTTTCATCGTTTGTGTTTATAGTTTCTAAAGCTAATTTCTTTTTTAAGTTTCTAAATTATTTATGATCAAAACCTTACGGTAATTTTGAATATTAAAAATTTTTAATATGACTAAAAAAAAGTCTTTATACACTGACTTCTTGTAAGCATTTTTTTTGAAGTATTTTCTTCCTTCTTTCGTCTGGTTTTCTTTGTAAATGACAATATTTCATTATTAAAAAGTAATCCCATACAAAATCTTTTTCTAATGTCCTCTCATTTTTTCCTCTTAGGACAAAAGTATGCTATTTGAATGTAGAATATTTTTATTCTTTGATGGTTAATAATAATGAAACAGAACAGTTTTTTTTAATGTTTTGATCTTAAACTGCGTTGGTTCTTAAGATAAAAGACAGAAAAATAAGATGTTCTAAGTTTCTTAAAAATGGCAACAATATATTTTAAATTGTTTCTTTTCGCAGTTATTTAACTATTAATTACTTTTATTTATCTAAAAACATATAATTCAGTGCATCATATTAAAAAAACAACTTTAACACATTAAAAAAAAATTATGTAATGTTAAACAATCAAAGAAACATATACCATAAATTTCTTTTGACAAAAAATTCATTTAACGTAAATTTTAATTGTTATAAAATTTATTTCACATAAAATTCATTTGACAAGAATTTCAAATTGGCGTAAAAGTTATTTAACATAATTCTCATTTGACACACAATCCATTTGACATTTAATTATCATTTTGTATAAATAAAATATAAATAAATTAAATGCCAAAATATATTTCATTTTACGTAAATATCAGTTAAATTAATACTTATTTGACATAAAATTCACTTGATATATAAATGTCAATTGACTTAAATATCATTTTACATAATTCTTATTTAATATAAAACTCACTATAGATACAAATTTAATTTGTCATAAATTCTATTTAACATAATTCTCATTTGTCATAATGTTCATTTAACAAAAAAGACATTTAACATAATTTTTTTTTGACATAAATTTCACTTGACATGAGTTTCATTTGGCATAAATGTCACTAAACGTAATTTTCATTTGACATAAATTTCATTTAACATAAAACACACTTAACATTTTTTTTATTTGACTTAAAAGTCATTCAACAAAATTCTCATTTGATGAAAAATTCATTTGACATATTTGACATATTTTCATATGAAACGATCTTTATGTAAAATGTAATCAATGTGAACTGAATTGTATGTCAAATGAGAATTACGTTAAATGAGATTTAAGTAAAGTAAATTTTATGTCAAATGAGAATTATGTTAAATGGAATTTATGCGAAACAAAATTTAAATCAAGTGAATTTTATGTTAAATAAGAATTATGTTACATGATATTTACGTTAAATGAAATTTATATTAAGTGAATTTTATGTCAAATAAGAATTATGTTAAATGATATTTATTTATTTATTTAGGCATTTAATTTATTTATTTTTGACGCAAAATGATATTTATGTGGAATGAATTGTGTACGTCAAATGAGAATTACATTAAGTGACATTTATGCCAAATGTTATGTCAAGGGAAATTTATGTCAAATAAAAATTATGTTAAATGTATTTAATGTTCACTGAACTTTTAGTTAAATGTGAATTATATTAAATGATATTTATGCCAAATGAAATTTATGTCCAGTGAAGTTTATGTCAAATGAAATTTATCATAAATTAATTTTAGGACAAAATAAAATTTGTGTTAAATGTATATTATGTCAAATACAAAATTATGTTAAATGTATTTAATGTGAATTATATTTAATGACATTTATGCTAAATGAAATTTATGTCTAGTGAAATTTATGTCAAATGAAATTTATCATAAATTGATTTTAGGACAAAATAAAATTTGTGTTAAATGACATTTAGGTCAAATAAAAATTATGTTAAATGTACTTTATGTTCAATGAACTTTAAGTTAAATGTGAATTATATTAAATGACATTTATGCCAAATGAAATTTATGTCTAGTGAAGTTTATGTCAAATGAAATTTATCATAAATTGATTTTAGGACAAAATAAAATTTGTGTTAAATGTATATTATGTCAAATACAAAATTATGTTAAATGTATTTAATGTGAATTATATTTAATGAAATTTATATCAAATGAAATTTATCATGAATTGATTTTAGGACAAAATAAAATTTGTGTTAAATGACATTTAGGTCAAATAAAAATTACGTTAAATGTATTTAATGTGAATTATATTTAATGACATTTATGCTAAATGAAATTTTTGTCTAGTGAAATTTATGTCAAATGAAATTTATCATAAATTGATTTTAGGACAAAATAAAATTTGTGTTAAATGACATTTAGGTCAAATAAAAATTATGTTAAATGTATTTAATGTTCAATGAACTTTAAGTTAAATGTGAATTATATTAAATGATATTTATGCCAAATGAAATTTATGTCCAGTGAAGTTTATGTCAAATGAAATTTATCATAAATTAATTTTAGAACAAAATAAAATTTGTGTTAAATGTATATTATGTCAAATACAAAATTATGTTAAATGTATTTAATGTGAATTATATTTAATGAAATTTATATCAAATGAAATTTATCATGAATTGATTTTAGGACAAAATAAAATTTGTGTTAAATGACATTTAGGTCAAATAAAAATTATGTTAAATGTATTTAATGTGAATTATATTTAATGAAATTTATATCAAATGAAATTTATCATGAATTGATTTTAGGACAAAATAAAATTTGTGTTAAATGACATTTAGGTCAAATAAAAATTATGTTAAATGTATTTAATGTGAATTATATTTAATGAAATTTATATCAAATGAAATTTATGTCCAGTGAAGTTTATGTCAAATGAAATTTATCATAAATTAATTTTAGAACAAAATAAAATTTGTGTTAAATGTATATTATGTCAAATACAAAATTATGTTAAATGTATTTAATGTGAATTATATTTAATGAAATTTATATCAAATGAAATTTATCATGAATTGATTTTAGGACAAAATAAAATTTGTGTTAAATGACATTTAGGTCAAATAAAAATTATGTTAAATGTATTTAATGTGAATTATATTTAATGAAATTTATATCAAATGAAATTTATGTCTAGTGAAATTTATGTCAAATGAAATTTATCATAAATTGATTTTAGGACAAAATAAAATTTGTGTTAAATGACATTTAGGTCAAATAAAAATTATGTTAAATGTACTTTATGTTCAATGAACTTTAAGTTAAATGTGAATTATATTAAATGACATTTATGCCAAATGAAATTTATGTCTAGTGAAGTTTATGTCAAATGAAATTTATCATAAATTGATTTTAGGACAAAATAAAATTTGTGTTAAATGTATATTATGTCAAATTCAAAATTATGTTAAATGTATTTAATGTGAATTATATTTAATGAAATTTATATCAAATGAAATTTATCATGAATTGATTTTAGGACAAAATAAAATTTGTGTTAAATGACATTTAGGTCAAATAAAAATTACGTTAAATGTATTTAATGTGAATTATATTTAATGACATTTATGCTAAATGAAATTTTTGTCTAGTGAAATTTATGTCAAATGAAATTTATCATAAATTGATTTTAGGACAAAATAAAATTTGTGTTAAATGACATTTAGGTCAAATAAAAATTATGTTAAATGTATTTAATGTTCACTGAACTTTAAGTTAAATGTGAATTATATTAAATGATATTTATGCCAAATGAAATTTATGTCCAGTGAAGTTTAGGTCAAATGAAATTTATCATAAATTAATTTTAGGACAAAATAAAATTTGTGTTATATGTATATTATGTCAAATACAAAATTATGTTAAATGTATTTAATGTGAATTATATTTAATGAAATTTATATCAAATGAAATTTATCATGAATTGATTTTAGGACAAAATAAAATTTGTGTTAAATGACATTTAGGTCAAATAAAAATTATGTTAAATGTATTTAATGTTCAATGAACTTTAAGTCAAATGTGAATTATATTAAATGACATTTATGCCAAATGAAATTTATGTCCAGTGAAGTTTATGTCAAATGAAATTTATCATAAATTAATTTTAGGACAAAATAAAATTTGTGTTAAATGTATATTATGTCAAATACAAAATTGAAATGTATGTCAAATAAATTTCAAATTAAATGTTTTTTATACCAAATAGATTTTATGTCAAATGATGTTTATGTTAAATTGTTTTATGTCAAATAAAATTTCGGGAGTAGCCATGCATTTCATAATAATTTTTTTTGCGTAGAATATTTTCTTAATTGAAAAAAAAATTGTTTATAAACAATGAAAAAATTATTTGATAAAATTTTGAATTATAGTTTGAATTGCATCGTGGTCACTAGTAAACACACTTTTATCTTTTGCGGTTAATTCTCTATCATACATTTATAAAGATCCTAAAAATGGAAATTTTTTTTTTAACTTTTGCTTGAATAAATTATTATTCATTCATCCCTATGAAAGTAAATAAAAAACGCAATGGCACTTTTTTATTTACTTTCATAAAAAATTTTCTTTCAAAATTTTTTTCAAAAGGTACTTTAATTTCGCAGAGTTTGTGTTACTATAATTTATAGGTTCATTGTGTATACACATAGAGAGAGAGAGAGAGATTGCAGTATTTGCAGTTTAGCGTGTGAGAATGTATTCATTTTGTTGAAAATTACATGCACTCCATACTGCGGTCCTCGAAAGCGATGCCTATACCGCACTCCAGGATATCCGGAACTTACGGGTCGGCGATCCAGAGCTATTCATTTTCCACGACAAAATCTCGCTCGACGTTATGGTGATATGCGGAAGCTTCTCCAACGCGCAACACTCGCAAACCAACAAGAAAAAAAAAAAAAGAATGAAAAAAAAATCCAACTTTTTGGCAGAGTGTCAAAACACCTTTTTTTTACCCCCTAGTTCTTAAAAATGTGTATTCACCTATTAAATCGATTGCATTTGACATTCAATATAGCGGAACGCAGGGAAAAAAAAGAGAGACATGGCAAATTCGTTTATCCTCGCCCGATGGATATTATTTACGCGAATACTGACCGTACAATCTTTCCTGACATTATATAGGAAAAATTTCCATTTTTTACAACACTTAACCGCATGATATTCTTAAAATATTTCCCTTATGTATAAGCGCGCTACTTCAGCAGTAAAATATTCATACCAAGATTTGTTGAATCGCGCGAATACCTTCACAGTTGACTACATTAAATTTAAATCCAAAAAAAAGGTATAAAAAGATATTCTCCCTTTTGTTCCTAAAAGTGTAACGCGGGCATATTTAATATAAATAAACCACTCTGGGAAAAATTTATAACACAAAAATATTTTCGTAATTCCATTCTTTTT
The DNA here is from genome assembly GCA_032872475.1 of Leptopilina myrica (nomen nudum). Classification (NCBI taxonomy): domain Eukaryota; kingdom Metazoa; phylum Arthropoda; class Insecta; order Hymenoptera; family Figitidae; genus Leptopilina; species Leptopilina myrica (nomen nudum). Next base: position 56,278,600 of record CM065458.1, on the reverse strand, counting down.
ATATGAAGGTAATAAAATGAAATGTGTAATTGCGAAAAAAAAAATTCTTTCTTTGATGCTAATTTACATTTACTGTAAATACCAAAAATAATTGTTTAAAAATTACATATAAATTTAATATTATTCAGCTGGTGCTTTAATGATAAGAGCATTGAATGTAAACTTTGCATTATAAACTTTAATTGAAATGCGAGGAAATAATGCGACAATGCAAATTTTATCTAGCGTTGTGAGCACACAAAATAATATACTCGTCCCTCAACATTTTTATAAAAAAAAAAATTTTTGTTTTGTTACGTTCTTTAGTAAGGGGGTAATTTTTTAAATCATAGATATGAAAGTAAAATACTAATTTGCATTCCAAATCTTTTGTTTTCTAAAATTGGCACCCTCAGAATTAATGAAATGAAAATTAAAGTAATCAAAAATTTATTTCTACAAAAAAAAACAATTTTTGAAGCATTTTATTAGCAGTTCTTCAATTTGTATTGGGTTAATAATTTTTACTTTCAATTTCATCCAAAAAAATTTTCGTTTCAATTACAAAGGAAAATTTTTGCAATTAATTTTATCGAAAATAGTTTTATTTTTAAGTAACACCCGAAAAAGTTTTTACATTTAACTTTCACCGAAATAAATTTTTACTTTTAATTTCAACCAAAAAATTTTCACTTTCACCTTTCATTCAAAAAATTTTCACATTCAACTTTCACCCAAATAAATTTTCACTATCAACTTTCATTCAAAAAATTTTCACTTTCAACTCTTGTCAAAAAAATTTTTACTTTTAATTTCTTCTAAAAAGTTTTAACTTTCAATTTTTACCCAACAAAATTTTTATTTTCAATTCCACCTATAAAATTTAAATGTTTTTTACCCAAATCATTTTTTTCAACTTTTAACTTTCACCTGAAAAAAATTTTCCCCTAAAATATTTTTATTTAAAATTTTAAACTTTCAAAAAAAATATCACCACTCCAATAGTAATTTAACTACTAATTTATTAGTGAAATTTACTAATTCAAAAGCAAAAAGTCAGTCACTTATTAAAATTAGTAAATAGTTTTACTAATTCAAATTTAGAGGGAAAGATATTATTTAACGAAAATTTGTTTAAGATGATTCTTTTCTTAACGATTCTGAAAAAACTTTTTTGTAAATAAATTTAATGATGAAAATCGAAACGCAATAGTATTTAAAATAAAGGACTTATTTAAAAAATATTGCCACTTAAAAAATTCATTAGAGCTAATTCTCAAAAAAAAGAAAAAAAAATTGTAGTAGGTACATAATTATCAATTTTTATCACCAATATATTGGATAATGAATTGATGATAAATTTCTTTTACAACCACTAATGGTTCGCCATTTTTCTTTTAGTCATACCTTATTGTTTTACACATTAAAAACAGTCGTTAAAAGATGCGTTACATAAAATTCCTATACAGATTCTTGTGTTACATAAAATACATATTGTAACTTTTGCAGTGCACATCCTTTTATAAATACAATCGTTGTACTTTCAAATTATTATTACGCGAAATATTGAAAATTTTACAACTTTTGGTAACGATATATATTTATTATTAGATACTATAATTGAAGACCCCTACGGAATAACGATATGTATCCCATTTTAACATAAAATGCGATTTCAACGAAAATGCATGTATTAACCCATTTAGTCCCAAATGTCCGTATTTCTTTGTTCTTTTTTTATAAACAATTTAAAATCTGTGGGCCAAAATGGTAAACAAATTTTTATTTTTATCAATTCTCATTTCTTTTTGCAGTAAAATTGAATAATCAAAGTTAATCACTTAATTCAAAATTTTTTACAAGGTTTAAGAATATTATAAACAATTTTTATAAACAATTTGCAAAACATGAAATAGAATCCTTGAAAAAAATTATTTTTTTATTATATTAAGTTCTCTTGCAATCAAAGTGTTGCTAATGGTTCAAACTTTCAATTAACGTTATTTAACAATATTTAAAAATGTTATAAACAATTTTCATAGAAAAAACAGTTCAGGGATGGAAGAATTAATGTTTTTTCACTTTTTGTTTGGTTTTTCATCGCAGAATTGATATTTGAAATAAAAATCTTCGTCTGAAATTATTTACCATTTTTTACATTTTTATAAACAATTTTGCAAAAAAAAAGGATTTTCTGAAATTATTTGAAAAATTTTGTCAATAATCAAAAAATAATTATTTATAGGATTCTATTTCATGTTTTGCAAATTGTTTATAAAATTCTTAAACGTTGTAAAAAATTTTGAATTAAGTGATTAACTTTTATTATTAATTTTTACTGCAAAAAGAAATGAGAATTGATAAAAATAAAAAAATTTTATACCACTTTGGCCCACGAATTTCAAATTATTTATAAAAATTGTTTATAACCTTGTCTTAAATATTGTTAAATAATTTTAAATGAATGTTTATCTCTTTAACAAAGATTTGGATTAGAAGAGTGCAATATATAATAAAAAAATGCGTTTTTTCTATTATGGTAATTTATATTTAACTAATTATTTATAAGAATTGTTTATAACATTTATATAAATTGTTCACAAATTTTTTATAAGCATTAGATATTTTAGTTTCCTATTTAATGACAAAAGAAAGCTAGTGGGATAGAAAAGAAGTTATTTTCCACTCTGAAAATATTTTTTTATAACAATTGTTTATAAAAATTGTTTATAACATTTTTAAATATTGTTAAATAATGTTAAATGAAAGTTTAAACCTTTAGCAACGTTTTGATTACAAGAGAACGTAATATAATAAAAAAATAATTTTTTTCTAGCATTCTATTTCATGTTTTGCAAATTGTTTATAAAAATTGTTTATAACATTCTTAAACATTGTAAAAAAGTTTACATTAAGTTATTAACTTTTATTATTCATTTTTAGTGCAAAAAGAAATGAGAATTGATAAAAATAAAAATTTGTTTACCATTATGGCCCACAGATTTTAAATTGTTTATAAAAAATGTTTAAATTATTGTTCATTAATATCAGATAACAATATTTTTTGTTGAAACAACATTTTTTTATTTAAATAAAGCATAAAAGTTAAAAAAAAGTAATGTTAATATTTTTTAACATTATTTTCCCAAATTTCATTATTTTGGCGGCCATTTTGGAGGCGCTATTTTGAAATTAGAAAAACAAAATGTTCGGCATTATGCCTATTTGATAGGCCAAACATTTTAGACATGATATTTTCTTGTCCCGGATTTTTCCCAACCGAATTCGAGTAAATAATCTAATTTTAATGACAAAACACACTTTAAAAAACTACTTTTTTTTGTTTAAACAATTACAACTTTTTATGATTAAATTGATATTGAAATTTTCTTTCAGATTCTAAAAGAGGACACTCAAATCTAAATAGTAGAAGATGAATAAATATTCATTTTGCAAAAAGGCTCTATGGCAAATCGATGTTAAAAATTGTAATCCTTTTTAATTGTGCCAAAGATGTCTCTTCAATTTACTCTAATCATTAAAATTCCAAAGAGAATTTCACCAAAACAGTTTTCATAGTTTTAAAAAATAGGAGAAATTTATTCTGTCGTCGAATTTCTAATTCCTATAGTTGATGTAATTTATTCCCCACGTGTTGAGAAATAAGATGTGTCATGCAAAGTGAATTGTCACTATTATGGAGCAAGAAGCAAGAATTTAGTGAAATTCAGGGTCGATGTTTTGATAAGTCTCTGCTATATCGGTTTGATGCACATATAGAAAATTAGGAAACGATGAAAACCATAGTAGACGATGTTGGGCACTGCATTGCAGGTAAGGGCGTTGTCAGGGCGACCCTTGTGACCCTTATAGTTTGCCACTCGCACTATAACGGAGGAGGTCAAACTCCCAAGTCTGCGAGTCTCGCCCAATAATCGTACCTATCGTGTCTTAAAGATATAGGATATCACAGTCATCGACTCCTTTCTAATAGTCGACTAACCGTCCGATCGATTTCCGTGTTTCAGGTGGATTTAAAACCTCTGCGGGAAGCCAGTATTGCTGTGCTTACACCGAAGGTCTCAGAGAAGAGGAAGATCGAAGAAGCCGATGCCAGCAAAGACCTGAAGAAGGTAAACTTGCTTTTCTTGTTTATTTACTCTTTTAGATTTATTAATCTCTTCATTGTGTTTATTATTCAGGTCCATTGATTGCTTAGCACTTCATTAAAATTCACATTTTCCAATGCTTGATAATATGATAATTAGAGGTACCCCTAATTATTAAGCTTGGGAGTACATTATATGTGTTATTTCTAATGTTAGCCATACACCCAGAGAAAATTATTATTTATACCAAATATATTTTATTTGACTTAAATAAACGTATATTTGTCTCAGAACCAACTCGACTTTTTATTTGTTTTAAACAAAATTTATATTTGACATAAATAAAACATATATTTGAGTTGAATAAAATTTTATTTAAATTAAATAAAGTTTACTTGAAACAAATAAAAAGTCTAGTTGGTTCTGAGACAAATATACCATTTCTCTGGGTGTAGAATGTGTGTAGTTCCTTTTTTGTAAATTTCAACCTTCACCCCCTATACTACATACACAGGAAAAAACTTTGTCTGAAAAATGAATAGCGTTCACTAAAAAACTTTTCGTTTCAAAATATTTTAAACTTTAATATGGTTCGTTTAAAACAGGGGAAAACGATGCTTTTAGGTTACTTAATCATACGAACAGCTTATGTCAAAATAATATAAAAAATTAGTATGGTCTGTATCAATCTTCAGTATGAATCATATTAATAGTTGATACGGAAGATATTCAGACAGGGCTCGGATCGTCTTTAAGACTCAAAAAAGTCGCTTTAGTCGCATAAATTCACAACAAAAGTCACGAAAAGTCGGATAAAATTTCCAAAAAAGTTGGAAAAAAGTCGAATTAAATTTTAGGAAAAAAAACACCAAAAAGAAAACACGAAATTGTCAAAATTGTAAAAAAATCACATTTCTCGCCAACACATACTTTAACATCAAACAATCTGGAATAATATTAAATATTTAATAAAATGCATGGCAAAATTTTAATTAGGTATTTTTAACATTTTTTTTTAAATCTGTTCAAAATTTCAATTATTTTTATAAATAATAACATTCTTTTCCAAAAAATCAATTATTTAAAAGAAATTTAATAAAATGCCTGTCATAACTTCAATTAGCTTTATAAATAATAAAATTCTTCTCTAAAATTCATTTATTTTCAAAAATAATGAAATTCTTCGCAAAAATTCAATTACATTCAAATTTTTTTTTAAATTCTCAAAATTTCAATTATCTTTATAAATAATGAAATTCTTCTCTGTAATATAATTAATTTCAAGGAATTTTAATAATATTCTTGTCAAAATTTCAATTATTTATTTATTTCTGTACATCTGTAATTATCTTTATAAATAATAAAATTCATCCTAGAAATTCATTTATTTTCAAAAGTAATAAAATTTTTCGCAGAAATTCAATTATTTTAAAAACTAATAAAATTCTCGGCAGTATTTCAATTATTTTCAAATTTTTTTTTAATTCTCAAAATTTCAATTAACTTTATAAATATCAAAATTCTTCTTCAAATTCAATATATTACTTTTAAACATTTAAAAAAAAATCTGTTCAAAAATTCAATTATTTTTATAAATAATGAAATTCTTCTCTGTAATACAATTATTTTCAAATAATTTTTATAAAATTCTTGTCAGAATTTCAATTATTTATTTATTTATTTCTGTAAATTTGTAATTATCTTTATAAATAATATAATTCACCCTAGAATTTCATTTATTTTCAAAAGTAATAAAATTTGTCACGGAAATTCAATTATTTTCAAAACATTTTTAAAAAAATTTCTCGTCAAAATTTTATAAATAATAAAATTTATCATGGAAATTCAATTATTTTCAAAACTAATAAAATTCTCGGCAGAATTTCAATTATTTTCAAATTTGTTTTTAATTCTCAAAATTTCAATTATCTTTATAAATATCAAAATTCTTCTTCAAAATTCAACTTATTACTTTTAAACATTTTTAAAAAAATCTGTTCAAAAATTCAATTATCTTTATAAATAATGAAATTCTTCTCCGTAATACAATTATTTTCAAAAAATTTTTTTTATTTCTCGTCAAAATTATCATTATCTTTATAAATAATAAAATTCATTATGGCAATTTAATTATTTTCAAAAGTTTTGATGATAAAATTCTTTGCAAAATTGAATTATCTTAAAAAATAAGAAAATTCATGCTAAAAATTCAATTATTTTCAAATTTTTCTAAATTCTCCCCACAATTTCAACTATTTTTAAAAATATCAAAATTCTTCTTCAAAATTAAATTACTTTTAAACATTTAAAAAAAATCTGTTCAAAATTTCAATTATCCTTATAAATAATAAAATTCTTCTTTGAAATTCAATTATTAGCAAAGAATTTTAATAAAATTTTGGTCAAAATTTTAATTATCTTTATAAATAAATAAATTCATCATAGAAATTCAATTATTTTCAAATTCTTTTTTTTATAAAATCTTATAATATAAAATAATGATTCTATCACTCGGTCATCTTTAATTATTATAAAACATGAAGACATCGATTGCTCCGAGTCGAAAACTCGGAGTGATTGATTTCTTCATGTTTTATAACAATTTTTTTTAAGTAGTTTAATTTCAAAAAGGTTTGAATTTGAATCTTTTGAAGAACTTTAATTCTTATGGAAAAGTAATAATTAAATATTTATTTAAAAAAGAAGTTATTGATGTTTTTTTTAAAAATTTGAAAGAAATCTTGAAATAAACTTAACAGAACATTTTTTTGACTAAAACTTTTTCCTTTAACTTTAATTTTCTGAAAATTTGAAAAATTTCAGTCGCATTTTACTAAAAAAAATCTCTAAAAAGTCGATTATTCGCCTCTTTTCACAAAAAAGTCACATTTCCTTAGAAAAGTCGAGAAAAGTCGAAAAAGTCGCACAATCCGAGCCCTGTATTCAATTTCTTCAAAAAATTCAAAGTTTTACATTTTTTGTATGGATTGCAGTAAAAGTGAAATTTGAGTGAAAGTGAATACGTAGTGAAATAACGTAAATTCGTAATCAGCGACCCCAAAATAACAAGTTTAAAGAAAATTTTAACAACTGATTTTAGGTGTAATTTTCGAATTGAAGGACACCCTTAATAATTGATATTTTACACAAACAAAAGTATGACAATTAAGTGTTGCACGTGGAACGATTTTCGATCGTTGTATTCTCGGCAAAATCGAGTATATCGTCAAAATAACAACTAAAAACAATCGAATTCGATTGCTTTATTTTTCACTTCTTTTATGAAAGGAAACGAAAAACAAATGCTATCTATTTGCTCGACGTGCAACTCTTCATCGAATCAAAGAACTTAATTTGTATCTCGTAACACTTTATTGTTAGTTAATCTGTGTATACATCACACTTGAATGTCAGTTGTTCTAAATTCTAATAGATTTAACACTATAGCCAAATCATTTTTCCCACGTGATAGACGTAATTAATGATGATAATGTTTCCAAAAGTTGATAACCTGAACAAATTATGTTTGTATTCCTAATTAATGATACTGTTAACTATAATTGTCCTTTTGATTGATGACAATTAGAAACGATATTTCTTCCCGCAGACCTGATTAGAAATTAAAAATTTGTGTGGTTTCAGTTCTTTACAGCATAGTTGCATTAATTTTTTGCTTTTTTGGACGTTACAAAGTCAAATTTCGATTTTCTTTAATATTTCGTGAATAATGAATATATTTAAGTATTCGTAAATGTAAAACAAATATTTTCTCTAATACTTTCGTGTTTATACGTTTCTTGGTATATTTCAAAAAATATTTACACTTTAGTGAAAGTTTTAATAATATACGAATCAGAAATGTCTTAATTTGAAACATATATATATAAAGGTTTGCCAAGTATATATCGTAGGAAACTTTTCCTTTTTATCATTTTATCATGCATTATCCTTGTCTGCGACTCTGACTTCCTGTTTTTAGAGTTAAAAATCGGTAAACTTGTTCTTGCGGGTTCGGCATGCGTTCTTGCTTCACTCTGAATCTACTTACCAAACATATTGAACTGTTGAAATAATTTTTAGTAGAAATAAAACTGCATTGAATCGTGTTTTCAAAAATTGATTCCAAACTCATTGCCTTAAAAAAAGGAACTTCAATTGTTGTTATGGAATCACAGTAAATCGTGAGGTATTAAAAAGTGTTGCAGATTAAATTAACACCAAAAAATATTAAAATAATCAATTTTTGTGTTAATTTTTACAATGACTGAAATTTTAGTTTATTCCATTTTTTTATATCTATAAAACCTGAAGATATGGATAACTCATAAGACTTAACATAACATAAGATTTCTTCATGTTTTATAATATTTAAAGATGACCAAGTAATAAAGTCATTATTTTACATTATAAGAATAAGATACTTTTTAATAATAAGAATACTTTTTTAAAATTACTTTCATTATTTGAATTCGATTATTATTTCCAAAAATTTTTAACTACAATTTTACTTTATATCTATTATTTTTAATAATAATTAATTAATCAATTTCACGAAATTTCAATTATTCCTAAATTCTTTAATTAAATGCATTTTAGAAAATAAAAAGTTCAAATAATATTTTTAAAAAATTCAATTAAACTTTTTCAAAAATATTAATTTCAAAATTCAATTATTTCCAAAAAGTTCACTCTATATTTCTTTTCATATTCAATTATAATCTAAAATTTTAACTGAAATTCATTTTTATGAAATGAAAATCAATTTTTATTAGAAAATTCTACAAGAATTTAATTATTTAAATGCAAAAGTGAATAATTTATTTAATAATTGAATGTTTCTCAAAATTCAATTCTTATAAAGAATTTTAGTAAGAAATGTTTTAATAATTCAATTCTTTTGTCAAATTTTATTAAAACTTTCATGAACATAATTACTTTTTTCAAGGAATTCAATTATAATTGTATAAAAGATAATTGAAACGCTGCGATGAGTTTTATGAGAATTTTCAAATTTATTCCTTTACAATTATTCAATTTTACAAAATTTCAATTATTCGGAAATTCTGCAATTAAATATATATTGTAAAATAGAAACTTGAAATATTTTCAATAAAAATATTATTAAACTTTTAAAAAGAATTAATTCTACACAATTTTTTATCAAAAATATGAAAAATTAAGAATTTCAATGATTTTAGTTTAAAACTTTTTCAAAATTTAATTATTTCTAAAAATCCACGTTATAATGCTTTTAATACTTAAGTATAATCTAAAATTTTAACTGAAATTCATTTTAAAACCATTTTTATTAGTAAATTCTACGAGAATTCAATTATTTAAATAGAAAAATAAATAATTCATTAATTTCATGTTTGTTGAAATTAAATTCTCGTAAAAAATGTTACCAACAAAATTCTTAAAATCATTCAATTCTTTGGACGAATTTGAATAAGATTTTTAAGAATAATTACATTTTTCGAGGAATTTGATTAAAATTGCGTTAAAAATAATTAAATATCTGCAATGAGTTTTATTATTCATGAAAATAATTGAATTCCTAAAAGAATTTTATTATTTATAAAAATCATTGAATCCCTGAATTATTGCGAAGAAATTTATAAAAAAAATTTGTAAATAATTGAATTCCTGTAAAAAATTTTATTATTTATGAAAATAATTGAATTATTGCTGAGAATTTTATTGAAAATTTTCAAAAATAATATAATTCCTGAGTACAAAATTTTATTATTAATGAAAATAATTGAATAATTGCTAAACATTTTATTCAAATGTTTAAAAATAATTGAATTTCTGTGATGAATTTTATTATTTTTTGATAATAATTGAATTCTTGCGAGTGATTTTATGAGAAATTTATTCAAAAAAATTTGTAAATAATTGAATTCCTGTAAAAATTTTTATTATTTACGAAAATAATTGAATTTTTGCGTAGAATTGTATTCAAATTTTTTTTATTAATGGAATTTATTTTCGGAAATATTTTTGAAACAGTAGATATTAAAAATTATTATTTTTATAAAACTTTTGAAAATAATTGAAATTTTGACAATAAATTTGATTAAAATTTTTTTAAAATAATTTCATATTGGAGAAGAATTTTATTATTTTTAAAGAGAATTGAAATTTTGACGAGAATTTTTTTTAATTTTTGTAAAATATTTTAATATCAGAGAAGAATTTTATTATTTTTAAAGAGAATTGAAATTTTGACGAGAATTTAACAAAAAGTTTTGAACATAACTGAATTTAGTAACTATGTTACTAAGTTAGTTAGTAACTAACTTACTATTCTCCCTGGAGAATCTAAATTCGTCGAATTTTTCCAAATCGTTGACTTTGGTGTTTTATTTAAAACAAAATTTCATTCGTAGTTAAAAATATCACAAAAATAGATTATTTTAATCCTTTTTGGTGTTAATTTAATCCTAGAGTGATTAAACTGTTGCAGATTATTTTTATCCATTCTGGTGTTATTTTAACACCCCCCCTTTTTCTGTGATATTTTTTTTTGTTCTCTGAAAAGAACAAAGCAATAGCTTTTCAAAATGTTTGTAAAAATTAAAATAAGTATTTTTAAACATTAATCACTGGAGGTAAATGTAAAATAAGAAAAAGTAGGACCAAATATTTTCATGGAAACAATCTTAAAATTTACATTAATTTTGTCTGGAGAGAAAGCAGAGAAAACCTATTATAAGTGCGATATTTTTTCTGCAAAATCCCGTGAAATATTTAAATTGCGAACCATCTCTCTCGGACTTTTACCCTATATATGTATCAATATTATATCTTTTAATTTAAATTCTTTTTGGCTCAAGGACACTCAACGGAGCTTCTGAAATTTTTAAAACAATCAATATTGAATTCCCGAACATGTACTCCCACTAGTTTTGATGTAAAAAAGAAATTCATTCTCCCCTTCACCCCGAAGGGATATCGCACTTTAAATTTTTTAATTCCCTAAATGCTCAGCTTAGACACAATATATTCACAAAGAATTCAATTAAGCCACATGTTTAAAACAGTTCATTTATCATTTCGTTCTTTTAAAAAAAAAAACAGAGAACTTATTTAAAAATGAATTCGAACAATTTTTCTTTGATGTCTCACTTCTTTTTTGTTTCTGATTTGTTTTTAATTGTTTATTATAAATTCTATATAGTTTTGTATTGGAACAAAGCCAACATTTTTTTTTTAATTATTTTTTTCGAAATTTACAAATATATTTTCAGTGTTTAATTTTATTTTGTGAAATCTTGTGTGATTGACAGATTTGAGAAAAAGATGGATTTATTTTTAAAGTTTGCTGTTTTCGTGTATTGAAAAATTGAAATCGGCAAACTGAGTAGCACTCGACATGCTTGTTCAGTTGCTGACGTGTACACTACTGGCGCACTCCTATTTTCGATTAATGATCGTCATTAAAGCCGTCAGCGTTCCACGATAATGCTTTTCCTCGAGACGTAAATGTAGTCTTGGTAAAAAAAAAAAAAAAAGTCTCTCTCTTTCTCTTGACAGGGGGCCGAAAGTATTTAAAAGCACACAGAGAGTTTGAGAAAGGAGAAAAGGTGCAGAAGAAAAGCGAAGGCATTTATTTTTGGTCTCGTCGTCGATATTTGATGGGCGTTACGACGACGTTCTACTGACGCGCTACCGACGTTGCTTCCGGCATTGCACTTTGTTTCAATTTCCTACATGTCAACATCACTCTCACACTATTTTCTCTCTCTATTGCTTGCAACCTTTTTAAACTCCTCTGTGTATATATTTATTAATGAAGAGAATAAACAGTCAGAAATATCCTTTGATTTAGCTAAGACAATATTTTTATCAATTTTTTATACATATTTTTCACAAAAGGCATGGTTTTCATGCAACCTGGAAACCTCGAAAACCTGGAAATATCAGGGAATTTTAGAAAAATTGAAAAATCCTGGAATAGTCAGGGAATTTTGATCGAAATCCTGGAAAATGGTTATTTTCTAATTGTATTTATATTCTTGAAATTTCATTTTACTTAAATATTTCAAAATTAATTCAATTTTAGAAAAGTTGTGTTAACGATTTTCATTATTCAATGAACTTGAAAAGATTTTCATTTGAAATTTTGTAAAATTTCTATTTTAAATGAATTTCATTTGAAATGTTGTAAAATTTCTATTTTAAATGAATTTCATTTGAAATTTTGTAAAATTTCTATTTTAAATGAATTTCATTTGAAATTTTGTAAAATTTCTATTTTAAATGAATTTCATTTGAAATTTTGTAAAATTTCTATTTTAAATGAATTTCATTTGAAATTTTATAAAATTTCTATTTTAAATGAATTTCATTTGAAATTTTGTAAAATTTCTATTTTAAATCAATTTCATTTGAAATTTTGTAAAATTTCTATTTTGACTGAATTTCATTTGAAATTTTATAAAATTTCAATTTTAAATCAATTTCAGTTGAAATTTTGTAAAATTTCTATTTTAAATGAATTTCATTTGAAATTTTATAAAATTTCAATTTTAAATCAATTTCATTAAAAAAATTTTTAAAACCTAGATTTTTAACGAATTTTATTAAAAAATTTAATAACTCAAATTATTCTAAAATTAGTTAAATTTTTAAATATACATTTATTTAAATAAAAAATAATGGATAATAATGGATAAATAATGGATTTTTAAAATAATGGATTTACGGAAGAATTTTAATTGAAAACACTAAAATAAATTAAATTTCTGCAGCAATTTGATATTACTGCACGGAATATAAATTATTTTTTTATTTATTCTACAAAGAATTAAATTGAAATTTTATAAAATTTCAATTTTAAATCAATTTCATTTGAAATTTTGTAAAATTTCTATTTTAAATGAATTTCATTTGAAATTTTGTAAAATTTCAATTTTAAATCAATTTCATTTGAAATTTTGTAAAATTTCTATTTTAAATGAACTTCATTTGAAATTTTGTAAAATTTCTATTTTAAATGAATTTCATTTGAAATTTTGTAAAATTTCTATTTTAAATCAATTTCATTAAAAAAATTTTTTAAACCTAGATTTTTAACGAATTTTATTAAAAATTTTAATAACTCAAATTATTCTAAAATTAGTTAAATTTTTAAATATACATTTATTTAAATAAAAAATAATGGATAATAATGGATAAATAATGGATTTTTAAAATAATGGATTTACGGAAGAATTTTAATTGAAAACACTAAAATAAATTAAATTTCTGCAGCAATTTGATATTACTGCACGGAATATAAATTATTTTTTTATTTATTCTACAAAGAATTAAATTGAAATTTTATAAAATTTCAATTTTAAATCAATTTCATTTGAAATTTTGTAAAATTTCTATTTTAAATGAATTTCATTTGAAATTTTATAAAATTTCAATTTTAAATCAATTTCATTTGAAATTTTGTAAAATTTCTATTTTAAATGAATTTCATTTGAAATTTTATAAAATTTCAATTTTAAATCAATTTCATTTGAAATTTTGTAAAATTTCTATTTTAAATGAATTTTATTTGAAATTTTGTAAAATTTCAATTTTAAATCAATTTCATTTGAAATTTTGTAAAATTTTTATTTTAAATGAATTTCATTTGAAATTTTGTAAAATTTCTATTTTAAATCAATTTCATTAAAAAAAATTTTAAAACCTAGATTTTTAACGAATTTTATTAAAAATTTTAATAACTCAAATTATTCTAAAATTAGTTAAATTTTTAAATATACATTTATTTAAATAAAAAATAATGGATAATAATGGATAAATAATGGATATTTAAAATAATGGATTTACGAAGGAATTTTAGTTGAAAAGACTAAAAAAAATTAAATTTCTGCAGCAATTTGATATTACTGCACGGAATATAAATTATTTTTTTAATTATTCTAAAAAGAATTAAATTATTTTCTTAAATTTAAATGAAATACTTTCGTAACAATGTAATTTTTTACAAAATAATTTTAATAAAATTCTTCGTAAAAAATCAAATGACGTTAAAAAATCATTAAAAAATTTAATAAAAATTTCGATTATTATCAATATATTATAATTTTTTCGCAAAGTTCAATTATCAAATAATACAATTTTTTTCCAAAATTCAATTATTTAGAAAATTTGTAACAAAATTCTTGGCAGAATTTCAATTATTTTGAATATATTTTATAAAATTCGTTTCATCAAATTTCTCGAAAAACTGACATTATTCTTCAAAATTTTATTAAAATTTGTTAAGAGAATTCACTTATTATTTAAGTTTTTAGAAATAGTTAAATTTTCAAAAAGTTTTAAATTAAAATCTTGGAAAATTTGAATCTTTTATACTTTTACCCACAATTCTGTAAAATTAATTTTTTTAAAAAACTTTTCTTGATACTTTTTTACTGTAAGTTCTTCAAAAATTATTTTCATCATTACGATTATTATTTTTAGAATTTTAACTAAATAATTCTTCTCTAAATCAATAAATTTTAATAATTTTCGAAAAAGTTCTTTGACAGTTTTCAAATCCATTTGATAACAATATTCAATTTCACGAAATTTAAATTATTCGTAAGTTTATCAATTAAATATTTGTAAGAAAATAAAACGTTAAAATTTTATCTAGAATTTGAACTGAAATTCATTTCAAAAATCAACTATTGTCAGAAAATTCTACGAAAGTCCAATTATTTAAATACGAACAAAGATAATTTATTGAATAATTCAATTTTTCTTCAAATTCAATTTTGGTAAAGAATTTTATCAACAAAATTTTTAAAATAATAGAATTCTTTCGACGAATTTAAATAAAATTCTACAAAACACTTTCAGTTTTTGAGAAATTCGATGAAAATTGTCTTAAAAATAATTTAAATTCTGCAATGATTTGATGAAATTTTTCTTTTTTTGAAAAATAATTGAATGTTTGTGTAAAATATTATAAAAAATTTTGTTTATTATTTGAATCTGTTGACTATAAAAATAAATATTTTATTAAATAATAGAATGTTTTTTAAAATGGAATTTTCATAAAGAATTTTATCAACAAATTTTTAACATAATTGTATTTTTGCAAAGAATTATATTACTTTCGAAAATAATTAAATTCTTTAGACGAATTTTATTAAAATTTCTTTTTAAATAATTGAATTCTTTTGTTACATTTTTTTTTTTGAAATAGTAGACATTGAAAATAATTGAATTTTGACAAATTAGTTTGAAAAAAATGACAATTAATAATGTAAAATAAGCTAACAGCAATTTATAAGTTGAAATAAACGTTTCGCTCAATTACTAAATACGAGCCATATTATAATTTCTTGAAATGTTTTAATGCAGAATTGATAAAAAATTAATATTCTTCTTATAATTATAAATTCCTCATTTTCCCCAGTCAATTATTAATGCTCACGTTATTTTTATAAAATGTCAAGAGTATTTTTAGATTAGTTATATAAGCTTTTAGTTCTTTTCTTAATGTTTGATATATGTTTCCCACTATTTATTAATTCTAAAGTTATTTTCTGAAAATAATTACAAGTTAAAACGAAATTATTATCCTTTGAGGAGCGTGATGCTCGCATGCAATTTTTTTTTTTAATTTTAACAGAATAAATTCTGTTACAACTTTCATTTAAGATGAATTTCATATATAAGATCAGTATGAGTCAAGTATGTATTCGTTAATTTTCCTAAAACTAAATAAACGTTTTATTTAAATTTTTCTTCATTAGCGGAGAGAAAGAAAACGCAATGAAGTAAGAGGGAAATGACAGGAAATGTTTTTCGTTAACTAAAACGGCCACGTCTTTCTGTTTTAATAATAAGAATATAATGACTGTAATTTTGAGTTGCACAATATTACATTAAAGTTCCAACTTGCAACTTTTATTATATCCATTTTTACATTTTAAAAATGTTATTTTCTCTACCTCTCTTCACATTTATATAGAGAAAGAAAGAAAGAAAGAAAGAAAGAAAGAATGTATAAGAATTATGCAAAGAGGTTTTTGAGCTGCGCAAAGGGGAAATGTAATAAAAAGAAACCTCTTATGCATATATAGACAGTAATGCCACTCTCTGCGTGATTTTCCTATGTTAAATTAGAAGTGCAACAAAAAATAACTGTCCATACTTTTTTTTCTTTTGCTCTTTTATCTGACCCAGTTCGTTTATATACAAAATTCTACCCGCATTCTTGAAAATGTCGAATTTCTAAATGTGGTGGAAACTATCTTTCCTCCTCTTGGAAACTTGTAGCAACAGATGAAGAGCCACGCTCGTTTTTGCGGGAGAGAATGTTCAAGTAAGGGAAGGGGTGGAGGGGGGAGGGGAACGGGTGGAAAACAGAAGTTTCGGCGACGAACAGTCTTTAGGGTGTTGGTTTATTCCACTGATGTACTTCAAAACATGCACTTCCTAGTTTTCGCTTTAATTCACAAAATTTGTTTTCTTTTTTTCTTTCTTTCTTTCTTTCTTTCTTTTTTTCTGTATATGGGGGGAAAATAAATAGTTTTTCTTTTCGAAACTTCACTCTCTGCAAAGGGATTCAAGTGTTTTTTTTTGTAGAAAACATTCTTCATTCATGAAAAAGAATTCGAAATGAAGTTCTCTTAATTTAAATTTATTTTTTACCTATTGCCTTTTTTACAGCTTTTTTAATTTTGAAATTAGATAATTAAATTATTTATAATTGTTTTAGGGCTCGGAAATGCGACTTTTTTGTGAAAAGATGCGACTAATCGACTTTTTTGAGATTTTTTTTAGTAAAATGCGTCTAAAATTTTTAAAATTTTTCAGAAAATTAAAATTAAAGGAAAAAGTTTTAGTCAAAAAAATGTTCTGTTAATTTTATTTACAGATTTCTTTCAAACTTTGCAAAAAACATCAATAACTTCTTTTTTACATAAATATTTAATTATTATTTTTCCATAAGAATTAAAATTCTTCAAAAGATTCAAGTTCAAACCTTTTTGAAATTTAACTACTTATAAAAAATTGTTATAAAACATGAAGAAATCGATCACTCCGTGTCTTCGACTCGAAGCAATCGATGTCTTCATGTTTTATAATAATTAAAGATGACCGAGTGATAAAATCATTATTTTAAATTATAAGACTTTATAAAAAAAAGAATTTAAAAAAAATTGCATTTCTAGGATGATTCTTTTTATTTATAAAGATAATTAAAATTTTGACCAAAATTTTATTAAAATTCTTTGCAAATAATTGAATTTCAAAGAAGAGTTTTATTATTTATAAGGATAATTTAAATTTTGAACAGATTTTTTTTTTAAATGTTTAAAAGTAATTGAATTTTGAAGAGAAATTTTGATATTTTTAAAAATAGTTGAAATTGTGGGGAGAATTTAAAAAAATTTGAAAATAATTGAATTTTTGCGATGAATTTTCAAATTTTTTAAGATAATTGAATTTTGCTAAGAATTTTATCGGGACTTTTGAAAATAATTAAATTTTCATGATGAATTTTATTATTTATGAAGATAATGATATTTTTGACGTGAAATTAAAAATTTTTTTTGAAAATAATTGAATTTCTGCGAAGAATTTTATTACTTTTGAAAATAAATGAATTTCGAGAATGAATTTTATTATTTATAAAGATAATTATAAACGTACAGAAATAAATAACTGAAATTCTGACAAGAATTTTATTAAAATTCTTTGAAAATAATTGAAATATACAGAAGAATTTTATTATTTATAAAGATAATTGAATTTTTGAACAGATTTTTTTAAAAAAAGTTTAAAAGTAATTGAGTTTTGATGAAGCATTTTGGTATTTATAAAAATAATTGAAATTTTGAGAATTAAAAAAAAATTTGAAAATAATTGAAATTCTGCGGAGAATTTTATTATTTATAAGGATAATTGAAATTTTGAACAGATTTTTTTTTTAATGTTTAAAAGTAATTGAATTTTGAAGAAGAATTTTGATATTTTTAAAACTAGTTGAAATTGTAGGGAGAATTTATAAAAATTTGAAAATAATTAAATTTCTGCGATGAATTTTCCAATTTTTTAAGATAATTGAATTTTACAAAGAATTTTATCAGGACTTTTGAAAATAATTAAATTTCCATGATGAATTTTATTATTTATAAAGATAATAACAAATGTACAGAAATAAATAAATAATTGAAATTCTGACAAAAATTTTATTAAAATTCTTTAAAAAAAATTGTATTACAGAGAAGAATTTAATTATTATTTATAAAGATAATTGATGGGGTTTTTTTGAACAGATTTTTTTTTAATGTTTAAAAGTAATTAAATTTTGAAGAAGAATTTTTATTTTTATAAAGATAATTGGAATTTTGAGAATTTCAAAAAAAAATTTGAATGTAATTTAATTTTTGCGAAGAATTTCATTATTTTTGAAAATAAACTAATTTTAGAGAAGAATTTTATTAATTATAAAGATAATTGAAATTATGACAGGCATTTTATTAAATTTTTTTTTAAATAATTGAATTTTGGAAAAGAATTTTATTATTTATAAAAATAATTGAAATTTTGGAATTTTTTGTGATTTTTTTACAATTTTGACAATTTCGTGTTTTTTGCGTTTTTATTATTATTTCTATTCGAATCCAAAAATCAAACTCGATTCCTCTTAAAGAAACATTACAAAAATAATTTCAAAATTCACATGAAAAAATGTTAATAACAATCAGTTTATAAAAAAAATAAAAATTTGTCTTTACAATGCTATGCGAACATTAATATTAGATATAGCAAATTCTTCATATCTTTCTATTTACAGAAAGAACACAAAAAAAATTGTTATTCCAAAAGCTCTTGAAAAATTCACAATAATAATAATGTTAGAAATGTCAGTAGCAGATTATTTTTCTTTGATGTTAAACACAAACGTAAATATAAACGAATTTTAAGTCCATTTACTCGTTTACATACAATTTTTTTAATTAATAATAATAATAATAATAATAGAGTCTTATATATAGATCAAAAATTTTGCTTCTGTATTCTCATTATTCTCATAATTAACTTTGCTTCCTCTTTGAAAAGTCTTGTAATGTTAAATTGGTATAAAAATTATGTGCAAATTAATAACGGACATCTGGCTTTATTATAAGCGTTTGAAATGGATTTAATTAAAAATTCAACGAGTTTCTACTAAATTCTTCTTCTTCTGATGATGATGACGATGACAAATTATTTATAATATTTATCACTGTCATAAGAAATTTTTGTTAATGTCTTTCATTATTTATATTTCTCTCATTTTCTTTATTTTTTGCTTTTTATTGAAAATTGGATCGAAAAAAACTTGCTCGAAATATCGGTGGGTGAACACAGATTTAACAGTTAAATTATTAAACATTCGAGATACACAAGATATAAGTTGAAGCGAACATATAATATATATATGAGACTCGAAAAACGGATGCAAAAAAGTTTCAACTCGAAAGTTTTTGTTTCAAAATTTAGTTAATATTAGAGAAAAATAAAATTTCTATGTGCCTTCTTTAAAATATTTTTTAGATACCTATTTAATTCTTTTTAAATTTCTTTAAATTTTTTTTATAATTTTATAAATTATATCTTTAATTTTTTTGAAATACTAGAATTATTTTGTAATCAGGATCAGTAATCATCTAAGAATAATTTATATTTCTCTCGAGGCATTGGAATAATTAATTTGTAATTATTTATATAAGTAAGCAATAAATTCATTTGGTCTAAAAATTTTTAAAAATTTGAATTTCCAAAAGGAAATGTATTACTTTTTAAAGTAATTGAATTCTTGTCACAAATTTTATTATTTATGAAAATAATTGAATATTTGCTAAGAATTTTATTGAAAATTTTCAAAAATAATTCAATTCCTGAGTAAACAATTTTATTATTAATGAAAATAATTAAATTATTGCTAAGAATTTTATTGAAAATTTTTCAAAAATAATTTAATTCCTGAGTAAAAAATTTTATTATTAAAGAAAATAATTGAATTATTGTGAAAAATGTTATTAAAATGTTTAAAAATAATTGAATTTCTGTAGTGAATTTTATTATTTTTGATAATAATTGAATTCTTACGAGAGATTTTATGAGAGTTTTTTGAAATAATTCAATTTCAAACAGGATTGTATTAAATTTAAAATTAATTGAATTTCTGAATAGAAAATTTTCTTATTTATGAAAATAATTGAATATTTGCTAAGAATTTTATTCAAAATTTTCAAAAATAATTGAATTCGTGTGATGAATTTTATTATTTACGAAAATAATTGAATTAGCAAAAAGAAGTGCAAATTTTCAAACATAATTGAATTTCTGAACAGAAAATTTTCTTATTTATGAAAATAATTGAATATTTGCTATGAATTTTATTTGGAAATTTTCAAAAATAATTGAATTCCTGAGTAAAAAATTTTATAATTTATGAAAGTAATTGAATTCTTGCTAAAGATTTTATTTCAAATTTTTAAAATTTGAATTTCCAAAAAGAAATGTATTATTTTTAAAAGTAATTGAATTCTTGTCATAAATTTTATTATTTATGAAAATAATTGAATATTTGCTAAGAATTTTATTCAAAATTTTCAAAAATAATTTAATTTTTGTGATGAATTTTATTATTTACGAAAATAATTGAATTAACAAAGAAAAATGTAAATTTTCAAAAATAATTGAATTTCTGAACAGAAAATTTTCTTATTTTATCTTTTCAAAAATAACTAATATATATTTTTTTATATTGAACGGGAAAAAAATTGTAATGAATTGTTTAATTTATCATTTTATGTTCAAAATTGATATTTTCTATAAAAAAAATTTATTTTTAATTATTATTTTGTTATTTATCTAACTTTCTACTTAATATATTATATTTTAAATATTTAAAAATATTTTATTGTAAATAAAAAGGAAAATTTTTTTTATAATTTAAGAATTAGGTATTTGAAAATAATTACTAAAAAATTAAAAACAAAACAATAACGTTTAGCAAATATGAAAAATGCTTCGGAGATGAATAGTTTGTCAAATAAAAAATTCACGTTTTTAAATTTAAAAATATTGAAACCTAATTTAACAAATTTTTTGGGCGGCAACTTCAAATATTTATAAATAGATTACGTATAATTAAAAAACAGTTTAAAAATATGATTAACTGAAAAACGAGGCTTCGGAGATGTTTTTGAATTTTTACTCCCATTGCCAGTGATTTTTAATTAATTATTTAAAAAATTTCTTTTATTTTATTTAAACTAAATATAAGTGAAAAATAAACGGTAAATTTTAAGCTTCAATTTAATATATATTTAGACTATATTACAAAATTTTGAATTATTTTAAAAAATAATAAAAAATATGTATCATATCTAAATAAAACCAAAAGACAAAATTAAATAAATTTTTTACTAAGAAAACCTTGAAATTTTAACATTACAAGATTATGTAAAGATAAATAATGTTTCGTAGATTACGGATAATTTTTTTTTTTTGAAATTTATACTCAACAAAATATCAATATTAAGTTGATGCAAATATTGAATCTCACATTAGAGATTATTTGACTATTATCAAATAAATATTTACTTGAATCAAATAATTTTTATTTGAATGAATTAAATATTATTTGCTTCAAATACTGAAATATTTTATTAAAATACTGAAATATTTTATTAAAATACAATTTATTTTATTAAAATACTGAAATATTTTATTAAAATACAATTTATTTTATTAAAATACAATTTATTTGATTCAAGTAAATATTTATTTGATAATAGTCAAACAATCGGTTACTTGAATCGAATAATTTTTTTTTTTCAGTATAGGAACTCTGAATATGATTTTCTCTGGAATTCATAGTAGCTGATAAGTGAATGACACTTAAAAATTTGTCACATCGCATTCTAATTATTATTTTAAAAAGTTTCTAATCTCACAAAGAAAAGATTAATAATCTAATAACCTTATATCAAGTTAGCCAATGATGGCCCAATTACTAGGTAGAAACTTCCTATATACGTGGGTACTTCGCAGAAAGTTTCTGAGCTTTGCTATTCGCAGTGGCTGTCATAAATTAGCCATGCTATGCTGAGTTTTATTACACTCCGTTTTCCTACTTTATACTGACAACATTTTTCAACTTCTTATCAAACGAATAAAATGTACTGGCATATAAAAGTAACTGAAATTTTCCTCCAAATTTACTTTCGTCTATAATTAACTTGACTCACTATTACGTATAAATGTAGTACATATGGCAGCACTCGCAATCTGCCAATCTCAATCCAAATTCATTACAATTATTTACACTCTGAACTTGAATCTTTGCGCACAATCTTTCGCATACGAAATTGGTATGGGAAAAATTTTAACTAGTTTTGTAAAATTTATAAATTTTATAAAGTTTATAAATTCTTTTAAATTTAACATGCCCAGGCGGAAATTGACCACTGGCATCGTACCGCGCCTGTACAGACGTCGGTAAGACTGTACTGACATTCGTCCGCGAGACAACCAGATCGGTGCAGGCTTTCTACTGGAACATGACAATGTGTTGTAGTGGCTGTATAAATATTTTAAAAATTTGATAACAAAAAAATTTCATTTTTTACAACATAATAGATTAAAAATTTTTATTACTATAATTATTATTTTATTAATTTTTATTGAAACAATAAGACTATAGCTAAATTTTTGCATTGTAAAAAATCTATGATACCTACTTTTAAAATATATATCCTCTTTTGCATCTGTAACGATTCGTTTATAAAAAGCTTTACACGTACATTTTTCTCGAGGAACTTTTGAGTTGATTAAATAGATCTTTTTCTGTGTTAAATTTATTTCAATTAGTTGAACAACCTTGCGAGTGAAAAAGATGGAAATTTTTTACCTACAGTTTCCCTCTTTCAATGTGAGCTCTCGCCTATGTTCTGAGCTTTTAAACAAAAAAATTCCTACGTTTGGATTAAAATTAGAAAACTTGGGATATTAATGTTTTTTACGAATTCTTTACAAAAATCTTAAAAGATTGCATTTTTTTATTATCCCAATGTTAATATAGCAATGTACTGTAATATAATTTCAAAATTCAAATTCACCTGTATTCGTTTATTTGTTTTGAAAATTTAATTTTTTTTTTTAAATTTGAGAAAGGTTAAAAAAAATTTATTGCTATTTTGAATATAGTTTTCTATATTCAAAATATCAATACATTTTTTTTGCATGTCAGATTTTGTAACTATTAACCTCGAAATGGTAAATAATTTTCTACACAAACTTTAATGTTTAAAATAATAGAAGTTGAAAATTCAATTATAATTTATTTTTTAATAATAACTATATTTTTTAAATTTACTAAAATAAAAAGGCTTTAAAATTATTTATAAACAAAGTCTGTTCATCAAATATTTAAAAGTAATAAATTTAAAAATACTCGAATTAATTTCTCAAAATGAAGTTTATAGGAAAAAGGAGAAATAACCAAAAAAAAGGAATTAGAAGAAAAGTGAATAGGATAGAAATATATAGATGCTTTTCACGTTTTGTCAATACAGCCCGAAACTCGAGGTCGACGTTTTACAAAACAAAAAAAAAATACAGGGCATTTTTTTCCCTCTTTTTTTTGTCAACCGTCGAAATCGAAGAATGCAAAAAAAAAAGAAAAGCAAAGCAATCGAATAGATTGTTTGTTAATTTATTTCTTTCCTGTCGAGAATGTCAGATGCAATATACATATATACAAAAAGAGAAAATCCCAGAAGGAATAACGACTAATTATGTTCTTGACAATGGAGCTCTTTTCTCTTGTGCACTCCAACGCCTCTTATTCATTGATAAACGATTATGTCCGCGTTTGCTCTTTCCTTTTACAATTTAGTTCATCGTTCTGGAACTAAGATTAATGCACTTGTCGGAATAAACTCTCCGTATTTCTACTTTCACTGTGCGAGGAGAATTTTATACCGAGGGATTTTTGGTTCTATTCAACACTTGAAGAATAAGGAGGGACAATATTTATTTTTTTTTCCTCGTATTAGTTTTATATTTTGCAAAAAAAGAAAAGAAAAGATTAAAGTCATTTTCAAGTTTTATGACGAGAAACTTTTTATTATTTTCTTTTCATATACCTACACAAAAAAAATACATCTCTGATTTTTAAAATTGATTCTAGTCACAGAATAATATGACTTTTTTATTTAACTTTAAATAATAAAAGTAATTAATTTTTTTCCCATTAAATAAATATAAATAAAATAGATTATACTTAATAAATATAATCTATTTTATTTATATTTATTTAATGTGAAAAAAATTAATTACTTTTATTATTTAAAGTTAATATAAAATAAATTATAATTAGATTAAAGATTTTTAACAAAATTTTTATTTAAAAATATTACAAAAACATTTTTATTACATGGCCATAAAAAAATATCTGTGGAAGAAAAAATTTTTAGCTCGTAATTATTATTACGCTTTTAAAAGTAATATAATACTTTGCAAAAATCCAGTTATGTTCAAAAATTTACTTTTGTCAATTTTCAACATTAGTTTTATAATTATACTAAAAAATTTTTCCGATAATCAAACTTTTCAGAAAAATTTTAATGAAATTCTTGTGGCAGAATTTCAATTATTTTTAATATATAATGTACAATTTTTATCAAACTCAAAAAATGAAATTATCCCTTAAAATTTTATTAAAAATTGCCAAAAGAATTCAATTATTTAAAAATTTGTTCATAAAATTCTTTATGAAAATTCAATTTTAAGAAACATTTAATTATTTAATAAAATATTTATTTTTACAGTCACAAATTTTATATATTAAATAAAATTTTTTATAATATTCTACACAAACATTCAATTATTTTTTCAAAAAATCATTTCAGTATTTCATTTATTTTTAATACAATTTTAATCGATTTTCTCAAAAAATGTAGTTATTTTCTGTAGAATTTTATTTAAATTCGTCGAAAGAATTCTATTATTTAAAAAATTTTGTTGATAAAATTCTTTACCAGAATTGAATTTAAAAGAAAATTGAATTACTCAATAAATTATTTTTGTATTATACAATAATTGAATTCTTGTAAAATTTTCTCATAATATTTGATTTCTAAAATGAGTTTCAGTTAAAATTTTAGATAAAATTTAAAATTTGTATTTTCTTACATATATTTAATTGAAGAATTTATGAATAACTCAAATTTCTTAAAAATTGAATATTGTAAACAAATGAATGTAAAAATTGTCAAAGAACTTTCTGAAAATTATTATAATTAATTTATTTAAAGAAGAATTTTACTTAAAAATTCTAAAAATAATAATCGTAATGATGAAAATAATTTTTAAAGAAGTTTAAAAAAATTAAATCTACAGAATTGTTCTTTAAAAATTTAAAGTATAAAAAATTCAAATTTTCAAACATTTTAATTTAAAACAAATTTTAATAAAATTTTAAAGAATGATTTCAGCTTTTGAGAAATTTGATGAAATGAATTTTAAAAAAGATATTAAAAGTAATTGAACCTCTGACACGAATTTTATTAAAATTTTTCTAAATAATTGAATTTCAGAGAAAATTTGTATTATTTTTAAAGATAATTGAAATTTTTATTAAAACTTTTGTAAATTTTTTGACATAATTTGATTTTCTACGAAGAATTTTATTAAAATTATTTTGAAGAAAAGTTGAATTGTTACAAAAGAGTTTCATTAAAATTTTGGAAAATAATTTAATTCATTGAAAAATAAATAAAAGAAAAGAAAATAATTGAATTTCTGAGAAGAATTTTCATAAATCCATCATTTTGAGAAATCTATTCAATGTATATTAAAACATTTAACTAACTTTAGAACAATTTTAATTATTACATTTTTTTAAAATCTAGGTTTCTTAAAATTTCTTTCATTTAAAATTGAATTACTTTTGGAATACTTAAGTAAAATTATATTGCAAGAATAAATACAATTAAAAAACAACAATTTAAATAATATAAATTAAATATAATGTACAATTAAAAATGTTGGACAAAAGGCAAAATTGTTTAGAGGATAAAAGGCAGAAATGAAAATTTGTTATACTGCATAAAAGGCAAAATCGGAAAATAGTTATATTAGATAAAGGTAAAATTGAAAATATTGCAAAAAAAGGAATAATTTGGAAACTGGTTGTATTGAATAAAAGTCAAATTATTGTTAAAATTCCATCAACAATTACGGTCTTGAAACATTATATATATTGTATTTCCTTGTTAATTATATTTTACAATTAATTCTAAAATCACATTACAAACTGAACTATAAATGTTGCTTTGATTTATATAATTGAGTTGAGAGAAAATTGTACATTGGTTAATGGTGAATGTAATTACCACTAAATCATTAATTTGTTGTGATACATAAGGGGGCGAGGGGAGGGATTCGATATGCGGATTATGAGATTACTTCTCATTGATGTAACAATGTTGAAATTGACAAGGACAAAGGAAATATACGTATATGTGAATATTAATAGATTTATCTCTCATTAAAACAATATATTCGTCGTTAAAATTCATGAATTTTGACAAATAAATAAATAGAAAAGAAAATATTGAATTAAATTTTCCATAAGAAAAATGTTTTTTATAAGATAAGATATGGACGAGGGTTTTTCTACTCCTTCATTAAGTTTGATGTTCGGTAAAGGAATTTTTGATTAATATTTATGAAACATATAGATAAAAGAAAATATGAATATTTATTAGAGGACATTTCTTTATTATACAGAATGAATGAGGGGGGATATGAAATGGGTTGAAAATGAATAGGGGGTTGAAAATAAGGTAAAATTATCCTTAGGGAAATTTCCTCTTCTTTCGTTTATTTATTTTTCCTCTTTTTTTTTGAATGTGTTTTAATTGTCATCATTCAACGGCGAGAAGATTTTAGAGGGTAGCGGAAATGTGACCCAGGACCAGGTGTATTATATGATAATGGATCCAAATGCACGTACCGACCAGTACGTTTTAATTAACACGATGATAATTAGTCGAAACGACCGACGCCAACGGTCCAGTGATTCCAATTATGTTGCTGCGACAAAGCGTTCGGTAAGTGCGACAGACTTACACACACAAAATACTGCGTCACACCAACGTGAAGAGAAAAGAATTTCGAATAAAGTTTCTTCGCATCCCCTTCTTTTTGACTCTTTGGTCAACTTCTTTTTCTTTAATTGCATGAAAAGAGGGCGAAAATATATAGTCTCTGTATTACTGTTAATCCTGCCCACCACTCTCTTTTCTTTTCTTGCTTAAAAAAAAGGGTTGAACACTAAATGGCACAATTAGGAGACGTCAAAACTTTTCTTGAAACGCTCCTCAATTTCGCTCCGGCTCGAGTTAAACAAAGTTGAACAAGTTGAAGGAATTTTACGAATTATTAATTTTTATAGTACAGTGCCGTCCACAATTGTTGGTCCTATTAAAACAAAAATCGTTAAATAAAGACCTAGTTCACGTATATATATATATGGAAGAAACGAGTAAGGATTGTTTTAGTAGCTTCATAGTAAAACAAACAGTCTGCAATTTTCACGAATTTAGAACTCTTTCTATGTATTACATTTCACTATTTTTTGAAAGTTAATCTCAGCTGTTACGTCTCAAAATATGAAACTAAACATAATCATAATTTACATATTTAATTCGGCCGGCATCGGTGATTCAACCTGATTTATTCACAGAGCATAACCTCTGATTTTAAGGGTCAGGTTTTAAGAAAGAGTAACTGGTTAATTGATGTTAAATTACTAGAATATTTATTTGAATCCTTTACAATTAGAATTAGAGAGAAAAAGTAGATCCAGATGTCTTCAAGGACACTTTTAAAATTATTCTTAGAGTCGTAGACCCAACATGTGAAAACCACCTTCACAATGAAGTCGAAGAAATGACGTTGTCTAGCAGAAACAGAGAATGCAATATTTTCCCTTTGAATTGTTTTCGGGCCAGCAAAACCTACGGTCCGGAGTCCAGGTGTCGAATGTAAATTAGGCGTGCACCCCTCAGCTTAAGAGTGACCGAATTATTTATATTCAGTCGATGTCGATATAATGCAGTCTTCAGAAAATTAGAAATGTGCCTCGTAGTAGAAATATTCTTCTTGAATGAATTTGACTTAGTTAACTTGGTCGTGGTTGCTTGACTTATGCGAAGAAGACAAACGGGGATAGAACACGACTTGTTAACTTGGTGGCGATTTTTAGACTGACGCGAAGAACGTAGATTTGATATTTCGAGGGTGACTTGTAGACTAGAGAAGTTCAAGGCGTTTCCTGGACTGAAGAATTTGGCGAGGGTGGCACCTTTTATACCTTGGCTTCCAATGGAAAGAAATGATAATGACACCCACTTAATAACCCTTTGGATCAGTTCTCTTCTATTGATTAAATTAGGCGACTTATTTTAGACTAGTGAGTCACCTTATACCAGGATGGCTTTCGTGGATGACCATATATGGTAAAGGTCGTTCAGGTGTCTGACAATTGGATCGATTTGTTTGGGTTACAAGAAAAAAGGGAGGATTCACATTCCAGCATTACAAATATCAAAACAAGTACGTCGCGATGACGTGACACAGTAAAGAAAAATAAGTTTAAAGTCATCGAAATGCTTACTAATTCATCCGATAAATTAAATTCTTATAAAATTCGATGGCTAACAAACGAAAATGCCAAAGAAATTAATTATTCATTAAGTCAACTGAAATAAACACAAAAACTTTTAGTTGATTTTTTCTCCCATTGCTGAATTTTGTTGATATTCATTTAATCGATTTTTGAAAGAGTAATAAATGAAACGTGTAATGATCTGAATTTTTATGCCAAAGGATTTGCTCGACGGATGGAGTCCGGATCGGAGATTATTTAAGTTTTATCAAAATGGCATGAAGTGTCACTACAAATTTGTCAAAGCTAGTTTAATAAATTTTAGTGATATTTACTAGGAAAGGTGTGGTCAGTAACAAAGCCTAAATTAAACCTTCAAAACAAATAAAGAAATAATAGAAATAAAAATTAATGACGAAGATAAACTAAAGAATAACAACACAATATAATATCTTCTTTTTAAAAACAAAATGAATTGAATAAATCAAACAGTTGTCCTTAATGTTCGGGTATTAATCCTCTTGTTTACATTAATGAGATAGTGTATTGTATTTTGATACTTGGCGATAAACTGTTGTTCACGTTTTAGAATATACTTTGAGTTCACTCAACGATGCTATGTTGATTAATAATTGATTTCCAAAAAATTACTCTCTATTCTATTTGGAGATGTTCACCCTTTTTATATAAAAATTTCCTCATTAGGAAATACTACATTCTTTTGAAATACTATTCTTTCCTAGATTTGTAATAATAAACACATAATATAATTACAATATTCGTTAGAAAATATACTGAATATAATGCAAATTTAAAACATACAGAAAATAAGAATTAAAAATACTGCAAAATATTAACATCATCAAAATTGAAACAATGGTTATACACAGATTGATGTTCGTTAACAACTGATTCGATTTTCTTATTCTTATGTTCTTTGATTCTTTTTCCCAAACTCCTTGATTCATCAATGTAGGTCACAGGACAATTATTACAATTAAATTTATGAACAATTCCAGTTTGGTTCCATTTTTTGGTTGTGTCTTTTCCTAATTTTACAACCGAAGTTAAAGATTTATTAACCATTAGAATTGATAATAAATTATAATCGTGTGATCTTTAGATTCAATATTTAACATTTCAGAAATCAATCGTCTTTCATAATTTGAATCCAAATGTACGATTTTAATTTCATCAAAATTAAGGGAATGGTTAAACTTAGTTTGATGTTCATTAACCACAGATTCAATTTTTTGGTTTTATGTTCCTTGATTCTTTCTTCCTAACAAATTTTTGGAATATGTATGACCATAAATAGCCGTTTTAATTTTTAAAAATGTTACCATTATTTTTTTTAAACTTTTAGGTTTAATTTGAATAAAATAATGTTGCTTTAGCAAAAAATATTGTTATCTGATGTTATTTAACAATTTTTACAAACAATTTGAAAACTGTGTACCAAAGTGGTAACAAAAATTGTATTCTTGTCAATTCTTATTTCTTGTTGCAGTAAAAATGGCATTAAAATGGAAACTAAAGTATCTGCCGTTAATAAAAAAATGTTGTAAACAATGTATAAAAATGTTATAAACAATTTGATAAATGTAAAGTACCATAATAGAAAAAATGTATTTTGGTATTATATAATGTACTCTTGTAATCAAAATTTTTATTAAAGATACAAACTGTCATTTAACATTACTTAAAAAATTTTTTAAATGTTATAAACTATTTTTTATAAATATTATCAACATTTTTTTTAAAATAAATTGAAAAGAAAAAAATTCACTTTCCATGAAAGTGACAAAGATTAGAAAGAGGAAAATTAAAGTTTTTCATATTTTCAAAGTTTATTGTCTAAATATTGACCTGATGGGCAAAGTATGTCAAACCACGGGACGAAAAAAGACTATGTTTGAATAATTTTATACCATGGACAAACAATGTCGAATCCTGGAAAGCAAAAACTTTTATTTTAATTTTTTATTTTCCATAGTTTGTTATACTTTGCCCACAGTTTAAAATTTTGATAGTAAACTTTTAAAATATAAAAAAAAATTGAAAAAATTAAATTGTATGTTTGCGAAAAAGTTTGCTAATACTAATTTCATATTCAAAATCAGTGATCCCGAAAATTTAAAGAGAATGACTTTAATTCCTTTCGTCTGTTATCTAAAACAACCACTTTTGTGCCTTTCGATGAAAATAGTTTTTTCTATTGCTTGACACACTTGAATATAAATAAAAGAATTTGAAAAAATAATTTATATTTTAATAAGTAGAATAAATTTTTTAATTTAATACTTATATTTATTAAAGCAATTTTGAAAATATATTAATTATATTATAATTTTAAAAACATTATAAGTTTATGTTAAAATATATATTGAACGTATTCATATACAAATTCGCAATTCTCAATTTTACCGAGAGACTGAAGTTTTGTGTCGTCTTTTTTTTCGAGCAATAAGAAAATAAAAGAATAATTGAAAAACAATCATTTCATTCATCAATTCATCAGCACTTTTGATTTCAGGCGAAATTGGAAACCAAAGCGCTTAAGGCAAAAAGGCCCGGCTTCACAGATGAACGTTACAACGAGACGAGTTATTACGTGGAAAATGGTGAGTATCAATTTTTTCTTCTCTTTCTCTCTCAAATTGCGGAGAATTTATCTAGATATAGTTTGTCTCATTTTTTTCGCATTTTTATAAAATGATTTATTTCCTACCTTGAAAAATTTTCAAGTATTCCACGTATTTGGAAAACAATGTAAAAAAAAATGTTTTACAAGTGTTAAATAATAATGAGACAATGTTTGCAATGTTTTTCAAAATCTACAGTTTTTTATATTTTTAGATTACAACTTTTTTCAACTTTGTTTTCTGCTTATCCGATAATTTCGTGGAAAATGTTAACTCACCAAAATCCCAGTTTCTAATAAGCTTAGATACGAGCTTTAGAAAGGGGTGCGCTTGAGAATTTGAAAGAAGGGTATAGAAATACAGGGCCGAAGGTTTATTTTTCAAAAAAAAGTGTAAAATGAAAAAAAAAATTATTGGAAGCGAAAATAATCGATTATGAAAGACTATTATTGTCAAATAAATATTTACTAAAAAGAAAATTATTATTTAAATCCATATTGTCTCCCTAGGAAACGAAACCAGTGAATTTTACTAAAACCTATTACTCAGGGGTTTTTGAGCTCGCTGATAACGAATCTAAAGTAAAATTTTCAAAATGGCGGATTCAATATGTCGGACATTTTTTTTAAATTCCTCAAATTTCACTTCAGTTTCACTTTCACTTAAAATTTTTTTTACTCCACTTGACTTGACTTCCTTTAATAAAATTTGATTAAAGTGTAGTGAAAATAAAGTTTAAATAAAAGGAAAATTGGAGTGAAAGTACAATTTGAGTACAAATGAAAGTGGAGTAAAAATAATATTTAAATGAAAGGGAAAATGGAGTGAAAATATAATTTGAGTCAGAGTAAAAATAAAATCTTATTAAATGTGAAATTGTAGTTAAATTGGAGTTAAAGTAAAGTGAAAATAAAATTGTAGTAAAAGTGAAATTGGAGTGAAAATAAAATTGTAGTAAAAAATAAATTTTGAGTAAAAGTGAAATTTGGAGTGAGAATAAAATTTGAGTAAAAGTGAAATTTAGAGTGAGAATAAATTTTTAATGAAAGGGAAATTGGAGTGAAAATAGAGAGAAAATATAATTTGATTAAGAAAGAAAATAAAAATTTAGTAAATGTGAAATTGTAGTTAAATTGAAGTGAAATTGAATTGAAAATAAAATTAGAGTGAAAGTGAAAGAAGAGTAAAAATAAAGTTCGAATGAAAGGGAAATTGGAGTGAAAATAAAATTTGAGTAAAGTGGAAGTGCAGTGGAAATAAAATTTGAGAAAAAGTAAAATTGAAATTAAAAAAAAGTTTGAGTAAAAGTGAAATTGGAGTGAAAATAAAATTTGAGTAATAAGTGAAATTAGAGTGAAAATAAAGTTTAAGTAAAAGTGAAATTAGAGTGAAAATAAAGTTTGAGTAAAAGTGAAATTGGAGTAAAAATAAAATTGGAGTAAAAGTGAAAAGGGAGTAAAATTGGAGTGAAAATAAAATTGGAGTAAAAGTGAAAAGGGAGTAAAATTGGAGTGAACATAAAATTTGAGTAAAAAGTGAAATTAGAGTGAAAATAAAGTTTGAGTAAATCTGAAATTTGAGGGAAAATCAAATTTGAGTAGAAGTGAAATTAGACATTAGAGTGAAAATAAAGTTTGAGTAAGAGTGAAATTTGAGTGAAAATAAAATTTGAATGAAAGGGAAATTGGAGTGAAACCAGAGTGAGAATAAAATTAGAGTAAAAGTGAAATTGGAGTGAAAATAAAATATGAATAAATATTTTTTTTGTTACAAAATTGTCGCTCTGGAAAATCGATTCATTGTTTACTCTCCGCTTTTCCTTAGTTTTTGAATTTAATTTTTGCAAGTATAAATTTGGAGTTTGTAAACTTACATAAAAAAAAGATTTTAGTTTTTTGAACAAAATATTTTCTTGTAATAAATTTATTTATATTTGTTAAAAAACAAATTCACTGAAAGAAAAAAATATTAAATATGAAAGTATTTTACTATTTGGAACCAAAATTCGACAATGTTAGTGTTAAAAATACTAAACATTAATTAAACTTATGTGAAATTCATTATCGCTGAGTCAGAATATTAAAAATATTTTTTTTTATTTTTTTATTTATATTCTTTCAAACAATATGAAATTTTAGATATTTTCTGGTTGTTTATAATTTGAAAGTCCTCTTTTTGTTGAAGAAAATGCCCAGAATATTAATTTTTTATTCTTACAGATAATTGTGCTTTTTTTACAAAATTTTATATTTATTTTCTTTCCATATGGAAGTAGATTTTATTAAAAATATTGAAAATGTGTTTTCTCTGGTATATCTAAAATAATATTGATTCTTCTTTAGCATCATGTTGAGAAGGCTTTTTTTTATTCTTATAGAATTTTTTTAATGTAAATTCTTGGCTGCACGGAAAGAAAATTATATTAAATTTTGTAAAAGTGCTTCTCAATTTAGGGAAAAAATGCGACAAGGCGAAATTTTGGTATCAAAAGTACTAAACAGTGAAAGGAATATTATGAAATTTAGTAAAATGTCAAATATTAAGAATTTTAATCTAACTTTACTAAATTTCAAATTATTTCTTTCACTATTTAGTATTTTTTATACAAAAATTTCGGTTTTGTGTACTTTTTGAAATACCATTTTTTATTAAAGTATTTAAGAAAAATTTCAATTTCAATTGCCTTTTTTAATTCTAAAAAAAATTTATGTATTTATTTTTAAATTTAATTTAAATTTAATTAAATTTAATTTAAATTTAATTAAATTTAATTTAAATTTAATTAAATTTAATTTAAATTTAATTAAATTTAATTTAAACCTAATTAAATTTAATTTAAACTTAATTTACTAATTATTTTTTTTAAGGGCATTTGAACCTTTATGAGGTGACAGCATTAAAATATATGCTTTGCATCAATTGTGACGTCATATTGGTTAAAATGCCCTTGATTTAGATTTTTTAAAAATGTAATTTATTTTTAATTTTAAAAATCTAGTCTTTGCGTTATTTTCTTGTCAATTTCACCGTATCACACACAAAACAAAACTTTACATTCCTTTTTTTTCTATTTTTGTTAATTTTTCGTACTTTTTTTCTCCTTTTTTTTTCTTTATTTAACAAGTAAGACAAGGAATTCTCGCGAGCATAACAAGTGTGGAGAAATTGTTCCTTTCCTATTTTACATTTTAAAATACTAGAGCGGATTTGAAAAATATTTTTCCTTTCCTGCGAGGGAATCCGAGTCTGGATAAAGTATGAAAGGTGAGAAAGGGAAGAAAAGGGAGAATCATGCGTGGTAGGCAGCTTGTCTTCCACTAACTCCAGGATAGAACAGGGCTACGTGATTCAAATCTAGATTCGATGCTATCTCTTGAGCCCCAAGTCAAGAAGCTCCGTGTGTTATCGGCCTAGAAATCCTGGGCCTCCGTAATTCGGTCGTGTAGCCACGAGCAATGTTGGAAGTCACAACGAATAGCTTCTATCCTTTCGTTGTATGGGGGGGGAGGGAAGTGAAAAAGGGTTTTATATACACATATATATATACTTTTTTATGTGAATATCTACCATAAAATACAGTTTCTAGCACATCCCCCATTAAGGCTATTGTCACTGTCGTCCCAACTCCAGACGTTTCTCTTCTCAAATAGGCAAAATCTAATGAATGGCACAATGTGAAATAAAATCTTTCGACAATTTTTCTTCATATCGTTATTCCATAATACTTGAAGAAAATTTTATAATACGCAGAAGAAAAAGAATAATTTTCGATTAACTTCGAAAACTAATTAATTATTTTTTATTATTTAAAAAATTATTGTTTTTAGTTTAATAAAAAAAAATATTTTTTCGTTCAATTCAAAGAATTAAGGGCATTTGAACCACTATGACGTCACAATGTGTGAAAAGCATGAGTTTTAAAATTGTGACGTCATAATGGTTCAAATGCCCATAAAATTATTATTTTTTGTTAAAATATTTAATATTTTTTTTTAAAAAGAATTGTTTTCGTTCAATTCAAAGAATTGAAATTATTATTTTTTTTTGTTTAAAAATTTAATATTTTTATTTATATAAAAAAAATAGTTTTCGTTCAATTCAAAGAATTGAAATTATTGTTATTTTTTATTGTTTAAAAATTTAATATTTTTATTTATGTAAACAAACAGTTTTCGTTCAATTGAAAGAATTTAAATTATTATTATTTTTTATTGTTAAAATATTTAATATTTTTATTTTAATACAAAAAAAATATTTTTCGTTCAATTCAAAGAATTGAAATTATTGTTATTTTTTATTGTTTAAAAATTTAATATTTTTATTTATCTAAAAAAATATTTTTCGTTCAATTCAAAGAATTGAAATTATTGTTATTTTTTATTGTTTAAAAATTTAATATTTTTATTTATGTAAACAAACAGTTTTCGTTCAATTGAAAGAATTTAAATTATTATTATTTTTTATTGTTAAAATATTTAATATTTTTATTTTAATACAAAAAAAATATTTTTCGTTCAATTCAAAGAATTGAAATTATTGTTATTTTTTATTGTTTAAAAATTTAATATTTTTATTTATCTAAAAAAATATTTTTCGTTCAATTCAAAGAATTGAAATTATTGTTATTTTTTATTGTTTAAAAATTTAATATTTTTATTTATGTAAACAAATAGTTTTCGTTCAATTGAAAGAATTTAAATTATTATTACTTTTTATTGTTAAAATATTTAATATTTTTATTTATATAAACAAATAGTTTTTATTTTAATAGAAAAAAAATATTTTTCGTTCAATTCAAAGAATTGAAATTATTGTTATTTTTTATTGTTTAAAAATTTAATATTTTTATTTTAAAAAAGAATTGTTTTTGTTCAATTCAAAGAATTGAAATTATTATTTTTTATTGTTTAAATATTTATTATTTTTATTTATATAAAAAAAAATATTTTTCGTTCAATTCAAAGAATTGAAATTATTGTCATTTTTTATTGTTTATAAATTTAATATTTTTATTTATATAAACAAATAGTTTTCGTTCAATTCAACAAATTGAAATTATTATTTTTTGTTAAAATATTTAATATTTTTATTTTAAAAAAGAATTGTTTTCGTTCAATTCAAAGAATTGAAATTATTATTTTTTATTGTTTAAAAATTTAATATTTTAATTTATATAAAAAAAATATTTTTCGTTCAATTCAAAGAATTGAAATTATTGTTATTTTTTATTGTTTATAAATTTAATATTTTTATTTATATAAACAAATAGTTTTCGTTCAATTCAACAAATTGAAATTATTATTTTTTATTGTTAAAAAATTTAATTTTATTATTTTAATAAAAAAATAGTGTTCGTTTAATTCAACGAATTAAAATTATTATTAATTTATATTGTTTAAAAATTTAATATTTTTATTTTAATTTAAAAAAATTAGTTTTCGTTCATTTCCAATGAATTGAAAAGCTTTTTAAAAAGCATAATTGCTTAATGCAAAAACAATTGTTTCTTTAATTCAATTTAATTGAATTAATTACAAAAAATCAATTATTATCAAGAGTAATAACATTTTTCTTATAAAATTCAATTATGTGTTCAAAATAATTAAAAAATTCTCGTAGAATCGAAATTAGCTTTATAAATAACAAAATTCTTTTTCGCAAAATTCAATTATTTTCAAAGATGTCAAAAAAATTCTTGTCCTACTCTCAATTATTTTCTCATTTCAACGATTTTCAAAATCTACTAATGTAATAATATTTGCCAAAAAAGAATTCAATTAGGTTAAAAAAAATTTTTCAATAAAATTGCACTGAGACATTCAATTATTTTCATAAATCATAAAAATTTCACAGGAATTAATTTATTTACAAATTTTTTTATAAATTTCTTATTCATAATAGTTCGATTCTTTTCATAAATTATAAAATGTCTCTTTAAATTCAAATATTTTCAGGTTTTTACCAAAATTATTTTTTGGGTGTGTGAAATATTATTTTTAATAAACGTCAAGATTTTCTGAATTATTCTTATTTATAAATTAATATCAATTAT
Source organism: Leptopilina myrica (nomen nudum) (assembly GCA_032872475.1). Taxonomy (NCBI): domain Eukaryota; kingdom Metazoa; phylum Arthropoda; class Insecta; order Hymenoptera; family Figitidae; genus Leptopilina; species Leptopilina myrica (nomen nudum). Next base: position 56,241,136 of record CM065458.1, on the reverse strand, counting down.
TATTTTCATTAAAAATAATTAAAAACTCTAGAAAATAATAATTATTGAATTAGAATGTTAAAAATGTAATTTTAAGTTGTTTAATGTTAAAAAGTTCTAAATTTGAAATTTTTATTTCAATATCTAAATTCCTGTGGAAAAATAAGAGTAATTATTATAATAATTAAATTTTTCTTGAGTAAATTTATTCCTTTATTTTTTAAAAATTCAACAATGCTTAATTTCATTTTCCATTAAAATTTGTAATTGACAAACAGAATTTCATTTTTTTTAAAACTTTGATTTTTTTAAAAATACAATTAAGAATATTGTAAAAATTATACAAATTATTTACTTATGAAAATTGAGAAATTTCTACAAAATTATTAAGCAACGAAAATATGTCATGTTTTTCTTGCCCAAAAAAAAAAAGAATTAGTTTTTGTGAACAATATTGCTATTGAGAAATAAAAAATTCATAAAATGGGAAATTATTTCCTATTTTTTAACAATTTGCTAATATTTTTTACTAATGAAAAGGAAAAAAATTTACACAATTTAAATCAGTCAAACGAAATTTGTTATGAAAAAAGCATATAAGAAACAAAATTTATTTGTTAACAATTTTTTTTTAAATTGAAAAATTTTTTAACTTTAAATATTATTTAAGTATAAATAAAATAAATGAAATGCTTAACATAGAAATTTTAAAGAAATGTAAAAGAAAATTAAGCAAATATATAATTGTAAAAGTCCCTAAATTTGAATTAGTTAAAATGTTTCTTAATTTGAATTACTGACTTATTTTTTGCTTTCAAAAATATAAATTTTACTAATAAATAATAATTTCTACTAATTTTAAAGTTAAATTTACTAATTTAAATTTAAAAAGCAAAAAGTCAGTCACTAATTAAAATTAGGAAACATTTTTACAAAAATCAAAATTAGAGAGTAGGAAATAATTAATTACTAACTATTAATAAATGAATGAATGTCTTAAGTAAAATTTAAATAAATAACAATATTATGTGAATGAGTGAAAAATATAAATTTATAATGATAAACAAATATAAAAGAGAATAGATTTATGAAGTAGAATGATGTTTGAATGTAGAATGATATAAATAATTTTCATTTATCTCTATATTAAACGAAAAAAAAAGGGACGACTTTCTTTCTTTTTCCATTTGCCGAGTATTATCTGTTTAAATTAAACAAGTTGAAACAGTTCACTAATATATAAAAGAAAAAACAATAAATAAATTTACGAGGTCTTATCGAAGTGAAAAATAATTTATTGCTGCGTCTCTGGACACAATTTATGGAGGCAATCTTAGTATTGGAGCTTTTACATTTTTATTTCCTTTACGTAAAGCCTGTTCACTTGTTAATTAATTCTACAAAAATCCTACACGTTCGCCAATTTAATCAATACATTAAAAATTTTCGCTTCACACTATATATGCAACATTTAAAGCAAATAAAAAAAAAACGTTGTTACCAAGACATTTATTTCGTTCACATTTTTTTTTTCAAATTTGAAATTAGATATTTTGCGTTACTTGTTTTTCTTTTAATTTCTAATTTCTTTTAAAATTAGAAAACTAATTTTTAAAACTATTGTCAATAAATTAAAAGTTAAATTATAATAAATCAGGCCTGAATAACAGAATAAATAGATAATACGAATAAGATTGAAGTAAGTAGGAAGGGTAAAATTGCAAGATTTATATAAATTGAAACTATAAATTTAGAATTCAGCTAGTCCATTTAAAATCGATATATTGATTTTCTATTCCTATTCGAGAGGAACTATGTCTTTTGTAGAATTATTTTTTCAAACTGGAAATTTCTTTTATCATAATTCTTTCATAGCTATCTCTTTGAATGTCGATAAAGATCTCTTAGCACTTTAAGGTAATTTAAGAGGAGAGTCTGTGCCAAATTCTAGAAGCAACAGTTGTTTGAAACGTGGTTTTCGAGAATTCGATATACGGCCGAGTGCCAAAAAAAAAATCTCAGCGAATTAAATATCAATTCTTTCACTCTTTCCTACAGTTGAATAATTAAAATATTGCCTTTTCGTCACTCTGGAAAAAAAATTCATTTAAGATGAATGACAAAATGGAAAAAAACGGAGTAATGTATTTTTTACTATACTTATGTAGTTAAAACCTTAACTACTCAGTAGTTGACTCAAAATTAAAAAAAAAAAATTCTCGTTGCTCTCTAAATTTGAATTAGTAAAAATCTTTACTAATTTGAATTAGTGATTGACTTTTTGCTATTGAATTAGTAAAGCTTACTAAAAAATTAGTTGAAATTACTATTTATTAGTAAAATTTACAAATTCAAAAGCAAAAGAAAATTTTCCCCCTAAATTCAAGTATTTGCAAAAATCTCAATAAAATTACTGTCAAAAATTTTTTTTCCTTTCAATGATTTTTAAAATCTACTATATTAATAAAATTATACCATAAAGAATTTTATTATTTAAATAAATATTTAACAAAATTGTACGAAAACATTTAATTATTTTTATAAATTTATGTATTCATTTATTTATTCACATAATAAATTTATAAAAATTGAAATTTATAAATAATATATATATATTTAACAGGAATTCAATTACTTTCGAAAATTTTAATAAAATTCTTAGCAATTGTTCAATCATTTTCATTGATAAATAAATTCATCGCAGAATTGTAATGACTTTTAATACAATTTTACAGGAATTTCTCAACAAATGTTTTAAAAAATTCATAAAAAATTTAATTTCAATTCCTGGAAAAAATCAATTATTTAGAAAAAAAGTTTTTTAAAATTCTCTCGATGAATTTAATTATTTACAAAAATATTAGAATTTTTCATATGAATTTAATTATTTGCCAATATTTTAATGAAATTGCTTAGAAAAAACATTTTCAATTTAAATTCAATTATTTGCATAAAAAATTCTTCGAAAGAATTCAATTATGTCATAAAATAATAAAATTACTTCCGACAATTCAATTATTTTTAGTCATTTTAATAAAATTCATTCCAAAATTCAATTATTTCTATAATTAAAAAGTCATTCCAGAATTTCAATTATTTTTAATACAATTTTACAGGAATTTCTTAAAAAATGTTTTATAAAATTTTTTTTAATTTAATTTCAATTCCTCGAAAAAATCAATTGTTTAAAAAAGCTTTTTTATAATTCTTTAGATAAATTCAATTTTTTACAAAAATATTAGAATTTTTTACAAGTACTCAATTATTTACAAATATTTTAATACAATTTAAAAAAAAATTATTAAAATTATAATTATATTTTTTTAAAAAAATTTAATTATTCTTTTTAGATTTCAATATAATTCTTCCCAAGTAATTCAATTACTTGCATAAAAAATTCTTCGAAAGAATTCAATTATGTCATAAAATAATAAAATTACTTCCGACAATTCAATTATTTTTAGTAATTTTAATAAAATTCTTTACAAAATTCAATTATTTACAAAAATATTAGAATTTTTCATAAGAATTTAATTATTTGCAAATATTTTAATGAAATTGCTTAGATAAAACATTTTCAATTCATATTTAAATTCTATTATTTCCATAAAAAATTCTTTGAAAAAATTCAATTACGTACAAAATAATAAAATCCTTTACAAAATTCAAGTATTTTCATAATTAAAAAGTCATTGCAGAACTTCAATCATTTTTAATACAATTTTACAGGAATTTATTAAAAATGATAAAAAAAAATTTTTTAATTTAATTTCAATTCCTCGAAAAAATCAATTGTTTAAAAAAGCTTTTTTTATAATTCTTCCCAAGTAATTCAATTATTTGCATAGAAAATTCTTCGAATGAATTCAATTATGTCATAAAATAATAAAATTACTTCCCACAATTCAATTATTTTTAGTCAAATTCTTTACAAAATTCAATTATTTACAAAAATATTAGAATTTTTCATAAGAATGTAATTATTTGCAAATATTTTAACGAAATTGCTTAGATAAAACATTTTCAATTCATATTCAAATTCATTTATTTCCATAAAAAATTCTTTGAAAAAATTCAATTACGTACAAAATAATAAAATTCTTTACAAAATTCAATTATTTTCATAATTAAAAAGTCATTGCAGAACTTCAATTATTTTTAATACAATTTTACAAGAATTTATTAAAAATTATAAAAAAAAAATTTTTAATTTAATTTCAATTCCTCGAAAAAATCAATTGTTTAAAAAAGCTTTTTTTATAATTCTTCCCAAGTAATTCAATTATTTGCATAAAAAATTCTTCGAAAGAATTCAATTATGTCATAAAATAATAAAATTACTTCCGACAATTCAATTATTTTTTGTCATTTTAATAAAATTCTTTACAAAATTCAATTATTTTCATAATTAAAAAGTTAGTGCAGAACTTCAATAATTTTTAATACAATTTTACAAGAAATTTATTAAAAATGAAAAAAAAAAAATTTTTTTAAATTTAATTTCAATTCCTCGAAAAAATCAATTGTTTAAAAAAAAGGTTTTTTAAAATTCTTTAGATAAATTCAACTATTTACAAAAATATTAAAATTTTTCACATGAATTCAATTATTTACAAAAATTTTCGAATTTTTCCCAAGAATTCTATTATTTACGAAAAATATTAAACTTATGTTTAATAATTAAAATTAAAAATGTAAATATTCTTAAAAAATTTGATTAAAATTCGTCAAAAGAATTCAATTTTTTGAAAATTTTTTCATAAAATTCTTTATAAGAATTAAAGTACAAAAAAATTAAAATATTTAATAACAAAATTATTTTGTATTTGAATAATTGAATTCTCGCAGATTTCTCTAATAAAAAAATTGATTTAAAAATCAGTAAAGTTGCTTTTTTACTATACTTTTGTAGTAAAACCTTAACTACGCACTTGAGTCAAAATTTTACTTTTTTTTCTATTGAAAATTATGAGACTTTTTTTTTTAAATCGAAACAATGCTTTTTTATTGACTTTTTATTTAGAGATTAACAAATAAATAAGAGATTCTCCTCTAATTTCGCAAAAAGCTAGTCAATTGTTTTTTTTTTTTGCACCAAACCACACACAATATTTTGAAAGTTTCATGTAGCTGAAAATTAATTATTTATTATAAAAAAAAAGAACAACATGGTCGAATTCTTTTTTGAAAATTGCTTAAAGAAATTGGTTTGAGGCTCAGTTTTTCTATCGTTTTCGAATAAAAATAAATTCACCTTCATACTCTTATATTGTATGAAGGAAGAGTTTTATGCTCGAAAATTCCGGCACATGTAATGCTCCTTAATTTTTCTCAATTGCCCATATTGTATATATTGGAAGGAAAAAGAGTGAGAGAAAGAGAGAAAGAGTAGTATAGTCACCTTCACTCTTCTGATAATAGAAGCAGCAAAATAAAACGGGAGAAAATACTCTTCTTTCTTTTATGAGCACAGCACTATAGGGGGGGGGGGGGCAGGGTTGTTGTTCACATCGTAAAACAACATGTTCCATTGCTATCCTTTTGCGTTTACAATCCATCGACTGATGGACGCGTATATAGAGCAGTTTAGTTTTCAGACTATTCGCACGAACGCTCACAAATTAGAAAAACCAACACACTATGAACCCATTTTTCGAAATAACTTTACCTTTGTTTTTTTGCTCTATGCGTTCTATATTAATGCGGCTTATTTCACATCTAGACGTAATATTTAACACCCGTATTTGAAAAACAAAAATTTGACAATTTTTTTGTTTCTTTTTTTTTACAGAAAATTAGTATTTTGACCCTTCAATAATTATTTTAGTCACTTTCGATAGATTTTTGCACTCTGATTACGAATTTGAAAAGAAAAATACTCCAGCACTTTGAGTGTTTAAGAAAATTAGTGTTAAAAAGTGAAAAAAGCATGATTTTGACTATATTTGATTATGATTAACAGAAAAATAAGAGATGCTAGAATTTTGATTCTGGTTTCAAACGAATGCTTGAATCACAACCAAAAATTTCCTTGAGGAAGAATTCGAAGGCATTTCCGATAAGGCAATTAAAAATGATTTTTTCTTTTGCATTAAATTTTGTTATTAATCAAATTTTATTAGCACCATGTATAACCTTAGTATTGTGAAACAAGTGATAAACAAATGAATTCTTTAGCATTTAAATTCATAACATTTTATATTATTTTCAAGTTACTTATATTTTATTCCAAAAAAATGTTTAGCAATCTAACCTTTAGAAATCCCTACAAAAGTTTTTAATTAAAATTTTATTTAAGCGTTCATTGTATTTTACATCTTAATTTTAAATAAATCAAATTAATCAATTCTTCTAATAGAAATTAAGTGCCTAACTAGTAGAAGAAAAAAAAAGTATATTAAATTAGATATTCAGTGATCATACAAATTAAATGTTTGCTTTTATATTTAAACACTTAATTACTTCATGAAATTAATTATAATTTAATTTTTTATTAGAAAAAATAATTTCTCATTGAAATACCAATTAGGTATTTTAAACATTTTTTTTTTAAATCTATCCAAAATTTCAATTATTTTTATAAATATAAAAATTCTTTTCCAAAATTCAATTACTTAAAAAAAATTTAACAAAATGCCTGTCATAATTTCAATTATCTTTATAAATAATAAAATTCTTCTCCAAAATTAATTTATTTTCAAAAATAATGAAATTCTTCGCAAAAATTCAATTACATTCAAATTTTTTTTTTATTCTCAAAATTTCAATTATCTTTATAAATATCAAAATTCTTCTTCAAAATTTAATTACTTTTAAACAATAAATAAAATCTGTTAAAAATTTCAATTATCTTTATAAATAATGAAATTCTTCTCTGTAATTCAATTATTTTCAAAGAATTTTAACAAAATTCTTATCAGAATTTCAATTATTTATTTATTTATTTATTTCTGTACATTTGTAATTATCTTTATAAATAATAAAATTCACCCTAGTAATTCAATTAGTTTCAAAAAATTTTTTTAATTTCTCGTCAAAATTATCATTATCTTCATAAATAATAAAATTCATCATGAAAATTTAATTATTTTGAAAAGTCCTGATAAAATTCTTTGTAAAATTCAATTATCTTAAAAAATTTGAAAATTCATCTCAAAAATTCAATTATTTTTCAAATTTTTTTTAAATTCTCCCCACAATTTCAACTAGTTTTAAAAATATCAAAATTCTTATTCAAAATTAAATTACTTTTAAACATTTTTTAAAAAAATATGTTCAAAAATTTAATTATCTTTATAAATAATAAAATTCATCGTCGAAATTCATTTATTTTCAAAAGTAATAAAATTCTTCGCAGAAATTCAATTATTTTCAATTTTTTTTTTGGAATTTCTCGTCAAAATTATCATTATCTTCATAATTAATAAAATTCATCATAGAAATCTAATTATTTTCAAAAGTCCTGATAAAATTCTTTGCAAAATTCAATTATCTTGAAAAATTTGAAAATTCATCGCAAAAATTTAATTATTTTTAAATTTTTTTAAATTCTCCCCACAATTTCAACTATTTTTAAAAATATCAAAATTCCTCTTCAAAATTCAATTACTTTTAAACATTTAAAAAAAAATCTGTTCAAAATTTCAATTATCCTTATAAATAATAAAATTCTTCTTTGAAATTCAATTATTTGCAAAGAATTTTAATAAAATTCTTGTCAGAATTTCAATTATCTTTATAAATAAAAAAAATTCATCATAAAAATTCAATTATTTTCAAATTCTTTTTTTTTATAAAATCTTATAATATAAAATAATGATTTTATCACTCGGTCATCTTTAATTATTATAAAACATGAAGACATCGATTGATCCGAGTCGAAGACATGTCTTCATGTTTTATAACAATTTTTTATAAGTAGTTTAATTTCAAAAAGGTTTGAACTTGAATCTTTTGAAGAATTTTAATTCTTATGGAAAAATAATAATTAAATATTGATTTAAAAAAGAAGTTATTGATGTTTTTTTGAAAAATTTGAAAGAAATCTTGAAATAAACTTAACAGAACATTTTTTTATACGAAAACTTTTTCCTTTAACTTTAATTTTCTGAAAAATTTAAAAATTTTAGTCGCATTTTACTAAAAAATATCTTGAAAAAGTCGATTAGTCGCATCTTTTCACAAAAAAGTCACTTTTTTTTTAGAAAAGTCGAAAAAATCGCACAATCCGAGCCCTGCACTAATTTTCCCAAAAACTCGACGTGCTGGAGCATTTTTCTTTTTAGATTCTTAATCAACGTGAAAAAATCTATCGAAAGTGACTAAAATAATTATTGAAGGGTCAGAAAAAAAATTAATTTTTGTCGGACACTGTAATTTAATCAATAACCAACAATTAAAATTAATTAATTCAAAACAACAACGCTTCGATAAAGAATCTAAAAATATCCGCGTCTCTCGGTGTTATATAGAATTGAAATAAATTGCTAATGAAATAAGTGTTAAATTACAGGGATATATAAATTGAGTGCTAATTCTCGAAACAAGAAAGCAATTGGTTTTTATTACCTATATATATATTTAATATATAATTTTGTTTTGAAATTGTGATTGATTAAGGTGGTATGTGGCGCAAAAGAGAGAAAGACTTGAGGGGGTCTCGAGGGTAGCTTTGATCGCAAAAGAAGCTTCAATGGCAGCAGCAATTACTGTACTAATAACTACCCATGCTCTTTCCTATATACGTGCTACTCCTACGTAATTATCAACCTTGCTTAGATTATAGGAGGTAACCCTCTAATATTTACTGTGTATCTATATAATTAAACAAAAACTTTTAATACTGTACCTACCCATCCTGTATACATAACTTTGCTTCACCAAAATTTTCCTAATTGACATTGAATTCCGCCAGTTTCAGGCAAACAAATGCTTATTCTCACTTGCAACTTGCTTCTTATCTACATTATAATTATATTATTTGTACATATTGTCTAAAAATTACTAAATACTGTAAATTATATTTCTAAATCTGAATTAGTAGAAAGTTACTAAGGAAAATGACGAAAAGTCTCCCACCAAATAATTCTGTAATTTAGTAATCATGTAACATAAATTTCTCTTGACATAAAAATCATTTAACGTAAATTTCTTTTGCCAAAAAATTCATTTAACGTAAATTTCTTTTCACAAAAAATCGCATTTAACACAAATTTCTTTTTACAAAAAATTCACGTAACGTGAATATTAATTGCTACAAAATGTATTTCACATAAAATTCATTTGACAACAATAATTAAATTTGGCATAAAAGTCATTTTATGCCAAAATTGAATTGAATTGAATGCATCCATTTGACACACAATTCATTTGACATAAATATCACTTTACATAAAATTCACCAAACAAGAAGTTCATTTGACATTAATTCCATTTAACATAATTCTCATTTGACATAAATTAGTTACTTTTAAAAGTCGTGTCGATATTTTTATGTAAAATGTAATTATGTGTAAAATGAATTTCAAGTCAAATGAGAATTTTGTTGAATGACATTTATGTCAAATGACAGTTGTGTCAAATAAAAATTATGTTAAATATCTTTTATGTTAAATGAACTTTATGAAATGGAGAATTACATTAAATGACATTTATATCAAATGAAATTTATGTCAGGTGTATTTTATGTTAAATGATATTTATGCCAAAAAGAAGTTTAGAACAAAATAAAATTTATATCAAATGTATATTATGTCAAATGAAATATGTTAAATAAATTTGACATCAAATAAATTTTCTGTTAAATGAAACTTGTGTCAATTAAATGTCAAGTGATTTTCATGTGAAATAAAAGTCAAATCAATTGTATTTTTTAGTTTAAAAGGAAAGTATGTTAATTGATTTTTTATAAAATCAAATATATTTTATAAAATCAAGTAAAATATATGTTGCGTTTTGGTAAATAATATATATTTGACAGAAATTGAAATATTTTTGAAAATTTTAATAAAATTCTTTTAGCAATTGATCACTCATTTTTATAAGTAATAAAATTCCTCGCAGAAGTTTTTAAAAAATCTTAAAAATTTCATTTCAATTCCTGGAAAAAATCAATTCTTTAAAAAATGGTTCTTTAAAATACTTTAGAAAAATTTAATTATTTACAAAAATAATAGAACTTTTCACAAGAATTCAATTATTTTCGAATACGTCAATAAAAAATTGTTTGTAAGAAATCAATTATTTCAAATTTTACTGAAATTTTTTTGCAATAATTCAATTTAGTCTTTTAGATTTTTATAAAATTCATCCCAAGAAATTCAATTATTTACATAAAAAATTCTTCGAAAGAATTCAATTATTTAAAGAATAATAAAAGTACTTCCCAAAATTCAATTATTTCCATAAATAAAAAAAAGTCATCGCAGAAATTCAATTACTTTTAAGTTTTAATACATTTTTTGATCAAATTTTTGTTGAAAAATGGAAATATTCTTAAAAATACGATTAAAATTCGTCAAAATAATTCAATTTTTTGAAAATTCGTTCATAAAATTCTTTATAAGAATTAAATTTTTAAAAAATTGTTTATTTAATAAGAAAAAATTGTATTTAAATAATTGAATTCTCATAGAACCTTCTAATAAAAATTGATTTCAAAATCAGTTTTAGTTGAAATTTTAGACAATAATTGAATATAAAATTAATTTTGAAAAAGTTACAGTAACAATATTTTTTTAAATATAATGATTTTATTACTCGACTATCGTTAATTAATTATTATAAGATGTTTAATTTACAAAAAAGTTTGTATTAATAAAATTTTTGAAAATCTTAATTCCTATGGAAAAATAGTAATATAGAAATATTTATTTAAAAAAGTAATTATTGATGTTTTCGAATAATTTTATAATAAAAAAAATTCGTAAACAAATGTAACACAACATTTTTTTTAGTATTCTTTCCTCTATTTTCTAAGAATTCAATTTTAATTTTACTTTCAAGTAGATATTTTACACATTTTTTTCTTCATTTTTCAAAAACTTTGAAAATTATTAACAACTATTGTAATTAAAAAAATATTGTTATTGAAAAATAAGAATCATGCCTATAAAATGGGTATTTATTTTCTTAATGAATCGTAATTTTTTGACAATTAACAATTTTCAGTTATTTTATAATTATAAAAAGTAAAAAACAATTGTCATGATTTAAATCAGTCAATTCGCTTGAAACTTGAATTTGATCAGTTTTAGAAAATTTTCGCCATTTTGAATTTTGAAAAAATTTAGATTTTAATTAATTTAATTTGTAATTATTATTATTAATTATTAATTTTAATTTTTTTAATTTTAAGATTTAGATACGTGAGAATTTTTTTGTAGAAATTTTAATTTTGCCTCGAACAAAGAATGTAATTGAAATGGAGAAAAGTAAAAAAAAAACGCTTTTAGTGAATTTCGTGCTATAATTAGAAAAAAAAACATTCGAAAATCCCAGAATTTTATACATATTATTTTTTTCCCTACGGAAACAAGTGTTTTCCAATACGCGAATGAAATCTGTGAATATTAATTCTCTAATTTACCGTACATAGATTATATATACATACTGTAATTAAAAATCAATTAAATGCAGTCACAAGTTCGTCTCGAATTTTCCAGACTATAAACCAAGAACTAGACTTCAGCGGTGTGTGTGTGTGTTGTAGATTTATTGTCCTTTCATTCATAAGGACAAAACTAAAGCAACTTCTTTCACACTCTTTCCACGTAGAAAGCTTTAGACACGGTTCGACGCTTTTAGATTTAATATATAAGACTAAGTAATGAAAATAAAATTTATTTCACACTTTCGTTTTGATGGAAACTGTAAAATTCGACGATGATGATGATGATGATAATAATAACTGGACCTTATCAGAAAATATGACACAATTTTTTTTTCTCTATGAATAAAAAAAAAATTGTACTTTTAAATATTTGGGGAAAAAATTACTGTACCAATATTTTCTCTATTAATTTTTTCCTGCACCACAGGCAATATTCACAATTATTGAGTTTTTCACCGTCACGCGAGAAATAAAAAAATTTTTTCTTTCTTTCTATCGAATACCGTCAACTGGGGATATTTTGTGCTCTTCAAATTAAAATTTTTCATAATATTTATTATTTTTCGAAAAAATTAAGTATTTAAAAGAATGTTTATAAAATTCTTACGAAGAATTTAATTAATTTCAGAAATAAAACAATTGTTCACAGAAATTCAATTTTTAAAAGGAATTTAAGAAAAATATTTTTAATAATTCATTATTTTCATATTAATTTTTTTAGGGAATTCAATTATTTTTTGAAATTTTTTTTATAAAATTCTTTGCATCTATTTAATAATTTTCATAAATAATAAAATTCATCAAAGTATTGCAATCATTTTTAATACTGTTTTGCGGGAACTATTAAAAAAATACAGCAATTCTTAAAAATTTAATTTCAATTCTTCGAAAAAGCAATTATTTAAAAAAAATGTTTTTTTTAATTCTTTAAAAGAATTTAATTATTTTCCAATGTATTTTAATAATATTATTCGAAAGAAATCAATTATTTTAAATATAATTTTTCTTACATTTTTTAAAAAATAATTCAATTATTCTTTTAGATTTTAATAAAATTCTCCCCCAAGGAATTCAATATTATGTATACATAAATTATTCTTCGAAAGATTTTCAATTATTTTGAGGCTTTTTTTTATAAAATTCTTTGCAAATTTCAATTATTTACTTAAATAACAATACTTATCACAAAAAATCAATTATTTTTAAAAGCAATGAATTTCTTCTTGAAAATACAATTATTTTAAAAAATTTGAATAGAATCGTTTTCAAGAATTCAATTATTTTCATAAATAATGAAATACTATTCAGTATTTCAATTATTTTAATAAAATACCACACAGACATTTAATTATGGTCAAAAATTTTAATAGAATTCTTTGCAAAAATTAAATTATTTTTAAAAACTTTTCGCAATAAAATGATTTTCAATATCTACTATTTTCATAATTACTCCCGAAAATTGAATTATTTTGAGTCATTTTAGTAACATTTTTTTATAAAATTCAATTATTTTTTATAAATAATAACATTCATCACAAGAAGTCAAGTATTTTCAAAAGTATTAAATTTCTTCTTGGTAATTCAATAATTTTGAAAAATTCCAATGAAACCTTTAGCAAGAATTCTATTATTTTTATAAATAATAAAAAACTTTTTAAGAATTGAATTTTTTTTCATTAAATTTTAATAAAATATCACACAAAAATCCAATTATTGTGGAATTTGTTAATTGAATTCTCTATAAAATGTAATTATTTTTAAAAACTTTTCTAAATTCAATGATTTTTAATATTTTAAAAATAATTTGCAAACAGTATTCAATTATTTAAAAATTTAGTTGTAAAAATCTTCGTAAAATATAAATTTTTTTCATGGATAATATTAGTTTCTCAGGAATTTAATTTCATTAAATCTTAGATATTCGATTATTTAAATTAAAAATTGCTTAAAATTTGTCGAAAAAAATAAATTATTTAAGCAGTTTTATAAAATCCTTTGCAAGAATGAATTTAAGTATTTTTTTTTAATATTAGAATTCTTTGATAAATAATAAAATTCGTTGTAGGAATTCAATTTATAAGCAGAATAAGAAAGAAGTGAATATTTTTGATGAAAATTAGGAAATTGGGCGGAAAATAAAAAAGATAGAACGAAATTTTTGTCAGTTTCGTGAAGAGTCTAAAAACGATTTTTTTTTTGTTAAGTTTAATTTTTCCATAGCTACTTTTTTTTAGTTTGAAAGGCAATTTTTGATACATTTTTTTAAATTTATTATCGAGTGCGAAATCTGTATTTCCTAAATCTGGACCTGTGGAATAGAATGAAATAATGGGGAATTAGAATGAAAAAAGAAAGATTCTGTTTGCGAATGGGATGTGGATGAGAAAAAAAATCTACTGGACCATCGAAAGAAATTCTTTTCTAAACTGAAAAACGTGGTAGTTTCCCTGAAAAGCTGGCGAGAACGAGGTCGACGTATTGTCTCCCTAAGCTTCTAGAAAACCTATCGGAAACACTTCTTCCACCTACTCTCACTCGACTCTTAGCACGTCCCCTTTTTTTTCCCTCCTATCAACCATATTCCAATTCTTGATTCTGCAAGTGTCCCTCTTTTCTATCAAGAAGATTACATCTCACGAGTTACTTCCAAATATCCTTATTTATCTCTCGCACTCTATTGTTTATTCCAAACACTTGAAATAAAAATCATATTCCTATGTATATAGTCACAAAAAAAAATGCACTACATTAGTCAGACTTTTTTCTATTATTGAAATTTAATATTAAAAAATGAGCTGGAAAATATTACTTTCAGAATGTTTTAATAAAATTTTATTTTTATCAACTAATAGAAATTTTTTTTTAACAATTGAGCTCCAAATTTACAAAGTTACTAAGTGAATGTTATTTAAATTTGCTAATACTAGAAAAATTCTGCAAAATAAAAATTCTTTTGAGAAATTTCGAATATTTTCAATATCTAGTGATATTGAAAGTATTCGAAATTTATTTATTTTCAATGTCTACTATCATCATAAGATTTCTCAAAATAATTCAAGTGTTAAAAAAAAAATTTGATAAAATTCAATTATTTTCATAAATAATAAAAATTTCTGAAGAATTCCATTATTTTCATAAATAATAAAAAAAACCCGAAGAATTCAATTAAATTAGAACAGCACTTTTAAAAAAATCTTCGAAAAAATAAATTATTTTACAAAATTTGTATACAATTCTTCACAATGATTCAATTACTTATTCACAAATAATAACAGTTTTCATTGAAATTCAATTTTTAAAAAAAAATTTTTGATAAAATTCTAAGCAAAAATTAAATTATTTTCAAAAATATAAACCTGATGAAAGAATTTCAATTATTTTTAAATTAATAAAAAAAATTCCATTAGTTTCACAAATAAAATTTTTCACTAGACTTCAATTATGTAAAATAAATTTTTCATAGCATTTCTCTTATTATTTCGAAAAAATAAATTATTTAAAACAATGTTTATAAAATTTACAATAAGGAATTCAATTATTTTGAAAAATAACAAAATTTTTTACAGAAAATAAATTCTTTTTAAACATTTTAATGAAATTTTTCGGAATAATTCAATTATTTTTATAAATAAAAAACTTCTTCTCCGAAATTCAATTATTTTTATAAATTTCAAAAAAAAATTCCTAGCAACTATTTAATTATTTTCATAAATAATAACATTCATCGTAGGGTTTTAATTACTTTTAATTTTACAAAAATTTTCTTTAAACAATGTCATTATTCCTAAAAATATAATTAATTAGTTAATAAAATTTTTCTACAATACCTACTTTACGATAATTCAAATACTTTTACTTACAATAACAGTTTTCATAAAATATCAATTTTTTAAAAAATATTGTTTAAAAATTCTAAACAAGAATTGAATTATTTTCACAAATTATAAAACTCGTTAAAGAATTTCAATGTTTTAAAATCTTTTTTTAAATTAATTTATCGAAAAATTTAATTATTTTCTCCAAATAAGTTTTCCACAAGAATTCAATTATAAAAAATCAAATTCTTATAAAGTTTCTTATATTTCGAAAAAAATTAATTATTTACACAATGTTTATAAAATTCTTATAAAGAATTCAATTATTTTCAAAAGCAATAAAGTTTTTCGTCCAAATTCAATTCTTTTTTAACATTATTAAAAAATGTTTCGCAATAAATTAATTATTTTTGCAAATAATAAAATTCATCGAAGAATTGCAATTATTTTTAATATCATTTTATAGGAATTGCTTTAAAAAATGTAATTATTCTTATAAATTTAATTTCAATTCATCGACAAATCAATTATGAAAAAAAAAGTTTTTTTTTTAATTCTTTGAAAGAATTCAATTATTTTTAAATATTTCAATAAAATTGTTTGAAAGAAATCAATTATTTCAAATTTTACTTAAATTTTTTTTTAAATAGTTCAATTATTCATTTAAATATTAATAAAATTTTCCCTAAAAAATTCAATAATGTGCATAAATTATTCTTTAAAAGA
Source organism: Leptopilina myrica (nomen nudum) (assembly GCA_032872475.1). Taxonomy (NCBI): domain Eukaryota; kingdom Metazoa; phylum Arthropoda; class Insecta; order Hymenoptera; family Figitidae; genus Leptopilina; species Leptopilina myrica (nomen nudum). The sequence continues at coordinate 56,225,005 of CM065458.1, read as the reverse complement.
TTTCAATTATGTCGATCAATAACAAAATTACTTCCGAAAATTCAGTTATTTTGAGGCTTTTTTATAAAATTCTTCGCAAAATTCAATTATTTTCATAAATGACAATACTTATCACAAAAATTCAATTATTTTCATAAATAATGAAATACTATTCAAATTTTTAATTATTTTTATAAAATACCACACAGACATTTAATAATGGTCTTAAATTTAATAGAATTCTTTGTAAAATTTAATTATTTTTAAGAACTTTTCGCAGTTCAATATTTTTCAATATTTACTATTTTCAAACAATTGCCAAACAGAATTCAAGTATTTATAAATTCTTTGTAAAAATATTCGTTAGAATTTAATTATTTTTATGAATAATAACAATTTTTTTTAAAGGAAATCAATTATTTAAATTAGAATTTTGCATAAAATTAGTCGAAAGAAATCAATTAATTATTGAAAAATTGTCATAAAATTCTTTACAAGAATTAAATTATTTTTATACATTATTTTTATTCTTTGATGAATACAAACATTCGTTGCAGAAATTAAGTTTATTAGCAGCGTAAGATTAAAGTAATTATATTTTCGATGAAAATTAGGAAAATAGTCTTAAAAATAAAATATCGAATGGATTTTTTGACAGTTTTGTAAGTTTAAAACTTGTATTTTAATATTAAGTCACGTTGATAAGAAATGTAAATTTTCCATTGCAATAAAATGGGGTTTTTGATGATCAAAAAATTTGAAATTCATCAAACTTCAACCTTATAATACTATACAGTTGTCTTCTTGATTTTTCTAGATTTTAATCAATTGCAGTTTTTTAGTTTTTATTAACAAAAAAAAATTCGTAAAAAATTTCCATTTCTCTTATTGTTTTCAAGCGATCGCTTACAGTTGAAATTTTTTTTTTTATTAATGTAAAAAGTTTCATCAAGATTTAGGCTTAGAGCTTAGAGTTTATTACAAGTTTTCGCTTGTAGTTAAAAAAGGAAAATATTTTTTTTAAAACGATTAATTAAAGATAAGAATACTTTTGAAACCTATTGTTATTTAGATAAATAGTGACAAAATTGAGGGTTCAAATTAAGTGAAGGTAAAGGTATGCATTTTATGTTTATCTAAGAATTATAAATAAACAGACCTAGGTGACCTTTAAAAATTGATTGCACATCAAATTGCGAACATAATCTCAAAATTGCATTTATATAGGTTAACATTCAAAAATAATCAGTGTGAACTTAAGACATTAAATTTCTATGTTATAAATGGTAAAATTAATTATAACAGAAACGATATTGAATTATTTTAATCCAATAAAAGCTTCAATATAAAATTTTAATAAAATTTAATCTGAAGGCAATATATATATGTTTCAGTACATTATTAAAATCGAATTTCAGTTTTCCAGTTAATACAGAAACATTTAATTTAACAGATACTTTCATTGATATGCACGAAAAATGAGAGAACAGATTGATTATTCAATAGAGATTACTAACTGAAATTTGTTATTCTTATTTAAAGTGGCCGGAAAATATATACATAAAATTTAATTTAAATTATCCCGTACATTTTCTACATTTAGAATTTCAGGTAAGAAACTAATTCATTCGACACGAAACGAATGCATAATTACATAAACTCATTTGCTTTACAGACTTTTCTTTTATAGGAATAAAAAAAAATAGGAAAAAATGAAAAATTAATCCCTAACATTATTTGTCTCTAATGGCTCATTTGCAATGGAGATTTAATTTTTTTTTTCACTTTTCTTGAAAATATAATGACAATTATTAATGTACTTTTCTCAGGTGTTGGTTAAAAAAAAAACTTATATCTACTTGTGTCTAATTTACGATATAATTTTCTGACCACATTCTTTTTTTTGTACTAGATTGCGTGTAATGGATAATATGCAAATTTAGACAAAGGTGACTTTATCTAAAATATATTTTCCACTTACACCCAACGATATTAAGATTTCCTATCTCATTGTTAAAATCCTCTCGTGCATATGTATATACGGTTTTCCTTCAACGAATAACGATTTGTTCAATTTCCAAATGCAATTCATTTCACTTTCTTTAAAATAAGAGAAAAAATACTTTTATATTCAATTTGATACAAATTTTTTTTCACTGGATATTAAAAATTAATTTTACGTTTCTAACCGTTTACCCTTTAAATCCAAGTGGGACAAATGTGTCCCACTTACTAAAACCACTGTAACTTTTTTAAATATTAATATTTTTTAATCGGATTTGGCTTCATTTCTTCAGAGTCGGTCAAGGTACTAAAAACAATTAAAGTAAACTACAGAAAAAAATTTAATAGTAAAAAAATAATAAAAAGTTTAGGCAAATAGAAAAAATTGTTTTCAGAAAGTCGGTTAACTCAAGTGCAGATGCTAGTGTCGATAAATTTTTTTTAAAGCACACTATCCGAAGTGTATTGACCCAATGAATTATGGTCCCAATTTTGAAAAAATCGCAAAAATTTGAAGTTTTAACCCTTTTGTGCCTCCGGGACATTTATGTCCCACTTAGAAAAATTAACGTTATTCTTCTAAAAGTCAATCAATTAATTTGCGGTAAATTTCTTTCTATTCTGAGTGGACGCTGCTAGAATTAAAAAAATAATAAATTACCTAGAATGATTTTTATTATTTTATTATTATTATTATTATTATTATAAACAATAGGTAAAATATTTATAAGAAAAAAACGAAATCTGATTTTTCGAAATTTCTTCAAATTTTCTTAAAACTTTCTAAGTACTCAGGGGTAAAATGTAAATTAGTATCTTAATTCTATTAAAAGTTGAAAAAATTAATAATTTGTTTAAATAATTATAAAAATTATCAATTTTACTTTTTTATTAAAATTATCATTGCAAGCTACTTTCTTGTGTTTAGTTCAATTAAATAGGAAAAATGTTAAGATTTGCAAAAATTTGAAATTAAATTTTTTTTAAATAAACTTTAAGAAAAAGCAGTTAATTTATTTAAACAATTGTTACATATTTACAAAATAACCATTATTAATGCATTTAATTATTTCCTGTGTAAAATGTTGAAAAATGTAAAAAAAAATTCGAATTTTGTTGCTAATTGGTAAAACAAATTTACAATTAACGATAAAAAATTGTTTAAACAATTAAAAAATTTGTTAAATAATTACTAAATGTTTGTATGTTAATTACCCATTAAATTTCAGGAGCAGAACTCAAAAAAATATACTATAAATTAAATTTTTTCTTTTTTGTTCCTTTTTCCACATGTTAATTAATTAATTTTGTTGGGATTTTTTTTTTAAATGAAGTAAAATTCTTCTCTGAAATTAAATTATTTTTATATCTTCTATTATTTATTCATCAAAGAATTAAATTATTTTTAAAAATTTCAATGAAATTCTTTTGTAACAATTCAATTTTTTTCAAAATAATTTTAATGAAATTCTTCGTTGAAATTTTATTGATTTCGAAAATCTTTCAAAATTCAATTATTTTCAATGTTTGTTATTTTAATAAAATTTCACAAAAAAAATTCAATTATTAAAAACAAAATTTTATAGTAATTTATCTGCAGAATTCAATTATTTTCAAAAGTAATATTTTTTGCCACAATTTAATTCTGTTTTAAAATTTACAAAAATTCTTGTAAAAATGAGAAATTTTAAATTTTCATCTAAATTTTAAATTATCTTTGTAAATAATAAAATTTTTTTCCGAAATTCAATTGTTTTCAAAAATTTTAATAAAATTTTTGGCAGAATTTCAATTATTTTTAATATAGAAAATTGTCATCAAATTTTTTGAAAATTGAAATTATTAAAATTTTTTAAATTTGTCTTTTGACAATAAATATTGATTTAAAAATAAATTTCAGTTAAAATTTTAGACTTTAATTGAACATCGTATTAAAAAATATTTATTTATTAGAAAATTCTACGAGAATTTATTCATTTAACTCCAAAAATTAAACATTTTCATTTAATAATTCAACTATATCAACAAATTTTTAAATACTAATAATTGAATTCTTTTAAAAAATTTTAATAACATTTTTGAAAATAGTTGCATTTTTTGAGAAATTTGAAGAAAATTTTGTACATTAAAAATAATGGGAATTCTGACAAGAATTAAAAAAAATTTTGTTGAAAATGATTGAATTTCGGAGAAAAATTTTATTATTTATGAAGACAATTTAAATTTTGACGGGAATTTTTGTCAATTTTGAAACATAATTTGAATTATGAACCTTTGAAAATAATTGAATTCTTAAGACTAATTTTAATGAAATTTCTCTTTAAATGATTAAATTGTTTCGTGAAATTTTATTCAAATAGCAAACATTGAAAATAATTAAATTTTGAAATACTTTTGAAATTAACAAAATTTCTACGAAGAATTTATGAAAATTCTTTTTAAAAAACTTTAATTGTCACATAAGATTTTCATTTGAATTTTGGAAAATAATTTAATTCCATGAAGAATGAATGAAAGAAATAATTAAATTTTTGAAAATCTTAATTTCTATAGGAAAAATAATTATGATAAAATATTTATTAAAAAAAATTGATGTTCATCAATAATTTTCTAATTAACAATAAATTTAAAAAACCTGGAAATATTACGTTCTGTAACCTTGAAAACCTGAAAAAAAGGAATTTGAAGAGTGTAGAAGCGTGACAACCCTGATTTCATTAAAAGTAATTTATTGTTTATAAAAATAAGCGTAAAGACAATTTTTCTTTTCAATAGGAAGATAATAATTTCCTAAATAAAGTTTTTTTTTGTGTAAAGTTCATAATTAAATCATTTCACCAGTTATTCAGATTAAAATTTTTAATTCAGTTAAAAATGTAAAATTTGTAATTTCATTGAATAAATAAAAGAACGTGAAAAAAATAATAAATTTTCTATAAATATTACCAGAACTTATTTTCAATCGATGTTTTCAATAATTTAATTTAAAAACTCGATTGATTGGAAAAAAAAAAGTTTTTTAAATTATAAAAAAATATTCGATATATTGAATACAAATATATACAAAGTGGAATTTTTTTCACCTTTTTTTTTTTTTGCAGGTCTACGGAAAGTATATCCATATTATTTTACTTTCACAACATTCACGAAGGGTCGATGGGTGGGCGAAAAAATTCTTGAGGTTTTTGCGAGGGAATTCAGAGCACATCCGGCTGAAGAATATGAGAGATGCATTCGAGCTGGTACCTTGACTGTCAACTATCAAAAGGTCGATGTCGACTACAGATTAAGACACAATGACCTTTTAGCGAACGTAGTGCATAGGTGAGTCGAATTCTTTTCTCTTCTATTTTTTTTTCTCCTCCTAAACGTTTGTCAATTATTTAAGAGAGAGAGAGACTTTCAATTCTATTTGTATACAGAGAGTGTATTACATATTTTTTATTTGTTACCTATAATGTAGATTTTTAGGAAAATTTTTTTTAATTTACAAACAAAAACAAATTTTCCATTGTTAACCACTTTAATTATATTTATATTTTTTTTATTTTTTAATACGAACATTTTTTTAATATTTTACATTTTTCCCTTTTTGTTCTCTTCCAAATCTTTTTGTCAATTTTCCAAAAGTTTTTTCATTTTCGTCAAGTCTTTTTTATTTTTAGAAAATGATATTTTGATTCAAAAGTTTTTTTTTGACGAAAATTTTTGTTATTTTTAAGGAGAAATTTCTTTTTTTCACTTTTAAAAAATTTTTCCCTTTGGAAGAATTCTTTTCTTTATTTTAACTTTAGAAATCGTATAGTTTACTTAACAACTTGGTTGCTCAGAAAGTGAAATAAATGAAAATTCATTATTTAATATATAATATAATCCAAAATGTCGGTTGGCATTTTCAAAACTTCATCGAATTCACTCAAAACTAGTTACTCGGGGTTTAATTGAAGTAATTTTGAAATTTAACTAAATCTGTCTGAATTCTGTTAGACAAAAGTTTATTGAGTCTCGTGTTCTGATTTTGATCTCAAATTCATTAAATTGAAAAAAAAAATGAAAAATGTTTTCAATATAGGGAAAAATATTTTTAAAATTGATCAGTGTATATGAAAAATTGTCACTGAAAATTTGTATTTATTATCATTGAAAAAGATTTTTCTAATCGACAATCACAAAAACAATCGAGTAATTTTATATTTTATGGTTTTTTTTTGAAAAATTTCGTCGCCATTTTGAACTTCAAAAAACTGACATCGATTTCGTAATCAGCTACCCAAAAAACCCCGAATAACAAAATTTTGAATAAATCCAACGATTTTTGGCAAATTTCCACCATATTGGTTCCGCCATTTTGGATTTTAAGAAACTGATTTCAGTGACTTTGTTAAATAGCTAGTTTATATTTTTTCCACTTATTTAAGAATCGTTTAGTAACGATAATTATTTATTTAGCAATTATCGGTTTTTGACACTATAAAAAAATAAACTTCTACTATAGTAACAAGTTTTTTTTTCTGCAGGAAAAAAAACATTTGTATTATTTTATCTTTAAGAAAACATCTTCTCTGAAATAATTTCGCAACTTTTGAAAAATCTTGCAATTGCAACTTGTATTGTAATAGAAATATTTATGCAAATTGTGGTAATTTTTTTTTTCTTTTTTTTTTTATTCTATATTTATTTTAATTGAGTTTGTATTTTCCCCTTGTGAAGAGACGAAAGGTGAAAGAACATCGTGAGGAGAAATAATTAAATGTTGATTCTCCGGTAGGTCTAGGTCGACCTGTCTATCGCACAGAGCAAGCTTACACTGAATAGAACCACACAGTATCCTTGGCATGGATTAAATTCTGATAAAAAAAAATTTATATCGTCTCACCGCTTTCATACACGTCACTCAACGAGACGCTCAATTTTCAATGTATACCATTGCACCAAAAAAAAATAGAAATTTTGATTAAAGAGAGAATAAAAAAACGAGTGAAAGTTCTGAAAAAAAAGTTATTCTTCAAATTCTTAAGAAATAAAAGCTCCATAAAAAAATAATAAATAAAAAAAATAAATAAATAAATAACAAATAAAAAAAAATAAAATAAAAAAAAATAAATAAATAAAAAAAATTTTTTAAAAAATAAAAAATAAATAAATAAGAAAATAAAATAAAAAAATAAATAAAAGAAATAAACAAATGAATAAACAAATAAATAGAAAAATAAATAAAATAATAAATAAACAAATAAATAAATGAATAAAAAACTAAATAAAACAAATAAATAAATAAATAAACGAAAAAATATAAAAATAAATATAAAAAATAAATAAAAAATTAATAACAAATTATAATTAAAAAATAATAACAAGGATACGTGCAGAAAATTAATCTAACATTTACCATTTTTTCCCCTTCATTTTAGTTTTCGTTCATTATTGAAATGCATATTAAATATTTAATCGTTATTTTATCTACAAAAAATAAATTCTCCTTCTGCGTCTCCGATGAATATTGAAAATTAATTTTCAGCACGAAATTCAAAGACTATTGAGTCGATATTTAATTATCACAGTAATTAATAATTAAAACTTTGATTTTTTAATTTCATTTCTCTTAATTAATTCTTTATTCATAATTAAACTATTTTTAAATTTAATTCCATCACTTATCTCGAAGTTTTAAAGAGCGGTTACAGCTGTATTTTTTTTTTAAATATTTAAAATGATTTTTAAATATTCCACAAAATTGATATTTCAGTAGGGTAATTTTTTATGACGAATTCAGTGGACATAAAAAATAAAATCGATCAGAAAATAATTTTTAATTTGTTAAAAATTAGTCGATTTTAAAATCCATTGGTAATTTATTGTAGAAAATATGTTTTTGAATGCCTAACAAATTTGAGAAATGAAAAAATTGATTTTTACAATTTTTTTTTAAATAAAACTGTTCTTAGACTGAAAATGAAAAAAATACTTTTATCATTCAATTTTTGAATTTAGAAATTCATTTGTTTATTTTTTATCCCAGAAAAATTATGATCTGAAATTAGTTATTAGAAAAATAAACAAATGAATTTTCAAATAAAAAATTGTATAATAATAGTGTTTTTTTTACTACTTTCAGCCTAAAAAGAAAGTTTGATTTTACAAATTAATTGCTTAAAAAATTGTAAAAATCATTTTTTTAAATTTAGCAATTTTTCTATTGATTCAAAAACATATTTTCTACAAAATTACGCATAGAGTTTAAAACCTATTAATTTTTAAAGAAAATAGAATATTCAAAAGTGTCGAAATATTTTCCAATCGAATTTATTTTTGTGACAATTATTGAATTCTTCCCAAAATATTAATATAGAAAAACAATTTTATTTTCCACAATTTTTCAAGTTGTATTTTGTTTATAAAATTGTTATAAACAAATTATGCTGGAAATAGGATGTTTCATGGCAAACGTAAAAATATTGATTTTAAGTAAAATTAATATTTAACGATTGCATTCATGGGAAAATTGAAAAAATATACCTGTTTTTTAGTTTTTAATTTCCAATTGTTTAAACAAATTAATAATAATTAAAAAAAAATTTCAAATTGTTAACGCTATTTAATTGTATGTGAAATATTAAAATGTTTTGTATAAGTCACTTTTTTCTCCAATTCATATTATTTGTTTATAAAAATTGTCATAAACAAATTATATAATAAATTATTTGATTTTCGAAATTTTCATGAATTTGTTTAAGCAATATTGTTCTTAAACAAAGGGGAAAAAAATAGAATCCTTAATTTTACTTAAAATCAATTTGTTTATTCTTGACATGAAACACCGTCTATCGAGGATAATTTGTTTATAACAATTTTAGAAACAAAATACGATTTGCAGATAAATATGACGCAAAAAAAAAACATTCTTATTTTTTCACATAGAATTGATTAGCGTTGACAGTTTAAAAAAATTTTTTTAATTGTTATTAATTTGTTTAAATTTAAACAATTGGAAATTAAAAAGAAAAAAACAGGTATTTTTTTTTTACATGCAACTCACTATTTACGTCTCGTATATTACCCTCGCATTTCATGAGTAATTTACGAGATTAATCTCCCCAGAAAACATATGAAAAAATATTACATTATATTCTGGATCAACATTGTATTTCATAATTGCAACTGTTTCTCTCTCTCTCTATAATTATATGTAGAGAGAGAAAATTTTATTTATTTTATTTTTTTTTTTATTATAAATACTGTTTTGAATATGTAGTTCAATTTCATTTAATGATCATTTCTCGAATCAGTTTCAATTGGGTTTTAAAAAGTTCAAAATTTGCAGAATGATATATATATATATGATATTCGTATTTCCAAAAAAAGGAAAATTAATTGTGTTCCTTTCATTTCCATATTTGCATTTTATGTGGCGCGGTTGTGTTGATTTTACTCTCTTAGATAAACGAGGTGCGCATTTTTTTTTATAATTGCCATTATTGCGTGTATGAGAGAAAAAACAATTTCATTTTTATTACATTAAAAATGAATTTGCAATTTGGGGGGAAAAAACAGTGAGAAGCTTTAAAACATTTTATTTCCTTTTTCAGTTTAAATAAAGCATTTTAATTATGGACACTTAACTTTATTTTGGTATATTTATGCTTGAAATTTTTAATTTTGCTTTCTATCTCTCTCACTCTTCATTTTTTAAATTTTTACCTTTTTCACATTTTCAAATTTACTAAATATATTAGTGAATAGTATTACATATATAATTTCTTTAATTTAGTAACTAATTTACCTTTTAATTCAATTCTCAAGTAGGTAAATAAATAACAATTCTTTTTTTATTAATTGAAAAAAAAATGTTCTAAAAAATATAATAATATTTCTATTATCGAATTTTTTATTGCAGAATCCATGTAAATTCCAAGGGTCACTTACGAGAGATTTTTCTATACATCAGAGTTAAATGAAAAATTCTTTTCACTCGAGTACATTTTTTTTGCTAATTATTTCTAATATTTGAATAAAATTTTAAATGAATATATTTCAAAAAAATAAATAACTTTTAGTGATGAAAAAAGTATAAAATAATTTTTTCTTTATATTTCTTTTTGCGAAAAAATTTAACAAAATTAAATTTTTAAAAAATAATTGATCCCAACACAATTTAGTGGTTAATTTTACGCTCGTATAATGAACCTTATTTTCAAATAATAAATTTTTCACCTCTTTTTTTTAATACCGTGAACTTTAAATTCATCACATAAAATAAAAGTTTTTCAACTCGAGTTTTTTAACGGGAAGGAAAAAAACGTATAATTGAAAGCTTTTAAACATCAAAGCTTTTTTTAAATACTTTGAAGTTTATTTTTTCAAAGGGCTAGTTGACTCAAATCTGATCATTTACGCTTTGATTAATGACTTTTTTTTCTTCATCACATCCCTTACTATAACAATTTGCTTCTTATTCAAAAAAAAAAAAAAAATCAAACAATTATTCACAAGATTATAAAAGTTTAATGAAATATTTTCCCTTTTATGCAGAAACAATTTCCGGAAAAGTGTTTATACCATATATAGGGAAAAAGAGATTAAAAAAACTAAATTGAAAAATTAATTTCGTTTAAAAAATAAATGAATTTGTCAGTTCAGTGAAAGAGGGAGAAAAAGAAGAGTGAAGAGAGATAAACAGAGAGAGGGAAATGAGATAATGATGTAGATTTAAAAAGAAAGGCAAAATTATATCTCTGCAATATAGAATTTAAAAAGGAACAAAAAATGAGTCTCCTATAAATTTGGTGAACTGCTTTTCTTCTTCGTTTAGAGTGTCTCATTTTCGTTTTCTGTTTATCTTGAATTAATTCTTTGAAAACTCGCTCTTCGCTATTTATTCGTTATATCGAGTGGAAGATTCGGTTAACTTGTAGTCTTGAAGTACTTGGTGTAATCTCGTCGGCCTTTACTTGCTCTTGAAAGCAACTTCATCCAACCTTATATACTGCAAAGCAAGACTGCTATCGGACCAGTCACGTATTTCCAAATCAATCGTGCCAACCAAAGCGTTCAGCTTTATTGAATTATACCCACTCCATGAATTTCCCTCTTGCATCACTATATCTTTCATGGATTTAATTTCGAAAATTTATTTCGGTAACAAGTGATGTGTGTGTGTGAGGCTTCAAACACTTTTTCCAAACTTTACGCCTTTCTTCATCTACTACTCCTTTCTTTAAACTTTAGCATTAAGGAAAAAATTGACAAACAATCGGATCAAAAGTTATATTAGTCCCATGTCATAAATTTCAATTTCACATTAAATTTTTAAATTCTTTTCGGTAGAAGCCTGAGAAATTTAATTTTCTACATTTTGAACAATTTAAAGTTATATTCGAATAAAAATTGTACTTTTCTGTCAACAATAAATGATTTACACTACCGGTCAAAATTGAAAGAGACCACCCATTTTCAGATGATTGAAAAAAACATTTTAAAACAAAAATTGTATGGAACCTAAAATTTTTTTATTTTTATTTTTTGAAAGATGTTAAAATTTTAAAGAGAACCAGATGTTTTAGAAGTCATTTGGCCAATATTTAATTTAGATATTTTTAAAAAATCGTCATTTTCAATGTTTTACAAAAATTTGAATAACTTCTAAAATAATGTACGCTTTTTAATGATCTTAGGCTTATTTTAAAGGTCATTTGTTACACTATAAGACTTACTTATAGGCATTAACGTGTAATTTTTTTCTTAAAAAATGCAGGCCGTCAAACTTGGACCAAAAAAATTCAAAAAATTTGGAACAATTTTTCTGTACTAAAAACTATTCTAAAAAATATTTAAAACATCATATGGTGTAGATTTTTCAAGAAAATTTAATAAAAAAATACGTTTGAATTTTAAAAATTATATTTCTGTTAATAAGTAAGTTCCAAATTTTTTGAATTTTTTTGGTCCAAGTTTGACGGTCTGCATTTTTTAAGAAAAAAATTACACGTTAATGCCTATAAGTAATTCTTATAGTGTAACAAATGACCTTTAAAATAAGCCTAAGATCATTAAAAAGCGTTCATTATTTTAGAAGTTATTCAAATTTTTATAAATCATTGAAAATGACGATTTTTTAAAAATATCTAAATTAAATATTGGCCAAATGACTTCTAAAACATCTTGTTCTCTTTAAAATTTTAACATCTTTCAAAAAATAAAAATTAAAAACATTTTAGGTTCCATACAATTTTTGTTTTAAAATGTTTTTCAATCATCTGAAAATGGGTGGTCTCTCAATTTTGACCGGTAGTGTATAACAAATGTTTCTGGTTGACAAAATTGTAATTTTTATTCAAATGCAACTTTCAATCGTTTTTAATGTTTGATATTAAATTGTTCGCCTTCCCACCAAAACGAATTTAAAATTTAATTTGTCTATTTCTTTCCAATTACGAAATTACAACATTGGACTAACTTTTGTTTTGACTGTACGTCAGATTCTTTCTTAAACTTTCCCTGGTCTTTCATAAAAGGAAGCACCGACTTTATTTTTACCTATTTAAAATTAAGTTACTAAATAAACGATATATTTATTTCTTTTAACGGATTTTATAAAATAATTTTTTTTATGCATCATTTTTAAAATAAAAACATAGAAGATGGTCCAAAAAAATATTCAGGGTTCGAACCAGTGTGAAAGCATTTAAAAATATGGAATTTACGAATAAATAATGAAAAATGTATATTAGAAAATAAAAACTTCAAAAAAGTTTAAATTCTGTAGATTTAATTTGGCAAAATTAATTCTACAGAATTGTTAATTAAAATTTTGAAAAATTAAAATTTTCAACGATTTTAATTGGAAACTATTTGCAAAATTCAATTATTGCTAAAAATTGCAATTATAAGTGTAACTTCCTCAAAATTCAATTATTATCTAAAACTTTAACTGAAATTAATTTTTAAATCAATTTTTATTAGAAAATTCTACGAGAATTCAATTATTTAAATACAAACATTAGTAATTTATTGAATAATTGAATTTTTCTCAAAAAATTGAATTTTAATGAAGAATTTAAAAAGAAAAAGTTTCTGAATATTGAATTATTCTTTTGACGAATTGTAATAAAATTTTTAAGAATAATAATCATTTTCAGAGGAATTTTCATCGAAGAATTCGATTAAAAAATTGTATTGAAAATTATTAAAATTCTGCAATAAGTTTTAATATTTATTAAAGTGATTGAATGTATAAAAGAATGTTATTCCTTATGAAAATAATTAGAATTGAATCTTCGTAAATATTTGTATTACTTATTAAATTTATTAAATTGAGGCAAGTTTTTTAAAATAATTGAATTTTTGGCGAGAGTTTTATCAGAAATTTTTTAAAATACTTGAATTGGTAAGAAGAATTTTATTAAAATTTATAAAAATAATTGAATTCTTGCACCGAATTTTATTAAAATTTTAAAAAATAATTGAATTCTTTCAAAGAACTTTATTCATTGTTTTAAATTGAATTTCAAAGACTTGCGTTTGCAATTTTTATAAATAGACCAAATTCAAAATGTTTCAATTTGAAATTTTATAAAATTTCCATTTTCAATTAATTTTATTAGAAATTTAAAAAAACGTAGATTTTTGAAAAATTTTTAATAATTTAAATTCTACTGAAATTAAGAAAAATCTTTTAATATAAATTTAATTAAATATTAAAAATAATGGATTTGTAGAAGAATTTTAGTAAATAACAATAACAAAAATTTTAATTTGAAGAATTTACAATTAATTGTTGCAAAAATTCAATTATTTTCAAAATTGCTAAAAATCATCGTAAAAAGTCAACTATGCTGGAAAATGATAAAAAATGTTGTTCAAAATTTCAATTATCTTTATAAATAAAAAAATTCTTCTCTGAAATTCAATTATTATCAAAAACTTTCCTCCATTGTATGATTTTTAATATCTACTATTTTAATAATGTTTTACCAAAGATTTCAATTATTAAAATAAAATTTTGGATTAATTATTTCTTAAAAATTGTTTAATGTATAATTTTGCTTAAATATTTCAAAATAAAATTCCTCTAAAAATGTGATTATTTATACGAAAATAATTGTACTCCTAAAAAGAATTTTATTATTTACGAAAATAATTGAATCCCAGTAAAAATTTTTTATTATTTATTTAAACATTTAATTATTTCGAAACGTTTATTAAAAAAAATTGTAAATCATTGAATTCTTTCAAAGAATTTTATTAAAAAATTTTATAATATTTAAATTTCTTAAAATCTTTCTTTAAATTCAAATAATTGAATTTTTTGTATAAATTTTCTTAACATTTTTGTCGATTCTAATTAAATTATTTTGAAGAATTGATTTTTATTTATTTTTTTTTTAATAATTAATGGAGTTTTTTCAATATGTTTAATAAAAAATTTTTTAAGTAACTTAATTTTATATGAACAATTTCTTTCAAGTTTTTACAATAATATTCTTTCTAAATAATTGAAATTAAACATTTAATTCTTGAATTTTATTATAATTTTTAGACAATAATTGCATTCGTTCGAAAAATTTCTTTAATTTATTGTATACAGTCGAAATTGTTAAAAAATTGTATTGAAAATAATTGAATTCCGGAGAAGAATTTTATTATTTATGAAAAGAAATTTAATTTTTACGATGAATATTACTACTTATAAAAATAAATGAATTTCGAAGAAGAATTAAAAATTTACGGACCCTTAGAGGATTTACGGAACTAGTTCGAGCCGTGAATGTTTAATTTTAATTTTTGAAAAGGTTAAGAATTTTTTTTTCTCTCCACCTATTGCATATTATTACAAATTCATGCAAGAAATTGTTTAAAATTGTAAAATATACCTGGAAAAAAATTTACGTTGAAAAGTATTTAAAACCGTAACAGAAAATAGATTTTTAATATTCCAATTTTTAAATTTAGCCGAAATTTCAAAAGTCCTGAACCAATTTTTATGCATTAATTCTAAAAAGCTTAGTTTAGCGAATTTTTAATAGTAAATCCATAAAAACTGATGCATCAAATTGGAAAAAATTAAAGATTCAGAATTTTCTAAATTTCGGCTAAACTTTAAGTTTTGAATATTAAAAATCGTTTTTCCGTGACAGTTTTTAATATTTTTCAACGCCAATTTTTTTCCATGCACATTTTTCAATTCTAAACAACTTCTCGCTAATAGATTTGCAATAATATGCAACAGGTGAAAAGATATAAAATTTAGAAATTAAAATTAAACATTTTTTACCATCTTAGACGTTTTAAGGTTTTTTTTTAGATTCATTAATGATCTCAATTTGATTATCTTATTTTTCTACCTTAGTTTTCTACCTGTGAATTAATAAAGAGAAACTTAAATATATTTTCTCGAACGAAAGAAGATTCGAACTAAATTTTATAACGATTAAAAACGTTTAAAATATAGAGCACTTCTATTTTAACGTTCACCTTCTTTTTCTCTCAGAAATGAATTGTATCCTATTCAATGTTAAATTGACGGATTTTCAGATACGGAAACATTAGCTGTCAAAGCTATCGTTTACTTATTAAGAAATCGATATGCCACTGACAAGCATACAAATGATATTTCCCTTCTGTTTTTTCTCATTTTTTTTCTTTCATTTGAAATTGGAGGACGGAAAAACTCTTTGTTTACAGAAACCTGATACGAATTGTAGAAACAAATCTCAGTCGTTTTATTTTATACTCTATTAAAATGCGAAATTGTTTATTTCGTATGCAACTGCTGGCTAATTTTTTTCTCTATCTAAAAAAACTGAAGGATCGTAATAGCGGGGAAAATTGAATTCTTTATATTGCGAAAATAATAATATATAAAATTATTCCTTTTTAAATATTTGCAGACTTGGAAATTTCATTCAATTCTCGTTTCTTTTGATGATAAACAATATACATGATTTATCTATTTTATTAATAAAAAGGTAAAGTCATTAAACAATTGCAATTAATTGACTAATTATTAGAAAATTATTTATAACTGTTAAATGTTAAATTGTTTTTTAAAAATAATTATTATTGATTATTCTTAATTATTATTATTATTAACATTATTATTATTAATTGTTATTAATTGTTATTAATTGTTATTAATTGCTATTAATTGTTATTAATTGTTATTAATTGTTATTAATTGTTATTAATTGTTATTAATTGTTATTAATTGTTATTAATTGTTATTAATTAATATTAATAATTTTACAGTTGTTTAAATATTTTTTTATTGAAATGAATTTTTAGAAGAATCTTTTAAAGTAGGTATTCACTCATTTTTAAGTGCGACCTTTAAAATTTTACGTAAATAGAAATAAAGAAGCGAGGAGAAAAAATGAATTGCAAATTAACATTTATTCGAGAGATCTCTTCAGGCAGATTGCATAGTTAATTGCTACCTAGATTAACTAAATTTCTTGCTAAATAAGCAGTGTACGCCTTGATTATAGTCAAGGCCAAACGATGATCTCTCCAAATCAACGATGCGTTTACAATGACGTGAGAGGTTGAAAGTTCATATTTATTTTTTCCTCTCATCTCTTTGTACCTTTATGAATTTATAATTTTTCAAATTTTCATTTAAATACCAAAAATAATTTTTTCTTCTCCACTTAAATTATTATTAAAGCAACATTTAAATTTGCAAAATTGCAAATAAATAATACTTTCTTTAAATTGAAATCAATTTTAATCAGAAACTTATTCGAAAACATCAATAACTTCATTTTTAAATAAATATTTAATCGTCACTATTTTTTCATATAGAATTTAGGATTTTTAAAAATTCTATTATTTCTTTTATTTATTCTTCAAAGAATTAAATTATTTTCCAAAACTTTTTAATTTTTTTCTATTTTTTTTTTAAAATAATTTGTTAAAATTTAATTATTTTTCATTTCTACTATTTTAAAAAATTTTAACAAAATAGTTCAATTATTTAAAAAGAAATTTTTATAAAATTTGTCTCAAGAATTAAATTATTTTCAAAAATAATATAATTTTTTGATAAAATCCAATTATGTTGAAAAATTTACAAACATTCTCGTCAATATTCAATTACTTTTATAAATAATAAAATTGTTCTCCGACATTCAAACATTTCTGAAAAATTTTAATAAAATTCTTGTGACAGAATTTCAATTATTTTTAAATTTTAATGTATGTATAATTTTTATCAAACTCAAAAATGAAATTATTCCTTTAAATTTTACATTCAATTATTTAATAAAATATTTATTTTTATAGTAAAAAAATTCTTTTTAAATATTCTACACGAACATTCAATTATTTTTCCGAAAAAATAAAAATTTCAAACAATCATTGCAGAATTTCAATTATTATTTTTAATACAATTATTTTAATCGAATTTCTCACAAAAATTTAATTATCCTGTAGAATTTTATTTAAATTCGTCGAAAGAATTCTAATATTTAAAAACTTTGTTTATTGAATTCTTTTCCAGAATTGAATTTCTCAAAAAATTGAGTTATTCAATAAATTATCTTTCTTTTTTTTAAATAATTGAATTCTCATAGAATTTCCTGATAATAATTGATTTTCAAAATGAATTTCAGTTAAAATTTTAGATAAAATTTTGAAGTTTTTATTTCCTTAAATATATTTAATTGAAGAATTTACAAATGTAAGAAAATTTTATAGTCTATGTAATAATTCAAATCTTGTAAAATTGAATATTTTAAACAAATGGATTTGAAAATTGTTCAAGAACTTTTTCGAAAATTAATAAAATTAATTGATTTAAAGAAGAATTTTAGTTAAAAATTCTAAAAATAATAATCGTAATGATGAAAATAATTTTTAAAGAAGTTACAGTAAAAAAAATAGCAGGTAAATATTTTTTTAAAAATTAACTCTACAGAATTGTTCGTTAAAAGTATAAAAATTCAAATTTTTAAAGATTTTGATTTAAAATCTTTGGAAAATTTAATTATTTCTAAAAATTTAAATAATAACTCTTAACAAATTTTAATAAAATTTTTAAGAATGATTTCAGTTTTTGTGAAATTTGATGAAACGAATTTTATAAAATATATTCAAAATAATTGAAATTCCGCCAAGAATTTTATTAATATTTTTCTAAACAATTGAATTTCACAGAAAAATTTTATTATTTATAAAAATAATTGAAATTTTCGCTAAGCCTTTTGTAAATTTTTTAACATAATTTGATTTTCTACGAAAAATATTATTAAAATTTTGATAAATAATATAATTCTTTGAAGAATAAATTTAAAAAAATTTAATTACTGCAGAAATTCAATTTGTTTCAGTGTTTCAATCTTAAATTCTTCTATAAATCCATTATTTTAAAAAATCAATTAAAATTATATTAAAAAATGTAACTAATTTGAAAACAATTTTAGTTATTAAAATTTTTTTTAAATCTAGGATTTTTAAATTTTCTAATCAAATTCATTTAAAATTGAAATTTTACAAAATTTTTAATGAAATTAAAAAAAATGCATTTAATTATGAAAATCGATAGCTCAACTCTATTTAAATTGAATTAATATTGAAATATTTAAGTAAAATTAGATTTCAATAACAAATACAATTATTAGAAAAAAACAATTTCTCAGGATTTCGATCAAAATCCCCTGACTTTTCCAGGTTTTTGCAATGTTTTTAAATTCCCTGATATTTGAAGGTTTTCCAGGTTTCCAGGTTGCGTTTCAACCGTGAATTCAATTAAACTTTTTTAAAAAATTCATTCTACAAAATTGTTAATAAACTTTTGAAAAATTTGAAATTTTCAAAGATTTCAATGTGAATCCTTTTCAAAATTTAATTATTTCTAAAAATTGCAATTATAAGTAAAACTTTTCCAAAATTCAATTACTATTTAAAACTTTAACTAAAAATTATTTTTAAATAAATTTGTTTTAAATTCTACAAGAATTCAATATTATTTAAATACAATTTAGATTGTCAGTAAAAAAAAATTAGTGTTTTGTTTTTAATATGTATTTTTTTAATTATTAATATATTACTTAATTTTAATTTTATTTAAAAACAACCTTTTAATCCCTTATTTTTAATATTTTAAGTATGACTTTTAAAATTAAAATCTCAACTTATCATATAAATTTTCGGCGCAATACTTAAATAATTTAAGTTTTTTTTTATAGATTTTCATCTCCTATATAAATTTCTAACTTTCTGAATATTTACTGAAACATGAAAATCACATCTTCTCATTAAATAAAGTTACTTAAAATAAAATGGAATCTTAATATCCAAATGATGAAGTTTCTAATATTTTATTAATAGAATTATACATATTCTATGATATATCTTATGATTATTCTTAAGAATAGCTTTCAATCTTAAAAGTTGTAAATGTTTAAAAAATCCGATAACACTGTTTAAGTAAAAAAGCAACTTTTCCGAAAGTGGTATTGAATTTTTTAAACACTCAAATATTATAAATTTTAGTTTAAAGAAACCGTTGGCCGTTTTTGTATCCACTTTTCAAACACTTTACTTCCTCATGAAAAAAAAATATGCCAAAAAATAGAATTGGAAAAATTTTGATTATTATTTCCTTGACTTTATTATTTTCTAATTATTATAATTATTATAATTATTATAATTTATAATTATAATTAATTATAATTATAATTATTATGTTAATATTATTGTATTTAGCAATCAGTTTAGAAACATTTTCCCCAAGGCTTTTTTCAATTTTAATTTTTCCATTAGTTTTCTTTTAACATTTTATTTGAGTTCCGAGTTAAAACTGAATGAATTTTCAACTGAAGTAAACATTCTATTAATTAATTAATATTAATTATTATAATTATTATAACTAATTATTATTAATTTATTGTTATTCTTACTCTCGTCAAATTGTTAATTTTAATTTATTTTATGAAAAGGCAAAGCAACAAAGTTTTTATGAAAAATAATTAAAAATAAACATCAAAGAACATTTTCGGTTGAATACTCAAAGTGCTAGCAGAAAACATGTGTTTCTTACGTAAGATATTTTCTTACGCAATAACCGCATAGTGTAACCAGTCTTTGGCTATTCGCGCTTTCAAATTGTCCGTCCTACTCGGTCTCGCAGAGTCGTGTGAAATTTAACTAATCAATCATGACAATTCCCTCAGCACCTTTATTCAATACACGTTCTTTTCTTAAAGTAAAAAAAAAAAGAATAAAAATTAGTCCCTTTTGAAAAATATAATTATGCCATAGTCTGGAATGCAGTCGTTTATATAAATAAGAAAAAAAATTTTTTTTTTCCATCTTTTTAAAACAATATCCAAGATGGAAGTAGATAGATTCTGACAAATATTTGCTTTTGATATTATAATAGTTCATTTTGTTTTATAACAAACAATCGTTAGACTAAAATAAGGCCAAGGAGATATCAACTTGTTGAATGACTATTTTAATATATGGACCAAATCTGATTCAACGTTTGAATATTATAATTTAAAACAAACTTCGTCATTTCAGTGTGGGAACAAATTTTCCGTTTATTCACTCAAATAGTAATTATTCTTTCCTCATTTTTTTTTCTTCTCTTCGTTTGTATTCTTCGTTTTGTTAATTGTAGACAAAATGTAAAATTAAAATTTAATAAATTGTCAAACTTGTCACGCAATCTGGAAACCTGGAAAACCTGAAAATGTCAGGGAATTTTATAAAAACATTGCAAAAACCTGGAAAAGTCAGGGGATTTTGATCGAAATCCTGGAAAATTGTTTTTTTCTAATAATTGTATTTGTTATTGAAATCTAATTTTACTTAAATATTTAAAAATTAATTCAATTAAAATAGAGTTAAGCTTACGATTTTCATAATTAAATGCATTTTTTTTAAATTTCATTTAAAATTTTGTAATATTTCAATTTTAAATGAATTTGATTAGAAAATTTAAAAATCCTAGATTTAAAAAAAATTTTAATAACTAAAATTGTTTTCAAATTAGTTACATTTTTTAAAATACTTTTAACTGATTTTTTAAAATAATGGATTTATAGAAAAATTTTAGATTAAAACACTAAAACAAATTAAATTTCTGCAGTAATTTTTTTTTTATTTATTCTTCAAAGAATTATATTATTTATCAAAATTTTAATAATATTTTTCGTAGAAAAGCAAATTATGTTAAAAAATTTACAAAAGGCTTAGTGAAAATTTCAATTATTTTTATAAATAATAAAATTTTTCTGTGAAATTCAATTGTTTAGAAAATTATTAATAAAATTCTTTGCGGAATTTCAATTATTTTGAATATATTTTATAAAATTCGTTTCATCAAATTTCTCTAAAACTAAAATTATTCATAAAAATTTTATTAAAATTTGTTAAGAGAATTCAATTATTATTTAAATTTTTAGAAATAATTAAATTTTTCAAAGATTTTAAATCAAAATCTTTGAAAATTTTAATTTTTATACTTTTAACGTACAATTCTGTAGAGTTAATTTTTAAAAAAATATTTACCTGCTACTTTTTTACTGTAACTTCTTTAGAAATTATTTTCATCATTACGATTATTATTTTTAGAATTTTTAACTAAAATTCTTCTTTAAATCAATTAATTTTATTAATTTTCGAAAAAGTTCTTGGACAATTTTCAAATCCATTTGTTTAAAATATTTAATTTTACGAGAATTGAATTATTACATAGACTATAAAATTTTCTTACATTCGTAAATTCTTCAATTAAATATATTTAAGGAAATCAAAACTTCAAATTTGATCTGAAATTTTAACTGAAATTCATTTTGAAAATTAATTATTATCAGGAAATTCTACGAGAATTCAATTATTTAAAAAAAATTAGTTTGATACTACTACAGAATATTAATTTTTTTTAAAAGTAGTTTATATAAAAAATAAAATAATCGAATTTCTGAGAAGAATTCTTGTCAGAAATTCAATTAGTTTATTTTTTCATTTATTCTTCAAAGAATTGAATTGTTTTTCAAAATTTTAATGAAATTCTTTTGTAACAATTCAACTTCTTTCAAAATAATGTTCATAAAATTCTTCATAGAAAATCAGGTTATTAGGTAAAAACAATTTACAAACATTTTAATCAAAATTTCAATTATCTTTATAAATAATACAATTTTTCTCCGAAATTCAATTTCTTAGGAAAATCTTAATAAAATTTTTGGTGAAATTTCAATTATTTTCAATATATTTTATAAAATTCGTTTCATCAAATTTCTCTAAAACTAAAATCATTCATAAAAATTTTATTAAAATTTGTTAAGGGAATTCACTTATTATTTAAATTTTTAGAAATAATAAAATTTTCTAAACGTTTTTAAATTAAAATCTTTGAAAATTTAGATTTTATACATTTAACGAACAATTCTGTAGAATTTATTTTTTTTAAAGCTCACTTGCTACTTTTTTACTGTAATTTCCTCAAAACTTATTTTCATCATTACGATAATTATCAACTTTTAACTAAAATTCTTCTTTAATTCAATTAATTTTAATAATTTTCGAAAAAGTTCTTTGACAATTTTCAAATCCATTTGTTTACAATATTCAATTTTACGAAATTTCAATTATTCGTCAAATTCTTCAATCAAATATATGTAGGGAAAGAAAAATTTCAAATTTTATCAAAAATTTTAACTAAAATGCATTTCAAAAATCAATTATTTTGAGAAAATTTTACAAGAGATTTTCTAATATTTAAATGCAAACCAAGATAATTTATGGAATAATTCAATTTTTCTCAAAATTTCAATTCTGGTAAAGAATTTTATCAATAAATTTTTCAAATAATAGATTAATTCTTTCGACGAAATTTTAATAAAATTCCAAACAATAATTACATTTTTTGAGAAATTCAATTAAAATTGTGTTAAAAATAATTGAAATTCTGCAATGATTTTTTGAAATTTTTATTTATTGGAAGAATAATTGAATGTTCGTGTAGAATATTATAAAAAATTTTGTTTATTATTTCAACTTTTTGACAATAAAAATAAATATTCGATTAAATAATAGAATGTTTCTCAAAATTAAATTTTCCTAAAGAATTTTATCACCAATTTTTTAAATAACTGAATTCTCTTGGCAATTTTTAATAAAATTTTAAGGAACATTTCATTTTTTAAGTTTGATAAAAATTGTACATATATTAAAAATAATTAAAATTATGCCACAAGAATTTTATTAAAATTTTTCAGAACTATTTGAATGTCGGAGAAAAATTTTATCATTTATAAAAGTAATTCAAAATTGACGAAAATATTTGTAAATTTTTCAAAATAATTGGATTTTTACAATGAATTTTATTACTTTTGAAAATATTTAAATTCTTGAGTCGAATTTTATTAGATTTTCTTTCTAAATAATTGAATTCTTTTGTTGAAATTTTTTAAAATATTAGACATGGAAAATAATTTAATTTTGACAAATTATTTTTCAAAAAAAAAGAAAGAAATTAAAAGTTTTTGAAAATACTATAATTTTTTGAAGAATAAACAAAAAAATAATTGAATTTTATAAAATCCTAATTTTTACATGGAAAAATGATAATATATTAAATATTTATTGAAAAATAAAGTTATTGATGTTTTCGAATATGTTTCTAATTAATAATAAATTAATAATATTAGTAATAATTAATAATAATAATAAATGTAGTTTTAAAAACCTGAAAAAATCACATTTTTTAACTTAGATAACCTGGAAAAGTCAGGGAATTTGCAAAGAGCAAAGCGTGTCAATCCTGATAAAAAATTTAAAAATTCGATTCCCTAGACTTTAATTGGGGTTTTATTAAAAATTTTGTCTTGAAAAGAAGTTTATAAATTGCTCTCTGAATTTACCATTTACTATTCTTATGTAAAGAAAATGTTAATTTATCGTTAGAATTTAAAGAAAAAAAAATTATTTATTCGGTATTTTTATTTATTTAGTCTGATCTGAATTTATCGATGAAATGCAGAGACGAATAGAAATTCCATTTTCTGTTATTGAATTATTATTATTATTATTATTATTGGGTGAATTTCCGTTGAAAAGTTTTTGAGAAGATATTTGCGCAATTCATTATTTTGGGGCGAAGTTTATTATCTCCTTTAACGCTTATATATACGTGACTGTTCGAAAAGCTACTCGAGACAATTGAAATAACGTGCAAATGAGCATAAGTAGCTTATAGAGAGGGAATCAAAAGGATTTCATTAGTCGGTTACAAGCTTTGTTGGGAGCCGCGAGATTGTATATATGTGTTGGCTTGAGAAAATTAATTTCGATGGAACAACATTCCAAGTGTATATTTTACTTTTCAGTCAAGTACACAATATTGAGTCTACATTGATTTTCTTCTTATAAGCTTTCGCTCACTGAGTTCCTTCAACTTTCAATATAACTTCGCCTTTTATATTTAAAGATATTCTTGTACCTAATTATTAGTATATTAAAGATGCCGATAATCAGCGAAGTTGTGATAAAACTATTTTTCATATTATTATTATTATAATAAACTTTTATAATTGAAAAATTTTTTTCTTCAAATTTGAAGTAGTAAAAACTTTTATACTAATCAAAGACAAATAGTTGGAATAAGCAAATGGAAAATAAAAATTTTTCGGAATCAATATGATAAGAAATATTTATTATATAATTGAAAATGATGAAAATCTAAAACATCGTTAAAAAGTGGATAAAAATTTTTCCTTTGCAATTAATTATGTTTACACTGAAAAAAAAATTATTTGTAAAATTATTTATTCAAATAACCGATTATTTGACTATTATCAAATAAACATTTACTTGAATCAAATAATTTTTATTTAAATGAATTAAATATTATTTGCTTTAAATACTGAAATATTTTATTCAAATACAATTTCTTTGATTCAAATAAAAATTATTTGATTCAAGTAAATATTTATTTGATAATAATCTTATAATCGGTTATTTGAGTCAAATAATTTTTTTTTTCAGTGCAGTGTTTTCAAAACAGAAAAGAAAAAAAAACAACAGATTGTGAGGCATCTCATTTTTTTTTTAAATTACCTCATTATTTTCTCAGTTACTGTGAAAAGCAAATTTCTTTATAAATATGTAATTTTAACTAGAATATTGTCCCCCTTGAAATTATATGCACAGTAATTCATAATACAACAAAAGGACGAGATTGTCGCTGCGAAAATTTATTCCCACTCACCCACGCAATGCGCTTTAAATCTTAATAGAAAATATATAACTTGCAAACACTAATATACATTTATTGTCGTATGTAAGAATAGGTTGAGTCTGGTTACAAAATAGACTTTTGACCCCGTTAAAATCTCATCATAAACTTCTTCTTCACTTGACAGTAAACGCATTATTATATCAAAGATGCATGCATGCACTTATTTTTGGCATTGAAATGAGCCGCGCATTACAAATCCAGGGGAAAAAAGTAGACTGGACAAAATGTTAAATGCCAACTTAGATATTATATAGATCGTGACATTGCGAATAATTATCAAACTGTTGAATTTAAAAATGTGACCAATTATATCGAACCCTGATTTTTTTTTAAGTGTCAGAAACTAATTTTTAAGATACTCTCTAAATCTGAATTAGTAGTTTTTCACTAATGAAATAGTGCGGATTCGTTTACTAATTGAATTAGTAACTGTTTTTACTAATTTTTAGTAGTTTTTTTTACTAACTATTAGTAGAAAATTTACTAATTTGAAATAGTAAAAAATACATTCTACAAATAGAATTAATAATTTTCTACTAGCAATTAGTAAAAAAAACTACTAAAAATTAGGAAAAAATGTTACTATCAGAAATTTAGTACTCTCTAAATTAGAATTAGTAGAAAGTTACTAATGAAATGGTGAAAAGTCGTCCACTAAATGATTTAGTAATAATTTTACTAACAAATAGTGAAATTTTGCCAAATGTTAGTAGATTTTACTAATTGCTTAGTAGAATTCTACGAACAATTAGTAAAACTATTTTATTAATTGTCGATGAAACACTTTTACTAATTCATTTAGTGAAATAAATAAGCGAAAAAAATTGATAAAATTAGTGAAATTCGACTAAAACATAAAAACAATTTTACTAATAATTAGTAATATTCTACTAATTAAAAAGGGGAAAAGTCATCCATTAAAATTACTAAAAATTAGTCAAGTTTTACTATTTCTAAGTAGAATTCTACTAATTCAGATTTAGAGAGTAGACTTCTATTACTAATTGCTAAAATCAAAATTAGTAATTAATATGCTATACTAGTTAGGTACTTTTTTTAGATTTCAGCGCCTAAATAAGCTAAACTAAACTATTTATTTTTTTCAAAATTTCTACCACTTAAAAATCGATAATACTAGAAATCAAAAAATTATTCTCAAAAATTTTAATCAAATTCTTTAAAACAATTCAATTGTTTTCAAAAAATACTCAAAATTCAATTTTCATATCTACTAATTTTATAAAATTTAGCAAAAACAATTAATTGTTTTTTTTTAAATTAATTTTTTTTTAATTTATAGAATTTATCCAAAATTCAATTATTTTCATATAAAAAATAAAATTTCGACAAGAATTCAATTAATTTTGAATAGCATTTTCAAAAAAAATTTCGAAAAAATCAATTATTTAACAAAATTTTCTTGTACAATTATTCTTGACAATAATTCAATTATTTTTACAAATAAAATTTTCCCTAAGCTACAATTATACAATTATGTATAATAATAATAATATAATAACATAATGGCTACAATTATGTAAATTAAAATTTTTAACATATTTATTACGTTTCGAAAAAATTTCTCATTTAAAGCAAGAAATATAATTTTTGGCAATAATTCATTATTATAATAAATAATCATAGTCTTTGCAATTAATCAATTATTTTTATAAATAATAAAATTCATTTTAGAATTTCAATTTCAAATGTTCGAAAAAATGATAATATTAATACTAGAAATTTAAAAATTATTCTGAAAAATTTTTATCAAATTCTTTAAGACGATTCAATTATATTATTTTCCATATTTAGTAAATTCATAAAATTTCGCAAAAAATTAATTATTTTTTTTTAAATTGATAGAATTCATAAAAATGTAATTATTTTCATAAATAATTAAATTCATTTGAGAATTTCAATTATTTTTAATGCAATTTTAAAAGGATTTGTTAAAAAAAATGGAATTATTTTCAAAAATTTATTTTCAATTTCTCGAAAAAATCAATTATTTAAAAAAAAATTAATTCTCTGAAAGTAATGAAAGATTTGGAAAAATATCAAAATTTTTCACAGGAATTCAATTATTTTTAAATATTTTAATTAAATTATTCGAAAGAAATGAATTATTTTAAAAACATTTTTAATTAATTTTTTTTAAATACAATTCAATTATTTTTTTCAGATTTTAATAATGTTCTTCTTAAAGAATTCAATTATTTACATAGAAAATTCTTCAAAAGAATTTAATTATCAAAGATAAATAACAAAATTATTCCCGAAAATTCAATTATATTTTGAGACATTTTAATAAAACATTTTGAAAAATTAATGAAATTAAAAAAAAATTATTGAATAATTAATGAGTTTTTATAAAAAATAATATTCATGTCAAGAATTCAATTATTTTTCAAAGTAATAAATTTCTTCTTGGAAATTCAATTATTTTGAAAAATATAAATAAAATCGTTTGCGAGAATTCAATTATTTTCATAAATAATAAAATTTAGAATTTAAATTATTTTCAAAATAATTCTATAAAATACATATTCTTTCTAAAATTTAATTTTTTTGAAAATATTTTCACAATTCAATGTTTTTTAATAGAATTTTCATAGAAATTTTCAAATAGAATTCAAGTATTTTATCATTTTTTTTTGTAAAACACATTTTTTATGAACAATAACAATTTTTTAAGGAATTCAATTAATTAAATTATAGAATTTGGATAAAATTAGTCGAAAGAGATCAATTATTTAAAAATTCTTATAAAATTCTTTGCAAGAATTAAATTATTTTTCTAAATATTTAAATTCTTTCATAAATAATAAAATTTGTTGCAGAAATTAAATTTATTCGCAGAAATAAAAAAGATGTAAATAGTTTCTGATAAAAATGTAGGAAAAAGTCAGCAAAATAAAATATACACTGAAAATTTTTGTCAGTTTTCAGAGTTTTTTTTTAACGTCAAGTTCTCGAAAATTTTTACATTTTTACATTTTTTGCTCTATTTGAGTCTCTTAAAATAAAGTTTATTTAATCAGTTAATCAAAATAAATTATTTATATTAAAAAAAATTTCCAATCAGGAACTTTAAGAAAAATAAAATTTTGAAATAGAACTATTTTCCGTATTTACATATAAAATAAATAATCATGTTCTGCTCCAATCAAATGATTTTCAAAATTTTCGCTGTAAATATATTTATTTAAAATTGTAAAAAAATTTTTTCCTATGATATATTTTTGTTTCTATGACGATTGGAAAAAAACATCGAATGCAAAATACTTGAAAAAAAAAATTAGCGTTTTTCTGTCAAGTTCTCTGTGTGTAATTTATTGACGACGACAACAACATATTTCACAGTGTTGCACGTGAAATGCAATTTTAAGATTATTTTTATAGTTTATGCGTTTATTTAAAAGCATGCAAAATGTCCTCTTGAGCACTTTTAATGTATTTTTCATAAAAATCAAAACCAGTGCGATAGCTATAGCCCAGTGTGATTTAACAGATATAATATGCTATAAAGTATCGATAAAAAAATGACGAATTTTATTACACTTGATGCGCTCTCATCGTTATATTTTCTACTGTACAGTTTTGTGTCGCTAATTTTTTTTACGATGCTTAAGGAAATAAAAAATGCACTTCTTTTCCTATAGAGCGTTCAAAATCTTCCGACTTTGAAGTATTTTTAAATCATTTAAAAGCGTTTCTTTTTAAAAAACATATCTCGATAGTTGACAAATTTTATTCTTTTACAACTTTTAGTTTTTTTTGGACGTTTATAATTTATAATCGTCAGGGTATTTTTACTCTTAAATCTGGAACATTACTTTTTGGACAATTATTTTTATTCCTTTTTTTATAATTAATAAATTATATAATAAATAAATTAATAAATTATAAATTTTATAATCATTAGATTATGTAACTAATAAATTGAGTTGGTATTTTTTAAGGAAGTTTATAAAACATAAAAGGAGAGGACAAGGAGATGCAAAAGTTTTAATATTTTGAAAATTGGTTATTATAAAACACTTTTAAATTTGTAAAAAAGTGGAAATAATTTTAAAGCGATTTATAATTAATTTTAAAAACATTAACATTTTTCGATCTCATTGCCAAGCCTCATTATATTTTATTCAAAGAGGAAAAGAGAAAAGCTTCGTTTATTTTATATTAAAAATTTTAAACTTTTTAAGAGAAAAAATAATGGAAATATTAACATTGAACATCTAACGATCAGATTCTGTTAATAATTCGAAAATATTAAAGTTCCCACTAAAATCAATATTAGAATTTACTAATTAAAATATATAGCAGGAGAATAGACACAATTTTTATAAAAAAAATAAGTATTTGCTGTAACAATTAATTTCTCAGTGCGGCTTTTTAAATTTTAACATTTTTTTTGTTTTTTAGTCATAAGACGGAACTTTGCAAAACAAATTCTTCTTTCAAAATATATTCCACTTGAAAAATTTGGTTTTTTTTTCAATCATCAGATTTATCAAAAGGAAGAGAAAAATAAATTTTCTACAAGTTTTGCTTATACGTATTCATTTCGAAAAGAAATGAACTTTTTGAATTCGTTTATATATATTTTTTTTTTGATTGAATACCTCTCATTCTGTTGGAAACGTAAAAAGTATATATATGTATGTACGATTTTTTGCTACATCGGATTAAAAATTTGCCCAATGACTAATTGGGCTTTTCTACAAACAATTTTCCAAGGTAACGGGAAATGAACTCACACTGAATATTGAGGGCCGCAACCCTCTTGAGCTCATCGACGGCCACTTGCCCTGCGTACTTTTCAGCTTGTGTTCAATGTACACAACCCGCACACAGAGTGCAAGTGAGTAATTCACTAGGGAAGTCAAAAAAAAAAAAAAAAAAAAATCTATGTGAAGAGATGCTGCGAATTTAAATTACTTTTTACAGAATTGACTCTATTTTAGCTTCCCCTCCCTTGTTCTTGATTATTTTCACCCTGCTATAATTGAAAATACTTTTCTATAATATATCCGAGGAAAAAAAAAATTTCTTTATAGAAAGAAAACAATATTGTTTGTACCTGAAAAGAAACAATTTTATGCTATTCTTATTTAATGTAAAAATAAATATAATGTTACGTCTCAGAAGGAGACTAGTACATGTACCGTCAACTGGGAAAAAAAGTCAAAAAAAAAGTTGCACAAAATGATTTATTAAAAATCAGAATTAAAAGAAGAAAGAATATCAATTTTTTTGATACATACAACGGACATCCATCTAAAATTGTTATTGTTCAATAAATTAAATGAATTCCTACAAAGATGTTTACAAAAAGAATTTTTAAATACTTGAATTCTATTTGAAAATTTCCATGACAATTCTATTGAAAAACATTGAATTCCAAAAAATTAAATTTTACAAAGAATTCTATTGAATTTTTTTACCATAACTGAAAGTCTGTGTATTTTGCATGCTTTTAAATAAACGCATAAACTATAAAAATAATCTTAAAATTGCATTTCACGTGCAACACCACAGTTTTCTTAAAAGTATCAAATTGATACCGAAGTGGATCAAATTGATGTCAAAAATTTTAATCAATTTTTTATTTGATCCAAATTTTTGGTATCAATTCGTTGCCATTTGATACTTTTAAGTTAACAGTGACTGTGAAATATGTTGTTGTCGTCGTCAATAAATTACACACAGAGAACTTGACAGAAAAAAGCTAATTTTTTTTCAAGTATTTTGCATTTGATTTTTTTTTCAATCGTCAAACAAAAATACATCATAGGAAAAAAAATTTTTACAATTTTAAATAAATATATTTACAGCGAAATTGGAAAATCA
Source organism: Leptopilina myrica (nomen nudum) (assembly GCA_032872475.1). Classification (NCBI taxonomy): domain Eukaryota; kingdom Metazoa; phylum Arthropoda; class Insecta; order Hymenoptera; family Figitidae; genus Leptopilina; species Leptopilina myrica (nomen nudum). Next base: position 56,193,921 of record CM065458.1, on the reverse strand, counting down.
TTTGATTGGAGCAAAACATGATTATTTATTTTTAATGTAAATACGGAAAATAATTCTATTTCAAAATTTGATTTTTCTTAAAGTTCCTGATTGGAAATTTTTTTTAAATATAAATAATTTATTTTGATTAACTGATTAAATAAACTTTATTCAAGAGACTCAAATAGAGCAAAAAATGTAAAAATGTAAAAATATTCGAGAACTTGACGATAAAAAAAACTCATAAAACTGACAAAAATTTTCAGTTTATATTTTATTTTGCTGACTTTTTCCTAATTTTCATCAAAAAAACATTTACTACTTTCTTATTCTGCGAATAAAGTTAATTTCTGCAACAAATTTTATTATTTATGAAAGAATTTAAATATTTAGAAAAATAATTTAATTCTTGCAAAGAATTTTATAAGAATTTTTAAATAATTGATCTCTTTCGACTAATTTTATCCAAATTTTATAATTTAATTAATTGAATTCCGTAAAAAATTGTTATTGTTCATAAAAAAATGTGTTTTACAAAAAAAATGATAAAATACTTGAATTCTATTTGAAAATTTCTATGAAAATTCAATTCACATTGAATTGTGAAAAGATTTTCAAAAAAATAAAATTTTAGAAAGAATATGTAATTTATAGAATTGTTTTGAAAATAATTTAAATTCTAAATTTTATTATTTATGAAAATAATTGAATTCTCGTAAACGATTTTATTTATATTTTTCAAAATAATTGAATTTCCAAGAAGAAATTTATTACTTTGAAAAATAATTGAATTCTTGACATGAATATTATTTTTTATGAAAATTCATTAATTATTCAATAATTTTTTTTTTAAATTCATTAATTTTTCAAAGTGTTTTATTAAAATGCCTCAAAATATAATTGAATTTTCGGGAATAATTTTGTTATTTATCTTTGATAATTAAATTCTTTTGAAGAATTTTCTATGTAAATAATTGAATTCTTTAAGAAGAACATTATTAAAATCTGAAAAAAATAATTGAATTGTATTTAAAAAAATTAATTAAAAATGTTTTTAAAATAATTCATTTCTTTCGAATAATTTAATTAAAATATTTGAAAATAATTGAATTCCTGTGAAAAATTCTAATATTTTTAAAAATCTTTCATATCCTTCAAAGAATTAATTTTTTTTTAAATAATTGATTTTTTCGAGAAATTGAAAATAAATTTTTAAAAATAATTCCATTTTTTTAACAAATCCTTTTAAAATTGCATTAAAAATAATTGAAATTCTCAAATGAATTTTATTATTTATGAAAATAATTACATTTTGATGAATTGTATCAATTAAAAAAAAAATAATTAATTTTTTGCGAAATTTTATGAATTTACTAAATATGGAAAATAATTGAATCGTCTTAAAGAATTTGATTAAAATTTTTCAGAATAATTTTAAAATTTCTAGTATTATTATTATCATTTTTTCGAACATTTTTAATAAAATATTTGAAAATAATTGAATTCCTCTGAAAAATTCTAGTATTTTTATAAACTTTTGATAACTTTCAATAAATTGAAATAAAAATTTCTTAATTAATTGATTTTACCGAGGAATTGAAATTAACTTTTTAGGAATAATTACATTTTTTTAGCAATACCTGTAATATTTCATTTAAAATAACGAAATCCTGAAATAAATTTTATTATTTATGAAAATAATTGAATTTCTGTGAAAACTTTTGTTAGTTTTTAATATAATTGAATCCCTTGCATAAGAATTTTTACAATAATTGTTTTAAATAAGTAATTCTTTCAAAAACATAACAAATGTAATAAAAATTTTTAATTTACATAATTGTAGCCTTATGAAAAACTTTATTTATGAAAATAATTGAATTTTTCAAATAATTAATTTTAAATTGTATTAAAAATCATTGAAATTATCTAAAAAAAATTTGTTTCAAAAATTAAATTTCCATGAAAAATGTATTGTTATTAGTGAAAATAATTGAATTCCTGCGGAAATTTTAATATTTATGAAAATAATTGAATATTGCCTAAGATATTTTCATCGTTTCTGCTTCATTAAATCTTTTATCTAGATATTTCAAAGTAACTTAACCCTTTAACGCCCAACTTTTTTATAAAAATGCAATTTTTGTCATAATTTAAGAGTCCGGGATTTTGAATTTTGAAAAACTAACCTCGGATTTGTAATATACGACCTTAAAAACCCTAAAGAAGTAATTTTCATTAGCTAAGCTTTATTTAATTTTCGATTTTCTAGTTTTTTTCTAAATCGTGAAATAAACATTATTTTTTTATTATTGTTGTATTTAAAAAATTGTTAATTCTTTATTGCAATGTAAATTTTTTTCACAAAGTAGAATAAATTTGTGGGTGTTGGTTGTTTAGAAATTAAAAATATATTTATTTTTGTTAAAGTTATGAATATTAAAAGTCAAAAGTGGTTTCGATTGAAACCGCTGGGCCTTAAAGGGTTAAAAGAAAAATGAACTAGAAAACATTTTGTTTCCTAGATATTATACAATAAAATATAAAATTAAACACTAAGATTTTCTATAAAATCTGGATTTACTAAAAATTAACAACCTTTCTTAAAATAACTAACTAAAATAACTTTTATGAAAGAGGTGAAAATTTATTAGAATTGGTACTCGAAAGGATCAAAATTAAAATTTATTTATTTGAGAATCACTTAACAATTTAGAAGAGCGAAATTATGATTCTTTGGGTAGAGTACAACCTTTAAGATCATTTCTTTATTCGGAAAATGTATAATATTAAGCATAGAATAATTCAAAAATTTATTTGAACATCGTAAATTTTAAGTTTATGATCGTTGAAACTTCGTGTTTGTTATTCCACTAAAGGTAATATAATCTATCGTGGTAAAAATTATAATACTTCCTCTAAAGGAAAACAAAAATTTGTATAAAATCAATTGCAGTAAATTACAGATGTAAATTAAAAAACTTCTTCGTTCACTTAGTGAAGATTTATGATTAAGTTTCATTGTTTTAAATCCAAAATTAACAATTGTACGACACTGTAAAGCTATAAATTTGGAGTCCCACGGTCAAAAACAGCTGTTATCAGTCTTGATCGAATTTAAATAAGAAATTACAATTACATTTTGTATTAGTTTTGAAAAAGTTAAACTAAAAATGAAAAGTAATAGAAAGTATAGAGACTGAAGATGATTTTAATCCAATTGGATTATAATTTATTGGAATGAATCGTGTTGAAGCATGTTCGAAGAAGTCGGTTATAAATTAAATCTTAACTTAATTGATGTTAATGTAGTGTATAATGCAGTAAGTTTGTTATAGGAGAAGTTGTACGTGTTCTAATGTCTAAAGTTTATGTGCGAATGAATACATTTTGTAAATGTCATCTTGACGTTGAAATTTCAAAGGAGTACAATGAAACTTTTTTTTTTTTTAAAGTTACTAGACAAGTGGCTAAAATTATTTCTCATAAAGCGTATATCCTAAAATATGATTAAAATCCCTTAATTTTAGCCTTCCATCTTAAGCAGTTATTTATGTCAACTCTGTCAAGAGTTGTAGAAATCTTGACTGGCATCGTAGAGGGAGGTTCTCTTCATTCTCTAAATAGATTATGGTCCATGGAGGCGAGAACTTTACAAATCTAACGTGCCTCTTTCATTCCGTATGCCTCTCTCATATATGTTAACCTTTCCCTCTTCCTTATATCACTCGGAAGTCTGTTTTGCCTGTCTCATTGAGAAGCAAATTCTTGACGTGTCGGGTATTCACATTTTTCATTTTTACTTTTAGTTTACACATATATATATACAACAGTGGGTTATATTTTATTTTTCAAATATATATTTTCGCATCTAGCCGTTAAATCAGAATAGACATTTCGTGCATCTTCAAATATATACGCTGTGGAAAATTGCCAAAACTGACATTGGCTACATATTGGAATGGCTCCTATTACCAATATTCGCCCTATGCTCACTATTCAATCTGTTCAAAATAATTATGACTAATATTCCGACTGCCTTTTATTTCAACCCAAATTTTAGCAATTTTTAATTAAAATTATTGTTATTAATTGTGACGCGATCTGAAGAAAGTTCGAAGCAAATCACTTTAAGGTTATGTTAGTGTTACTTTTTTGTTGATTAAAATTTTCTTTTTACATTTTTCAAATTAAAATCAGTTTATTAAATATTTTATTTGTAATGAAAACTTGAACATTAATGATTTTCATAAACAGTTGATCATTTTTTTTGTAATTTTGTTTAAAAAATTTCAAACATAACCTATAATTTTTTGCTTCTAAGGTCCCTTTCTTCAGATCGCGTCACAATTATGAATTATTATTAATAATTAATAATAATAATAATAAAGTACATTCGCAGTTTGAAGTTAGTAGTTGTTTGCTTCTCTGTTTTCCAACTTTCTTAAAAATTTTATTTAATATTATATTATAATAATCGACTTAATCCTCACCTGAAGTTAACGTTGTTTTATTACAATGTTTTGTTTTATAGTTTATAAATTGAACTGTCAAAAGAAGAAAAGTTAATTTGTAGACTGTGTGTAAAAAAATGTATGGAAAATTGTGTAAAATGTACAGTGTTTTAATTTGTTAGCTTCCTTAAAAATTAAATTTCGAATAATATTATTCCACAATTCTAGAAAATTAACTAAATTTTGAAAGACTTGCAGTTCAAATTTTTATAAGTATTTCAGAAATTTTAAGCAAGTAAAGAACAATAATTAGTTAAATATTTATTATACAAAAGTTATTAAAATTCAAAAAATTTAATTTGGAAATTTTTTAAAAATTAGGTTTTTGAATAATAGTAATTAAAATTTTTTTGAAGAAAAAAGTACTTGAATTCACAATAATAATGTTGACAAACTGAAACAATTGGAAATTACGTAAAATTTTATATTTTAAAGAATTTTATTTTTTCCCCTTTAACAATATTGTCTATAAATTTAATTATATTTTTCAAAATTATATCATTTTATGAATTTACAAAAATTATTCTATTCAAATAATTCAATTCTGATAGGAATTGATTTAACAAAAATATTTCAGTTAAAATTAAAAAAAAATAAATGAATATTTAAACCATTACAACAGAAATTTTAGGAATTATTTAAATTTTAAAAGGATTTTAAATCAAATTCCTTGAAAACTTTAGGGAAGCAAAAGTTTAAAAATATTAGAATTTTTATTTTAAAAATTTATTAATAACAGTATTTTTCTCTTTAAAAATTTATTATTAAAGTTTTTCAATAATTTTATACAAAAATTCTAAAAAAATAATTGAATTTTGGATGATGAATTACAATTGCAAAATTTTAGAAATAATATTTCATAAGGTTTTTCATTGAAATTATTTGAAATTTCAAATTCCTCGGGAAAAATAAATATGAATAAGTTTTTAAATTTTTGTTTAACGAAAAGTATGAAAGATTTGAAAAATTTAATTTCGTAAAATTGTTTCTTGAAGAAATGAAACTAAATTTTTTTTAAAATACTTCTATTCGGAAATTAATTTTAAAGAATTGAAAGAATTGAAAATTTTGCCAACTTTTATTGAAATGAATTTTGAATTTTAATTCAATTTGCTGTTGGAAAAATTTTGATATTTACTATTAAATGTTTTGAATAAATTTTAAAAAATTCTTTTAAATAATTGTATTCAATCCAAAATTTTTATTACATATTTACTAATTTAGTAAATTTTATTAACATACTAGATTAAAAATAATTGAATTCCAGTGAAAAATATGATTATTTATAGAAATCATTTTATTTTTTGCGAAGAATATTACTATTTTTAAAAATAATTGAATTGTTTTCTATAAGAATTTTTTAGAAAGTTTGGAAAATAAAGGAATTTCTTAAAAAAATTTTATTAAAAAATAGACATAATAAATTTTTTCCAAACAAATTGTGTCATTTTTTTATTTTTAAATAAAATAACTTAATAGTTTACAACAATTTTCTTAAAAATTTGTAAAGTAATTGAATTTTTTAAATAAATTTTACCGAAAATCTTAGAAATTGTTAATTGTTTGAGATTAAATCACTTTTAGAATTATTGATTGCTTGCAAAGACTTTACTAAGTAATTGAATTGCTTCAATGGATTTATAAAAATTGCAGAGAATAATTGAATTCTTTCGTAAAATTTGATTAAAATTGTATACAAAATAATTTAATTTCTGCGAAGAATTTTACTATTTGTGAAAATAATTCAATTCTTTCGACTAAAATTTTATTATGTATGTAAATAATTGAATTCTTTCGAAGAGTTATTTTGAAATTTTTGAAAATACAAACAATAATTAAATATTTACCTAATCAGTGAATTTTTCAAATTTTGATTATGAAGAAATATATTTTTTTCAATCTAACAGTGACAAGACGATTTGTGAGATATTAAAAAAAAAATTTTGTTTATCTTTGTTTTTAAAAATGAATTTATCACCTTTTTGAAAACTTTCTTCTCAAATAAATAACAATAAGAATCTAAATATTTTTTAAACAGAAATTAAATAAAGTAGAAAATTTTTTTTTAGAAATTCTGCGATAAATTTATGTTCTAAAAAAACGTATAATTTAATTTTTTTCTCACTGTTGAATTCTCGAAAATAATTTTTAAAAATTGAAAACAAATTTACGAAAGAGTTGATAATAGAAAAATCAAGTAAGCTTCGCAGTGAGAAGGAAAAAAAGAAAACTTACCATTACTGATCATTTATTTATAAGTTTCTTCAAGTGACAATTTAGTATAAAAAAGTTATCCTATATTTTGAATCGAAACTTAATATTTCCGCACAAAATCAAATTCCTTTCGCCATGAAGTTTTAAAAAAAGGCAACTTCTTTTTTCTATAAGAAATAGCTAAAGAAAAGTTTCGAGACATTTTGCTGATTAAATTTGCCAGAAACAGGAAAATGCGTCATTTAAGCGAAAAAAAACTCCCTCTTTTCCAAGTTCTTGACAGTATATTGCGAAACTAGTTTTTTTTTCGCTTTTTTTTCATTCATCGTAAGACGAACTTTTACTATATAGGCGAAGAGAATATTTTTTTCCGAGTTCTTCTTCTGCTTTAAGGAAAAAAAAAGAAAAAAAAGAATTTCGGTTACATTTAAATCTCCTGAGAATTAAGAATTTTTCACGTGCCACGATGATTATTATGAATGAGAGATTTTCAAGTACAAACGATTTTAAAGAGAAGCTTTTTGCGCAGAATAAGAGGGAAATATACACGGGAATTAAGAATACGAAAAGGGGTGAAAGGATATGGTGTATATATAGAAGAGGGAGAGAGGTTTTAGTTTAAAAAGGAGACGCCGCTTTTCGAGGGTTTCATGACAGGTTGATTTATTAACTTAAAAGGGAGTTTCAATGCGAGGCGTCTCGACGCTAAGCGCTCGATAATGAACGCCACCGTTGTTGCGGATAAATCGACTTTAAGTTTTACCCTTCTCGCACCTTTTCAATCCGACTTCACTTTATTTTCACTAGCACTAAACAATATTTTACATTTTCATAATTGGAACACAATCGAATTACATTTATAATGCAAATTAGAAAATTTTTTATTTTCCAATAAATTTGGACTCAAAATTTGAAAAATTCAATTAAGTAAAGATTTAATTCTTATTCTTTATATTTTCGAAAAAATTTTCAATAACTCTTCAAAAGAATTCAATTATTTTCGTAAATAGAAATTCGTCAAAGAAATTAAATTATTTTCTATACAATTTTTATTAAAATTTCAGGAAAGAATTAAATTCTTCTCTGAAATTTGCATAAATCCATTGAAACAATTCAATTACATTAATAATTAAAATTAAATTAAAATTAAATTAAAATTAAATCAAAATCAAATTAAAATTAAATTAAAATTAAATCAAAATTAAATTAAAATTAAATTAAAATTAAATCAAATTAAAATTAAAATTAAATTAAAATAAAATCAAAATTAAATTAAAATTAAATTAAAATTAATTAAAAATTAAATCAAAATTAAAATTATTCAAAAAAATAGATTATTAAAAAAAATCAAAGAAATTCTTTAAATTTTTAGTTGGAATTCTTTAAAAATGCGTTTATTTAAAAAAAATTGTAAGTAAAAGAATAAAATTTTGTACAATATTAAATTTATTTCAATTAAATTTGACATCATCTTCGAAATTTAATTTAATCATTTTACATGATTTACTGGTGTTTAGATAAATTCCTGTAATTTTAATATCTCCAATTTTTAAAAACTCTATTTTTCATAACTTTTAAATTAATTGTCTCAAAATTCGAAAAAATTTTGTTAAATATTTATTTAAATATTTCTTTTTTTAATAAAAATTAATATTTTAAATAATTTCAATGTAAAACCTTTTTTTTAAATTCGTTGTAAAACTTTAATCTAAAATTCATTTTTAAATAAATTCTTGCTAGAAAGAATGTTATTCTACGAGAATTCAATTATTTAAATACAAAAATAAATAATTAATTGAATAATTAACAACTTTTTAAAATTGAACATTTATAAAGTTATTTTGTCGAAATTCTAAAAAATAATTAAATTTATTTTTTAAAAATTCAATTATTTTCAATACAATTTTTATAAACTTTAAACATTTTAAACATTTTCAATGATTTCAATGTAAAACCTAATTTTAATTAACTTTCACAAAAGAATTCAATTATTCTACTGAAATTTGCATAAATTCATTGAAACAATTCAAATATTTAGTAAAGTCTTTGCAAGCATTCATTTCTCTTAAAAATGTAAAAATAATTCTCAAAGTGATTAATTCTCAAAAATTCAATTACTTTCCAAATTTTTATGAAAATTTTTGTAAAAATAAATTAAGGTATTTTTCTGAAAAATAAAAAATGACAGAATTTGTTCTTTATAAAATTCAATTACTTTCAAAATTTTGAATTAAAAAATTATTAAAGAAAATAAACTATTTTTAAAAAATCAAAGAAATTTTTCGCGAGAATTAAATTATTTTCATTAATAATAAAATTCTTTAAATATTCGATAAAATTATTTTAATGGCAATTCAATGGTTATAAAAATTGGTTAGAAAATATTTTGACCGTTTTTAAATTTTCATTGTTTCTCAAAATTGATAGATTTTGAAATCCATACGTAATTTTGTTGAAAATATGTTTTTTCATCCGTTAAAAAAAATTTCCCAATGAAAAAATTAATATTTAAAAAAGTTTTAGCATTTTTTTAAAACATAAGAATAGTTTTCAGATTAAGAAGTTAATAAAAAATAATTATTATTAAATTTTATTAAACAACAAGTCAATTATTTTTTTTAACTATTTTCGAAACATAAACTTTAAAAAAAAGGTTTTAGTGATAAAATCAAAATTCAATAAAACATTAAAAAAAAAAAGTTTATGTTCTAAAATTAGTTAGAAAAAAACAAATGAGTTTTCGTAAAATATTTAATAATAATCATATATTTTTTTTAAATTTATAACTTGAAAACTATTTTTTTTAAAGCTGAAACTTTTATAAATATTTATTTCTTCATTCGGACATTTTGTCATGGATACAAAAACATATTTTCTACAAAACGTATGGATTTTAAAATTTGTCAATTTTTTAGAAAAAATAAAAATTCAAAAGGGTCAGAACATTTTTCCTCTAAAAATTTGTCTCAAAATTTTTCTTCTGTAAAAATAATTTTTTTGAATGTTTAAAATACATTTATAATACATTTATTTTTAAAAATATTTAATAAAAATTTAATTTATGTTTCCTTGACTTTTTCTTGATTTTCAAACAAAATTTTGACTTTCACACTGTCCCTAAAAAATATTATGATTCACTCTAAAAATTATTATACATTCAAAAAAAAATGTTCCATTAAATTTATTTACCCATTTCTTTAATAATTATTGTTAAATTAATCGAAAACATCAATAATTTCATTTTTAAAAAAACATATTTAATCATTATTATATTTAATTTAAACGTTTTAAGATTATCAACTTCTACAAATATTATTATAAAACATGAATATGTTGATTTCTCCGAGTCTTCGACTTCATTATGTTTTATTTTATATAATTTAAATTTTTATAAAATTTTCCAAGAACGATTTCTTGTAAAAATTCCATTATTTTCATTAATAATAAAATTTTTCACGGGATTTAAACTATTTTATATAAAACATAAATTTTAAAAACATTAATTATTTAAAATTTTATTTTCTTTTAATTTATTAATAAACAATATATTATTCTATGATAATTTTTACTATAAACACAAGTAAATACCACCACTATATTTATAGATTCAAAAAATAATTAAAAATAAATTCGTTTCCTTTTATCTAAAATTTTCAGAAACTCACCAAATGACAAGTTTCAGTTTTCTTGAGACAGAAATTTTAAACCAAACAGCATTTCCAAATGACTATTTATAGAATGACAAAAAGAAAAATGTCATTCTCTTAATTTTCATGGCTAACTTTAAATTATACACTAGAAGCTCAATTTTTCAATCGATTGTCAAGGGATTATATATATATATATATATAAAATTCTATTTCATTCTTTGAGAGCGGAAATTGAATCGTTAGAGTGAAAATTTGTAGTTGAAATTTTCAATTTCGTTGATTGTGAATTTTCCAATAAGCTATTTTTACTTCTGTAAAATTTTTTTTTTATTTTATTCTTTTATAGTAAATGGAAGGTGTCGTTTCGTAAAAAAAATATTGTGAAATAAAATATTGTATTATGTATAAAAATAAAAAATATGTTTCAAAAATTCAGAAACTGTTAACAATGAGCGCTAAAATATAATAATATTTCGTTATATTCAATTATTATATTTCTGTATATATATATATAATATATATATATATATATATATTTAATATAAAAGTCACTTACAATATTTTTAATGTTTAATTCTAGTTCGAAATGTTTATTAATTTATTCAATTAAATTTAAAAACAATGCAAAATAAATTCTAACCCCACAGCGACGTTTTCGCTTATATTTCTGAAAGAAAGCATTTATAAACTTTCAAAAAATTGACAAGTAATATTTATTATAATACAATATTTACGAAACATCAGGTAATTAACATATTATTAAAAGATTTACACTAATTAAATAAAAAATACTCGAAAAAATAAAAAATTTCAGTTATTGTGAATTCAAGTCTTTATTGTTTTATATTGAAAATGTGGTTATTAAATTAATTATGTTTTATTATTTTAATATTTAATTAAATTTGATAATTTTTAACATACATTCGACTTTATAAAAAAATATAATAATTCTGGTTTCAAGTGGATTTTTTAAATATTCAATACGAATAATTTAAACTCAATGTACAAACAAATTTTTAATTTAAATGACTTTGAATAAATAAATAGAAAATTCACATATTCGATTGTTTTTAACAAAATATTTTATTGACTTTGCCCCACATATAAGAAACATTTTTTTAAAATTTTAATTTCAAAAATTTAGTTACAAAACTAAACTAAAATACCAACGCCACTTGTGTAGATAAAAAGTTAAATTTATTTATATATTGTTTTCAAAAATTAAATGATTAAACTTATGTTTTAGAAAATCAAAATTTGTTCAATGACTTTTTTCTTTACAAAAACTATTTTTTTCGTTATATTTCTTATGCAGCGAAAAGAAATAAAATAAAATATAAAAAATACTTTTTTCTTTACAAAAACTATTTTTTTCGTTATATTTCTTATGCAGCGAAAAGAAATAAAATATTTGATATCAAAATATAATTAAATAATTATAATAAATAAATGTGACTCGATCTGAAGAAAGGGACCTTAGAAGCAAATCACTTTAAGGTTATGTTAGTCTTACCTATTTGTTGATTAAAAGTTTCTTTTTACTTTTTGCAAATTTAAATCAGTATTTATTAAATATTTCAGTTATAATGAAAACTTAATCATCAATAATTTATATTGTCAGTTGATTCTCTTTTTGATTTTTATTTAAAAAATTGCAAACATAACCTATAATTTTTTGCTTCTAAAGTCCTTTTTCAGATCGCGTCACAAATATTTAATAATAAATAAAAAAAAATTTCAACTAAATATAAATTTTATTAATAAATTATAAGTATAATAAAATTGTATTAAAATATTTGATATTTAAAAATTTATTTTTTTCTTAATCAATTGGTCTGATTGACAAAAAATAAAGAAGATTTATTTAATTAGTTCTATTTTTTGTTTATTTCTATTTATTTTGATGAGTAAAAAAATAAGTTTGAAATTGAATTTTCCGCAAACTTTGAATGAAATAAAAATAAAGGTTCGGCATGTACATTAAAAAATTGAAAATGAAACTTGTGTTTTGTTTTGAGTTTCAATTATAAAATTATATAGAAGAAAATTGCACACAAGTGTTGAGAGGGTGGAGTTGTTTTCTTGAGGTTTTAGATGGCAGGATGATTTATTGCCTTAGAGCATAGTGCATGAGATATCGGAAGTTTGCACCACGGTTACACCTTGCAATGCGTGTATCAGGTCAAAGCTTATCGTAAAAGGGAGAAATGCTTCTAATACATTGAGTCACTCACATTGTCTCCTTTAGCATATCAACTCTTTCTCTCTCTCTCTCTCTCTCTCTTTTTTTTTTCTTTCCCCTATTCTTTTATCTCAAAAGTCCCCTTTTTTCTTATTTCACACTTTCTCATATTTTTTTTTCTCTACCGCAAATGCATTTCATACCAGAAAAAGCTTTTCCAGTTCAAAATATTCTAAACCTGCAAAATGTGCTTTTATTCATAGAAAAAAAAAGAATTTATCGAAATAGAAGTGTATTTCATAAATCGTTTCTTTTTAGAGAGAACATTCTTTTATTTTGGGTATTTCAGAGGATTTTTAAAATAATTTATTTTAATTAATAATATTTTACAATAATTTATTTTAATTAATAACTTTTTACAATAATTTATTTTAATAAATAATTTTTTACAATTATTTATTTTAATTAATAACTTTTTATAATAATTTATTTTAATTAATAACTTTTTACAATAATTTATATTAATTAATAATTTTTTTAAATAATTTACTTTAATTAATAACTTTTTACAATAATTTATTTTAATTAATAATTTTTTAAAATAATTTACTTCAATTAATATCTTTTTACAATAATTTATTTTAATTAATAACTTTTTACAATAATTTATTTTAATTAATAACTTTTTGATCAGAAAATTGTCGGGGACATTTTTTTATGAAGAAAACTACTGACGTTTGAATGAATAGAATTTATTAATTTAAATGTTGTGCTTGGACATTAGAATAAGAAAAATTATTAATAATTTAAAAAATAATTATAATTGAAGGGAAGGGACATTCAAATTTTTTGATATTTACCTTTTTGAGAGGTGGCCAATTTTTTTTCTGTCTAATTTAAATTTATTCTATAGGTCAGTAAAAATTAAAAAGAAAATTTGTTGACAATTTTGAAAATTTTATTTTTTGAAAAAATTAAAATTTCCTAAAATCCATACGATTGATTATTCAAAATTGTAAAAAAAGCCTATAAAAAATTTGGCAACGAAAAATAATAAAAAAATGTGATAGTTGAATTTTTTTAAGTATTAGTAATAAAAAATTAATAAAAGTAGGTTTTAAATAATAATTTACCATTTTTTTTTTATTTTTCAAAAAACTCGATATTTTTGGAAAATAAGAATTTTTGAAAATCCATACGATTCATTGGTGAGAATCATGAAATGAGTGTATAAACAATTTTCAATGATAATTAATGAAAATAGCGAAAGTTCAAGATTATATTTTTTTTAAATTTTAATTTTTAAAAAATTATTAACTAATTAAATTTTTTTTTATTTTCCGAAGTTTCTTCTATTTTAATAAAATTCCTCAAAAGAATCCAATTATTTAAAAAGAATGGAATAAAATTCGTTGTGAAAATTCTATTATTTTCATAAAAAATAAATCAATTTTTCGGAAATAATAAGTAATTCATTAAATAATTCCATTTGTATTTAAATTTAATTTTTATAAAGAATTTTGTCAAAAAAATTTTTAAATAATTCGATTCTTTTGACGAATTTTAATCAACTTTTTCAGAATAATTTCATTTTTCGAGGAATTCGATTAAAATTGTATTCAAAATAAATTTAATTCCTCTGTAACATTTTATTATTTTTGAAAACAATTGAATTCCTACAAAAAAATTCAATAATTTATTGAAAATAATTTTATTATTGTGAAGAAATTTATAGAAAAAACTTGTGAATACTTGAATTTCTGTGAAAATTTTATTATTATTAAAAAGGATTGAACCTTGCGTAAAATTAAATAAAAATTTTTTTTTAAATATTTGAATTTTGAAGAAGAATAAATTTTATTATTTATAAGGAGAATTGAAATTTTGACGAGAATATAAAAAAAATTGTTAAAAATATAATTGAATTTTTGCAAAGAACTTTATTACTTTTGAGAATAATAAAATTTCTGCAATCATTTGTAAGTTCTCGAAAATTAAATTTTTTTTAGTATTTTTAAATAAAAGTCTACTCTAAATCCATTAGTTGTAATAAGAAATTAAATATATATTTAAAAATATAACGAATTTTAGAAGAATTTGAATTATTAGTTTTTCAAAAATCTAAATTTTCTTATTAATTTCATTCAAAATGGAAATTTTGTGAAATTTAAAATTTTTCAAAAAGTCTTTCTGAAGATGATTATTTTCAAAAAAAAAAATTACAAACCTAACTTGTTTAAAATTGAATTAATCTTGAAATATCTAAGTAAAAATTATTTTTTACATAATTTACGAGTAGTAATTTTATGTTATAGTTGTTCAAGAATTAATTTATTTAAAAAGAAATTGTTCTTAAAAAAATATAAATAATTGAAGATTTATTTTTACTGAATATGAAGTTTAAAAATTCAATGTTTTCTAGTACTTTTGCTAAAAATGCAGCAACTTTCTCAGCTAGGAACATATGAACTTTTAAACTTTTTTTTATTATTTATTAATTATATATAACAAAATTATAATCAAAGAAAAAAAATTATAACAACATTATTTATTGCAATTTATTAATAAATAACGTTTCTTGAGTCGCTAAATTGGAATAGGAATTCAGTTTTCCGCCATCAGATCACGTCAAGTCTCTTCAAAATGGCGGATCCAATATGGCTAACGAATTTTTGAAAAAATTAATAACTAAGATGAAATTTGTTTTCAGGGATCCCAAAAACCTCGGAGTTTAAGGGCATTTGAATCATTATGACGTGACAATTTTAAAACTCATGCTTTTCACACATTGTGACGTCATAGTGGTTCAAATGCCCTCAAAGTTTCATGTAAATCTGATAAATTTTTTAAAGATTCGTCAGCCATATTAGATCCGCTATTTTTTTTTTTTAAACTAAAGTGTAATTCGAATTCAGCGGGCGCCAAAAACCCGTTTGGAACAAATTTTAGTCGAATTGGGCTAATTTTTAAAAAATCAACGCCATATTGAATCCGCCATTTTAAATTTCGAATATTCACGAGTTTGTGAATTTTGAGGTTATGTTATTCAGTAGTCACGTGCATAGCTTCACACTGAAACTGAATAACATGAAGTTAATAAAAATTCAATTTATTGTTTGTTAAATAAATAATTAAGAGAGAGAGAGAGAGAGGAAGGGAATGATTTGGGGATAAAATGTATTTGTTTGAATAAATAAACGAAATAATTTAGCATATTATCATTCTCTTTGTTAATTCCTTCCTTTTCTTTTTATTTGCCCCTTTCTCTTTGCGGACCCCTTTTAATCTGTTGATCTTCCACGTTGTGTATATTTATCTCTCTCTTCCTTCCTCCACACTTCCGTTTCTGCATTTAGTTGGTTAATCTATGCACCTTCTATTTCTCACTTTCATCTACATGTTTGCGTGTCTACTTGTCTCTTTTCGTTTACGCACTAGTGCCATGCAGCACGCCAATGCAATGCAAAATAGCAATGCAAATGTGTATGCACACATGTCTTCACTAAAATCGATTGTCCATTCTTCAAGGGAGCTGGTCGTTAAAGCCTCTTACTCCCTTATTCTCTTGTTTGCAAAATATTCTCGTCCCTTTACTGTTTGTCATTTAATTAGCACAATAAAGAGAATAACTTCGAAAAGAAGGAAAATTTTCTTGTATTTTTATTCAAACCCCCCCTCAAAAAAAAAAAAACTAAACTCATTTTTGTTATGCAACTCATAAGTTCGATATCCAAATCAAAAAGTCAAAAAGTTTCAGTACAATTTTGTACTGATTACACTTAAATGCTCGCTTCACTTCAAATTCAAATATTTCTGTAAAAATAGATGTTAGATCTATCAAACTAGAATTATTTTAAAGTTCAATAAATTTAGAGTCAAATAGTCAAAGAAATAACCAATTTAATAAAATTAAATATTGAAAATATACACAGTAAATCGTGATAGATATTAAAAAGTGTTGCACATTAAATTAACACCAAAAAATATTAAAATAATCAATTTTTGTGTTAATTTTTACAATGACTGAATTTTTAGTTTATTCCATTTTTTTATAACTATAAAACCTGAAGATATGGATAACTCATAAGACTTAACATAACATAACATTTCTTCATGTTTTATAATATTTAAACTTTTAAAGATGACCAAGTAATAAAATCATTATTTTATATTATAAGAATATTGTACTTTTTCAAAATTATTTTCATTATTTCAATTCAATTATTATTTTCAAAAATTTTTAACTACAATTTTACTTTATATCTATTATTTTTAATAATAATTAATGAATCAATTTCACGAAATTTCAATTATTCCTCAATTCTTTAATTAAATGCATTTTAGAAAATAAAAAGTTCGAATATTTTTAAAAAATTAAATTAAACTTTTTCAAAGATATTAATTTCAAAATTCAATTATTTCCAAAAAGTTCACTCTATATTTCTTGAAATATTCAATTACAATTTAAAATTTTAACTAAAATTCATTTTTATGAAATGATAATCAATTTTTTTTTAATTCTACAAGAATTTAATTATTTAAATGCAAAAAGTAAATAATTGAATGTTTCTCAAAATTCAATTCTCATAAAGAATTTTAGTAACGAATTTTTTAATAATTCAATTCTTTTGTCGAATTTTATTAAAACATGCATGAACATAATTACTTTTTTCAAGGAATTCAATAATTGTTAATATCGAAATGAAAGAAATCAATTATTTGAATTAAATAAATTTTTTACCAGTGAATGTAATTTATTAAAAAAAAAAATTAACTTTTCAAGAAATTCCGTCAGGTGGAAACTTTTCTTCTGTCTGAAGTATAAAATATTCGATATTAAATTTATTTTTAAATAAAATATTAGTTTTTTATGACACTTTTATCTCGAGTTGAAAAACTCTCTATTGACATTTATTATTGGTAAAAAAAATTTAACATTTCATTTATAATATGTCACAAAATGTAATTTTATAATTTTCAAATTTAGTAGAATTTAGAACGTATAATAATTGTAGGTATATGATTTTATTTTTTATAGGTAGAAAAAAGATTTTAGAAGAAAATTTAGAAAATAACTATGAAGTAACAAAAATTTTTCTAAGGAGTGTGTATTAAGGTAAAGAATAGGGAATTCAGAACGAGAGTTATAATATTCATGTACTCATGCAGAAAAATTTTGTTGTGCTTGTTGTCAGTAGAGTGTGCACTGTCTGACAGAATGTCGTTTTTTCTACTTAAATCGTTGATACCGTCTGACAGAGCGATATTTTTCTCCTTAAAAGACGAGTTTTGTCTACTGGGAACTGACTGTTCTACTTTAAAATTTCATAGTCACTTTTTGCACTGCTGTAAATAAATACTTTACGCAACATTAAATCTTTTTTCAAAAAAAAGAAAACTCAATATTAAAAATATTTATTCTTATAAAAAAAAATGAAATTTTCCTTCAATTGCAAACTTTTATAATCGAGTTATAAATCGCTGTCTTCATGTTTTATAATAATTAAAGATAACCGAGTGAGAAAATCACTATTTTATATTATAAGATTTTATAAAAAAAAGAATTTGAAAACAATTGAATTTCTAGGATGAATTTTTTTATTCATAAAGATAATTAAAATTTTGACCAAAATTTTATTAAAATTCTTTGCAAATAATTGAATTTCAAAGAAGAATTTTATTATTTATAAGGATAATTGAAATTTTAAACAGACTTTTTTTTAAAAATGTTTAAAAGTAATTGAATTTTGAAGACAAATTTTGATATTTTTTAAAAAAGTTGAAATTGTGGAGAGAATTTAAAGAAATTTGAAAATAATTGAATTTTTGCGATAAATTTTCAAATTATTTAAGATAATTGAATTTTGCAAAGAATTTTATCAGGACTTTTGACAATAATTACATTTCCATGATGAATTTTATTATTTATGAAGATAATGATAATTTTGACGAGCAATTAAAAAAAATTTTTGAAAATAATTAAATTTCTGCGAGAAATTTTATTACTTTTGAAAAAAATGAATTTCGAGGATGAATTGAATTGAATTTTAAAGAAGGATTTTGATATTTTTCAAAATAGTTAAAATTGTGAGGAGAATTTAAAAAAATTTGAATATAATTGAATTTCCATGATGAATTTTTTTATTTATAAAATTTTGACGAGAAATTAAAAAAAATTTGTTGAATGTAATTGAATTTTTTCCAAAAATTTCATTATTTTTGAAAATAAATGAATTTTAGAGAAGAATTTTATTATTTATAAAGATAATTGAAATTATGACAGGCATTTTATTAAATTTTTTTTAAATAATTGAATTTTGGAAAAGAATTTTATTATTTATAAAAATAATTGACATTTTGAACAGATTTTTTTTTTTAATGTTTACAAGTAATTGAATTTTGAAGAACAATTTTTTATTTTTAAAAATTGTTGAAATTGTGGGGAGAATTTAAAAAAAAATTGAAAATAATTGAATTACTGCGATGAATTTTCTTCTTTTTTAAGATAATTGAATTTTGCAAACAATTTTATCAAAACTTTTGAAAATAATTAAATTTCCATGATGAATTTTATTATTTATGAAGATAATGATAATTTTGACGAGAATTTAAAAAAAAATTTTTTTAATTATTGAATTTCTGCAAAGAATTTGATTACTTTTGAAAATAAATGAATTTCGAGGATGAATTTTATTATTTATAAAGATAATTGAATTTCTGAACATATATTTTTTTAATGTTTAAAAGTAATTGAATTCTGATCAAGAATTTTGATATTTATTAAAAGATAATTTAATTTTTGAACAGATTTTTTTTAAATGTTTAAAAGTAATTAAATTTTGATCAAGAATTTTTATATTTATAAAGATAATTTAATTTTTGAACAGATTTTTTTTTAAATGTTTAAAAGTAATTGAATTTTGATGAAGAATTTTGATATTTATAAAGATAATTTACTTTTTGAACAGATTTTTTTTTAATGTTTAAAAGTAATTGAATTTTGATGAAGGATTTTGATATTTTTCAAAATAGTTAAAATTGTGAGGAGAATTGAAAAAAATTTCAATATAATTGAATTTCCATGATGAATTTTTTTATTTATAAAATTTTGACGAGAAATTAAAAAAAATGTTTTGAATGTAATTGAATTTTTGCCAAAAATTTCATTATTTTTGAAAATAAATGAATTTTAGAGAAGAATTTTATTATTTATAAAGATAATTGAAATTATGACAGGCATTTTATTACATTTTTTTAAATAATTGAATTTTGGAAAAGAATTTTATTATTTATAAAAATAATTGAAATTTTGGAAAAGAATTTTTTAAAAAATGTTAAAAATACCTAATTAAATATTTGCCATGCATTTTATTAAATTTTATTAAATATTATTCCAGATTATTTGATGTTAAAGTATGTGTTGGCGAGAAATGTGATTTTTTTACAATTTTGACAATTTCGTGTTTCCTTTTCGGCGTTTTTTTTCCTAAAATTTAATTCGACTTTTTCCAAAATTTTATGCCACTTTTCGTGACTTTTGTTGTGAATTTATGCGACTAAAGCGACTATTTTTGAGTCTTAAAGACGATCCAAGCCCTGCATTGGACTAACTTTTGTTTTGACTGTCCTTCAGATTCCTCCTTAATTGTATAGAATTCGAAAAGATAATACCTTTCGAAAATTGTATAAAAATATTTTTGAAATATTTATTTCAATAATTTAGAACTTTTTAAAAATATTTTACTCGTAATAACTACACTGTTACCTAAAAAATATCAAATTGCAAGTGGTGATCCACTTTTGATAATCATCATTTGATCTCAATTTTTTGACCATTATGATCCACTTAGGGATAATTTTGACATTTCTAGGAAAAGTGGTTAAAAAAAATTCCACAGAGATGAATTGAATTTTTTGTTTTTAAATAATTAAATTCTCGAAGAACTTTGTGAATATATTGCTAACAATAAATAATTCATGTGGATGTAGAAGAAGTTTTTTTTTAAATGTAGAAAATAATTGGTTTGTACAAGGGTTAAAAATAAAAAATTCACGATTGTCTATAATAAAATTTATAAAATTAAGAAAAAAAAGTTTTTGAAACAAAAAAAAAAAATAAAAGTTTAATTAGAGAAGAATTTTTGATGTTTAGTGAAAGTTAATATTCTGTGGAGGGAAATTTGACTGTTGGAGGACACTTAATCGATATAACGAACTGTTGAAGGAAAGACTGGCGTGTGCACCAGTCATATGTGTCTTTGTATAAGTAAATTCGCGTACCCATTCGGTTAACAACAACTTTAGTCGCAACTTATGAGTGATAGTCACGCCTTGATTGTGCATGCCTCTGATTTCTACAAGTCAAATAACCAGAGTAAGGTCATTTTCAAACCCAAGGGGGTTGAACTAAATATCATTATAACTCATGCTCCACAAAATATAGGAATCACACTTTTCACAAATTGCGAAAGAAAATTTTTTTTCCTCCTTCTTCTTCTTCTTTTTCTTCTTCTTTTTGTGGCAAAATTTTACTCATTTCAACAAAAATCGTTATTTTAATGTTTTTTTTAAAACAAAATTATTTATACATAGTAAATCTTATCCCAGTTGCCAAGCTTTTGCTCTTTTCGAAATTCCTGACTTTTCCAGGTAATCCAGGTTAAAAAATTTAAATTTTCCAGGTTTTTAAAACTATACATTTACTTTTAATTAGAAACTTATTCAACAATATCACTAACTTCATTTTTAAATAAATATTTAATCATTATTATTTTTTCATATAGAAATTAGGATTTTCAAAAATTATATATATTTTTTTATTCTCCAAAGAATAAAATTATTTTAATATATTCAAAATTTTTTTTTCAAAATAATTTGTCAAAATTCAATTATTTACAATGCTCACTATTTCGAAAAATTTTAACAAAAGATTTCAATTATTTAAAAAGTAATTTTAATAATATTCGACTCAGGAATTTAATAATTTTCAAAAGTAATATAATTCCTTGCAAAAATCTAATTATGTTAAAAAATTTACAAAAATTTTGGTCAATTTTCAATTACTTTTATCAATAGTACAATTTTTCTCCGACAAACAAACATTTCTGAAAAATTTTTAATAAAATTCTTGTTGCAGAAATTCAAATATTTTTATTATATGAAAAATTGCCAAGAAAATTCAATTATTTAAAAATTTGTTGATAAAATTCTTTATGAAAATTAAATTTTAAGAAACATTCAATCATTTAATAAAATATTTGTTTTTATAGTTAAAAATTTTAATTTTTAAACGACATTTTTTATAATATTCTAAACGAGCATTAAATTATTTTTCCAAATAATAAAAATTTTAAAAAATCATTGCAGAATTTCAATTATTTTTAGTACAATTTTAATCGAATTTCTCAAAAAATGTAATTATTCTGTAAAATTTTATTAAAATACGACGAAAGAATTTTATTATTTAAAAAATTTGTTGATGAAATTCTTTACCAAAATGTAATTTCAAAAATAGAATTATTCAATCAATTATCTGTGTTTTTATTTAAATAATTGAATATTCTAACCAAATGGATTTGAAAATTGTCTAAGAACTTTTTTTAAAAATATTAAAATTAATTGACTTAAAAAAGAATTTTAGTTAAACATTCTAAAAATAATAATCGTAATGAAGAAAATAATTTTTGAAGAAGTTACAGTAAAAAACTAGCAAGTAAACATTTTTAAAAAATTAATTTATAGAATTATTCGTTAACGGTATGAAAAATTCAAATTTTCCAAGATTTTAATTTTTAAAACCTTTTGAAAATTTAATTATTTTCAAAATTTTGAATAATAAGTGAATTTCATTGACAAATTTGAATAAAATTTTTAAGAACAATTTCAGTTTTAGAGAAATTTGATGAATCGAATTTTATAAAATATATTTATTTATATATATATATATATATATATATATATATATATATATATATATATATATATATATATATATATTTATATTTTATTTATTAAAAATAATTGAAACTCCGCCAAGAATTTTATTAAGATTTTTCTAAGTAATTGAATTTCGGAGAAAAATTGTATTATTTATAAAGATAATTGGATTTTTGATTATAATTTTTTTAAATTTTTAACCTAGTTTGATTTTCTACGAAGAATTTTATTTCAATTATTTTGAAAAAAATTGAATTGTTACAAAAAAATTTCATTAAAATTTTAAAAAATAATTTAATTCTTTGAGCCAAAAAAGTCGATAAAGACGTTTCTTTAATTATTGATTTACAAATTCACTTTGAGTATTAAAATACTCTTTTTTCTTTTTTTATTTAGGAAATAAAATAAAAAAATTCAATTATTTTCTACAATTTTGAATTGATCTTCATCTCTAAATCAATTATCTATCTATCTATTCCGAAAGTTCTTCGACAATTCAATTTTCTTTCATTTAAAGAAAACCTAATTAAGTTTTTGAATAATTATAATTAAAAATTTTGAATATGATTACTTTTTCCAAAATATTAAAAATGATTCTAAACAATTTAAAATTTTTAATGTTATTTTTTTTGTATGTATTTGAAATTTTGAAAATGTCTAATAAAAAATATTGAAAATAATTAAATTTGGAACAATTAGAATGAAAAAATTCAGATAAATTAGTCTTTTCAAGAATATTTTCATATTATTTTTACCATCTATTTTGCATTAATTTTCATTTTTATTAAATTTACATTTTTTGATGATTTTTCATTGAAATTTTTTAGAATCATAGTATTTCAAAAATTTTCAATTAAAATTCATTACAAAGTTAATTTTCAAAAATTTGTAATAAAACACTTGAAAAGCATTATTTACAATTTACACATTGAAAGTTTTTTAAATAAAATAAATTGCTTATTGTAATTAATTAAATGAAAATTCAAACTCTACACTGTTGTACTGTTGATTTTGTCAAACTTTACAATTTACATCAAGTGAATAAAAAAAAAAAATTAAAAAAACATTTTTTGAAATTAATAAGTTTTTATGTTGTTGTTGTTGCTTTTTTCAAGGAAAAAGAGTAATTTTTGTTGGAATTCTATAGAAAGCTAAAATGTCTGTTATTTTTTTTTATATTACTTTTTGTTGCGACGTCAGATTCAAGAAATCTCGTAATCGATATTGCTCGGACACCTGTCGGAAAATGCCGTTCGGCAGGTTCGAGAGTTCACTTTTATAGCCGTGGCATTATATATATCTAAAAGGCCAGACGAGATTGCAAAAGAGCAAATTAAAAAGGACTATTATATCCTGCTCTATTGTTTCCTTTTATATATAAATATTCTTTTAAAATAGAGGTTGAATATTATTTATATATTTAAATATCATTGCGGAGAGAATGTAGAAATTCATATCTCCTTTTAATTTCAAATCTTATATTATTTTACTTTTACCATTTCTTCTTTTCATAGTCTTCTATATTTAGTTTTATATCTCTTTCGTTTTCGCATTTATTTTTTAACTGTTAAATTCATTATATTCTTTAAATTGCCTTTTTATATAATTTTTCATTTTTTCCCTTTATTTTTCATCTTCTTTATTCATTTTTTTTCCTTTTTTTTCTCTGCAAGCACTTGGAACAATTTTTTTATTGTATAATTTTCGTAGTTTTTTTTAAATTTATTTTTATCACTAATTTAGAATGATTTTAGTATGATAAAGTTTATACGTACAAGCAATAAACGTATAATTCGAAACATTGTTTTGGCGTTTATTTGCTAAAATAAACAAATTTGAGTTACAGTTACTTCATGTGAATTAAATAACTTTGATTGTAAGTTTGTTAGTCTTGTGCTTCCTCGTGTAACAAATGCGATTTGCTTCCTCCAGGAGCAAACATTACGAGACAAAGTATATATATATAGAGCGAAATAAATTCATTATATTATAAATCAAAAGTAGAATTTTTCACATTCAGTTTATTAATAATTGTACTTTTTTATTTATATATTCGTTCATTAGTTAAAGAAATTAACAAAGTTTACTATCATATTTTCAAAAAGAATTTTTTTTTAAATTTTTAATTCAAATTTTTTTTTATAATTATAAACTAAGAATTGGAACATAGATTTGAATTAACATCAATAATTATATATTCTGACTGAGAACAGGGAACTTGAGGAAAATTCAGACAAAATACTGGAAAAAATTAAAAATTTAGAATTCACAAGAAAATTATAAATTATTTTATTCGAAATAACTAATTGTTGCATAACTATAATAAAATTGTCGCACTTAGATTATTTCATCGAACCTTTACTAAAATATTTCAAAATTAATTCAATTTTAAAACAATTGCCTTCCAAATTTTTATAAATAGATTTAATTCAAAAGGTTTCAATTCGAAATTTTAGAAAATTAAAATTTTCAACGAATTTCATGATAAATTTTTAAAAAACTTTGATTATTGAAAAATAATAATTCAGATTCTTCCGCAAAATTTGTTAAATTTGTCAATATACATATATATTTAATTAATTATTAAAAATTATGACTTCATAGAAAAATTTTAGTTATAAACATTTTAAAAAAACTGAATTTTGCAGAAATTCAACTATTTTTCAATCGTAGGAAAATTATTCTTCTTACAAAAGTTCAATTATGTTCAAAATTTAAAGAAAAATTTCCATAAAAATCACTACCATCTTTATAAATAACAAAATTCTTCTCCATAACTATTTTTCGAAATTTTACTGATTTCATAATAATTTTCAATAATTATTTTTCTAAATTTCCCAAACAAATTAAAAAATTTTAATAAAATTATACTCAAAAATTTCATTACTTTCATAAATTCTAAACATTGCACGAAAATTCAATTAGTAATAACTTTGTTACAAAATTCTTCGTAATCAATTTATTTCATAAATAAGAAAACTCGCATCTCAGAATTTTAATTGAATTTCTCGAAAAATGTAATTATTCTTAAAAATTAGATAAATTCTGTCACAAGAATTCAAATTACTTAAAAATTTGTTGATAAAATTTTTTATAAGAATTAAATTTTACAAACATTTAACTATTCAATGAATTATTTACTTTTGTATTTAAATAAATTTTGAAAAGGTTGCAAAACAAAATATTTTAAAATTTAAATTTTCTATACTTTTAACTGACAATATTGAACAATTAAAACTCATCGTAGAATTTAAATTATTTTTAGTACAATTTTATTTTAATCGAATTCCTCGGAAAATATAATTATTCTTAAAAATTTGATTAAAAATTCATTCAAAGAATTAAATTATTTAAAAATTTGTTAATATAATTCTTTACAAGAATTAAAGTTTAAAAAAAAACCTTTCAGTATCATTTTAATATTAGTTTTGAAGGTTAAATATATAATGTAATCAATATTGGGGTTTTTGTAAAAAAATTCGTTTTAAATTTAATTTCTTGAATTTCTTAAACATTTAACATTATTCATTTGTAATTTAATGAATTGTGTATTTAATAATTTATTTATAACTATTTTATCTTTTCAAAAATAACTAATATATATTTTTTTATATTGAACGGAAAAAAATTATAATGAATTTTTTAATTTATCATTTTAAGTTCAAAATTGATATTTCCTATAAAAAAAGTTTTATTTTAAATTAGAATTTTGTTATTTATATAACTTTCTACTTAATATATTACATTTTAAAAAATTGAAAATATTTTATTTGAAATAAAACAGAAATTTTTTTTATAATTCAAGAATTAGGTATTTGAAAATAATTATAAAAAAATTAAAAGCAAAACAATAACGCTTACCAAATATGAAAAAGGCTTCGGAGATGAATAGTTTGTCAAATAAAAAATTCACGTTTTTATTTAATTTAAAAATATTGAAACATAATTTAACAAATTTTTTGGGCCACAACTTCAAATGTTTATATACAGATAGATTCTTTTTCCTGTAATTTTATTTAAATTGGATTAAAAATAATTTAATTCCTTCAAAGAATTGTAGGATTTATAAATATAATTGAATTGTTTCGAAGAATTTATTAAAATTTTAGGAAATAAATAAAATTTATGAAAATATTGAAAAATATTTGAATTCATCCGAAGAATTTAATAAAAATTATTTTGAAAATAATTGATATCCCGCAAAGAATTGTAGTATCATCGTAATAATCATTGAAAATAATGACATTTTTTTCTTTTTTATAAATATTTTGACAATAATTGAATTATTTTTAAAGAATTTAAAATTCTTCTTGAACTTGAATTTTATGGAAATTTAAATTAGTTTAAATTTAAATAAATATTGAAAATAATTGAATTGTTTCGTAGAATTTTACTATATTGTTAAGAATAATTTAATTAATTCGAAGAATTTATTAAAATTTTAGAAAAAATTGAATTTTTTCGAAGTGCGTGTTAAAAGTATATTTCTAAAAAATTGATCTCTTCAGAGGAATTCAATTAAAATTGTTTTAAAAATAATTGAATTTTTGTAAATATTTTACTACTTAAAAAAATAATTGAATTGTTTACAAGATTTTATTAAAATTTTAGGAAAATATTGAAGCTTTGTTCAGAAAAGTAATTGCCAGTAATTTTTAATTAATTATTTAAAAAATTTCTTTTATTTTATTTTAACTAAATATAAGTGAAAAATAAACAATAGATTCTAAGCTTCAATTTGATCTATATTAAGACTAAATTACAAAATTTTCAAGTATATTAAAAAATAATTAAAAATATCTATTATATTTGACCATAACCAAAAGACAAAATTAAATACATTTTTTTACTAAGAAAAACTTTAAAGTTTAACATTACAAGATTATGTAAAGATAAATAATGTTTCGTAGATTATGAATAAATTTTTTTTGAAATTTATACTCAACAAAATATGAATAAAAAGTTAATACAAATATTGAGTCTCACGTTGGAGACACGTGAAGTGGTCCCTTTCGGGAGAATCAGTCATATACTTTTTCGAACAAACGAAAGTAAAAGACAAGATTAACGAAAAATAATCATATTTGTTTGAAGAAAAGTTTTTTAATAAAACTTAATAAGTATTACGTATAGGATTGAATTGTTATCGTTTAATTAATGAATACCCGCCGAGAGCTGTTGTGGGAAGCATATCAAGTTTCAATGGAGCAAATAAAAGTATATTGAAGAAGAAGATGAATAAAAAAAAATATATATATACATACATCTGTCGATAAAATCAATATTTTGTCAATTGCGGTCAGTCAATTGAATTGGCTCAATTAGGCTTTATTGAAATGCATTGCTGCAATTAGACAATATTGGCTTTGTGGTGCACCAAAATGACACTCACGAATCACAATGGGATCAAATAGATTTCAAATCGCGGGACCATTATCACACAACTAGTTTCAATGCCCCAATCAATTACGATCAATCTCGATTACTTATTTGCTCCTCCTTCTCATTATCAAAAAAAATTCCCATCTCGCATTGTCGCTGTATTATCTAATTATAATTAGTTTCACATTCAATACAAATTTTCTAACTTTAAAAACTCTCTAGTAAATAGTTTTAGATTTGGACGCTATTATTCGATCCGCCATTTCGTTTTTTTTTAAATCTGACATCAAATTCGTAATCAGCGAATCCAAAAACCCCCAAGTAACAAATTTTAGGTAAACCCGTTGGATTTTGAAATTTCTCGTCCACCATATTCGATCCGCCATTTTGAATTTTGAGAATCTAAATTCATAACACTAGTTTTTAAGTGTTTTTTGTCATTAAAATTAGATTATTTACTCGAATTCGGTTGGGAAAAATCCGGGACAAGAAAATATCGCGTCTAAAATGTTGGGACTAACAAATAGGCATAATGCCAAACATTTTTTTTTTCTAATTTCAAAATGGCGCCTCCAAAATGGCCGCCAAAATATTGAAATTTGGAAAAATAATGTTAAAAAATATTAACATTATTTTTTTTAACTTTTATGCTTTATTTAAATAAAAAAATGTTGTTTCAACAAAAAATATTGTTATCTGATATTATTTAACAATAATTTAAACATTTTTTATAAACAATTTAAAATCTGTGGGCCAAAATGGTAAACAAATTTTTATTTTTATCAATTCTCATTTCTGTTTGCAGTAAAAATAAATAATAAAAGTTAATAACTTAATTTAAACTTTTTTACAATGTTTAAGAATGTTATAAACAATTTTTATAAACAATTTGCAAAACATGAAATAGAATCCTATAAAAAAATTATTTTTTGATTATATTACGTTCTCTTGCAATGAAAGTGTTGCTAATGGTTCAAACTTTCATTTAACATTATTTAACAATATTTAAAAATGTTGTAAACAATTTTTATAAACAATTGTTATAAAAAAATATTTTCAGAGTGGAAAATAACTTCTTTTCTATCCCACTAGCTTTCTTTTGTCATTAAACAGGAAACTAAAGTATCTAATGCTTATAAAAATATTTGTCAACAATTTATATAAATGTTATAAAGAATTCTTATAAATAATTAGTTAAATATGAATTACCATAATAGAAAAAACGCATTTTTTATTATATATTGTACTCTTCTAATCCAAATCTTTGTTAAAGAGATAAACTTTCATTTAATATTATTTAACAATATTTAAAAATGTTATAAACAATTTTTATAAATAATTTGAAATTCGTGGGCCAAAGTGGTATAAAATTTTTTTATTTTTATCAATTCTCATTTCTTTTTGCAGTAAAAATTAATAATAAAAGTTAATCACTTAATTCAAAATTTTTTACAAGGTTTAAGAATATTATAAACAATTTGCAAAACATGAAATAGAATCCTATTAAAAAATTATTTTTTGATTATTGACAAAATTTTTAAAATAATTTCAGAAAATCCTTTTTTTTATCAAAATTGTTTATAAAAATGTAAAAAATGGTAAATTATTTTAGACGCAGATTTTTATTTCAAATATCTATTTTGATGAAAAACCAAACAAAAAGTGAAAAAACATTTATTCTTCCATCCCTAAACTGTTTTTTCTATGAAAATTGTTTATAACATTTTTAAATATTGTTAAATAACGTTAACTGAAAGTTTGAACAATTAGCAACACTTTGATTGCAAGAGAACGTATTATAATCAAAAAAATATTTTTTTTATAGGATTCTATTTCATGTTTTGCAAATTGTTTATAAAAATTGTTTATAACATTCTTAAACATTGTAAAAAAGTTTAAATTAAGTTATTAACTTTTATTATTCATTTTTACTGCAAAAAGAAATGAGAATTGATAAAAATAAAAATTTGTTTACCATTTTGGCCCACAGATTTTAAATTGTTTATAAAAAATGTTTAAATTATTGTTGAATAATATCAGATAACAATATTTTTTGTTGAAACAACATTTTTTTATTTAAATAAAGCATAAAAGTTAAAAAAAAATAATGTTAATATTTTTTAACATTATTTTTCCAAATTTCAATATTTTGGCGGCCATTTTGGAGGCGCCATTTTGAAATTAGAAAAAAAAATTTCGGCATTATGCCTATTTGATAGTCCCAACATTTTGGACGCGATATTTTATTGTCCCGGATTTTTCCCAACCGAATTCGAGTAAATAATCTAATTTTAATGACAAAAAACACTTAAAAAACTGCTTTTTTTTGTTTAAACAATTAGAACTTTTTATGATTAAATTAAAATTGAAATTTTCTTTCAGATTCTAAAAGAGGACACTCAAATCTAAAAAAAAACCTATGTCCCGATTTTTTCCAAATTCGTAACTCGTAGAACGGAAAGCTCAAACTTGTACAAAGAAATACGGACATTTGGGACTAAATGGGTTAAAATTATTTTAAAAATAGTTGAATTTTTGTGAATATTTTACTACTTAAAAAAATAATTGAATTGTTTACAAGATTTTTATTAAAATATTAGGATAATATTGAAGCTTTGTTCAGAAAAGTTGGTAAATGGAAATAAAAATAATGCATATATATATATTTTTTAATAATAACATCAATATTTGCAGCTCTAGGTGACAAACATTAAATTCGTCTTGTTTATTTTCAACTTTCACCTTGACTTTTTGATTCAGATTAGCATATATATAATAAATAATAGCGTTTCGTTGAGTGAAGTGAATTTAAGTTGATAAAATTGATAAAATTGATAAAATTGATAAAAATAAAAAAATGCAAATAAATAAAGTTGAGAGATGGAAAAATGAAGAGAAAAAAGTAATGATGTGATTTTTTTGATACATGTAGTGAAAAGTCTGAGTGTGTGTGAGAGTGTATCTAAAGGTACAATGAACGTAAGCCTCATAGAACAAAGCCACGTTAAGCTGGTTGCGATTGGTGTGTTACAGACACGAGGTGCCTGTCACCTCGGAGCCGATCACGGTGATACACATGGACGAGGACGTCGTTGTGGTCAACAAGCCCGCCTCCATCCCTGTAAGTGGTGTACTGCCAGGACTGTACTGCCAAATATATTTCTTGCTTCTTTCTTTTCTCTTTTTTCTTTTTCCTTTTTCTCAAATCATTTTACCTTCTTCTTTTTAATATTTTGCATGCTTTTTCATTTTTTTACTAACTATTTCAACTCTTATATCTCCTTTCTTTTACAATATACTTCTATTTTCTTCTACAAAATTTTGCATCTGGGTGTATTGAATGATTTTCTCTCTATTAACTCACACTGAAATTGAATAATTAATTTTTACGTTTATTACAGGCCAATGAACGACTCTTGAGACACAAAAGAAATTATTTCTTAATCAGCGTGTCTAAATACTAGTTTCGTTCAATAAAATTCCCGGTTATGTCCTAATTTTTTCCCCAGTTTTCTTTTCTCCTTAAATTTAAATTTGATTTCGAACATAAATAAATCTTTAAATTCTTTGAAAATAATTTTAATCGAGATTTTAATTGAAAATTTATAAAATAATTTTTTTAATTTTTTAAAAATAATCCAGTCTCTTTAAAATTATAATTCAAAATTTTATTTTTCAAATTTATTAAAGTTATATTGATAATAATTAAATTTCTGCAAAGAATTTTACTATATTTATAAAAATAATGAAATCCCTCCAAAGAATGCTATTTTTTATGAAAATAATTTAATTCTTGTGAAGAATTTTTTTAAATTTTTTGAAAATAAAATGCATTAATAATTAATTATTTACTTAATAAGTAATAAAGGTGAAATTATAAAAATTTAAGAGAAGTTTAATAATTATAATTATTGAATTATAATAATAATAATAATAATAATAAGAATTATAGAATAAAATAATTTTTAGAAGCAAAAAATTGATTACAAAATTTAAGAGGAACTTTATATTTTAAAAATAAAATTATAATTACGGTCACTAACTTCCCTTGATTAAATTCGAAAAATTTAAATAAAATTAACTATGCGTTGAAGTTAACGATTTTATTTATTTTATTTATCACGATAAACAAAATTCTTTAAAAGAATTCGATTATTTTCCAAAAAATGTAAAGAAATTCCAATTATTTGTTTAGAAAAATTCAAAGGAAAAGCGACGCTATCGCTCAAGTTCAAGCTCCTCATCGTCATCCGCACGATCATCAAGCTTGTCATCATCAACGAGTTCGTCGGCTGATAAAATACCACGCAATCGAAAATACTCATCAGAAAGTGGTGCGCGTTATCCTAGAGAAACGTCACACTTTGAAAGAGAAAAAGGTAAAGGCGGTGCGCGTCGCTCTCGAAGCACGTCACGCAGCTCGAACAATTCATCCTATCGAAGAAGAGATCGATATGGAAGATCGAAATCTCCACAATTCTCGAGTGTCACACGCTCTCCGAGAGAGGAGCTGCACAATAACTCGCTGGAGGCTCGTCGGTCGAATCACCACTTGAACATCGCCGCTCTCGTGGTAGATCACTTAGTTCAGAGGGAGAAAGACCAAAAGACGATAATGGCGAGGACAAAGAACATGAAAATACAAACGATACTGTCGATAAAACAGATTTGAAACTGGTAAAGAAGATCTCTTGATCAACCGACTGGGCGAAAATATTTCGAAAGCAGACATTTTTTTCTGATCCAATAAACGAAGTAGTAGCAAAAACATGGACGAAAATACTTCAATCTGGTCTGCCAAAAGATACTCGTAAAAAATTTATTGCATAAGTATCCACCGCCAGAAAACTGTGGCATGATGAGTCCTCCGTCCTAGCGCTAAGAAAAAAGATGACTTTAGAGTCGCAGACCAAAAGCAATTAGGTGCTGCACTATGTGCACTAGGAAAAGCATTGTCGGCAACTCTAGACAATGAAAATGTGTCAAAAGAAATTGTGTTTGATTTTTTGTGTGATGCGGGAAAAATTCTATCAGATTTACAATATAATTTATCAATGACTAGACGTTTTTTCATCATTCCTGCGCTCGACCCTCTTTTAAAAACCGTATCCGAGGACGCTCCTGTTGATACTCTCTTATTTGGAAAATCCTTTTCGGAGAGCATAAAATCAGCAAAAGAGGTACACAAAGCAGTCAAAGACTTGGAGAAAAATCCATCATCCAGCAACGGGAGAAAGAGCCACGGTACCTTCAACAAGGACAGCCCTAGAAAACCTCAAACAAGTCGTGCTCATTTAAACTGGAGGGGCCCTCCAAAGTACAACACATCGTTCAAAAAGGGAGGGCAAAAGCCTCAGAATCCATACAAGAAGAAATTCTTCCAGAAATAAAGGTAAGTGCTTTAGCTGGTCGTCTAAAATATTATCATAATGCGTGGAGAAAATTGACCAGTGATAAATTTATTTTAAAATGTGTAGTAGGTTACAATATCCCTTTCCATAGCACCCCACATCAAAGTAAAAAACCATCGGAAAGGGTTTTATCCTCAGATGAGGAGAAAAAAACTATGAATGCCATACTGAAACTTAAAGAAAAAGAAGCAGTCACTGTTTGTGAGTCTTCCGCTCAAGAATTTCTGTCACCGTATTTCCTTACCGATGGTAGTGACAGATTCATTCTTAACCTAAAAAATCTTAACAAATTTATAGAACCTCCGCATTTTAAAATAGAAGATGTAAAAACCGCAATTAAAATGATAACTAAAAAATGCTTCATGGCATCAATAGATCTACAAGACGCATACCTTTTAATACCAGTAGACCATAAATATCGAAAATTTCTTAGATTCTCTTTTCAGGAAAAACTATACGAGTTTACATGTATGCCATTTGGTTTGTGTACAGCACCCTACACTTTTACGAAAATTTTAAAACCAGCTGTCCAAAAGCTAAGAGAACAGGGTATTGTTTTAGTTATATATCTAGATGACATTCTCATTTTCGCAGAATCAGAAGACGAATGCCGCAAGAGGACAACTGCAATAATAAAATTACTAGAATCTCTAGGATTCATCATAAACACTAAGAAGAGCGAACTTAATCCTGCACAGCTATGTACTTTTCTAGGTTTTGTGTTTGATAGTCTTGATTTTTGCATTCGATTAACAAATAAAAAAGTAGAATCTATTAGTAAACTAATAATAAATTTTTCTGAGTAAAGAACGTTGTAAAATTCAAGAATTAGCTAAGGTAATTGGTACTTTAGTCGCAGCATGTCCGGCCATACAATATGGATGGCTCTATACAAAGACATTAGAAAGAGAAAAGTATTTAGCTTTGGAGGAATCTTCACAGAATTTTAACGCGTGGGTAAAAATTTCCAACGAGGCACGAAGAGATTTAAAATGGTGGTCTGAAAAAATAGACAGTCTAAAAATCCAATTAGAGAACAAATACGAGTTAGTTATAGTCACTGATGCCTCCCTAACGGGCTGGGGAGCATTTTGTCAGGGTCGAAAAGCACATGGATGGTGGAGTTCAGAGGAAAAAGAAAATCATATTAACCATCTCGAATTAAAAGCTGCATTCTTTGGACTGCAATGTTTTGCTAAAGAATTTAGTAATTGTGAAATTCTTTTGAGAATGGACAACCAAACCGGAATTGCTTACATCAACCGGATGGGTGGAATTCGTTATCCAAGGCTTACTTAGCAGAGAAATATGGAACTGGTGCGAAGATCGCAACATATGGATTCATGCCTCATATCTAACATCGAAAGATAACTTTGAAGCCGATGAACAATCACGAATTTTGCCAGCAGAGACAGAATGGGAACTGTCTCACAAAGCTTTTCGAAGTATTAAACTTAAATTTGGTAAACCAGATATTGACCTCTTTGCATCTCGCACTAATGCAAAGTGTAAGAAATTTGTCTCATGGCACAAAGACCCAGAATCAATCGCAGTAGATGCCTTCACAATAAATTGGTCTGAACATTTTTTCTACGCATTTCCCCCTTTCTCCTTGTTACTAAGAGTCCTTAGAAAAATACAAACCGATAAAGCGGAAGGGATCGTTGTAGCACCACTATGGCCATCTCAGCCGTGGTATCCAATTTTCTCCGCGCTAATGATTGATAAGCCAATAATATTTGAACCTAATAAACATTTATTGACTTGTCCATACAGGAATACACACCCGCTGTCGACGAAGCTTTCCCTGGTGGCGTCGAGGTTATCAGGAAAGGCTTCACAGCCAGAGGAGCAACGGAGGATGCAGCCACGATAATGCTCGAATCACTGTCCGAGAAGACCAAAAAACAATATAATAAAGGTGTAAAAACTATGGTGGCAGTTCTGCCAAAAACATCAGGTCCCAGCGTTCAGCAGTTCTACGAGCAATGTTCTCTCTTTTTTCTCAGAGGTGCTAAAGGAAACGTCAAGCTATAGCACTTTAAATGTATATAGGGCTGCGCTTTCTATTTTAATGGGAAACGAATTAGGCGAAAGTGCTGAATTATCAAGGTTCTTCAAAGGAGTGTCTCGACTACGACCTCAGAAGCCCAGATATTCGACAACTTGGGATCCTGAAATAGTATTAAAGCACATCGAAACAATGGATACAAATGAAAATCTTTCTTTAGAAAAAATAACTAAAAAACTGGCAATGCTGCTGGCACTAACAACAGCTCAGCGCGTGCAGACAATTGCGAAAATTAAAATAGAAGATATAAGCTCTACAGCAGATAGAATACAAATTAAAATATCGGAAAGAATAAAAACAACGAGTAACAATCGAGATCAACCAGTTCTCAATTTGCCATTCTTCAGAGAAAATCCAAAACTATGCACGGCATCAACGCTACAAACATATCTACAGAAAACAACAGCGTTACGATTAAATAAAGTACACCTATTTCTGACTTATAAGAAGCCACATCATGAAGCGACATCACAGACCATCAGTCGCTGGATCAAAGAGATGATGCAGGAAGGCGGCATTGATACCACCGAATTCAAAGCCCACAGCACCAGACATGCCTCTACATCTGCGGCAGCACGCAGAGGTACGAGTATAGAGGTTATCAGAAATACAGCAGGATGGACCAAAA
Organism: Leptopilina myrica (nomen nudum); assembly: GCA_032872475.1. Classification (NCBI taxonomy): domain Eukaryota; kingdom Metazoa; phylum Arthropoda; class Insecta; order Hymenoptera; family Figitidae; genus Leptopilina; species Leptopilina myrica (nomen nudum). The sequence goes on along the minus strand of CM065458.1, from coordinate 56,157,957 downwards.
ACTCGACTGTTTTTGCACGTTTTTACAATCGGCCGGTAAATATCGAAAACAACTTTGCCTCAAACATCATTCAAGGAAATGGTTAAAAAAAAAAAAAAAAAAAATTAAAAACCTATTACACTTGTTCATTTCTTTCACTTAAACATTAATAACAATAAATAATAAAATTACTTTTATAATAAAAATAAAAACCTTTTTTCCATTTAAAAAAAAAAAAAAAAAAAATCGCAACTAACTTTAAACAACTACATAATATGATATAGAGGACGAGACAGCGAAATACAATTTAACGATTGAACGAACTTACCTAAGTGAAGTTCAATCGGAATTGTGTGAGCTGTCTCGTCCGAATATATCATACCCTACCCAAAAGAGGAATCTTTCATTTACATTTTCCCCACCCAAGGCTGCGATTTTTATTTTTTGAAAAACACTTTAAAATATAATGGCGATCATAGAACACGGACAGGAAGAAGAAGAAGGCGGAGAACGCCATCTATACCGCTGAGGGCGGGCAAATACCAATTATTTAAAAATCTTTAAAATAACTGTGCTGGAACGGTCAGTAATCACATTACTACTACATAATATGATATATTCGGACGAGACAGCTCACACAATTCCGATTGAACTTCACTTAGGTAAGTTCGTTCAATCGTTAAATTATCTTGAAACAATAGAATTGAAAAAATTTCAACAATCTTATTTTTCAGAATTTACAAAAAAAATTTCCGGTTTGGTACGAAATAATTAATTTTTAATTTGAATAATTTTTATTATTAGAGGAATAATTATATTTGAATTTAATTAATTTTTATCTTAAACTATATGAAGCTTAACATCATTAATTAAAAAATTAAATTTAGTTAGAATATTTTTTTTTCATTTTGTATTGAAAGAAAAATGAATATGTATTTTTTTTATTTAAAGATTGATGAAAATTACAAATGTCATGAATTATTGAAAATTAATATTTTCAAAAGCAGTGTACTTTTCGAACGCGTTTTATTAATAAAATATTCTCTCTCTCAAATATCAGAAGATAAAAAATAATGATACATGAAATTTGTTGGAAATTTCATAATTTTTTTGTTTTAAATTGAAAACAATCACAAATAACAAATCTGCAATGGAAATGCCTGAAAAGTTGAATTTAAATTCTTAAAAAGTATTTTTTTTTCTCAAAAATGGACACTTTTAATTATCAAAAATTTTTTTTTCTCTTTCAACAGAATCTTTAAAAAAAATTGTCAAATTTTTCTCTACAAATGAAAAACAGAAAAAAATTTCGTAAACTTAGGTTGTAAAATTTAAGAGAAAAAATCCAAGACTTTCTTATTTTTTATGAGAATGTAAAAGTTATTTCACGCATCAACAAAATTTACAAAGTTTATAATTAACAATTTTAAAAAAAAAATTTAATTTTCAAATAGAAAAAAAAATTGTTTGTTTACAAATTTTCTTCTTCTAATTTTTATAAAGAAACTTGTTGAGCAATATTTTCAGACTTAAATTTACCAAAATTTACATAGAAAAATTTGTTTTCTTTAGAATTGTAATTCAAACAATTCGAAGAATAGTAAATTTTATGGAATGATAAATAATAAATAATTATTATTTATAAATTATTAATGATAACTTGCTTAAACAAATAAAAAAGATAAAAAATATTAATAAAATAGATTTATTAGCAACTATTAAGAGAAAAATAAAAAAAATTGCGTAAAAAATCTTCATTTCGGAGAAGGTTAAGAAGGTTAATATTTACAAATAAAAAATAGTAAAATTTATCTTCATTACAAAATAATAGTAAAATTTCTCATTCTAAACATATTTTCACATTAATTTGCTTTCCTTTATCATTAATTTTTATTCCTCTTTGTTTTTTCTCTGCGAAAGATATTTTAAAATGCTATACAATATAGGTATTAAAATGATTAGTTACAAAGCGTGGAATATTAAAATATAAAATTAAAAATAAAACTCTCTCGAGACCCAATTAAACTGTATTCTTTTATTGCCCGTTAAAGGAAATTACAAACTAAATGAATCTATTAATGAAATGTTTCATTTTTATTTGCCATTAATTATAAATCTGATCATAGAAAATTGACTTTTATTACTTATTCTACTCCTGATATTATCCCCGTTAAGTACCTTTTTCACTTTTCCGTCTCTTTTCTCTCTTTTTGCTACTTTTTTTTTTTTTTTAAGTAAAAGAAAAAAGGGAAAAGAAACTCGGGATGTTTCAGAATATGCAGATAAAAGCTACTCTTCGGTTTTCCTATAGTATATAATGATCTATTCAGTGAAAATTTCGTATTTTTCGACTCGTTGAAATAAAGTACAAATTGCGATTTATATATAGCAAAATAATTATTTTTTTTCTGTATTTCAAAATATGTTTCGGTAAATATTTTTCAAATTAACAAAATTAATAATTGCTACGGAAATATTGTAGTTGAATAATACATTTGATAATTCATTTTATAGAAATAAATTTTAATAATAATTATTATTATAACTATTATTATTATACGAATGCAGGGTTGCCACGCTTTTCCTCTTTTCAAATTCCGATATTTCCAGGTAATCCAAGTTAAAAAATTTAAATTTTCCAGGTTTTAAAAATTATACATTTATTTTTAATTAGAAACTTATTCAAAAATATCACTAACTTCATTTTTAAATAAATATTTAATCATTATATTATTTTTTCATATAGAAATTAGGATTTTCAAAAATTATATATTTTTTTTATTCTTCAAAGAATTAAATTATTATCATATATTCAAAATTTTTTTTTTCAAAATAATTTGTCAAAATTCAATTATTTAAAAAGAAATTTTAATAAAATTCGACTCAGGAATTTAATAATTTTCAAAAGTAATATTATAATTCTTTGCAAAAATCTAATTATGTTGAAAAATTTACAAAAATTCTCGTCAATTTTCAATTACTTTTATAAATAGTAAAAATTTTCTCCGACAAACAAACATTTCTGAAAAATTTTAATAAAATTCTTGTTGCAGAAATTAAAATATTTTTAATATATGAAAAATTGCCAAGAAAATTCAATTATTTAAAAATTTGTTGATAAAATTCTTTATGAAAATTAAATTTAAAAAAAAAATTCAATCATTTAATAAAATATTTGTTTTTATAGTTAAAAATTTAAATTTTTAAACGACATTTTTTATAATATTCTAAACGAGCATTAAATTATTTTTCCAAATAACAAAAATTTTTTAAAATCATTGCAGAATTTCAATTATTTTTAGTACAATTTTAATCGAATTTCTCAAAAAATGTAATTATTCTGTTAAATTTTATTAAAATACGACGAAAGAATTTTATTATTTAAAAAAATTGTTGATGAAATTCTTTACCAAAATTTAATTAAAAAAAAATAGAATTATTCAATCAATTATCTGTGTTTGTATTTAAATAATTGAATATTCTAACCAAATGGATTTGAAAATTGTCTAAGAACTTTTTTTAAAATTATTAAAATTAATTGATTTAAAAAAGAATTTTAGTCGAACAATTCTAAAAATAATAATCGTAATGAAGAAAATAATTTTTGAAAAAGTTACAGTAAAAAAGTAGCAAGTAAACATTTAAAAAAAAATAATTTTACAGAATTATTCGTTAACGGTATGAAAAATTCAAATTTTCCAAGATTTTAATTTTTAAAACCTTTTGAAAGTTTAATTATTTTCAAAAATTTAAATAATAATTGAATTCTCTAAACAAATTTTAATAAAATTTAAAAAAAAATAATTTCAGTTTTCGAGAAATTTGATGAAACGAATTAAAATATATTAAAAATAATTGAAATTCTGCTTAGAATTTTATTAAAATTCTTCTAAATAATTGAATTTTGGAGAAAAATTGTATTATTTATTAAGATAATTGAAATTTTGATGAAACTTTTTGTAAATATTTTAACCTAATTTGATTTTCTACTAAGAATTTTATAAAAATTATTTTGAATAAATTTACATTGATACAAACGAATTTGATTAAAATTTTGGAAAATAATTTAATTCTTTGAAAAATAAATAAAAAGAAAATAATAAAAAGTAAATAAAACTTACTTTTAAAAATAATTAAATTTCTACAGTAATATCTGCAGTTTTTCAAACTTAAATTCTTCTATAAATCCATTATTTTAAAAAATCAGTTAAATATATGTTAAAAAATTTATGTAATTTCAGAATAATTTAGATATTAAATTTTTTTAAATGTTTCTAATAAAATTTAATTAAAAATGAAATTTTACAAAATTTCAAATGGAAATCTTTTCCAAGTTCATTTAATAAAATGAAATTCGTAAACAAAGCTCTTTTAAAATTGAATTAATTTTGAAATATTTCAGTAAAATTAGATTTCAAGAATATAAATACAGTTAGAAAACAACAATTTTCCAGGATTTCGATCAAAATTCCCTGACATTTCCAGGTTTTTTTTATTTTTAATTTTTATGAAATTCCCTGAAATTTTCAGGTTTTCTAGATTTCCAGATTACGTGGCAACCCTGTATACGAAACTTTACAATTGAAAGATTTAAAAAACCATTTTTCAAACCAAATTTAATAATAAAGGAAGCAATTTAAAAAGGAATATAAAGTAATTTTATCCGGGATTATATTTTTTTTCTCACTTTCAATTTCGGTGGTTTAATTACCTTGAATTAAAACAGGTGCTAAAAGCATGAAACGCATTAATTTAAATTGAATTTAGCTTCTCTCGTGTGCATTTATTTCATTTTCTCAAAAAATTACTTCTTTTAAAAATCGGACGAATAGTAAAAAATATATGTGTGCAAATGCGTTAAAATATTGATTCAAGAAAGTAATATATATATATATATAAAATGTATACAGAGCTTTTTAATTAAATCTCTTGAAATTCTCTCTAATTTTCACTTTTCTATTTCCCCTCATTAATACCGTAAAGTGATGCGTTTTCTTTTAAATAACGTTGGAGAAGAACCTTGATTATTTCTTGCAGAGAAATGAAAATGCAATTTCCTTTGACAAGATTTTTTTTTAAGCACAGATGCAATTAAAAATTACCCGACTGCAAAGTCGACTCTTGCCGCATCGATGTATAATTTTCTTCTTCTTCTTCTTCTTCTTCTTTTAATAAACCTCATCTTTTTTTCCATCATAATATTTTTATAAATATTTTCAATATTTTTCCTTTTTTTTATAAACAGATGTTGAAAACCGTTTTCTCAACTATTTCGTTATTTTCTTTCTATTTGAATTCTTAAAAATAAGAATTTAGAATCTCACGTCTGTTCTTACTTCTTAAACTTTCAAAATGGCGGATCCAATATGGCGAGCAATTTTTCCAATGTAGCCAGATTTCTATAAAATATTTTCTCGAGGGTTTTTTTGGTGTAAATAAATTCAAATTTAAAAAGTAAAAACTAATGTACTAACTTTAATGATAATAATTATTTTTTAAAATTTTTATTTTTATTCATTAAATGACAATAATTAATTAATAGTAGCTTTAAGAACTCTCGAGTAAATATTTTTGGACAAATCTGTCAACTTTAAAAAAATTTGGACGCTATATTGTTTCTGCCATTTTGAATTTTGAAAATCTAACATCGGATTCGTAATCAGCGACCCCGAAAGCCCTCGAGACGTAAATTTTGATCGAAACGCATCAAATTTGAAATTTTCCGCCATATTGGATCCGCCATTTTGAATTTTGGAAAACGGACCTTAAATTTGAATCCAGCGATCAGAATATGATAAAATTATGATTTTGAAAATAAAAAGGGGGGTTAAATATAGAATCGAGGTTGGAAAATTTTTTTCCTAAATATTAATTTGCATTGAATAAAGTGTTAAGCAAATATATTCTATTTTTTGTTAAAAGCGAGAGAGAAAGAGAGTTTTTTTGGGGGTTTTTGGCGAATGTATCCATATCTGATGAAAGCAAAATTCATTGTAGTCTGGAAAACATCCTCGAACACTTGGGTTCAAATCGGTTGTCTTTTGTCAAAACGATTGCTTTTCCCTCGAATGGCCAGAAGAAATGGGTCGAGTGTACACACAAATACTTATGAGTTTATTCGTTCACACACACATTTATAAATTCTCGAATACTCATATTTCTCTTGAAACACGTCCTTACAACTCTTTTTCGACCATTTCCTTTTTCCTCCACTCACACTTTCTGCTCATCCCCATGGGAACAACCAATGACTATCTTTAATATCCTACCAGGTGAAATAACTTGTGGGTCACCAGTGAAATACTTGACCCGTCTATAGAGAAAAATTCTCTTTAATTATATTTATTTACTGTCATATATTTCATTTCATCTTTATATTTTTTCATTCTGACCGAGTTTACAAGATTTTTAATGATTCATAACCATTTTACACAGTTTTCAATATTAAACTTTTTTCTAGAATATTTTTTATATATATGTGACGCGATCTGAAGAAAGGGACCTTAGAAGCAAAAAAATTCTAGGTTATGTTTGCAAACTTATAAATCAAAATACAAAAAAATTATCAACTGTTAATGTGAATTATTAATATTTAAGTTTTCATTATAATTGAAATATTTAATAAACACTGATTTTAAGTTGGAAAAAGTAAAGAGAAACTTTTAATCAACAAAAATGTAACACTAACATAACATAACGAAGTAACAAATGCGATTTGCTTCCTCCAGGAGCAAACATTACGAGACAAAGTATATATAGAGCGAAATAAATTCATTACATTATAAATCAAAAGTAGAATTTTTCACATCCAGTTTATCAATAATTGTACTTTTTTATTTATACATTCGTTCATTAGTTAAAGAAATTTACAAAGTTTACTATCATATTTTCAAAAAGAATTTTTTTTTTAATTTTTAATTCCAATTTTTTTTTATAATCATAAACTAAGAATTGGAACATAGATTTGAATTAACATCAATAATTATATATTCTGAGAACAGGGGACTTAAGGAAAATTCAGACAAAATACTGGAAAAAATTAAAAATTTAGAATTCACAAGAAAATTATAAATTATTTTATTCGAAATAACTAATTGTTGCATAACTATAATAAAATTGTCGCACTTAGATTATTTCATCGAACCTTTACTAAAATATTTCAAAATTAATTCAATTTTAAAACAATTGCCTTCCAAATTTTTATAAATAGATTTAATTCAAAAGGTTTCAATTCGAAATTTTAGAAAATTAAAATTTTCAATGAATTTCATGATAAATTTTTAAAAAACTTTGATTATTGAAAAATAATAATTCAGATTCTTCCGCAAAATTTGTTAAATTTGTCAATATACATATTTTTAATTAATTATTAAAAATTATGACTTTATAGAAAAATTTTCGTTATAAACATTTAAAAAAACTGAATTTTGCAGAAATTCAACTATTTTTCAATCGTAGGAAAATTATTCTTCTTACAAAAGTTCAATTATGTTTAAAATTTAAAGAAAAATTTTTATAAAAAACACAACCATCTTTATAAATAACAAAATTCTTCTCCATAACTATTTTTCGAAATTTTACTGATTTCATAATAATTTTCAATAACTATTTTCCTAAATTTCCCAAACAAATTAAGAAATTTTAATAAAATTATACTCAAAAATTTCATTATTTTCATAAATTATAAACATTGCACGGAAATTCAATTAGTAATAACTTTGTTACAAAATTCTTCGTAATCAATTAATTTCATAAATAAGAAAACTCGCATCGCAGAATTTTAATTGAATTTCTCGAAAAATGTAATTATTCTTAAAAATTAGATAAATTCTGTCACAAGAATTCAAATTACTTAAAAATTTGTTGATGAAATTTTTTATAAGAATTAAATTTTACAAACATTTAACTGTTCAATGAATTATTTACTTTTGTATTTAAATAAATTTTGAAAAGCTTGCAAAACAAAATATTTTAAAATTTAAATTTTCTATACTTTTAACTGACAATATTGAACAATTAAAACTCATCGTAGAATTTAAATTATTTTTAGTACAATTTTATTTTAATCGAATTCCTCGGAAAATATAATTATTCTTAAAAATTTGATTAAAAATTCATTAAAAGAATTAAATTATTTAAAAATTTGTTAATAAAATTCTTTACAAGAATTAAAGTTTAAAAAATATTCAATTATTTTATAAATTCTTTACTTTTGTATTCAAATAATACAATTTTATAAAAATTCTTCGAAAAACGTAAAAAAAAACTAAAAAAAATTGATTTTTACATTTTCTGAATTTTTTTGTCATGGGTAGATTTTAAATACGTTTAAAGATAAAAATCTGAGTTGCGCAAAATTAATTTTCAAAAATAAACCTTCCAGCATCATTTTAATATTAGTTTTGAAGGTTAAATATATACTGTAATCAATATTGGGGTTTTTGTAAAAAAAAATGCCTTTTAAATTTAATTTCTTTAATTTATTAAACTTTTAACATTATTCATTTGTAATTTAATGAATTGTGTATTTAATAATTTATTTATAACTATTTTATCTTTTCAAAAATAACTAATATATATTTCCTTATATTGAACGGAAAAAAAATTGTAATGATTTTTTTACTTTATCATTTTAAGTTCAAAATTGATATTTTCTATAAAAAAAGTTTTATTTTAAATTAGAATTTTGTTATTTATCTAACTTTCTACTTAATATGTTATATTTTAAAAAATTAAAAATATTTTATTTTAATTAAAACGGAATTTTTTTTATAATTCAAGGGTTAGGTATTTGAAAATAATTATTAAAAAATTAAAAACAAAACAATTCTCTTCCTACAAAAGGCACATGTTCTTTTTATAACTGAAATAACAGTTTTAATGAAATTATTCAAAATTATTTCAATTTAATTTTAATCAATGATCATTTCATATTATACATGTTTTCATGAATTAACAATTTACCTCATTCTCCATACAGAAGAAGGTACAAAAAATTAATTTAAATTTTACAATGTTTTCTACGTATACTCTTGATATTATATATATATTTCTGCTGTATATAATATATCGATTTACAATATTCAGATTCGTTTTGATTTGAAGAGCAATTTCGTATAAAATGCTCGAAAATTTCAGCACAAAGTGCGAAATTATTCAAAGTAACTTTAAACTATACGTTCAATAGATTGTTATAATGAAAATTTTCGAAACATTTTACAAAAACTGTTCTTCAAATTTTCAATAAAAATTAGAATAATAAAGTGAAAATTAAATAAATATTTGTTTGCAATTTAGTTTTATTTATTATTCTCTAAATTTGAATTAGTGAAAATTTGTCCACATTTTACTTAAAACTTTTTAAATTTCTATTTTCTACACATTTTTAGTAATTTTCTTTAAAATAAAAAATGTGGACTAAAATTAAAAATACATTAAGGAAATAAAAAAATTGTTAGTACTAAAAGTAAATGCTTGACAATTAAAATTTCTTTTTTTCAAGACATTTTTTTATTTTTGTTTTTTTTTTAAATAAATATTCAATCATTATCAATTTGTCATATAAAAATTAGGATTTTTAAAAAAATTCATCTTTTTTGTTTATTCTTCAAAGAATTAAATTATTTTCAAAAATGAAAAATTTATTTTTCAAAATAATTTGTCAAAATTCATTTATTTTCAATGTCTACTATTTCAAAAAAAATGTTTCAATTATTTAAAAAGAAATTTTAATAAAATTCGTCTCAGGAATTTAATTATTTTCAAAAGTAATATAATTCTTTGCAAAAATTCAATTATGTTAAAAGATTGACAAAAATTATTCCTTAAAATTTTATTAAAAATTGCCAAGAGAATTCTATTATTTAATAATTTCTTGATAAAATTCTTTATAGAAATTCAATTTTAAGAAACATTCAATTATTTAATAAAATATTTGTTTTTATATAGTTAAATATTTAATTTTTTTATAATATTCTAAACGAACATTCAATTATTTTTCTAAATAATAAAATTGTCAAAAAAGTCATTGCAGAATTTCAATTATTTTTAATACGATTTTAATCCAGTTTTTCAAAAAATGTAATTATTCTGTAGAATTTTATTAAAATTCGTCGAAAGAATTCTATTATTTATGAAATTTGTTGATTGAATTTTTTACCAGAATTAAATTTAAAAAAATGGAATTATTCAATAAATTATCTTTGCTTATAATAAAATAATTGAATTCTCGTAGATTTTTCTCATAATAATTGATTTTTAATGATGAAAATAATTTTTGAAAAAGCAGCAAGTAAACTTTTTGAAATAAATTAATTCTACAGAATTGTTCGTTTAAAGTATAAAAAAAAATTCAAATTTTCAAAGATTATATTTAAAACCTTTTAAAAATTTAATTATTTCTAAAAATTTTAATTTATTTTCTTTATTTTCTGATTTTTAAGTACTCAAAGTAAATGCTTGACAATTAAAATTCCTTCAGAGAATTATTTTTTCCAAAAATTTTTTTTTTAAATTTGTTTCTTAAGGGAATTTGAACCATTATGACGTCACACATTTAAAACACATGCTTTGCAAAAATTGTGACGTCATAATGTTTCAAATGCCCTTAAAGGTATTAATTTCAATTTTTTTATACAAGAAACGAGAGTTTCTTTCAAACTTAATTTATAATTAATAATTAATTCATGATAATCGTTAAGTAATGAAGAAAATGTTTTCTTTATAACGATGATAATTTCTTAATTTTTCATAGTTTACGTAGTTTCGAAAAAAAAGTTTTATTTTACATAATTTTTTGCTGAAAAAGATTTTATTCTCTATTTTATATGCAAACTATTTATTAAAACATCTTTGCTCATATATTTTTGCGTTAAATTATTTTTCGTTTTAGTAAAATTTAAATTTTCTTTGTGGAGTTTCCGTTTCATATATATGAATGCCAATATTTCTTTTATAATATAATGTAATATGTGTATACACAATAAGATGCGAAAAGTAAGAAAAAAATAGGAAAATACGTGAAAAATGAAAATATATGAAAAGGTGCCTGTTAAGTGATCTTGAGAAGGAACAAGTAATTTTCAAGTTGTATTTATTTTCCTGAATGTATTATTTTTACTTTTTCTTTTTTTCTTTTTGTTTTTTTTTCTTTTTCAATTTCATTAAACTGTAAGAAAGTAAAACAGTTGGAAAAAAATGAAGACAGGTTTTCTTCACGATCCTACTTTGCGTGTTGCGTTATAACCATCCCCTTTTACATGGAAATAACTGTTCATATTTCGAGACAGACAGGGTGTTACTTCTCAAACTCGCAGGGTACAACATTCGTGTTTCTCGACTATGTAGATTATTAAAATACCAACCGTTATAGATACAATAAAAACTTGCTTTACGTGTTTCGTGTTTACTTTTTTTTTTTTTTTTTTTGTCAGAAAAGTAATTAAACTCGATGTTTAAGAAAAAAAAATTATACCCGACTTTAGAAAAAAAAATGAATTGATTCATTCATTAATGTTATTTTCATTATTTTAGAAAATAAATCAATTTTATGTTAATATTTAAAGATTAAAATTCTTTCGAGAAATTCTATTAAAATTGTTTTGAAAATAATTCAATTTCGGCAAAGGATTTTACTATTTATAATAAATTAATTATTGCAAAGAATTCTACCATTTTTTAAAAATAATTGAAATTTTTCAAAGAATTTATTAAAATCTTGAGAAATAATTAAATTGTTAAGAAGATTTTATAGAAATAATTGAAAATAATGTACTTTTGTTTCCTTTTTTATAAATATTTTGACAATATAATAAAATTATTTTTAAAGAATTTAAAATTCTTGTTGAAATAGAATTTTATGGAAATGTTTAAAAACAATTAAATTCTTTTCTGTAACTTTATTTAAATTGGATTAAAAATAATTTAATTTCTTCAAAGAATTGTAGTATTTATAAAAATAATTGAATTGTTTCAAAGAATTTATAATAATTTTTGGAAATAAATAAAAGTTATGAAAATATTTTAAAATATTTGAATTTATCCGAGGAATTTAATTAAAATTGTTGCAGGCAAATAATTGAATTCCTGCAAAGAATTTTACTATTTATAAAATTAATTGAATTCTTGCGAAGAGATTTTCCTATTAAAAATAATTTAATTATTTCGAAGGATTTATTAAAATTTTAGAAAAAAATTGAATATTTTCGAAGTGTGTCAAAAATATTTCTAAAAATTGATCTCTTCGGAGGGATTCAATTTAAATTCGTTTAAAAATAATTAAATTTTTGTAAAGATTTTACTGCTTACAAAAATAATTGAAATATTTTCATCTAAAACCGTTTTTCATAAATGGAAACAAAAATATTTTTCTATTTTTAATTAAATTAGCACTTTTTCGACCACTTCGTGTGTAAGTTTTAAACAAAAACTCAAGTAATTATTTTTCTTACTACTTGCTAACGAATTATTCTCTCAACAAAAAGGGATAAATATTGAAAGTTTACGATTTTTCTGTAACAAAATAATGTTGGAAAAAAAATTTCACATTAGCTTTAAGTTTTAACGGATCACTTGAAAATAGTAGTTTTAAACAACTTTCACTTTTACAATTTTATTATCCTTATGACGTCGGCTGAAAATATTACATAGTATATAGAAAAGAACAAAAAATCAAAACAGGTTATTAGTAGATAAGCATTTTTATGTTCTTTGCTCAAACGGCCATGACAATTCTCTAAAAAAGGAAGAAATATTACCAGTGTTTATTGCACAAGAAGAAATGCATTTTTTATCAAGGCCATACGGTGTCATTTTGCAAAAAAAAAAAAAAAGAAATGAATAATAAATTTTAACGCCAACATAAGAAAAGAAGTTTATCACAAGGTTCAAGGAGACGTAGAAAAAAATTATTTGTATAAATAAATAAAAAAAACCTTTTTTCTATTATTATTCGTATTCATTCCCTGATGCATAAAAAAAGTGTTTATATTTATAAACACTTATTTAAAAAAAACTGACGCTAATTAATAGTAAATAAAAGATTATTAAAATTATTAAAAATAAAAATAATGAGTTAACTAATAATAAAAATAGAGAAGAAAAAAAACAAAATCTCAGAAGGAAAATGAATTAACACGATTAACAATTATTGTTTATCTTCTATTATTTATTTTGCAAAGAAATAAATTATTTTTAAAAAATTTAATAAAAATTCTTCGCAAGAATTCAATGTTTTTCATGATTTTAATAAAATACCTCGTAAAAATTTAGATTTAAAAATTTTTTCAAAATTCAATTATTTTCAATGTTTGCTACTTTAATGAAATTCCACAAAAAAGTCAGTTATTTAAACTTGATTTTTAATATAATTAGTCTGCAAAATTCAATTATTTTCAAAAGTAATATAATTTAAAAAATTTAAAAACGTAAATATGTTTATCAACATTTTTTTCAACATAATTGAATTCTTTCAAGAAAATTTAATAGAATTGTATTGAAAATAATTAATAAAATAATTGAGTTCTTTTTGACAATTTTTATTCAAAAATTCTTAAAGTAATTCAATTTTATGGAGAATTCAATTATATTCAATAATTGTAATAAAATTCTTTGCAAAAAGTCAATTTACAAATAATTAAAATCTTCGTAAAAAAATTCCAGTATTTTTGTATATAAATAATAAAATTCTAATTTTAATTGATTTCTATGAAAATATCAATTATTTTTAAAAATCTTCTAAAAATTCTGCAGAAAAATTTAATTATTTTAAAAATTAATTGAATTTTTCACAAGAGTTGAATTATTTAAAATACTTTTAATAAAATTCAACTTAAGAATTCAATTATATTCACAAGTAATAAAATTTCTCTCCGAAATTCAATTATTTTTAATAATAAAAATCATAATAATTAAACTGTGATAAAATTCTTTACGAAAATTCAATTTTAAGAAACTTTCAAGTATTTAATAAATTGTTTATTTTTATATTTAAATATTTTATTTCTTGTAGAATTTTCTAATAAAAAATATTGAATTAAAAATAAATTTCATCTAAAATTTTAGATCATAATTGAATATCATATTCAAAAATATTTATTTATTAGAAAATTCTACGAAAATTCATTAACTTAACTCTAAAAATAAAAATTTTATTAAATAATTTAACTTTATCAACAATTTTTTAAATAATAATTGAATTCTTTAAAAAAAAAAAATTAGTTACATTTTTTTAAATAATTGCATTTTTTGAGAAATGTGATGAAAATTTTCTACATTAAAAATAATTGAAATTCTGACAAGAATATTATTAAAATTTTTGCGAAATTATTGAATTTCGGTGAAAAATTTTATTATTTATAATAATAATTATAATAATTTATAATAATAATTCACTTATTTGTTCCAAATTTGGCAAATATTCAATTATTTTTTTATATGTTTATGGGCACCAAAATTTTTTTGAGAAAATATAAATTAAAATTGTGTTGAAATAATTTAATTCTGGGCAAGATTTTTATTAAAAAATTTCTTTAAAATTATTGAATTGTTTGGAAAAATTTATTACAGTATTCTTGAAAATAATAAAGTTTAATAACTTTTGCTAAAAACTTTGAAAGTAATTGAATTTTATAAAGATTTTCCTTTAAGTTTCTAAGATAATCGTGTTTTTATTAACTGTACCTAATTAATAATTTTTCTATTAAATTATATTAAAATTATTCCTAAAAAATTCAATTTTTTTAAATAAATTTTTTTTTCTAGAGTTTTTGTAAATAATTTTACATTTTTATAAGACTTTCATTAAGTTTCGTAAAAATAATGTAATTTTTAAAAATATTTTCAATTGAAAATAATTGAAATTTACAAAGAATTTTATTAAAAACTTTTTAATTATTTAAGAAAAATTTATTTCTATTTTTAAAAATAATTGAACCTACTGGAGAAATTTAATTGAATTTTTTCCTAGAAATTTGATTAAAATTGCGTATGGAAATATAATAAATTGTTTATTTTTATATTTAAATAATTTATTTCTTGTAGAATTTTCTAATAAATAATATTAATTTAAAAATAAATTTCAATTAAAATTTTGAATTATTATAGAATATCATATTCAAAAATATTTATTTATTAGAAACTTCTACGAAAATTCATTAATTTAACTCTAAAAATAAAAATGTTATTAAATAATTTAAATTTATCAACAAATTTTTAAATAATAATTGAATTCTTTTAAAAAAATGTTAATTACATTTGTTTAAATAATTGCATTTTTTGAGAAATGTGATGAAAATTTTGTACATTAAAAATAATTGAAATTCTGACAAGAATTTTATTAAAATTTTTGCGAACTTATTGAATTTCGGAGAAAAATTTTATTATTTATAAAGGTAATTTAGATTTTGACGAAAATTTTTTGGCAATTTTTGTAAAATAATTTGATTTTTGTGAAGAATTATATTACATTTGAAAATAATTGATTTCTTGAGACTAATTTTATTAAAATTTCTTTTTGAATAATTGAATTGTTTTGTGAATGTTTATTGAAATAGTAGACATTGAAAGTAGTATAAATTTTTGAAATTTTTGAAATTAAATAAAGTTCTACAAAGAATTTATTATAATTCTTTTTAAGAAAATTGAATATTGTCACATTAGAATTTCATTGGAAATTTTAAAGATAATTTAATTCTATGAAGAATAGATGAAAAAAGTAATTAAATTTTTGTCCCTCAAAAATTGGTCTATCTCAGTGATTGTAATTTAGATTTATGAATGATGCTATATAAATAAATGTAGAGAAAAGAATAAATGATATTTTAAATACAAATTAGACTTATAAGCGGAAATGAAATTATATAATTAATTACAAATTTGTTTATTAGTGCATAAACCCAGAACGTGTAGCACTTAAGAGTTAAATCTGCTATAATTATACACCCAACAGCAGAACCTGTTAGAAAGATCCATATTTTACCTCCACTTATCGTTTTTTACAATATATAATTGAAACTCACATTGATACATATAGACATGATAATCTACTATTTATTAATTAATGCACACTTTAATGTTTAAAAAATTCTTTATATTATACAAACAAAAAATAATTTCATATTTAGAGGAAGAATCATTTTCTAATATTCTTTTGAAATAAAGGCATTATCCACTTCAGTGTATAATTCGTTCTTCATTCGTCTTCAATCCCTTTAATTAAGTCCACTTAAAAATTGCTTTTAAATTCCTTAAAAATAATTCAATTATTGTCAAATTAATTATTTTCCATTATTTCTATAAAAGTCTTCATACCAATTTAATTATTTCTCAAAACTTTAATAAATTCTTTGAAACATTAAAATTATTTTTGAAAAATAGTAAAAATTCTTTGCAATAATTAATTTATATTTATGAATAGCGAAATCCTTTGAAGAAATTTAATTATTTTCAAAACAATTTTAAATTTTAATAGAATTTCTCGAAAGAATTTTAATCTTCAGATATTAACATAAAATTTATTTATTTTCTAAATTTTTTTTAAATTCTTTGGAACTGTTCAATTATTTTTAATACAATTTTAATAAAATTCTTCTTCATAAAATCCACTTGCTTTAAAAATGTTCAATAAAAAATTTTTAATGAATAAATAATTAAAAATATTTGAATAGAAAAATTGTTAAAAAAAAGTTAAGAAACAACAACTAATTTCAAGCTGCTAACAGATTACCGGATCACGAACTTTATTAATACAGATAATTATTAATAATTAATAATTAATAATTGTGACAAATGGGAAATAGACTTAAATTACTAAAATGAGCAATATTAATGAAATTTAATTTTTTTGTCAAATAAATAAAAAATTCACATTTTAGTCTACTTTAAAATCTTGCCGTCAATATTACTAATTATAATTATAAAGTTAGAAATAATTATTAACGCCAAGGTTTTAAAATAGAAATTTGCAAAAATGTCCACTTGTCGAAACATTTTTTATTCACATCTACCAATTTTTTTTAAATCAATTTTACATTTATTACATATATTTATTACATTTACAAAAAAATAATTTTTATAGGAAATTTAATTATTTCGATGCAAGAATTTTATGAAATAATTATTAGTAATTATTATAATTAATGATAATAATGAAGTGGGAATTTATGTTGACAGAGAGATATCTTGTGATTACAGGTTCATCCGTGCGGTCGATATCGGCACAATACCGTGGTCTTCATTCTAGCCAAGGAGTACAATTTGAAGAATCTCAGAACAATTCACAGGCTCGACAGACTTACCAGTGGTATTCTTCTCTTTGGAAGAACACCCAAGAAGGCAAGGCAAATGGAACATCAGATTCGCAATCGACAGGTATTTCAATATTATTAAAGAAATTACATATTATATCTCACACGTAGGCACTTTAGATTTATGTAAACAGTTTAAACTATATATTCTAATTATATATTCAAATAGGCGATAAATAATTAATTAAGTGAATGAAGTTATCTTAAATTGTCAACTAATTTTATTTTAACTATCAGTCACTGAAAGTAGGTTGACAATTAATTTAAACCATTTAGTCCCAAATGTCCGTATTTCTTTGTACAAGTTTGAGTTCTCTGTTCTACGAGTTACGAATTTGGAAAAAATCGGGACATACGTTTTTTTTTAGATTTGAGTGTCCTTTTTTAGAATCTGAAAGAAAACTACAATTTCAATTTAGTCATAAAAAGTTGTAATTGTTTAAACAAAAAAAAACATTTTTTTAAAGTGTTTTTTGTCATTAAACTTAGATTATTTACTCGAATTCGGTTAGAAAAAATTCGGGACAAGAAAATATCGCGTCCAAAATGTTGGGACTATCAAATAGGCATAATGCCGAACATTTTTTTTTCTAATTTCAAAATGGCGCCTCCAAAATGGCCGCCAAAATATTGAAATTTGGAAAAATAATGTTAAAAAATATTAACATTATTTTTTTAACATTTATACTTTATTTAAATAAAAAAATGCTGTTTCAACAAAAAATATTGTTATCTGATATTATTCAACAATAATTTAAACATTTTTTATAAACAATTTAAAATCTGTGGGCCAAAATGGTAAACAAATTTTTATTTTTATCAATTCTCATTTCTTTTTGCAGTAAAAATGAATAATAAAAGTTAATAACTTAATTTAAACTTTTTTACAATGTTTAAGAATGTTATAAACAATTTGGAAAACATGAAATAGAATCCTAGAAAAAATTATTTTTATTATATTACCTTCTCTTGTAATCAAAACGTTGCTAAAGGTTTAAACTTTAATTTAACATTATTTAACAATATTTAAAAATGTTATAAACAATTTTTATAAACAATTGTTATAAAAAATATTTTCAGAGTGGAAAATAACTTCTTTTCTATCCCACTAGCTTTCTTTTGTCATTAAACAGGAAACTAAAGTATCTAATGCTTATAAAAAATTTGTCAACAATTTATATAAATGTTATAAACAATTCTTATAAATAATTAGTTAAATATTAATTACCATAAGAGAAAAAACGCATTTTTTTATTATATATTGCACTCTTCTAATCCAAATCTTTGATAAAGAGATAAACTTTCATTTAAAATTATTTAACAATATTTAAAAATGTTATAAACAATTTTTATAAATAATTTGAAATTCGTGGGCCAAAGTGGTATAAAATTTTTTTATTTTTATCAATTCTCATTTTTTTTTTTGCAGTCAAAATGTATAATAATAGTTAATCACTTAATTAAAAATTATTTACAAGGTTTAAGAATATTATAAACAATTTGCAAAACATGAAATAGAATCCTATAAAAAATTTATTTTTTGATTATTGACAAAATTTTTAAATTATTTCAGAAAATCCTTTTTTTTATCAATATTGTTTATAAAAAAGTAAAAAATGGTAAATAATTTCAGACGAAGATTTTTATTTCAAATATCTATTCTGATAAAAAACCAAGCAAAAAGTGAAAAAACATTTATTCTTCCACCCATGAACTGTTTTTTCTATAAAAATTGTTTATAACATTTTTAAATATTGTTAAATAACGTTAAATTAAAGTTTGAACCATTAGCAACACTTTGATTGCAAAAAAATGTAATATAATCAAAAAATAATTTTTTTCTAGGATTCTATTTCGTGTTTTGCAAATTGTTTATAAAAATTGTTTATAACATTCTTAAACATTGTAAAAAAGTTTAAATTAAGTTATTAACTTTTATTATTCATTTTTACTGCAAAAAGAAATGAGAATTGATAAAAATAAAAATTTGTTCACCATTTTGGCCCACAGATTTTAAATTGTTTATAAAAAATGTTTAAATTATTGTTGAATAATATCAGATAACAATATTTTTTGTTGAAACAACATTTTTTTATTTAAATAAAGCATAAAAGTTAAAAAAATAATGTTAATATTTTTTAACATTATTTTTCCAAATTTCAATATTTTGGCGGCCATTTTGGAGGCGCCATTTTGAAATTAGAAAAAAAAATGTTCGGCATTATGCCTATTTGATAGTCCCAACATTTTGGACGCGATATTTTCTTGTCCCGGATTTTTCCCAACCGAATTCGAGTAAATAATCTAATTTTAATGACAAAAAACACTTAAAAAAACTACTTTTTTTTTGTTTAAACAATTACAACTTTTTATGATTAAATTAAAATTGAAATTTTCTTTCAGATTTTAAAAAAGGACACCCAAATCTAAAAAAAACCTATGTCCCGATTTTTTCCAAATTCGTAACTCGTAGAACGGAAAGCTCAAACTTGTACAAAGAAATACGGACATTTGGGACTAAATGGGTTAATAAAATTCAATTACTTTAAAAAATTTCAGTAAAAATTATTAAAAATAAAAAACTCAATTATTTTTAAATAATGTATTCAATATATATTTTCGAAAAAATAAATAAATTATTTTGCAGAAAAATTGAAATAGATTGTTTTTTAAACAATTCAATTATTTTATAGAGTTTTAATAAAAATCTTGCCATAAATTAAATTATTTTCAATACAATTTGAATTAAATTTTCTCGAAAGAATTAATTAAATTGTCTTGAAAAAACTGTTGATAAAATTTTTGAAATTAATTACAACTATCTGAATTTTTTTGTTGAAAGATTTTTATGTTTCATTCAAGTTAATTGCATTTTTGTACTTTTTAATTCTTCATTCATTGCTGTTTTTGCGTTTTTTTTCGATATTTTCAGTTTTAATTTATTTTTTATTCATATAATTATTAAAAGTTTGTAATATGAAGAAAGAGTCGTAGTAATAAAAAAAGTGTAGGTCACGTTTTAAAAGTTCAAATTAAAAATAAATAAAATTTGTCTGTTTCTTAGGTTCACAAGCAGTACGTGTGTCGAGTTGAAGGTGAATTCCCAGAGGATGAGGTTGTCTGTTCGGAGCCAATTGAGGTCGTCTCATACAAAATAGGCGTTTGTAAAGTATCCGAGAAAGGCAAGGACTGCATGACAAGGTTCAAACGTCTCAGTTACAATGGAAAATCATCCGTGGTCCTTTGTAAACCTCAAACAGGGCGAATGCACCAAATTCGAGTCCATCTTCAATACCTTGGCTATCCGGTCGTTAACGATCCTCTTTATAATCACGTAGTTTTTGGTCCACAGAAAGGAAAGGGTGGCAATATAGGTAACGATTTTAATTTCCGTCAGTCGAAATATAAATTTCTTATTTTATTATATTTCATCGTATAATTATTATTTATTATTATTATTATTATTATTATATTATATTTATGAGTATAATATAAAGAGGATGAGGCTAAACTCCATAAATGTTTGTTCTACAGTGTCTCTTAAACAGTAATAGTTACGGCTTTCGGCTTTTCACCGAAAGTGGCTCTTGGGGACAGGATAAAAAGACTAAAGTTAGATTACATATATCAGGATTGCCAGAGGTCAGGGAAATCAGGGAAAAGTCAGGGAATTTTATTAAAAGTGCGGGAAAAATTAAACTCTTAGAATTTCCAAAAAAGATTCTAAATTTTTCTGTCTTTTTTCTATGCAATTATCACGAATTCTAAAACAAAAGATTTAATTTTTTCTCTTTCTGACAATTTCTTTTCAAATAAATTAATTCTTGAAGAACTCTCACAAAAATATTACTAAATTATTATTATTAAATGAATAATTTCACTGAAATATTTCAAAAGGTGGGTGGTCACTTGGAAAAAATATTTTCCAATCTTTTTTCTCTTAAAAAATAGCTATTTCCAATGAATTCCATTGTCTAAATAAATTTTTTTCTAAAACTTTGATTTTTAATATTTCTTTTTCTAAAATTTGTGAAATTCTATTATTTTGATAAAAATCAGAAAATTAAAAAAAAACTAAAATCTGGAAAGACAAAACTATTTTACATTATTTTCTGTTTCTCAATCATAATTCTGTTCACAAAATTATGTGAATTTCTTTATAAAAAAGAAGACAAAATTTTGCCGAATTTCTATTTCTAGTAACAATTTTAAAAAAATTCTGTTCGTTTAAAAAAAATAGAAATCATAATTTAAATTTCCAAACTTAATATATTTGTAAAACATTTTTTTTAGAAAATATTCCTCCAACCATTTCAAAATTATTTGAATTATAAAAAACATTGCGTTTACAAATTTCATAAATAGAAGAATGTCGAATGTTTTAATTCCAAATTATATAAAATTTCAATTTTTTATGAATTTAATTAGAAATTTAAATTAAATTAAAATTCCACTTACATTTATGATATAAATAATAAAATCCTTCTCCAAAGTGTTCAATTATTTTAAAAAATTTTATTAAAATTCTCTTGGCAATATTTTAATTATTTTTCAAAAACTATCCTCAATTCAATGATTTTCAATTTCTACTATTCTAATTAAATTTTTTCAAAGACGTTTTTTTTCAATTATTTGCATACATAATAAAACTCAAAAATTTAATTATTCCTAAAAATTTTATAAAAATTTGTCAAAAGCATTCAATTATTTTCAAAAGAAATAAAATTCAATTATTTTCAACATTGTTTAAAAATAATTTTAGTCAAATTTTCAATTATCTATATAAATAATAAAATTCTTCTCCGAAGCTCAATTATTTTCAAAAATGTCAATAAAATTCTTAGCAAAAATTTCAAATTTTAAATTTTCAGAAATTTAATAATTCTTAATATCCACTATTTTAAGAAAATTTTCCAAAAGAATTCAATTGTTGAAAACAAGTTTGTGCTTAAATTCTACGCAAACATTTAATTATTTTCATAAATAATATCAATTTTTCAAAAATTCAATTATTTACAAATTTTTTATATATTTCTTCGTCTTTTAGTTAAAATCACATAGAAAATGAATTTTACAGAAGTTACAAACACAAAAAATTCATATATTTTCAACAAGTGGTGTAATTTTTCGCAAAAATTCAATTCAGTTCTAAAATCGAAAAAAAAAATTCTTTTTAAAATATCAATTATTTTTACAAATAATAAAATTTTTCTCCGAAAATCAACTTTCGTAAATAATACAGATTTCTCACTAATTCAATAATTATTTAACAATTTCTTTATAAATATTTTTGCAAGGAATCAATTATTATTATTTTCATGAATAATAAAATTCTTTAAAGGAATTCAGCATTATTGCGCGAATTTTTAGAAATAATTGAATTTTAATAAAGTTTCAAATTAAAATCTTTGAAAATCGGAATTTTTCATACCATCAACTGTATTAATTCTGTAAGAATTAAATTTTCTTAAAAAAGTTAATTGAATTTTTTTCTTTTGAAATTTAATAGTGAAGAATTGTCGAATAATCGAAATTCCGTAAAATTGAATTCTGAAGAAATAAATTTGAAAATTCTCAATTAACTTTTTCAAAAATTATTTAGTTTAATTGTTTTAGAGAAGAATTTTCGTTAAAAATTTTTTAATTTGCAGAAAATAATAATTGTATAGAAATCAGAATATTCTTTAGGGTCAGAGAAAATGTCAAAATTCTGCCTGGAAATAAAAATAATTTTTTGTGGCAATCCTGAATTTTTGTTTTGCTTTATTTTACGTCATAAGGAAAGTAAAATATGATGAAATTTTTCCCTCTGTTTTCAATAGAATCATTTAATTATTAATTGTAAGTAAAATCGTGTGGCTAAAGTTTCGAACGTTCAAATGAACGAAATTTTGTTCACCCAAAGTATTTTTGAAAATACAAAAAAATACAAAAAAATAATTAAAATTAATCAATATTTAGTTGAATATTATAATTTTAATTCGTTTTAATTTTAAAATAATTTTTTTGTAAAGAAATGCAAATTAGAAGATGTAAAAAAAATATTGTCCTTCATTTGAACGTTAAAGTTTTAGGATCATTTAAAATTTCGAAATTAAAAATTGTTACGAATGTAAAGGCAAAAAGAAGTGTTAAACTGTCTAAGACGTGAATGCTATAAAACAAAAAACAAAAAAAATAATTTAATAAATTCTATTTTAGTATTTTCTGGTCAAGAATTTTTCAACAATTTAAATTTGTTTCTTTGTTATTATTTTGCAATTTTTGCTTCATCATCGAAAGATTATTACTTTTCTCTTGAAAATTCTCTGAATTAATTGGGCAAAAATAAGTGAAAAGAAAAAGTAAATTTTTCCTCTATTCCAGGCAAGACAGACGAAGAATTGGTGAGAGATCTAATAGGAATTCACAACGCGGAGAATTGGTTGGGAATGGACGGCGATTCGGACATGAGTCTCTTCAAGCCAAAACTCGATTTGGAGCGTGCTTTAACGCCCGGCGACAAGGAAGGTTCGCCCTCTTCAACTCCGGGCCACTCGGAGGAGGAACAACAGCAACAGACGACGGAGCAACAGCCGCAAATTCAACAATCGCTGAAAGTTACTGTCGGCACACAGACCGGCTCCGAGCCGCCAGACAGTACATTCGCAAACGACAAGATAACCGTCGATCCACATTGTTACGAGTGCAAAGTCAAATACAGAGATCCGAAGCCCTCGGATCTCGTGATGTATCTTCACGCATGGCGCTATTGTGGCCCCGGCTGGGAGTACGAGACCCCCCTGCCGGCGTGGGCGTCCAGCGACTGGATTGCTGACGAGCGATAGTTCCAATCATTAATTCCCGAATGCTGTCGAGAATTACAAACCCTCTGAACCCTTTTGATATCCTACCCCGTGCCTTCCATCAATTCGCGAGTCACGCTAAACCTTAATTGCTTGTTCGAATTTCTTGTATCATGTTTGGAAATTTCATTTCATTTTTTATCTCTCTCTCTGTCTCTGTCTCTCTCTTTCTCCCCCATCAATGCAAGGAGAAAGACTGTGAAACATAAATTCTCTTCTTACCTAAATAATCATAAACTCGGAAAAAAAGTGATTTTAACCAATTTT
Source organism: Leptopilina myrica (nomen nudum) (assembly GCA_032872475.1). NCBI lineage: Eukaryota > Metazoa > Arthropoda > Insecta > Hymenoptera > Figitidae > Leptopilina > Leptopilina myrica (nomen nudum). The sequence goes on along the minus strand of CM065458.1, from coordinate 56,133,563 downwards.
TATACGTATACAAAAAAAAGAATTCGACAACAATTTAAAATAATAATAAAACTTGTCGTAAAGAAATTTACACAAGCAATCAAGGATTTTAATTGCGCCCGCGTTTATTTCGAGAGCATAAAATTATTGCCGTGGGATTAATTCGAGTAAGCATTTAACTTCAAGTGAAACACTTTTCAATGGATAAAATTTATTTCTTCAATTTTAAGGTGATTCGCCTGTGCAATTCTCTCCTAACTAGAGAAATAATTTTTAAATCCAAACAAACAAAAATTCTATAAATTTCAACTAAAGTCCATTTAACTTTGAGCGAATTTTATTTTTATCCACAAATTTAGGATAAAATTGAAAAATTTCCATCGAAAATGTTTTATAAGACAAAAAGTAATATAAATAATATTGCGTACGAATTGAAATTAATTTTCAAATTAATTACACGACTATTAATCGAAAGGAACATAAATCGTAACTTGTAACCTAAGAAGTAGATTTAAAGTTATGTAATTATTTCCTTATCGAAAAAAGGAATGGAAAAATTCTTCAAATTTGAAGAAAATTTTCTGTGCATTAAAAACGAAAATTAAATTTTTCAAGTTTCAATATAGCAAAAATTGTAATTTCAAAACAGAAACACAATTTTTAACATTGCAACGAATTCTAAATATTTCGCTATTCAATAAACATTTAAGAAATTTAAAAAATGTTTGAAATGTCTTTTAGAGGAAATTTTATTCCAAAATTTACGGAAAATTAAAAAACTTAGTTTTTTTGTTAAGAAGAGAACAAAGATTTGCTATTTTCAAAAAAGTAAAAAGTATTTAAAAATTTTAAATTAGATACATAATAAGTTGTAAAGAATTTAATTTTAATTACTTTTAAAAGTTTTTTTGAAATATAATCATATTTTCAAAGAATTGTATTTCGAGAAACAAAATTAAAAAATAAAAATTTTCATTGAATTTAAAGAAAAGAAACTTTTGGTTTCACTAGTTTTTACGCTATAGTGAAACGCTAACAACTAGTAAAAGTTTTTAGTTACAAAAACTTTATTTTTTAAATTTAATGGAAATTAAAAATTTTTTTTCCAAATATAGTTACTCGATGAAATATAATAATTCTTCAAAAATAGAATTATATTTCAAAACAATTTTTAAAAGTAATTAAAATTAAATCCTTTTAAGAGGCAAATTGAATTAAATTTTATATTCAAATAAAATTTAATTCAATGAAATTTGCCACAACTTTTAATTAGTTAATTATAGAAAAAAATTGTAAGTACAATTTTTTAAAAACTTCATTTTTTTAAATTTCAGCACTAAATTATTCACAACATCAAGAATTTTTGTTAAACAATTATATTTAAAAACTTGATATTATTTGTTGTAATTGAAATTGAAAATAATTTCGATATAAAACCGTTTAAACCATAATTTTTTGTAAAATTTACAACTTTTCAAAAAGTTAATTGACTTTTAATTATTTTTTTTGAAATTTATGAATAAAAATTATTCAAAACTTTAGTAATTTTTGAAGGAAAATAATGTACAATTAATAATTTTTTAAATATATCTGAATATTATTTAAAATATTAAAAATATTTTAATTTAAAAACCTTTTGGAATTTAATTATTTCTGAAAATTTCTGATATAAAGCTTCTAATATTCAATTATTTTCCAAAGTTTTAAATCAATTCTAATTAAAATTTAACGAAAATTGAGTGATTTAAATACAATAATGTTTTAAAATAATTTTCCGAATTTTTAGTTACAATTTTTCTTTAAAGCATACAGTAATAAATATTGAAAAATAATTTTTGAAAGTGAGAAAATAAAAATTGTTCAAAATATAAAATTTTTGAAAATTTCCTATTTTTACAATTTTTTAAAAATTATTTGCGAAAATTCAGTTATTTTCCAAAAGTTATAATTACGTTTTTTTAGAAACATAATTTTTTCAGAATTTTTGAATAAAATTTTTCAAATTTAACTTTTGTACAATAAATATTTGAATACTTCAATAATTAATTTTTTTTAGAAACATTTAATTATCATTTTTCAAGATTTTAAATCAATTCTTATTAGAATTCAACGATAATTGAATAATTTAAATGCAAATATTTTTCTCCTTCTTTATGTTACAATTCTTAAAGAATACAATATTAGGGATTTAAAAATAATTTTTGAAAATAATAAATACAGATTTTTTGAAATGTAAAATTTATTTTAAGAAAATTTCCTATTTTTTCAATTTATTTGAAATTTATTTTCGGAAATTCAATTATTTGCAAAAAATTCTAATCACGATTTTTCAGAAACATAATTTTTTCTGAATTTCGAAATAAAATTTCACAAAAATTAATGTTTGTTTAATAAATATTTAAGTACTTATTGTTATTTATTTATCTACCAGGATTAAAAATTTCAAAATTCCTTTAATATAAAACCTTGTGAAATTTAATTATTTCTAAAAAATAAAATTTCATTTCTTGAAATATTTTCTAAACTTTTAACTTGAAGAATAAAATTCTTTTTCAAATCAATTCTTATCGAAAAGCTGTACGAGAATTCATTTTTTAAAAATAAATAATTGATTATTTTTCAAATTTGCAACTGTAACTCTACTTATGATTTTTTTTATTTTAAGAAAGAAAATTCGTAGACTATTTAAGATTTTGAATAATTTGATGTTTTTTTAATACTTTGGATAAAATTTCGTTTCTCTACTGTTCTGTTCTTTACTCATTGTCAAAATTCTAGGGGAATTAATTGCTCCAAAACACTAATCACTCTACAAATTAATTGTTCAACTTCTGACATGACAATTTGAGTTGTAAAACAATTTCGAATCAAAAAGCTCTAATTTCACATTAGGAGAGAATATTTCGATTATTATTATGTTATTATTATAGTTAATTTTTCGAAAATATGTAATATTTAGAATTACAAGAAATATTCATAATTTTTTTTGCAAAATTGTAAGAAACGTTTCTTGTTGCTTTGAAATTACAATAATGTGTTTTTAAAAATATTTTCTAGTGGAAATTAAAATTATGTTTTCAACTAAATTATGGACTTACAAGAATTTTTTAATTTTAAACTATAATTGTAAACGTACGATGGACAGTTTTGCGAATCACCTTAAAAAAAAGTTCAGAAAAAAAAACATGAACGAATTTATATTGAGAATAGATAAATATAAATTAGTGTAAAAAGGACCAAATATTTTGTCAATCCTGAGAGTTTCCATATTTCTATTATTATTATTATTGTTATTATAACTATTATTACTATTATTACTACAATTAGTACTATTACATTTTTTCTCTTGCAATTCTTTTGAAATGTCCATTGAACCGAAAATACCCGCGGCTGAAAAAAATGCTTCTCGAGTAAACGCAGGAAGCTGACGTCGAAACTGCGATAGAACCGCATCTATTTTTATGGCAGATGTACAGGAACTAATGGCGCAACAATCAGCATGATCGTGCAAATAGTAAGCTAATGATCATGCCCAATCATATCGTAGGCGTACCTTTAAAATTTAAAAGAAGGAAAAATGCAAAAAGGTTTCTCACCATGAATTCGATGATGCGTACATTTTATCAAAAAAAAAAAGAAGAAGAAAATATTATCCATTAGCCAAAATTTGTTCCACGAAGTTCATGATTCAATATAAATAGTGTTAAAAAAAACTCGAAAATAAATTCAAATTCATTTCTTAGTTAAAATTTCCAATATTTTCGTTTATACTCAAATTGCAAGAAAATTAAAAAAAAAAAAAAGGTTTTTGTTACTAACTGAATTTAAATTTAAATAACTGATTTTCAATGAAATATGGAAAATTCTGATAAATTCCTCTATTATTTTACTCCGTAATCGTGCTCCTAATTTTGATTTTGGAATCGAATCGAATTTTCATTCCTCATTCACAAATTAAATAATAGTAAAAAGAAATAGGATAAAAAGAGATTTGACTATTTTTAAGGTGCCATTTGCACTCCAAAGGTTTGATAGTTATTTCTACTCGTCACGATCAGATGCTAAGAATAAAAGTATTTGAGTGCTTTGAAAAAGCAAATGTTTCTTTTAAAAAAAAAATCGCCTATCATCTACTACTATTTGTTCTCAATTTCATCATTTTTATTCTCTTATGGCTTCGTCGTTAATCAGTTAATGAAACTTGAGAATGTATATAAGATTAATTAGATTTTTACTAGTGTAAAACAATAATAATTAATTACGCGTCTTTCAATTTTATTTTCCCCCAAAGAGGAAATATTTATTCCACAAATTCAATCAGTGATTGCTCCTATTTAAAAAATTAATACTTTTAATTCTTATTCTAATTGGAAAAATTGACACTTTTTTTCGAAAAGAAAAACATTTTTTTCTATTCGTCAATAAAACATTTGAAAAATAAGAAAAATCTATGAACTCCTGACAAAATTAATTCAACTGCCTTTGACACAGAAAAAAAAATAATTCTGAAGCTTTTTCAATATATATAGATAAAAAAATTTTTGTTTTCAATTTTAGAGATTGCGTATGTGCGGCGAAATTTTTTACGAGTGAAAAAATCAATTTTTTGAAAGCGACAAAAAAAGGTACCCCTAGAATTTACAGATTTATTCTAGAAATAACTTTTATTTTATTATGAATCGTGTTCGTCTCGTAATTTAAAAAGATTTTTAGAAAGAAAATCAGAGTTTTACGGCTGGCAAAAAATGAAATGGTATAAAGAGCGAAACTATTTGAGAAAGAGGAAAAGAAATGAAAAAGAAAAGAGAGAAATAAATAAATAATGCTCGTTTAATAACGGACCTATTATAAAAGACAGTGTGTGTGCTTACTAACCAACATGATACTTCATAAAGAAGCATCAATTGTAATGGCTAAATTAATTGTAAGTAATTCACGTGGTACAATAAATTCTCTCTAAATTTGATAAATTTTTATTCTAACATCAAAATTTTCAACTTACATCTATATGTGAATGCGAATTTATCAACTAAATTTTAACGATTTTTTATTGTTCACTAGAATTTTTTTTTTACTAGACATAATGTTTATCTACATTAATTATTGTCAAATAAAGACGAATTTTGCAACCAATTTTTAATGATTTAATTACTATTTTTTCGAAATACAAAATTTATTCAATTCTTTTCGGCAATTTTCAGTAAAAGTAACTAAACACTTCTTAAGGATTTAATAATATTTTTCAAATTATTTTCTCCTATTTTTTAAAAATAATTTATTCACAGTTGAAAATAATAAATGAAAATAAATTCAGAGCAGAATTGAAAAATTGTTTTCCTAATGTTTAATTTATTATTATTAAAATTTCAGAGATAATAATTTATAAACTATGAAAATAATTTGTAAACCATTCAGATAGCAATTAGACAGTTTTTTCTTGACTTATTTTGAATAAAAAAAAAAAAAAAAATTCAAGAGAATCGAAAAGTTATGGATTATTTTTCAACTTTGTTCGACAACTTTATTTTCTTTTAATAAATTGCAAAAATTCGGCTTTATTAATTAGAAATGCAATTACGAAATTAAAAGTTTTTGTATATTGAGATTTGTATAGTTTATTGTACTAAACGATATTTAAATGGAAAAAAGACAGTCCCGATTAGAGGCACAAAGAAGACATCGGTCTGTAAATTCAGCGAGCGCTTTTGTATATATTGTATACGCACATTGTACTGTATTAATTGAGCTGTAGTCGACGGATCGATAGAAATAGAGAATTTTCTTGTATGATGAACGAAATGAAAAAATTGTCGTTCGCTATATTTTACTCGAGTTCTTATTTTCTACTCCTTTTTTCTCCATTTCTTAAATTTGAAGAGTATATGAAGTATAAATCAAATTTTCCACTCTGGAAAATGAAATTCAACTTTTTGAATTTTTAGAAAAGAAAGGAAAAAATTCGACTCTCAACAATGTTCTCTTGTAAAATTATTCGAAAACATCAGTAACTTCTGTTTTAAATAAATATATTATAATTTATTATTATTTTCTTTCTAAAGGAATTGAGATTTACAAAAATTTTAAATTCAAACCTTTTTGAAATTTAAACATCTTATAATAATTAACGATGGGCGAGTTATAAAATCATTACTTTATATTATAAAAATAAAGTTACTGTAACTTCTTAAAAATTATTTTCATCATTTCAATTCAATTATTATTTTCTAGAATTTTTAACTAAAATTCTTCTTTAAATTAAATATTTTTATTTAATAATTTTTGAAAAAGTTATTTGTGAATTTTCAAAAAATAAAATATTGTTAGTCAATAAAACTTTTACAAAAAAATTAATTCCACAAAATCAGTAATTAAATGTATAAATGATTCAAATTTTCAAAGATTTTAATTGAAAATCTTTTCAAAATTCAATAAATGATTTTATGCGAAAATATTTATAAAAAATTGTTAAATAATAATTAGATTAGTGTGAAATTTTTATTATTTATAGAAATAATTGAAATTTTTAAAAGAATTTTTTTTCAATTCTAAAACTAAATTGAATTTCGGCAAAGAATTTTATTACTTTTTGAAAATAATTGAATTTTTTGTATTTGTAACTTGTCCAAAAATTTATTTCTTAAAGTGATTTTAACCAAAACACGAAGAAATTTATTTAAAAAATTGTAAATAATTGAATAATTAAATGTTTGGGTAGAATTTTAACAAAAACTTTTTTTAAAAAATTGAATTTCGAATATGAATTTTATTATTTATAAAGATAATTGAAAATATGACAAAAAATTTTTTTTTTTTAAATGTGAAAATAATTGGATTTTTGCGAAGAATTTTATTACTTTTGAAAATAATTGAATGCTTTTGACAAATTTTAATAAAAATTTTTGAAATAATTAAATTTTTTGAGAAATTTATTTATAATTATATTAAAAATAATTGAAATTCTACGATAAGCTTTATTATGTATGCAAATAATTGAACTTCGAAGAAGAATTTTATTATTCATGAAATAATTGAATTAATACGAAGAAATTTATTTAAAAAATAATAATTCATCGAATTGCTGTCAAATTTTTATTATTTATTAAAATAACTGAATGTTTGTATAGAATTTTATTAAAATTTTGTTTAAATAATTGAATTATTTCAAAAAATTTTATTAAAATAGTATAGATTTTGAAAACCATAGAATTATTTTTAAAAAATTTATTAAAATAGTAGATATTAAAAATCATTGAATTGAGAAAATGTTTTTGAAAATAATTAAAATCTTTGCCTAGAAAGTTATTAGAATTTTTAAAAATAATTGAAATTTTCGACAAGAATTTTATTTAAATTTTGGAAAGTAATTAAATTTCAAAGAAGAATTTTATAATTCATAAAGATAATTAAAATTTTGACGAGAATTTTTAAAAATTTTTTAAATATTTGAATTTTTTTGTGAAGAGTTATATTATTTTTGAAAATAAGTTAATTTGTGTAATCATTTGTAACTTCTCGAAAATTTAATTTTTAATTTAATTTTTTATCTATTAAAAAAAAATTGTAATCGCAATTCTTTTAAAATTGAATTTTTTCATGAATATAAAAACATATTTTCTACAAAATTGCAGATGGATTTAAAAATCTATCAATTTTTAAAAAAAATACAAATTCAAAAAGGGTCAAAATATTTTCAGACCAGATTTTATTTTATGACCATTGAATTATTCTCCAAAAATTACTATAGAAACAATTTTATCGAATATTTAAATAATTTTCATAATATAGTTAAAAATATAGGCGAACTTTTTCTTAAAATAATTGATTTCTTAGTTTTTTTTGCAATTCCTTGAAGTAAAGGTGAAAAGTTTTTAAAAATCTTTTAGTGTTGTATTTTCCGAAGCCAATATACAGGATTCTCCACTTTCTTGAGTCTGAAGTTCATTTGAGCTAATCGGCAAACTGAAATGTAATTAAAAACTACAAGAGTAGAGAAATTTATACCCCTTCGCTGATATATAAGATTTGAAACATTTATTAGAAACTTTGATTATAACAAATAAATTTTTTAATACGTTTATAACGTTTTTAAATATAATTTATTTTTATTCTTTAAAAATTCATGAAATGAATGAAAGAAATTTTCCGCATTCTTGACAATATAAAGCGGTATTAATAATTCTTCAATCATGATTTAAACTAAAATATGAATAATTAACTCTTAAAGAACACTTTTTTTTACAAAACGCTTAATATTTTTAATAAGAAATTTAAATCGTATACATTTATTTTACAGAGTTTAAACTATTAAAAAAAAAATTCTTCAATTTGATCAGATGAACAATTTGAAATTGGTTGAACTTGGAAAAATGATCCAAAAAAAGAGGCAAATAAATATTTATCAATAACTTTAGTTAAAATCACAATTGTAAATTTATTAAACTTATCAAAAAGGTACTAAAATCTCTTTCATATATTTTTTATTTTCAGAAAATAGAAATTTTTTTTGTAATAATTATCAACTAGATTAAATAGTTTTACTACTCAAAAGAGAAAGACAAATATTTGTTTTACTTAAATTGTATTAAAGATAAATAAAAGTAATTTTGCTGTACATTTTACAAAGAACATAATTATTCCTATAATTTTCGTTCAAATTTCGGAAATTGGAATAATGTTATGAAAGTCCAAAATTTGGACAAAAAAAACGCTAATTCATTAATGAATTAATTAATTTGTGTGTGTAAAAAATGAAATCAAAAAATTTATCTAGTCTCCTCTATATACACTGAAAATAAATACAGTTCTCTAGATGCTTTTATGTAATTTTTAATTAGGGATTATTTATTCTACTTTATTTATCTTCTTTAAATAGAAGCTGCACTCTTATTTTTCTTCATTCGTTCCTCAATTTCCGGTCTAAAATGCCTAATGAGACCCTGAACTGGCCAGGCCGCACCATCAGCCAACGCACAAATTGTGTGTAATTCTATTTGTTTTGTTAACTCCCACAACATATCGATTTCGTGTGGTTCTGCATTTCCCTCGATAAATCTGCAAAAGGTAATTAAAGAAGAAAAAACAATTAAATACTTATTTCAATCATGAATAGAATAGAAGATAACGTTCGGTCCGGGTCAGATATAATAAACAAATTAAAAACAGTCTCATTTTAATTTCAACGGCACAATCGTCCTCATCGAGAACAATTAAAAGAAAATAGTGGAATCAAATCCCCAAGTATTAAATACTTATAGAATAATTAACGAGTAAAGTAGCATTTCTTTATGTGACATTTAATTTGACATTTAAAAATTGGTTCAGATCATTATCAAGCTTTAAATTCACTCTAAAAATAATTAACTCAAAATGTTATTATATTTCAAATTTCGTAAATATTTAATTGAAAATATTGAAAATAATTGAATTTAAAAAAAGATATAAATAAACAATTCTAAGCATTACTTTCTGAAAAAAATTCTTTAAAATCATTTTATGAAAATTAATTTTTATTAATTTTTACTTTAAAAATTTTCATTTCGAGATTTTTTATTAAAATTTTCGAGAATTCAATTATTTTCAATTTTTGCTATCAAAATTCACGAAAATTTGGTTTTTAAAATTTTTAATGAATTAAAGGAATTAAAAAAGTCAAGAAGAACTTTATTAAAATTTTAAAAATCCTAATTAAATTATTTTGAAAAATTTCTTTGTTTTTTTTAAACTAATAGTTTCTTTGAAAATTTTAATTGAAAATTTTGAAAGGAATTAGATTTTATGAAGACAAATTTTATGAAAATTGTATTAAAAATAATTGAATTCTTGTGAAGAATTTTATTGCTATTTATAAAAATAATTAAATTGTTCCGAAGAATTTATGAAAATTTTAGAAAATAAATGAATTTTATGTTAATATTTGAAGATTAAAATTCTTTCGAAAAATTCTATTAAAATTGTTTTGAAAATAATTAAATTTCTGCAAAGGATTTTACAATTTATAAACAAAAAAGAATTATTGCAAAGAATTTTACTATTTATCAAAATAATTGAAATATTTCGAAGAATTTATTAAAATTTTGAGAAATAATGAAATCGGTGTGAAGAATTTTATATAGAAATAATTAAAAATAATAAAAGTTTTATTTCTTTTTTTATAAATATTATGACAGTAATTGAATTATTTTTAAAGAATTTAAAACTCTTGTTGAAATAGAATTTTATGGAAATTTTTGAAAATAATTAAAGTCTTTCGTGTAATTTTATTTAAATTGGACTAAAAATAATTTAGTTCCTTCAAAGAATTGTAGTATTTATAAAAATAATTGAATTGTTTCGAAGAATTTATTTAAATTTTAGGAGATAAATAAAATTTATGAAAATATTAAAAAATATTTGAATTCATCCGAGGATGAAAGAAAATAAAAAAAATAAAAAAATAATTGAATTGTTTAGAAAGATTTATTAAAATTTTAAATTATTCAAGACTTTATTTTTAGACTTTTATTTCAATCACTTTATTAGAAAATAAAAATTTACACTATAAATGCTTCTAATATTTAATTATTATCTACAAGTCGAACTGAAATTCAATTTTAAATCAATTTTTATTAGAAAATTCTACGAGAATTAAATCATTAAAAAACAAAAATAAATAATTTATTCGGCAATTAAATATATTTTAAAAATAAATTTTTATAAAGTACTAGGTATAAAGCGAATTTTTTTTTAATAATTTAATTCTTTCGAAAATTTTTAAGAATAGTTGTATATTTTGAAGAATTTGGTACAGTTAAAATTGTATTAAAAATAATTCATTAAATTAAATAAATAATTGAATTCTTATGAAAATTTTATTTTATATCCTGCCATAAACATTCTTTTTTTATTATTGCTATAATGAAAAAAATTGTTAATTCTTTATTGCAATATAAATTTTTTTCACAAAGTAGAATAAATTTGTGGCTTTTGGTTGTTTGGAAATCAAAAATATTTTTATTTTTGTTAAAGTAATGGAGGTTGATAGACAAAAGTGGTTTCGATCGAAACCGCTGGGCGTTAAAGGGTTAATTGAAATTGTACTGAAAATAATTGAATTCTTCTAAAGAATTTACTATGATTTTTAAAAATAAGTGAATTCGATCAACAAATTTTATTAAACTTTTAAAAAATAATTAAATTTTTGCAAGACACTTAATTAAAAATGTATTGAAAATAATGATTAACTTCCAATAAACCAATTGTATCAACATATTTTTTAAATAATTAATTTTTTGGAAGAATTTTAAAAAATTTTTTGAGAATTGTATTTTTTAAAGAATTTATTTAAATTTTTTAAAAATAATTAAAATCTTTCGATGAGATTGATTAGTTATGTAAATAAACGAATTCTTGCAACAAATTTAAAAAAAAAATTTTAAATAAAGGAATTCCTGAGAAGAATTTTATTATTTATAAAATAAGTTGAATCATCATAAGAAATTATTTTTTTAATAATAGTAGATATTGAAAATAATAGAAATTTGAAAATATTTGGAAAATAATGGAATATTTTGAAAGGATTTTATTAAAATTTTTAAGAATAATTTTAAAAAATAATTGATTTCCTGAGTAGTATTTTATTATATATAAAACTAATTGGAAATAATGGAATCGTTTGAAAATAGTTAATATTAAAATGTTTTCAAGTGTTTCTAAGAATTCTATTAAAAGTCTTGAGAATAATTTGTGTATTTCAATTGTTAGCGAATTTAAAATGATGGAAATTTGCAAACGTATAAAAAAGTAGCTTTTTTAGTGTCACAAATCTAAAAAAAAGTCTCCAAATTATTTCTTTTTTTCATAACCATAATAAATGGAAAGAAAAACTTGAAAAATTGAAAACAAAGAAAACTGAAAAAAATTTGGTCAATCAAGAAATGCAAATAATGAAATTATTCATTTAGTTATAAATTTAAATACCTCTTCATGATTTTGTACATCCAGCCGATTCCTTCACGACACGGTGTGCATTGCCCGCAGGATTCGTGTTTATAAAAACTAATGAGACGAGCAATCGCCTTAATTATATCTGTTTGTTTATTCATGACAATTACTGCGGCTGTACCAAAAGAACTCTGCACCCTGACGAGGTCATCAAAATCCAACAAAACTGTGTCGCAAACACTGAAAACAATCAAAATGTTAATGTTACTTTTCAATCCATTTGGTTTTCATTTCTTTAAGTGCCGTTCCTATTAACAACTCTCTTTAAAAGCAAAATTACAAATTCATTAAATTTTTTTTGTTTTCAGATCTTTTTTCTTGGCGATTATTTTTTAATAGATTTCGATAATAGAATTTGTCATAATCATGACTTTTTTTTATTATTATTGCTAAAAACTAAGCTTCGGAAAACATTTGACTTGACTAATAAATATCCAATTTAAATAAAAGAAATTGTATTTAAAAATGTTTTTTAATCTTGATTTTTAACAGCTCTGTTTAATTTGTTCGTTATTAATTTTGTTACCTCTTGGGAATAACGGGCGTGGAAGATCCTCCGGGAATCACACCCAAAAGATTGTCCCAGCCTCCGATTACGCCACCTGCGTGCCTGTCAATCAATTCCTTCAGAGGAATAGACATTTCTTCTTCAACAGTGCAAGGATTATTTACATGACCGGAAATGTTGAATAATTTAGTTCCACTATTACGAGGTCGTCCAAATGACGCGAACCAAGAACCTCCTCGTCGGCAGATCGTCTACAAACCAAATTTCATTTTACTAATCGTCATATTTTAAATAGATCTAAAATTTGATAGATTTTTTAGAAACCGTAATTTACTTCTTTTCAAGATAATTTAATTTTTTTAAATTGGAATAAACACAATTTTAAGAATAAATTTTTTGAAAATATTGTTCTATATCTTATTAGTAAATTTTTTAAAATTATTTTCATGACTTCAATTTAATTATTATTTTCTAGAATTTATAACTAAATTTCTTCCTTAAGGCGGTGTCAAAGTCGATTGGATTTTTGCATTGAGCTTCAATGGGAAAATCGTATCGACTTTGACATCCCCTTAAATCAATTATTTTTTATAATTTTTGAAAAAATTCTTTGAGAATTTTAAAATTCATTTCATTCATTTCTTTAAAATTCAATTTACTAAATTTCGATTATTTGTCAATTCTTCAATTACATTTTTGTTAGAATATAAAAATTTTAATTAAAAAAAAAAATTCGTTCAAAAGAATTGTTAATTAAAAGTATTAAAATTTCAGATTTTCAAAGATTTCAATATTCAATTATTTTTAAGTTTTTAAGTGAAATTATTCATTAAATAAGTTGTAAGTGTTAATTTTTTGATAGTTCTTCAACAATAAAATTATTTAAAATAAATTATGTATTCTCAAAAATAGAAAAAAATTTAAGTTTTGTAGTAAAATTTTCATTAATTAAAATGTTTTAAGGCAAACAAAAAAACACCAAAAATTCAAAATTTTCTTATAAATTCTACATAAAATTTATTTTTTTTAAAGTACTCGTCTACTATTTCCGTTTAATAAAATTTTCGGTTTTTTTCCCGACTTTGTCATAATTTTTTACCCGTTTTTTTCTCATCAATTTTAAATTTATTTGATTTCGTACATAAATGAATCTACAAATGGTTTCAACAATTTTTATTAAAGTTTTTTTTTGAATAATTTTAATTGAAAATTTTGCAAATAACTGACGTAAACAAAGAATTCCTTCAATTTTTTTAAAAATAATTATGTCTGATTAAATTCTTCTAAAGAATACTATTATTCGTGAAATTCAATTCTTGCGAAGAATTTTATTAAAAATTTTGACAACAATAAGCAGTAATAATTAATTATTTGCTCAATAAGTTTAAAAAATTTAATTTGCTGAAGAAATAAATATATATTATTTATTTGAACATTCAGAAATTTAAAATTAAAAAATTAAAAATGGATTGAAAACTTCATGAGGGACTTTATAAGTTAAAAATAAAATTCTTTAAAAGAATTCAATTATTTTAAATAAAATGTAAAGAAACCAAATATTAATTTACGAAAGTAACTAAAATTTGAAAAATTTAATTTAAAAATTAGGTTTTTGAAAAATAAGTAATTAAAATTTTTTAATGAAAAAGGTACTTGAATTCACAATAAAAATTTTAATAAATTGAAGCAATTGGAAATTTTGTAAAATATTTTTTTTAAGAATTTTATTTTTTCCTTTTTAAAAATTGTCTTTAAATATAAATATATTTTTCAAATTATATCATTTTATGAATTTACAAACTTATTCTATTTAAATAATTCAATTCTCGTAGTTGAATTCTCATAGGAATTGATTTAACAAAAATTTCAGTTAAAATTAAAAAAAATAATTGAATATTTAATCCGTTGTAACAGGAATTTTAGGAATTAATTAAATTTTTAATGGTTTTTAAATCAAATTCCTTGAAAATTTTAGGAAAGCAAAAGTTTCAAAATATTAGAATTTTTATCTTAAAAAATTATTAATATAACATTATTCTTTAAAAATTATTAAAGTTTTTCAATAATTTTATTTTAAAATTCTAAAGAAATAATTGAATTTTGGATGAATTACAGAATTGCAAATTTTGGAAATAATTATATTTCATGAGTTTTTTTATTGAAATTATTTGAAATTTTAATTCCTCGGGAAAAATAAATATGAATAAGTCTTAAAATTTTTATTTAACAAAAAGTATTAGTTTTGAAAAATTTAATTCCGTAAAATTGTTTCTTGAAAAAATGAAAGTAAAATTTTTTTTAAAATACTAACTATTTCTGAATATATTTTTAAGAAATTGAAACAATTGAAAATTTTTCCAACTTTTATGGAAATTAATTTTGAATTTTATTTCAATTTGCTGTTAGAAATATTTTGGCATTTACTATACAAGTTGTTGAAATAATTACATTGAATTGAAAGACCGTAAGAAGAATTAGATTTTTTAAGAAATTAAGAATTTTCATTAAATTTGGAAAAGCAAATTTTGAAAGAAACAATGGAAAAGAAAATTTCAGGTCCCGCTTGCGCAAGTGTAGTTTTTCTAGATTAAAAAAAACTTACAGGTGCCACAGCAACGGTTTCAACATTGGTGACAGTAGTCGGACAACCAAAGAGACCAACATCCGCGGGAAATGGAGGTTTCAATCTTGGCTTTCCCTGCTTGCCCTCGATCGATTCAATGAGAGCTGTTTCCTCACCGCAAATATAAGCTCCCGCTCCACGTTGAACGAAAATATCAAAATCATAACCTGAGCCACAAGCATTTTTGCCAATCAAGCCCGCTTGATAGGCCTCGGCAATGGCAATTTGTACATTCGACGATTCATTGTAAAATTCTCCCCGAATGTAAATGTAGGCGGCACACGCTCCCATTGCACGTCCAGCAATTAAACAGCCCTCGACAAGTTTGTGTGGATCGTGACGTAGAATTTCACGATCCTTGCAAGTTCCTGGCTCTCCTTCGTCGCCATTTATCACCAAATACTTTGGCCTTCCATCAGACGGTTTATTCATAAAGGACCATTTCATTCCCGAGGGGAAACCAGCACCTCCACGTCCTCTGAGACCAGAAACTTTTACTTCATTGATAATCCAGTCGGCGCCTTTGTCCAAGATTTCCTTTGTTTTGAACCAATCTCCACGCTTCAGGGCGCCCTTCAATCGCCAGTCGTGTCTGCCGTATAAATTTGTAAATATCCTGTCCTGATCTGCCAGAGGACTTCCGAATTTCTGTGAAGAAGGGAAAAAAGATTTTTAATAATTGTAATTTTGTAAAATTTCATTAGTGAAAATTCATTTTAGTATTTCATTACAATTTTTTTGAAAATCGACTTTTAAAGAGTTTTAACTACAAATTTGGAAAATAATTGAATTCTTGGAAACTTTAGAGAAAAATCTTCAACTGTAAATAATGGATTTATAGAAGAAATTTTAGTTGAAAACACTGAAACAATTGGATTTTAAAGATGCTACGAATTATTGAAGAATTTCAATTATTTTCAAAAGTAATAAAATTCTTCGTAGAAATTAAAATATGCTTAAAAATTTAGCAAAATTTAATTAGTTTTAAAAATTTTAATAGAATTCCTATCCAAATTTCAATTATTTTCGAAAAATTTCTTAAAATCAGGGATTTTCAATATCTATTATTTATAATTTAATAAATAAACAATTTTAAATTTCTTCGCAATAATTCCATTACTTTCATAAATAATAAAACTCATATTACTGAATTTCAATTATTTTTAATACAATTTTAATCGAATACCTCAAAAAATGTAAATTTTATTATTAAAATTCATAGAAAAAAATTTATTGATAAAACTCTTAAATTTCTTCGCAATAATTCCATTACTTTCATAAATAATAAATTTTTTTTTGTCATAAATTATTAAAAATAATTTATTTAATGAAAAACTTTAGTTTAAAAATTGAAGAAAATAATATTGTAATTCAAATCATGAAAATAACTTTAATGAAGTTACAGTGTAATAATTTTAATAAAAGTTAGATAGTTAAGATTCGGAATTAGAAATTATTTTGCAAATTTTCATATTTCTTATTTTTTTTTTTTTGTAATACCAATGATTAAAAAACAGATTATGAAAATTTTTTAATTCTTAAAAAAAATACTTTAGATTTCTTTAAAAAAAATTGTAAAAAAATATATAAATTATGCAACAGTTTTAACAAAATTTTAAAGTAATGCAAAAAAACACGTCGGTGAAGTTCGCAACGTTTATAGTCAACAATTTCTAAAGAAAAATAATTTTAAACAAATTTTTATAAATTTTTGTACAAAAAATAGTACGTTTAATTTTCTGAAAAATGATTTACAAAAAAAAATATTTGTGAACAAAAATTTTTATTCTTTTTGGTAGGAAAATAATTTTTTTTCTTTCAATCGTTGATCATAAACGTTGCCAACTTCACCGACGTAAAAAAACGGAATTAACAAAACAGAAATTATTAGGAACTTTTCCTAAAGAGATTTATAATTTTCTAAAAAGATATTTTCTAAATATATTAATTTCAGAAAATTTTGTATAAAAATAAGCCAAATTATTATTTCTTTTTTTGTGATAAGAAATAAGAATTTTATAAATTAATTTTTCTTCTTTTGAGAGAAAAGAAATATGGAAATTTGCAAAATAGTTTCTAATTCCGAATCTTAATTTTTTTTAACAACTATCTAACTTTTATGAAAATTATAACACTGTAACTTCATTAAAGTTATTTTCATGATTTGAATTACAATATTAATTTCCTCAATTTTTAAACTAAAGTTTTTCATTAAATAAATTATTTTTAATAATTTATGACAATGTTCTTTAAGAATTTTGAAATTAATTTGCTTACAATTCAATTTTAGGAAATTTCGATAATTCAGAAATTCTTCAATAGAAAACAAAAACTTTAAATAATTTCAAAAAAAATTCAATTAAACTTTTTCAAAAAAATCAATTCCACCGAATTTTTAGTTAAAAGAATGAAAAATTTAGCTATTCAAGGATTTTAATTTGAAACCTACACAAAATTCAATTATTTCAAAAGATTCACGCTACAATAATTTAAATATTCAATTTTTATTTTTAAAAAATATTAGCAAATTCAATTATTCAATAAAAAAAAAAAATAATTTATTGAGTAAATGAATTTTTCTCAAAATTGAATTTTCATAAAGAGTTTTATCAATAAATTTTTTTCTATGAATTTTAATAATAAAATTTACATTTTCTGAGGAATTCGATTAAAATTGTATTAAAAATAATTGAAATTCAGTAATATGAGATTTATTATTTATGAAAGTAATGGAATTATTGCGAAGAAATTTATAATTGTTTATTTATTAAATTATAAATAATAGATATTGAAAATCCCTGATTTTAAGAAATTTTTCGAAAATAATTGAAATTTGGATAGGAATTCTATTAAAATTTTTAAAACTAATTAAATTTTGAAGACAAATTTTGCTAAATTTTTAAGCATATTTTAATTTCTACGATGAATTTTATTACTTTTGAAAATAATTGAAATTCTTCAATCATTCGTAGCATCTTTAAAATCCAATTGTTTTAGTGTTTTCAACTAAAATTTCTTCTATAAATCCATTATTTACAGTTGAAGATTTTTCTCTAAAGTTTCCAAGAATTCAATTATTCTGACATATAAAATTCTGTCTTACAAAAATTATAAAAAAATTAATAAACAATTGGTTTCATATTGAACAAGGAAAATCTTAATTTTAAATGAAATAAAAAGAGATATTTTTATAAAAAGCAATAATTATGTGCTGAAAAATAAGGCACCTGGCACGTAAGAAAAGATGACAACAGACAGTTGTGAAAAAAACAATCATCAAAGGTAATTTTTACAGAAAAATTATTTACCTTTCCTTCCGGAGCTGAATCAGCAAGTGTTCTCGTTTGTTGGCCATTTAAATAAGGTGCAAGGAGTCCTTTTAACAATAAAATTCACTTTTTCAATTACATAACCTTGATTGTCAAAATAATGAATGTTGAATACTCTCACTGTTTACTCAAAGTACGGCAAATATAAAAACAATTAAAAATGTCGATTGTTTTGTCAAGCATTCAGGAGGGTTTATGGAAATAAGAGAAATCTATAACTCACCTAATTGTCTCTTTGGAACATGAAAATAACGAGTTATCGCTCCTGCCATTTTCTCTACTCCGCCGCTCACTGCGCGGTGACGTCAAAATTATTACAGAAAACGATGCAATCAAATGTATAATTTAATAGTTGTTTATATATATATATATTTTCTCCGCTATTAAACGTAATTAATCTATAAACTATATATACTGAATATATTTATAATGTGACTTTTCAGCATCAACAAAATTTTATATCGCAATAACAAAAGTGAGGTTAGGAAATGACATATATAAAAAAACAAATTTTAATTTTAAACTTATTTTCTCTTAATTTATTTTTAAGTAGGTAATTGATTATTAACATATGTTTGTTAGTAAAAAATACGTTTTCAAATGCCTGTTTTGTTATTTTTTTTGAAAAAAAGAAATAAAAATAAATAATCTGTTTTATCGACAAGAAATTGACTTATTACCATCAGTCGACTTGACAGGTGAGGAGTTAAAATTCAATAACAATTGAACTTGATAAATATAAACGATGAGGAAAAATTCCCAGACCTTCATTTATTTATTATTGCTGGTGTTCATTCTAATTGCATTCTGTATATGTGTGTTAGTAGGTGTAATGCTTTTAGCATTTCGTTCACCTAAAGACGGTCGTATAGATTTTCTCGACTAACATATATTATATACATAATGTTAAACAATTGGAAACATTGTAATAAAGTTCAAAACATGATACGTGGAAGTTGAGGTTGACAATTGACATATCCAACCTTTTCCATTTTTTAATAAACTCGCATGGTGCTTCAAGTAACTAAAAAAAGTTTGTGGTATATAAAGTGGAAAAAATTAGTAGAGCACATTACAGAGGAGTGACACGTTGATTTTTCAACTCCAATATGCCACCGAGAAAAAATAAAGGTGGCCTGCTGGCCAGGGTTAATTTTCCCTTATATTCTGTACAAATGTTAACAAATAGACATATTCTCGTCGGAGGTGGAGGTGGTTCCACAAAAACTGGAGTTGCCAATGGATTTGTAAGTTGTTTTTTGAACATAACCTGAAAAGTGTGTCGAATTGTCAAATTGCTCCAAATTTTTTTGTTTCTTTAATTTTTATGTAAAAGGTATTAAATATTCATATAAAATGAGTCATAGCTTTTAATAACAGGGTTGCCACTGGTCAGGAGAATTAGAAAAAGTACAATTGATTAGGGAAAAGTCAGGGATTTTTATTAAACGTATATTGGAAAAAATTAAATGTTTAAATATCAATTCATCTCAAGAATTCAATTGTTTTGAAATTTAATAAACTACTTCGTAGAAATTCAATTATTTTCGAATTTAATAAAATACTTCGTAGAAATTCAATTATTTTCAAATTTTATAAAATTCTTCGCAGAAATTAAATTATTTTCAAATTTAATAAAATACTTCGCAGAAACTCAATTATTTTCAAAATTTAATAAAATACTTCGCAGAAATTCAATTATTTTCAAATTTAATAAAATACTTCATAGAAATTCAATTATTTTCAAATATAATAAAATACTTCGCAGAAATTCAATTATTTTCAAATTTTATAAAATTCTTCGCAGAAATTAAATTATTTTCAAAATTTTTTGTAATATAATATTCGTTACAAGAATTCATTTTATTATTTTAAAAAGTAATCAAAATTTAATTATTTTCAAAAAATTTTCTTAATTCGATGACTTTCAATATTCTACTATTTTAATAAAATTTCGAAAAGGAATTCAATTAATAAATAAAAATTTTGATAATATTCTATACAAACATTTAATTGTTTTCCAAAAAAAGAAATAAAAATTTCACAGGACAATTTTTTAAACTTATTTCCAGTTTTTATTTTCTATAATGTATATTTAATTGAAGAATTTCCGAATAATTAAAATTTCGTAAAATGAAATTATTTTAAACAAATGAATTTGAAAATTCTCAAAAAAAACGTTATTATCAAAAATAATTTAAAGAAGAATTTTAGTTAAAAATTCTTTTTGTAACTTATAAAATTTCAAAAAAGGTTCGAATTAGAAATTTTGATAATCTCACTTCACCTGAAAAATTAATAATGATTAAATATTTATTTAAAAATGATGTTATTGGTGTTTCTGAATAAATTTACATTAAAGAAATTAGTAAATAAATGTAATAGAAGATTTTTTTGAGTACCTAATAATTTTTAGAGTGAATCAGAATATTCTTTAGGGTCAAGGAAATAGTCAAAATTTTCTTTGAAAATCAGGGAAAAACAAAATTCATTTTTTGTGGTAACCCTGAATAAATAATTTTACAAATTAATATAACGTCACAAATCTAGTATAGTTTCAAATTATAATCAAAAAAGATTGGTCAATATTTTATTTTTTGAAACTCTATGGAATTGAGTTAAATTTTGAAATTAATGATAATTCACAAGTTACAAAATGTTTTACAGGAAATATTTGAATTGTCACACGATGGTTATCAATTTATTGCTGAAGAAGTGACTCGTCATGAAACGGGACCGAGTGTTGTGATGAATTGTGCCACATTCAGTGATAAGAAAAGATCCTGGATTGCAGCTGGTCAGGAAAGTCACTGTCAATTATACAATGTACATTCGAAAATTATCACTCTCGAGAATGGCGAAATTCCCAAAAAATCGGCTAATCTTAATTCAGATCTTAGGCAACGAAAGAAGAGTGAAAAAAGTGATGAACAATCGAATAATCACGAAAGAATAGAAGAAGTTAAAGACAATAATTCTAATTTCAAAAGTAAACGATTACAATTAATTATTAAACCCATGGACAGTATACAAACAGATTTCGGGTGAGTTGTCTTTTGTTCCAATTGATTTTTATTATATACATTTATATTAAATGCCAAATATTAATTTATTTTACAGATTTTTTTAAAATAAAAAAAAAGAATTATTCAATCGTATTATTAAGCAATTCCACGTGAACTGTTTAAATAAAAAATTTGATATTAAGGGACATTGTTATATTCAAATTTATATAACTTCTACAAAAATTAAAAACTCTTAATTCTTACCAAGTGAATTTTTCAAATATTTTTTGTGTACTTTTGTAATTCGAAAATTTCTATTTTCAAAAAAATGTGTAAACCCTTCTTTCTTTATTAAATAAACCTTATTACAAAAATTAAATATTTTTAAAAAGTTTTTTATCATTTTGATTAGAAAGCTGAGATTTTTTCCAATAAATTATATAAAGTTTGAAAACAACAACAAAATATTTTTGAGAAAATAAAAAAGCTGAAGAAAGTTTTTTTTTCCTTGAAAATGCATTGTTCCATTTTCAAGTTTTACATAATTTATTGGAAAAAATCTTAGCTTTCTAATCAAAATTATAAAAAAAATTTGTATAGTCTTTGGTAAAAATTGAAAAATAAAATTTATTTTTGAAAAGTATGATTAAAAAATCATTTTTTGACAAAAGATTTTTATCCTTATAAACTACACAAAACATAGTCTAAATTTCACTTAAAATCTGTCAAGTTTTGTCGAAATTATATGGATTTGAAATTAAAAATTTCGCTTAAAACGTCATAATTGTAATCTCCATAATTTACACGATTTTTTTTATAAAAAAGTTAATGTTTTAGATTTTTATTAGATTTGTATAAAAACAATGAGTTTCCAAAGGTTCAGGATAATTCTAGAAAGTAAAAATTGTTTCTTGATCGCTTCAAGTGGAATTGTCATTTAATTATACTAATTATAAATATATCACTGCTTATGATAAAACTCCTTGATTTCAATTTTTCTTTTAAAAAAATGTATTTAAATGACTTTTAAAAAATTAAAACACACAATCAGACAATAAAGGAATGTAAATTTAAAGTCATTTCATTTTCATTCAAGTTCTAAACAATTCAATTATTTTTTTAAGTACTAAAATCTTTAGAAAAATTCAATTATTTTTAAAACAATTTTAATTAAATCAAATTTTTAGAAATATTTTTAACACACTTTGCAAAAAATCAATTTTTGAAAAAATGTTAATAAATCCTTCGAAATAATTCGATTATTCTTATAAGTATAAGTAAAATTCTTCGCAAGAATTTAAATAATTTTATAAATAGTATAATTCTTTGCAGGGTATCATTTATTTACTAAAATTTTAATAAATTCTTCGAAACAATTCAATTATTTTTATAAATACTAAAATTCTTCGAAGGAATTAAATTATTTTTAATTCAATTTAAATAAAATTACACGAAAGACTTTAATTATTTTCAAAAATTTCCATAAAATTCTATTTCAACAAGAGATTTAAATTCTTTAAAAATAATTCAATTACTGTCATAATATTTATAAAAAAAGAAATAAAACTTTTATTATTTTTAATTATTTCTATAAAATTCTTCATACCGATTTCATTATTTCTCAAAATTTTAATAAATTCTTCGAAACATTTCAATTATTTTTATAAATTGTAAAATTCTTTGCAATAATTCATTTATGTTTAGAAATAATAAAATCCTTTGCAGAAATTTAATTATTTTCAAAACAATTTTAATAGAATTTTTCAAAAGAATTTTAATCTTCAAATATTAACATAAAATTCATTTATTTTCTAAAATTTTAATAAATTCTTCGGAACAATTTAATTATTTTTATAAATAGCAATAAAATTCTTCACAAGAATTCAATTATTTTTAATACAATTATAATAAAATTTTTCTTCATAAAATCTAATTCCTTTCAAAATTTTCAATTAAAATTTTTAAAGAAACTCTATTAGTTTAAAAAAAGCAAAGAAATTCTTCAAAAAAAATTTAATTAGGATTTTTAAAATTTTAATAAAGTTCTTCTTGACTTTTTTAATTCTTTAATTCATTAAAAATTTTAAAAAACCAAATTTTCGTGAATTTTGATAGCAAAAATTGAAAATAATTGAATTCTCGAAAATTTTAATAAAAAATCTCGAAATGAAAATTTTTAAAGTAAAAAGTAATAAAAATTAATTTTCATAAAATGATTTTAAAGAATTTTTTTCAGAAGTAATGCTTAGAATTGTTTATTTATATCTTTTTTTAAATTCAATTATTTTCAATATTTTCAATTAAATATTTACGAAAATTGAAATATCTACAAAAAAAGCAATTTGATATAATTCAATTATTGTCAAAATATTTATAAAAAAGAAAAATAAATTTCATTATTTAAAATTCTTCATAACAATTTAATTATTTCTCAAAATTTTAATAAATTCTTTGGAAAATTTTAAGTATTTTTATAAATAGTAAAATCTTTCAAAAATTTATGTATTTTCAAAACAATTTTAGTAGAATCTCTCGACAGAATTTTATTCTTCAAATATTAACATAAAATTCATTTATTTTTTAAAATTGTAATAAATTCTTTAGAAAAATTCAATTATTTTCAATACAATTTTAATAAAATTCTTCTTCATAAAATCCAATGACTTTCAAAATGTTCAATTAAAATTTTTAAACAAATCTCCATTAGTTTAAAAAAAATTCAAAGAAATTCTTCAAAAGAATTTAATTAGGATTTTTTAAAATTTTAATAAAGTTCTTGACGAGAATTTAATAACATTTTTCGAAGGAATTCTATTATTATCAAATTTTTTGATAAATTTCTTTGCAATAATTCGATGATTTTCAATACATTAATTTTAAAATTGAAAAAGAAAAATTATAAAAAAAGTTAAGAAACAAAAAAGCAAACACTAACTTCAAACTGTGAACAGATTACCGGATCACGAACTTTATTAATATAGATTATTATTATTTATTATTTTCTAGACAACCGGAACCACTGCAAAGAATTGTGCGACTATGTCCAAAGGGAGAATTAATGGCCACTGGAGGCACAGACGGACGAATTAGACTCTGGAAATTCCCTGAACTTATCAAATTCCACGATTTAGAAGCTCACACAAAAGAAGTAGACGATATAGATTTTAATGCCGATGGCAATTTACTGGTGTCAATAGCCAAAGATGGAAAAGCCTTTGTTTGGGATATAAAGAATGAAATGAAAAAAAGTGAACTCACTTGGAATGTGCCTGGAAATATGAAATATTTATACAAAAGATGTCGCTTCAGGGATCCCGATGAGAAAGTTCCTAAAACACAATTATTAACATTGTCGAATGCAATAGTTGGGAAAAATCCAAGTTTCCTTCAACTTTGGAATGTCGACGCCGGTGTAATTATGAAATCGGTGCCATTCCAAGAGACACTGTCAGCGCTGGCAGTTTCCGATAATGGAAGATTGGTCGCCGTTGGAACAATGTTCTCTGGCAGTGTCGACATGTTTATTGCATTCAGTTTACAAAGAGTTCTTCATATTCCTGGTGCGCACAGTATGTTCGTCACTGGTCTTGAATTTTTACCCACCAAAAATGATGGTCCAACGATAACGAGCAACACTGAAGCGGCTGTTGTCAGTATATCCGTGGATAACCGGATTTGCATTCACAGCTTGCCATATAGATGTAAGTTTTCATTTTCATCACAGAGAAAAAGAGGAATTTTTCTTTATATTTAGTTTTTCTAACTAAAAGTCGAGTTTCAATCATTCTTCTTTAATTGAAATTATTTCTCGCAAATTTAAGCAAATTTTTTACTAGAAAGAAGATTTCTTAGTTTTTTTCTGAACTGTTTAAAAAGTGCCATTTAATAGGAAATATGAAAGAGAAAAAATCCGCTCAATTAGAAAAGAAAAAATTTAGTGCCCATATATGTTAGAGTAAAAAATGCTACTAAAGAAAAGGAATCGTCTAAAATTGAAAACATTTTTCTTTCAGTGTCCTATTTACTATTTTTTACATTACGCTACTATTTGGGTACTTTTTTTTACATTCCAACCACTAAAAGCAACTATTTCTGTTTTTCAGAATTTCCATTAGTTTAAATTCGCTAATTCTAAAAATCAAAAAACTATTCTCAAAAATTTATAATAAAATTCTTCAAAGCGATTCAATTATTTTCAAAAAATATTCGAAATTTAATTATTTTCTATATCTAGTATTTTCATAAAATTTCAAAAAAAGAATTCCATTAAAAAAAAAATCAATTACTTTCATAAATAATAAAATTTTAATTAGAATTCAATTAATTTAGAATAGCATTTTTTAAAATATTTTGAAAAAATCAATTATTTAACATTTATAATATACAATTGAGGAGAAAGTTTTTAAAAGTTGATAAATAGATTTTTTTTTCGAAAATGAGATAAATAAAAATTTAATAATCTAAAGATATTACAAATCGTCCTGTCACTGTTAAATTTAGAAAAAAAATTATTACAATGAATTTTCAATTTAAAAACTTTTTCACATAAGCAAGTATGACTTATAATTTTTATGTTTTTTATTGGCAAAAAATTACCAAAATCTTTAAATCACTTAATTATTGTAAAGTTTAATTAAAAACAGTACGTCATCGCAGGTTTAAATTATTTTTAATACAATTTTACGGGAATTGCTCAAGAAATGTAATTACTTTTAAAAATTATTTTAATTCCTCGAAAAAATGAGATATTTAAAAATATGTTTTTTTAAAATTATTTGAAAGAAGAGAATTCCCTGCAAAAATATTTGAATTCTCCACATACAATTTTAATTAAATTTTTTAAAAATAATTCAATTATTCTTTAAGATTTTAATTATATTCTTCCCAAGAATTCTGTGAATAATTTTTTAAAAGAATTCCATTATGTCATAGTAAATAACAAAATTATTCCTGCAAATTCCATTATTTTGAGACATTTTAATAAAAAATTTTAGCAAAATTCAATTATTTTCGTAAATGTCGATATTCGTCACAAAAATTTAACTATTTTTAAAAGTAATAAATTTCTTCATGGAAATTCAATTATTTTCATAAATAATTAAATGCTTTTTAGGAATTCCATTATTTTCAAAAATATTTAATAAAATGCAACACAGATATTCAATTATTGTCAAAAATTTCAATATAATTGATAATTATTTTAAAAAAGTATAATTAAAATAAAAAATATAATTTAAATTTGTAAAATTTAATTATTTTTAAGAATGCTGGGAAAATAATTTAAATAATTCTATAGAATTATTTGAATTCAATAGACAAAAAATCAAATAGGACAGAAAATATTTCGCCACTTTTTGAAATTTTTATTTTAATTAAAATTTGTCCGATTTTGAAATCCAGGCGTAATTTTATAGAAAATATGTTTTTAAACTCACAAGAAAATTTCTAAATGAAAAAAATTGATTTTTTCTATTTTTGAAGCATTTTTTTTTAAATAATACATTGTCTTTAGACTGAAAATGCTAAAAAAAATCTTATTTTTCGTTCGGAAATTTTTTTTTTCATTTAGAAGCCATTAAAATATTGAGCTTTTAATTATTGGTAGAAAATGTTGATTATTAAAAGTAATATTAAGTATTAAAACTTAATATTTAATTTACTTTATTTATTAAGGCAAATTAAACGAAAACATTCGGACAATGAATAAATTATTTATTTACTCCAACGTTTCGAAATCTAAATGATTTCCTCTTCAGAGAGTCAAAAATAATAATTAAAATAGACGAAGACTTAAATTTCTATGCCCTGAAGATGGAGTAGAGTCATAAATAAATAAATAATCCGTCCTTGTATAAAGCAATAAATAAATAATAAATAAATAAATAACACTTCACAATAAATTAAAACAAATATTCCGTCAAATCAAATTAAAAACGTATTGCAAACTGCAAAGTAAAATTTAAAACTTTAATTTGCCTTAATTTATAAAGGATCTCGGACGTTAAAAATTACTTAAATAATTACTTTATTTATATTTATCGTTAATTAAATGTATTTTTCTTTTCAGATACAATTCCCATTTGGGTGGTAATAGTCCTGATAATTTTGAGTATTGGCTGTGCATTTATATTCTGCAGTTATATGGGTTTATAGTTTATAATTATTTATAGTGACAAATCTTTTTTTTTAAAGTTTTTTGTCGTTATAGAAAATGCAAAATTATTTAAATTTAGAAATTGAAAATATTATTAGATTAAATAATGGTGAAAAGGGAGTTAAAAACTCTTTAATTTTTCAATATGTTTAGAAAAATAATTTATGGAAATTTGTTTTTCTTAAAAAAAAATAGTTAAATTGTTGTTGTTCTGTATAAATTCTTTTAAAGAAATTTCATAAAGTGTGCGATTAAAAAAATTATTTATGCTTCTTGTGGGTATTTTCTTGTATGTTTTTTGTGTCAATATCTGAAACTGCATTTTGTAAACTTATGTTTAGAAAATAGAAATATTTTTAAGTAATAAAAATATTTTTTAATAGACAAACTCGACCAAAACCAGTTTATCATTATATGTATCCACAGAAAATTAAAAATTGAATTCGTAAATGTT
Source organism: Leptopilina myrica (nomen nudum) (assembly GCA_032872475.1). Taxonomy (NCBI): domain Eukaryota; kingdom Metazoa; phylum Arthropoda; class Insecta; order Hymenoptera; family Figitidae; genus Leptopilina; species Leptopilina myrica (nomen nudum). Next base: position 56,105,532 of record CM065458.1, on the reverse strand, counting down.
TAAATTACGATTCTTTTTACCAGTAAATTTTATATCTAAAAAGAAAATTTTTAATGTTTTGTTCACGAAAAGTCTTTTTTATTGATTGACGTAACAAAAAAGTTTTATCAAATGAAAATTTTTGCAAGTTCAAAAATATCTTTGAACAAAAAGATTTTTTTAGAAATAATAAAGTTGTGGCAACATATCAAGAAGGATGTCTGCAATAAAGAAGGTAAAATTACTTATTATACCATTTATTAAAATTAGAAAAAAAACTGTTTTCAATATATACAAAATAATAATAATAATAATAATAATAATAATTTAAATAATAATATTAATAATAATAATAATAATTTAATGAAAAAATATTGAAAAAAAAATATTCTGCGACCCCGAAAACCCCAAGTGACGAATTTGATGTGAATCTAATAAATTTTCATAAATCTTTGTAGTCGCCATTATAGGTCCGCCATTTTGAATTCTTAAAAACTGACATCGTATTCGTAATCAACGACTATGAAATCCGCGTGTAACAATTTATATATAGACAAATCTATTCGTTAATTTAGCAACAATTAATAATTAATAATTAATGTCACTGACAGTTTTATTAGTCAATGGCGCCCTGTTGAAATTATAAATGACATAACTCCTATATATCCAAATGAAAATAGCGCCATTTGATTAATTTAGTGGTCTAAAAATAATGCCGAACAGTTTGCACCATTCTAGACCAAGCGCGTTGTTTGTTACAAAACTCTTATGATTATAAGACGACAAAAAGAAATTTTTTCGTGTTTTTTTGAGGATTGTTGCTTCCAGTAAAATTTTGTACTAAAAGTTAAACAAGTTGATGAACTTTGAAAAGAGCTAAAAACTGAGAGATTATTTAATAATAATTTACGAGTTATTGGATTAAAACGATCGTTCAATGATTTAAATTTAATTAATTTTTATTTTTTAATCGCATCTGAAACTCTGTGACATAACTCTTGGAATCCTCAGTAAGTATATACAAAATTTCAACCCCATCGGATTTAATAGCTTTGCAATAATCTAATTGTTAATTAAGAAACAATTATAATTGTAAGTAAATATTTAAATGAAAGAAACATTTTATTTAAAAATAATTTTTATGAAACTTTAATTGAATGGAAATATCCTATGGCCGGTTTGCCCCACAGGCCCATTTTGAGAATAAATGTTTGTCAAAAACGTTATTAATAAACGTTATTAAGAAATTTTTTTTGCTAAATGTTCTTTACGATGTTGGTTAACAAAAACTGAAACGAAATTTTAGGGCAAACGAAAAGGTTTACTACAATTTGATGTTTTCGTCGAGCGCTGTAGTTTATTCAGGACAGAAAAAAATATTTTTGTTTATCTCAAAGTCAATAACGTCATAATTGTTAATAAATTGTTATTAATTTTATAAACAACAAATGGATTTTTGAAAAATATTTTCAGGCTTCATCCACAGTTAATTTAGTCAAATGATGTTAAAAAACATTTCAAACAATGTTTAAATAAAAACGATCAAAATGTAATCTTCAATTTAATTGTTTATACCAAAATTAAAAATTTTATTTTAATAACAATGTTGCTAAAAACTATTTTTCGATAGCTTTATCAATTCATTAGTCGAAAGAACTGATATAGCCATGAATTTTCATTCAATTTATGCAAAAATTCAATTAGTTAAAATGATTATATTTTAAGTATTCAAAAATCTTTAAATAACAGAAAAAAATGTAAATAATTTAAATATTTTTAAAATACTTCTTGGAAATATTATAATTTACTAGTACATTCAAATACAAATACTTATATCAAATTTTGCAACATTGTGAAATCCATATGTTTAATTCAGAGATAATTTTTTGGTTGCCCTTCATATTGATGATAATTATGTTTGATTCAAATATATTATTTTCTCTCAGTATAAAAATTTAGTTTCGATCACCCCCCCCCCATATTTTTATTTATAAAAACCATCCTTAATTCAACAACCACCTCTTAATGTAGAAATTATAAATTTATAAAAATATACTTCACATCAGGGACCGTCACGGAATCAAAACAAAATTTTAAAAAATACTTTTGTTTTGATACGGATATGGGTATCAGAATCAAAATTCCACTCTATTTAGTTCTGATTCCAATATAAAAATCAAAATTCCTCGTTTTGGTTCCAAAATCAAAATTCAACTGTGTTTTGTTTTGGTTCCATATCAAAATCAAAATTCCACTCTATTTCGTTTTGGTTCTAATATCAAAATCAAAATTCTTTCTTGTTTTAATTTTGATAAAATAATACACTGCGCATGTAGAAGTGTGATTGAACCTAAATTTTGTTGAAAATGTCAAATATATCAGAAGATAATATCGTTTTTACTTACGAAATCTGAAATAGAATTCGAATCGATTTCTGTTTCTATAAGAAAACCGAATTGCAGTATTACAGTATCAGAATCAAAATAGGAAGTAAATTTTGTTTCGTTACAGTATCAGAATCAAAATAGGATGTGAATTTTGTTTCGTTACAGAATCAAAATCAAAATACATTAATAATTTCGTTTTGTTTTGAAATATCGTAACGAAATCAAAATTTGATTTCCGTGATGGTCCCTGCTATTCACATACATTTTTTATAATTACCCAGCTGAAAAAGTTCTATAGAATTTCTACGTGAATTCTACTAAATTTTAGTGGTTTTTAATTAGAAGGAATATAAATTTCGTAAAATAATTTTTTTAACATTATAGTTATGTATGGTTACGAAGTTCAATGAATTTTATATATTTAAAGGATATAAACAATTATTTTGGCCTAAAATTTGTTGAAAAATATTATTTTACAAATTTAAAGTCTTTCTAATTAAGAATCACTAAAATTTAATAGTATTTATGTAGAAATTCTTTAGAATCATTCTAGTGAAATTCTATAGAATATTCACTAGAATTCATATAGAACGATTCTATAGAATGATTCTTGTGAAATTCTATAGAACTTTTTCAGCTGTGTATAGCTGATTGATAATTGTAGTCGGCATATTGGATCCGGCATTTATTTTAACATTAAAAATGTTTGAAGTGGAACTTTAGATTCGTGACACTGAGTTACAAAAAACGTCTGTTTTCTGTATTTTTAAAAATATTTGTGTTTATTGACACTTTAGAGGTGTCACTGAACAAGAATATACCAAAAAAAAATTAATTTTCCAAATGTGCAGATTCTGAATCAGAAAGCTAATATAATACTCAAATCGAAGTAGATTTAGTATTTCTGTGATGCCTAGGACATGTAGTTATAAAATTTTTTTATAAATTTTTACAGTTGGGATTAGACGATGATGACAATATGTCGAGTTTTAATTCACCATTAATCAAGAGAAAAATGTCAAAAACTATAATGAGACGAAATCTCGCGCTTATATTGTTGGGAATTTTATTTGATTATGTAGCTAAAGCGAATGGATTGAACAATCCTGAAGACACAAATGGAACAAACGGCATCGAAAGATTACCTCTTAATTTAGAGAAACCTTTTTATGTCGTAATTGTTGACGCCGGAACCACTGGAACACGATTCTTTGCTTTTCACTTTCATATTTCGAGTCAAGATGGTAGTTTAATTTTGGATAGGGAAGCGTATAATCACAGAATACCAGGTTTGAGTTCATTCGCTAATAATCCACATGAGGGCAAGGAAATTCTGGAATCACTTCTTAATAAAACTAAACCCACTATTCCACAAGCTGACTGGCTAGATACTCCAATTTATTTGAAAGCAACAGCGGGTCTGCGATTGCTTCCTAAAGACAAGGCAGAACATATTTTAGAGGTGACCAAGGAGTTTCTTAATGCTTCGGGTTTTCAAGTGAACGATGACTTCGTTTCCATAATGGAAGGTTCTGACGAAGGTATTTTCTCATGGTTCACTGTCAATTTTCTTCTTGGCCGATTTAATAAAAGTAGTGCGCAAAGAACAGTTGCGGCAATTGATCTTGGTGGAGGGTCAACACAAGTGACCTATCGTATTAACGAGGAAGATAGTATTAATTTAAATCACTCCGTTACGAAGCTGCAAGCATTCAACAAAAATATGACAATTTTCACTAAAAGTTATTTAGGTTTCGGTCTTATGGCTGCGAGAAGCGCAATTTTGATACCACCACTTGCATTGACAAATGAATATGGAGCTCTCGAGGTACACTCGAAATGCATTTCTCCATCTACTAACACGACATGGACTGTTAATGACAAAGAATATCAAATAATGGGACCAAAAGAAAATTCTTCAGAAATTAATCCAAATAAAACCAAAGACGAAGAGAACAAAGGTTCAATTATTAATTTTGAAGATTGTTTAAATTTAGTTGAGGACTTCACTAGTAAAATTGATTATAAACCAGTGGGATTGAATAAACACGACATTTATGCCTTTTCGTACTTTTATTACAGAACCTATGACGTAAGATTATGTTTATTTTAATAATTTATTCATTGTAGTCGCTTGATTTTTTACTTTTTCAAATTTTATAGTTAAAATTTGAATATCATGATCTTAAAATAGTATGAAACATTATTAAACGCTTTTCGCATCCCATAGATTTTAGCAGAGAAAAATTATTTTGCAGATTGGATTAATAGACCCAAAAAATGGTGGAATAATCGAGATTCGAAAAATTCGTGAAGCAGCTTTAAATATTTGTAGAAACATGACCAAGGATTATCCATATAGATGTTTGGATTTAATTTACATCTACTCCTTGTTGACAACTGGATTTGGTCTCAGTTCGGAAACCAAACTTAACGTAAGTCTCAAAGGTTTCTTTACTATGATTATTAAAAATCGCATCTTTATTATTTTTTTCAGTTTTTAAAAACCATTGCGACAGAACTTAACTGCAAATAAAGTAATAATTAATCAATTAACAAAAACTTCGAAATTAAATGTAATTTTATAATTTCAGATTCATGTCTCAATCTCTGATCATCAATTAAGCTGGACATTAGGATTAGCTTTGAATTTAATTCAAAGTAGACTTAAATATTCATAGAAGAAAGAATTTATTGTCGCGTATATTTAACAGAACAATTGTCATTATTATTTTGTTAAACTTGTAAAATGTCGACAATATTCTATTATATTGCAATAAAAACAATTTTAAAAATGAAGAATTTTTAAATTTATTGAAATTCATCTAAAATATTGAAAATTGTGATTTTATTCTGATGTGAATAACAATTTAGAAATAGTAAATCGCTGGCAAGTTGAAGTAAAATTTTGTTGTGTTAATTATGTCGGACCCAATATGAAAGACAATTTTCTAAAAACTTAATTATAGAATTCAAATTTATCACTCTGGGGTTTTTAGGGTCGCTTATTGATTACGAATTTGACTTCAGAATTTCCCTGAAAAACAATTGTTTAAAATGCCATGAATCTGCGAGATTAAAATCAAAAACTTTTGATTAACAAATTTCAAAAAAATCCAGTCAATTTTCAAAATATTTGGTTGCTAACATCCCTATGGTTAAAAATTGGACAGATTTTAGACTAATTTCGTAAAAGTTAGAAATTTTTTGAAACAATAATGTCGAAAAATTTCGAAATCTGATTCGAAGTTTTTCGAACAAAGTGTTAAGAAAGTTAAGACTGCTAATTATTAGAATTAAATTATAAGTATTTTATATAATTTTTTGAATTCGTAATAGGATTTTGCGACACTTTATTTTAAATTGTTGCGCACTACAACCTAAAAAAAGTAATCTTGATTTGATGTCGATTCCTCTGAAGTGAATGCATATTTTGCTCTTATATTTGGTATCAAAAAATAATATACTTCACTTTAGAGGATTTTTGTCTTCAGTGTTATTTGATAATTATGGTTATGAGCTAATAAAGGAGAGGAGCTATTTTGATGTTCTGAATTAATCGTTTTTAATTAAATAAATATAATTAATTATTAATAGTTAATTATTTACATTAATTAATATACTTACCAGCATAGGATACATTCTATTTACATTGCTAAAAGAATACAATTATGATTACGAATTAAAATTACAATTTATATTATCATTCATTTTTATTATTAAATTTAAAAAAGTAGTTAATTTACCTCTTTCTCAATACAATTTAACATTCTGTAAAATGATTAAAAAAAATTTTTTTATAATAAATAAAGAAAATATATAATTTTGGATTATCGATCAAAATTTTGTTACAAAACATTAATTTTTTTTGTATAAAAAATGAAAGAAGTTTGCGTGATGTTGATTTATCAATTATTATTACAAGATTGTAATTTTTTTTTAAAGAAGAAAAGAAAATTGCATAATTTCTCATTCTTAATGACATTTATTTTAATTAAATAAATAAATTAACACAATTGATAGTTAATTAAAGCTATACAATTTTTATTCTTATTTATTTTCAGTATAAAATTTAAAAAAGAAATTACAGAAGAAATAGTTAATTTAGCCAAAACATTTATTATCGTCTATCTCTAAAAAATTAAAATTTTATTAAACATTATGTTTAAAAAATTAAGAAATTATTCCAGTTTTTAAATCTTTTTTTAAATAACATTTAACATTTTGTTAAATAATTTTCAAATATTGTTAGAAATAAATAAAAGAAATTATAGAAATTCGATTTGTCCGACAAAATGTTTTTGACAACACTTTAAATTTTTTAATAGAAAAGAATGAAAGAAATTTTTATGATTTTGATTTGTTATCAGCACCTGTTTAATTTTAGAAATTAAATTTAAAAGTTAAATGGTGACTGAATGCAAGTTTCAGTTTCATAAAAATACTTAACTTTTAAAATTCTATTTCTAAAATTAAGTGGACTTTTTTGATTAAAAATTTGGTTACAGAATTTCAAAATTTAGAAAGCAAAAACCCTCATTTCGAGAAAAACAGAATTAAAGTTTGCAATGCCATTTATAATTAAAGCGTTTTGTGCAGAAACAGTGTATAAGTCCATAAATAGAAATTGTTCAGGAATCAATAAAAACTGCGTTTTACTTGTAAATGTTGAGATTTTTTCTAATTCTGTTTTTTGCATGATATATTCTGGTGACCTAAAAGTTAAAAAATTCAATGTCATTAATTTTTTATCTACTTAAAATAAGAAATAAAAAAATAAATTAACATTTGGACTCATGTTGTTTCTGCACATAATGAAATAAAAAACAAAGAAAATTTATTGAATCAAGTATCAAGTTTTATTAAATATTTAATAACATTTATTGAAAATATTTAAATTGGCATAACTTTTAGTAACATTTTATAAATAATAAAATTGTTTTAAGAATAAATTTAATCAATTTTCAATATTTTATAATTTTAAGTTAATTCGGTCACCAATAAATCACTTTTTGCTTTTCTTAAGTGAATTTCATTTATAATACAAACTGTTTAATATAAATTACTAATACACGTGAAAAATATCACAAGAAAATTAAATTTATTAAAGAATATCACAAGTTTTTGCACGAAATGATAATTTAATTATTTTTTTTAAAGGATTTAGTGTTTAGTCACTTATTTAATATTTTACTAGATTGTAAAGCTTCATTTAAAGATAAATTTTCAATAAAAAAGTGATTTTCGAAAAAATGGACTTATGCGGTTTCTGCACAATACGCTTCAATTGTTATATCTCCGATTCTTCTGGGAAGTTATTCAGACGAGAATTGTTTTCAGTCAAGGCCCAGGATACAACTTTTTAAACTTTGAAAATTGCATATGAAAATGTTTAAAGTTTAAATTAAATATGCTCCATTTTCAATATTCTTTGTTATAAAACTACAATAGAAACCAAAATTGTCAATACCGTAACAATATTTGATGATCTAAATTATAATTTCAATGCTGATCCATTACGCCCCGGTCCGAGGTGAAATTTCTCACCATGTATTTCTCCAAAAACATTGTTCTAGAAAAAAAAGTATAAGTGATATTAGGGCGTACTTTTTTTTAATTGAAAGCTAAGATGTTAGGCTAAGTTTTCCACATGATAAATTTTTCATTAAAGCAAGAATGACGAGGTTAAGCAACAAAAAGTGAAAAGTGATCCATTACGCCCCGGTCTCCCCTACTTTTGCAAAGAACCAACATTGGTTCTGCAAGAAGTTGCATAAAAATTCGCTGTTCTCCCAAAAATGTAGAAGTTTAGACAAATTTTAAAAATTCGATTCCACAATCAGTAACAATACCCAGAAGTTCTTAAATTAAAGTAGATTTAGTATTTTTTATGGGTCATAACATCTCAGTAAGAAATGACATGTTTAACCGATATGTAGACCTTTTAAGACGTCGGTTAGACCTGCCATTTCTGACTGAGAAACATCATTTTTATACATTTTTACAGTTGAAATTAGACGATGATGGCAATATGTCGAGTTTTAATTCACCATTAATCAAGAGAAAAATGTCAAAAACTATCATGAGACGATATCTCGCGCTTATATTGTTGGGAATTTTATTTGGTTATGTAGCTAAAGCGAATGGAATTAAGGACGCAAGTTCTCTGAATTTAGAGAAACCTTTTTATGTCGTAATTGTTGACGCCGGATCCACTGGAACACGATTTGCAGCTTTTCACTTTCACATTTCGAATAAAGATGGTAGTTTAATTTTGGATAGGGAAGTGTTCAATAAAAGACAACCAGGTTTAAGTTCATTCGCTAATAATCCACATGAGGGCATGGAAATTCTGGAATCACTTCTTAATAAAACTAAACCCACTATTCCACAAGCTGACTGGCTAGATACTCCAATTTATTTGAAAGCAACAGCGGGTCTGCGATTGCTTCCTAAAGACAAGGCAGAAGATATTTTAGATGTGACCAAGGAGTTTCTTAATGCTTCGGGTTTTCAAGTGAACGATGACTTCGTTTCCATAATGGAAGGCTCTGACGAAGGTATTTTCTCATGGTTCACTGTCAATTTTCTTCTTGGCCGATTTAATAAAAATAGTGCGCAAAGAACAGTTGCGGCAATTGATCTTGGCGGAGGGTCAATACAAGTGACCTATCGTATTAACGAGAAAGATAGTATTAATTTAAATCACTCCGTTACGAAGCTGCAAGCATTCAACAAAAATATGACAATTTTCACTAACAGTTATTTAGGTTTCGGTCTTATGGCTGCGAGAAGCGCAATTTTGATACCACCACTCGCATTGACAAATGAATATGGAGCTCTCGAGGTACACTCGAAATGCATTTCGCCATCTACTAACACGACATGGACTGTTAATGACAAAGAATATCAAATAATGGGACCAAAAGAAAATTCTTCAGAAATTAATCCAAATAATACCAAAGACGAAGAGAACAAAGGTTCAATTATTAATTTTGAAGATTGTTTAAATTTAGTTGAGGACTTCACTAGTAAAATTGATTATAAACCAGTGGGATTGAATAAACACGACATTTATGCCTTTTCGTACTTTTATTACAGAACCTATGACGTAAGATTATGTTTATTTTAATAATTTATTCATTGTAGTCGCTTGATTTTTTACTTTTTCAAATTTTATAGTTAAAATTTGAATATCATGATCTTAAAATAGTATGAAACATTATTAAACGCTTTTCGCATCCCATAGATTTTAGCAGAGAAAAATTATTTTGCAGATTGGATTAATAGACCCAAAAAATGGTGGAATAATCGAGATTCGAAAAATTCGTGAAGCAGCTTTAAATATTTGTAGAAACATGACCAAGGATTATCCATATAGATGTTTGGATTTAATTTACATCTACTCCTTGTTGACAACTGGATTTGGTCTCAGTTCGGAAACCAAACTTAACGTAAGTCTCAAAGGTTTCTTTACTATGATTATTAAAAATCGCATCTTTATTATATTTTTCAGTTTTTAAAAACTATTGCGACAGAACTTAACTGCAAATGAAGTAATAAATAATCAATTAACAAAAACTTTGAAATTAAATGTAATTTTATAATTTCAGATTCATGTCTCAATCTCTGATCATCAATTAAGCTGGTCATTAGGATTGGCTTTGCAATTATTGCATGATAGACTTGGATATTCATACAAGAAAGAATAGTGGCAACCTATTTTTCTTTATAATAAAATGGTCATTATTTGTTACATTTGTAAAATGACAACATTATTTTGTTATACCACAATAAAAACAATTTTAAAAATGAAGAATTTTTAAATTTATTTATTTATTATTACTTTTTTTTAGATATTGATTCTACTTTGATATTTCACATTTAAAATTAGTAAATCGTGGCAAATGCTAAATTAAAATTTTTTGCATTATATTCATATTGCTTTCTCATACTGAGGAAGTATTGTAATATCAAAATTTTTCAGGTTCGATTTTTTAACATATCTTTATGTTATTTGACCTCAGGAGTTCAAAAATGACATTGTAAACATCACATTTTCACAAATATCTCCAAATTATAAAGAGCTTTTGGGCTGAATTTTTTTTTAAATTGTAGGTCTCATCTGCGGACATAAAATGAGAGTACTTTGAGATAGATTAATAAAGTTTAACTATTTATTATTTTGATTTTTAATTTTTCAAAAAAACGTTTTTTCCCATAACTTTAAAAAAATGATAGGACACTTATAAATGTTTTTCTCTAATTTTTTAGAGTTCTTTTAGACGCATCTTTTGAGCCCAGAATGAACATTTTTCGTTCATATTCACAGGAGATATTAAATTTTTAAAAATCAAAAATTTTGAAAAATAAGACTTTTTTGAGAATTTTGTTGAAAAATGTAGAAATAACATTAAAACCATAGTTACCAACTTGTAGAGCGCATTAAAAAAACCCTTCGATTGACCTGTTTTTGAAACTATTTCGATTAGAAATAAAGAAGTTATTGATATTTTAAAAAACAGAAATTGTGAAAAAAAAATTTTTTCATCTGAAACTATTGAATAAAGAGAAAAAAATATTACAGCACTTAAGAATAATTGTTCTAAATTTATACTTTATTGTTATTAAAATCTTTATGAGGAAGCAAAGTGTCCATGAAAGAAACACAACAAGATTTACGAAAACGAATGAAATGAGTACCAAAATTATAACAAAAATTTATAAGTTGGCTGAGGGTTTTACTATCTATAACGGAAATTCACTTTATTTTTTAATATTTCAAAGCAGTTAATTAATGGGCTTGAAAGTAGATTAATTTAATGTATATATCGAAATTATTCAAGTAATTTTGTATTTAAATATCATAAACTAGTGTTAGCGAAAAAAGATACATTGGAATTAAATTCAGTGGCTTCAAAAACCCCCGGTTTCAATTTATAAATCTAACGCATTGTCTTTACAAAAACGTGGTTTTGTTATGGTAATCAATTACATATAGCAAACTCTTGAACTTTGTATTGAAAACTTGATGAAAAATGTATGAATGGTTCTTTTTGTGTTATAAAGTAAATAAATAAATTTCTTGTCTTTAGTAATAGCTCCAGATGATGTTGGCCCTAGTGCTTTCGCTCCTTTCAGCCGGACTTATATTATTATGTCACTGTTTAGTTACCACAAAATTATAATTGCAGAGAAAATTACTAACGTAGATAAGTTATTAATTTATTATATAGATAACGTCGAAGTAAAAATGTCTATTAGATTAACGTAACGTTTTTTTTAAATATATACTTTATATAGTTTCCTTTGTATTGTGCATTAGATCTCGTGAATGAAGAAAGTAATTTATTAAAAACGTTTAGATAATGTTTACTAGTTGATCTTGGAATTTTAAACTTTGAACAGTCAGAACCATTTCATTGATAATATATAAATAAGGTTTCAATTTAATTTTCAGTTTTCACTATAGAGTGCAGTATTATTTAAGAAAACGCTTTATTGAAAACAGAAAATTAGGTATTTATGCCATATCAATAATTTTATAGTATTTTCGTATAAAAAAATACTTCCAAAGTTTTTGTTATCACATTTTTTCAAGAGTTATTGTTGAAACAATTTTCAAACATCAAACTATTAAATAAATTTTTCCATATATACCTATATTTGATGGATTTTGTAAAAATTTGGTATAAGTTTAAACAATTGTTTGAATTGTTTTTTTTAAAATAATTGTATTACGAATTTTGACCAACAATTAATAATCTTAGCTCACTTTGATTTGTTATATAAAATTAAAATCATTTTTTAAATATAATCAATTGACGATTTGACCATTAATCTAGCGATAACTGGTTTTCACATATAAAATAAACGTATATCACCTTGCAAGCACTATATTGAATTTTAATTTTAAAAAAATAAAAAATACGTAATTTATTTTTTTACATTTTAAACGAAACGAGGACTCTAGTCTATTCTGATAAAAAAAAATGTTACAACAATTTTTTTTATTCTGAAAGATTAGGTATAAAATGCTCTTTTCATTGCTGGTGACTTTTTTTCAATATTTTAAAACATTGACATTGATTTTTTATAAATTAGTATTTAATTTGTTCTTTTTACAAAAATCTGTTTGTTTAATGTTAAAAGAAATTATTGCAAACGAAAGCTATATTATTTTCTCCTATACTGATCTAGAAATTTTCAGAACACCGTATTTTTTTATTTTTAAGATTCTTCTATATGTTCCAATCCATTTTTTCGGATATTACAATTATTACTTATTTGATGCAATCTTAATATTTAAACTTTTCTACATAGCGCTAATTTCAAAATAGAGATTTTATCTAAATGTCATTAACTTTTTGTCATATTCTATGTCCCATTCCTCCTTAACTAATACGTGGCAACAAAATTTTGCGACAAAAGACTTATTACGAAAAAATCATGGAAGGGGACTCGCTTATATTTTCTAGAAAATTTTTCTATATTTCCATTACAGACTAACTGTTCATTACTAGAAGATATTAAGATAAAGATGTCTGCTGTAAACGGGAAGGTAAATTTATTTAATATTCTATTATTGACCTATTGTTTATTCAACCCATATTAAAGTTTATTATTGTTGTATACACATATGAATCATTTATATTAATTTTTTATTAAAATTTAAATTCACAAATGGACAAATTATTTTGCTTTGTTGTTTTCAAGAAAAGATCGTTGCAGTTTAGGCTGTTAGAAACTGCCAATACTTAACTTTCTAACAATATACATAATGAAAGGAAGATTCAGTTAAGTCTGACTTCCTGTATAGCAGTTGTAGCCTAGAGCGACTGTGGCCACGTTGACTACAACGCCAGCAACACTCTTCACGGACGTATTTGTTTTCGACTGCCGCGACGATTTCTCTAGATTTCGATTTTATGGGCGCGTTATTCTCGGTTTCATTCGCGAGGAGCGATTGTGGTGGAGGTTTATAATTTTTCTCCGTACACACAATTAATTCGATTTCTTTTGTTAAGCGTATCAGGTCGGAAACATTACGTATTTCGTGGCGTCTAATATAACGACGATATTCTGGCCTGAGATTAACGTATAATCTCTCGAGCTCACTCTGTTGGCTCATACCACCATAGCGTCTGATTAACGTTTGTGTTAATTTGATTTTCTCGTTTTGATCTTCTCGTTCGGTGCGAATCGCGGCTCGTAACAATTCCTGTAACATATCGCGAGTTGCATAAAGGCCTAAGCACAACTGCTTCGCGAACGTCGTTCGCGAACGCAAAGCATGGGTTAGAAAAGGACAGCAATATATTTGTGTCCTTTTCTATCTCATGCGTCTCGTTCGCGAACGATCTTCGCGAATCTATTCTGCGTTGGCCTTTAAGGTTATGTTATTCAGTGGTCACGTGTCCCATTTACTTTACTATGGAAAAACTTCCGACTGAATAACATGACCTTAACGGGAAACACTATATTTCTCGCGCGTAACGCGTTTTCCATAGCTGGTTTCGTCATCGTCCAAATCCTTGTTTTCTTGAGAACTGTGTTGTCGTCTGCCATCGTACGATAAGTTGTTTAACACTTCGCGTTTACAATTAATCCCCAGTAGCACGTAATATTACTAACATTACAACATGATTCTAGAACCATTGGTAATATTAAGGCAATATTGGTAATGTTAGAGAAGTTCTCTCAATATTGCTGTAATATTACGTGCTACTGGGGATCCGTCTAAAAATTCGCGTATACAATTAACCCGTCCCTGTTTGGGCGCCAAATCTGTAACGAATGTTAAGAAAGGATTGCTCGTCGGTCAGGGTTCGATTTTTAAAAGAAATGTATCAACACTCGACTACAGTCAAATTCGACGTATATTTAGAAAAGAAAACGATAAAATCTGAAATACAAAATAAAAGAATAAAGAATCTGGAACGAGACGAACAAACTCGTCCAGGCGAAAACGTTATTTGACAATATATAAGACGCGAAAACGATTATTATAAAAATTAGCGAAAACGTGAACGTACAAACGGGCATTTACAATTTCGGAAGGCGACAAACGCCGATACAATAAAAATTACGTATTTATCGAAGCGCGATTCGAATTAACGATTAAAACGAACAAAATAAAATTACGTACAACGACGACTTTTGAAACGATTATTCCGACGACTTCATGGTAGAAAGCGTACCGGACCGTGATATCAGGCGGCTCGATTTCTGTCGCGCTGGTGGGAGAAAATCTCGGTGAGGAGAACTCTCCTCGCTCGCGATTGGCCGAAGTGGGACTCGCGGGGTGCGCACGCACCGTCCACACTCAGCATACACCAATTTTTGTGCGACGATTTATACGAAACAAAAAACGTTTTTCTGAATTAACAGAGAATAAATATTTTCAATTTAACAATTGTAACGAAGTAAATCGTTACTTGTATAGGCGAATTTTCGTTTGTAGTTCAAAGGTATAGTTAGTAACTTTTGTCTCCGTCTTTTCTATCGCTCCGTCGCCTTTTGCCTAATTTTGGTATATTTCGTTGGTCAGTGTCTTGTGTCTATCTTAGTATCTTCCCTAGTTCCCCTTCCATGAACGATTTCTCGCCTGTTTGATAAGAGGGAGATGTCACATGGTTTATAGCGACCCATAGCGACCCTTTCCCTTCTTTCTAATAGGTATCGTTTAAATTGGACAAGGAAGAATTCATGGGAAAAAGCATAAGGTGTGATAAGGAAGGAGTTTCCCAAAATTCGCTGCAGGTTTCCAGGAAAGCCGCGGATCTGTGAAACACTCGTCGCCTAGATATCAATCAAGCTGGTTGAGTTTGAGCTTGAGTTCGAGTTTGAGTTTGAGAGTAGAGTTGTAATTAATATTTTGTAACTTTAAATTTTAATCCAGTAACTTGCCTTTTATTTAATAAATTATTTTTATTTTTTTAACTAATAAATTGTGAGTAATTATTTAATTGTTTTCCTTTGTGTTTGGAGTTCTATTTGTTGAAGTTTTTGGAGACGCTGGTGTTTCGAGATTTCAAAGGAGCAGTTAAAGTTTGTATCTTGAGTCCAAGGAATCTGGAGGTCGATGCATCGCGATTTTAATTCTCAGCAGTTCCCCCCTTTAATGAGGTTTTGTTGAAGATTGTATTTTTGTGAATTAGAGTTTTTGGGATTATGATGACTGAATTTCGGGTTAACGATGCAATAGTTTAAATTAAGTAAATTATAAATAATTATCAATTTTCCCCGTTATACAATAATCGTCACAATTTTTTAAAAATAATATTTATATTCTAATAAATAAATTGTAGCAAAGGTTATTAAAATAATTAAATTTCTTCGATAAATTTTAATAAAATTTTTAAGAATAATGACATTTTTCGAGGAATTTGATTAAAACTGTATTAAAAATAATTGAAATTCTGCAATTAGCTTTATTGTTTATCAAAATAATTGAATTCCTAATAAGAATTTTATTATTTGCCAAAAAAATTAAATAGCTGTAAAAATTTTATTATTTATGAAAATAATTGAATATTGCGAAGAAATTTATTTTAAAAATTTGTAAATAATGAAATTCCTGTAAAATTGTTATCATTCTTTGAAAATAATTAAAGATTTGTGTAGAATTTTAGTAGATTTTTTTTAAATAATTGAATTCTTTTAGAAAATTTAATTAGATTAGTATAGATACCTATTAAAAATCGTTGAATTGAGGAAAAATTTTGAAAATCATTGAAATTTTTCCAAGTATTTTATTAAAATTTAAAAAAAAAATTGATATTTCGAATCGAAGAATTTAATTATTTCTAAAGATAATTCAAATGTTGACAAGAATTTTTTTAATTTTTTGAACATAATTGAATTTTTGCGAAGAATTTTATTACTTTTGAAAATAATTGAATTCCTTCAATTATTTGTAATTTCTCTAAAATTATCCAAATTTTATCGTATAATTTACGTACTTTACGGATCTTTTTCAACTGAATTACGGACTTTACGGACCTTTTTTCAAAAAAAAGAACTTTTCCTTTTACTTTCTTTTAAATATTATTTTTGAATAATGTTCCTCACAAGAATTCAATTACTTTCATAAATTTCCATAAAATTAAAAGAAAACAATTCAATTATTTTCAAAAGTAATAAAATTCTCCGCAGAAATTCAATTATGTTTAACATTTTTTTTGAAATTCTCCGAAATTTCCATTATCTTTATAAATTATTAAATTGTTCTTTACAATTGAATTATTTTCAAAAATTTTAATAAAACTCTACGCAAACATTTCATTATTTCCATAAATATGTAATTACATTCTTTGGAAGGATTCAATTACTTTTATAAATAGTAAAATTCTTTACAATTCAATTAGTATCAATAAATTTTAATGAAATTGAATTAATCAAATTTTCAATTATAATTATGAACAGACAAGATTTTTTTTTAAATGGGAAAAATTCTTTGTTTATAATTCAATTATTTTCCAAATTGGAGATTTATGTTCGAAATGAAATAAATTTAAATGTGATGAGAAAATAATAAAACCGGGAAAAACGGGGAATTAAAAGGTTAAACCAGGGACCGTCACGGAAATCAAATTTTGATTTCGTTACGATATTCCAAAACAAAACGAAATTATTAATGTATTTTGATTTTGATTCTGTAACGAAACAAAATTTACTTTCTATTTTGATTCCGATACTGTAAGGAAACAAAATCCACATTCTATTTTGATTCTGATACTATAATACTGCAATTCGGTTTTCTTATAGAAACAGAAATCGATTCGAATTCTATTTCAGATTTCGTAAGTAAAAACGATATTATCTTCTGATATATTTGACATTTGCAACAAAATTTAGGTTCAATGACACTTCTACATGCGCAGTATTATTTTATCAAAATTAAAACAAGAAAAACTTTTGATTTTTATATTCGAATCAGAACTAAATAGAGTGGAATTTTGATTCTGATACCCATATCCGAATCAAAACAAAAGTATTTTTTTATTTTGTTTTGATTCCGTGACGGTTCCTGGGTTGAACACAACTTCTAATCAGTCACTATTGATAGAGTCAATGTGGATAAAATAAATAATCCCTATTATTCTACACTTAAATTTATGATACATTTTTACAGTTAAGATTAAATAAAGTTGATGACAATATTCGGAGTTTTAACATTGGATCGAGGTCGACAAGTCAGAAGAAAGTTTCAAAAACCATTGTGAAACCATACACGCTTTTATTCCTGGGATTTGTCTTATCATGCCATGTGGCAAACGGTGCAGCACTTCCTCAAGTAGAAAAAGCAACAGCACACCATTCTCATAAATCTCTTTACGCTGTCATTATTGATGCCGGATCGACTGGATCTCGAGTATTCGCATTTCGTTTCCACACTTCGGCAGAAATTAGTAGTCCAGTCTTGAAAAGTGAACTGTTTCATCAGGAGAAACCGGGTTTGAGTTCATATGCCGACAATCCCATCGAGGCGACGAAGTCTCTAGGAATTCTTGTTGAAAAAGCAAAATCTGTTATTCCTTCTTCAGAATGGAGGGATACTCCACTTCTTCTGAAAGCCACAGCCGGTCTTCGACTTCTTCCTGCTAACAAGGCGAATCGAATTTTAGAGGTGACCAGAGAGTTTCTTAGTTCTTCCGGTTTTCAATTGAACGACAATTCGGTGTCAATAATGGAAGGCGTTGATGAGGGTATTTTTTCTTGGGTCACTGTTAATTTTCTACTGGGACGATTCAGTCAACAGGACACCCAAAGTACGGTAACTGTTCTCGATCTTGGTGGTGGATCAACACAAGTCACCTATAGACTGGAAAAGAAAAATTTAAAATCCTTAAAACACTCTATTCATAAAATCACTGTGTTTAATCAAATCATGGATGTCTTTACTCACAGTTATTTGGGCATGGGACTCATGGCTGCGAGAAAGGCAATTTTGGTACCGCACTCGGCAGCAAAAAATGAAAATGGAATTGTCGTGGTGCACTCGAAATGTTTTGATCCATTAGCTACGTCTGCGTGGAAGTATGGAAGTCAAATTTATCAAGTTATGGGTTCAACGGAAAATGCACCAGAAATGGACGAAAGTTCGTCTAATAAATTTGAAGACTGTTTGAATTTGGTTGAAAACTACACAAATACGATTGATATTAAACCAGTGGGTTTAAGTAAACAAGATATTTTTGCCTTTGCGTACTATTTCGATATAACTTCAAAAGTAAGAAAATGACAATTCAATAAATTTCAGTCTTCATTTTTATTTTTTAATTGTTTCTAAATTCATGAATGTTGCTTCTCGTATAGGTTGGATTGATAGATCAAGAGACTGGAGGACAGATCACGGTTGAAGATATTCATAAAGCTGCTTTAGAAGCTTGTAAAAGCGGGAATTTTGAGCAACCATTCATGTGTCATGATTTAACATACATTTACTCCTTGCTGACGAATGTTTATGGTCTCAATCCAGAAAACAATCTCCATGTAAATTTACGCAGGGTTTCTTTAATTCTTATATTTTTATTGATGATTCTCGCCATCGGGAAGTTTACTTTTTATTCTAAATTACAGTTTTTAACAATAATATGAAACATTAAACTTGTTTTAAAGATACTTTTTAATACGTAGTACCGGAACTTTATTTTCCTCATTAAAAAAATTTTCAGTGAAATCTTTTAAAAATATCAATGATGTCCCCTTTAACCCATTTAGTCCCGAATGTCCGTATTTCTTTGTACAAGTTTGAGCTTTCCGTTCTACGAGTTACGAATTTGGAAAAATCGGGACATATGTTTTTTTCCGATTTGAGTGTCCTCTTTTAGAATCTGAAAGAAAATTTCAATATCAATTTAATCATAAAAAGTTGTAATTATTGTTTAAACAAAAAAAAGCAGTTTTTAAAGTGTTTTTTGTCATTAAAATTAGATTATTTACTCGAATTCGGTTGGGAAAAATCCGGGACAAGAAAATATCGCGTCCAAAATGTTGGGACTATCAAATAGGCATAATGCCGAAATTTTTTTTTTCTAATTTCAAAATGGCGCCTCCAAAATGGCCGCCAAAATATTGAAATTTGGAAAAATAATGTTAAAAAATATTAACATTATTTTTTTTAACTTTTATGCTTTATTTAAATAAAAAAATGTTGTTTCAACAAAAAATATTGTTATCTGATATTATTTAACAATAATTGAAACATTTTTTTATAAACAATTTAAAATCTGTGGGCCAAAATTGTTAAACAAATTTTTATTTTTATCAATTCTTATCTCTTTTTGCAGTAAAAATGAATAATAAAAGTTAATAACTTAATTTAAACTTTTTTACAATGTTTAAGAATGTTATAAACAATTTTTATAAACAATTTGCAAAACATGAAATAGAATCCTAGAAAAAAATTATTTTTTGATTATATTACGTTCTCTTGTAATCAAAATGATCCTAAAGGTTGAATCTTTCATTTAACATTATTTAACAATATTTAAAAATGTTATAAACAATTTTTATAAACAATTGTTATAAAAAAATATTTTTAGGGTGGAAAATAACTTCTTTTCTATCCCACTAGCTTTCTTTTATCATTAAGCAGGAAACTAAAGTATCTAATGCTTATAAAAAATTTGTGAACAATGTATATAAATGTTATAAACAATTCTTATAAATAATTAGTTAAATATGAATTACCATAATAGAAAAAACGCATTTTTTTAATTATATATTGCACTCTTCTAATCCAAATCTTTGTTAAAGAGATAAACTTTCATTTAAAATTATTTAACAATATTTAAAAATGTTATAAACAATTTTTATAAATAATTTGAAATTCGTGGGCCAAAATGGTATAAAATTTTTTTATTTTTATCAATTCTCAATCTCATATTATAAATAATTTGCAAAGCATGAAATAGAATCCTATAAAAAAATTAATTTTTGATTATTGACAAAATTTTTAAAATAATTTCAGAAAATCCTTTTTTTTATCAAAATTGTTTATAAAAATGTAAAAAATGGTTGTAACGTCCTGTAGATTAACCAACGTTCTTTTTTTTTAAATTAAACATGTGTACCATAAATTTCACTTTTATCGCTCTCTTACTTTTCTCTTATGAATTTTCTATTTTTTTTTATCTTTTTAAGAAATGAAATAAGAAACTAAACACATTTTAGAAATAGCGAAACTAATTTAAAAAAAACAAAAAGGAAACAGAACACTTGTAGAAATGCGAAACAGATTTTAAAGAAACCAAAATTCTCGAAAGTAAGGTGAATTTATGAGTTCTAAATTTTCCTGAAAACTCGAAACCCTAGTCCCAGATGAACGGAAACTCTCAAGGACCCCATCTGAAAAGACCCATTAAGGTCTATACCCATGTATATATATAGCTATATACCTACAGCAAAGTGAAAGAAGGCATCTAGGGATGTACTGTATATATAGATGTGCACGAAATATTTTATTGTTATTAACATTAATAATCATCAATTTCAAATAATGTTTAAACAAAATATTCAACTTTTGTTATATAAAATAAGTAAAAATTGTACAAATTAAGAAAATAACTATATTCTTGTAAATTGTAGAAATTGGAGTTGGAAGGGGAGATGAAGTTGAGGAAGGTCAAGATACTGCCCCTTTTTCAAAGATCCTCCCACACGTTAAACTCCTAAAAATGGGATGGACCCGAAATTAACCAATTAGGCCCATTTTCCTAATATATTTTCTCTCCATTTTCTTTTCTCAAACCAATCCAAAAATAACCAACCTTTTTTTTTCCTTTCTACAACTTTTCTTCCCCAAATCTTCCTCCCTTAAGAAAATCGAAAGTGGGAATAGTTATATAAATATACGTGTTCCTTAAGCAAAAGTCAGTTCTCGAAAAGCTATCAAATCAAACTAGAGTTCTCGAACAATTGTCAACTATAACTCAGAGTTCTCTCCAAGTTCTAGTTCAAGTTCAAAATCTTAATTCAAGTTCTAATTCAAGTTCTTATTCAAGTTCAAAATCTTAATTCAAGTTCTTATTCAAGTTCAAAATCTTAATTCAAGTTCTTATTCAAGTTCCAAGTTCTAATTCGATTTCAAGTTTCAAGTTTATAATAAATCAAAACGACTTCATCTCTGCATCCAGATTCAATTTCAACTACTATCATCTTTAAAAGTGTATTAAAAGTGAGTACCAATTTAAATTTGCTGTGTTCTTTCTTTCTTTCTCTTGTCAATTTAAACATTCCTAGTTCCGGAAATGTTTCATACGTCTTATGCGAATGTATGGAATTATTTCTGCTAATATTTTTTTTGTGTCATTTCCATATCAATTGAATCAAATTAAAGAAATAATATTGAAAGTATTCCCAAGCTATTGGACGCAAGTCTAGGCTTAAAAATAAATCAATTTTAAAACAATAGTGTTGTTGCAAACCATTTTTTGGGACGTAACATACTATAATTTTTGGAGGCCCCGGAGGGATAACTTTCAAAATTTCTTCTTTTTGATTTGATTAATCTCTTTTCTATTTTCTACTATTTTTAATAATCTCATTGATTATTCACCCTATAAAATTTTTTTTTTTTTTGAGAAATTTTGAGTTAAATTTAATAAATAAATAAATAAAATTAAATAATTATAAAAAAATTGTTTAAAAATTATAAACAATTTTAATTCCAAATTTGAATTTTAATAATATATAGTCTCTTTCCACATTCATTCGTGTCGTTCTCTCTCACTCTCATTGCCAGCGCGCTGCCTTGCCAGCGACGTAGCAGGTAGAGTACCCGTGTATACGCGGCCTAGTACCCGCGACTCCCGAGCGTTATCTCGCGAACGCGAAGTCCCTCGCGGTTCTAAATACGATTTTTGATTTTTCTGAATATCGCGAATTAAGAAAATTATATTTTCAAAATTTTATATTAAATATTTTATTGTTCAATATAGTAAATTCAGACTTTCTTTCTCACACCAATGGGAACATTGTCTCTCTCTTTCATACCAATGGGAACATCTATTTTCTCCGTCACTCTAATGGGACTATAGTTCATTCTCTCTCTAACCAATGAGAATGTAGTCTTTCTCTCTTACTCTAATAAAAATGTAGTTCTTTCTCTCTCATACCAATATTGCATACACTGCCTACAGTGCTCCCTACCATTACTATAGTGCGTTCTCTCTCGTACTTACAGTGGGCATAAGGCCTCACGAGTGACGTTGCTGGTAGAGTCCCCGCGCTAGCGCTGACTACTACCCGCGACTCCCGAGCGTTATCTCGCGAACGCGAAGTCCCTCGTGGTTTTTATTATTATTTTCAAGTTTTTAGACCTTTTTAATATCATATAAAAAAAATATATATTTCTGAAATTTAATTTGCAACTTTAAATAGTTCACTAAATTTTCTCTTAGTTTTTCCTGTTTAATAAAATGAATCATTCTACTTCCAAGAGTCAAAGTTAAAATCGATATTTAAAATAAAAATTTACAAAGTCTTTAAGTTAT
The DNA here is from genome assembly GCA_032872475.1 of Leptopilina myrica (nomen nudum). Taxonomy (NCBI): domain Eukaryota; kingdom Metazoa; phylum Arthropoda; class Insecta; order Hymenoptera; family Figitidae; genus Leptopilina; species Leptopilina myrica (nomen nudum). The sequence goes on along the minus strand of CM065458.1, from coordinate 56,082,665 downwards.
AATTTTTTCTTTCTTGATATAAAAAAAATTATTATTTCTTTTTGTTATAAAAAAAAAATTTTCGAAAATAAAACAAAATGTTCTAAATCAAGCAATGTCAAACATCTATATAAAAAAATCTAAAATAATTAAAATTCAAAATCATGGATATTAAATATATCCAAAAATAAAAAAAATAAAAAATTCGAAATCAAAGATATAATAAAATATCTAAATCAAAAAAAATTCTAAATCAAAGATATAATGAAATATCTCAATCAAAAAAATTCGAAATCAAAGATATAATAAAATATCTAAATCAAAAAAAATTCTAAATCAAAGATATAATGAAATATCTAAATCAAAAAAAATTCTAAATCAAAGATATAATGAAATATCTTAATCAAAAAAATTCTAAATCAAAGATATAATGAAATATCGAAATCAAAAAAAAATTCTAAATCAAAGATATAATGAAATATCTTAATCAAAAAAATTCGAAATCAAAGATATAATGAAATATCTAAAATGTGTTTTTATTCAACTAAAATGTTGATGTCTTTTTTTTATCCAACCAAAAAGGTGGATGTCGTTTTATTCAACTAAAATGTTGATGTCTTTTTTTATCCAACCAAAAAGGTGGATGTCTTTTTATTCAACCAAAAGGGTTGATGTCTCTTCTATTCAACCAAAAGGGTTGATGTGTCTTCTATTCAACCAAAAGGGTTTATGTGTTACAAACAAACAAACAAACAATTTTTTTTAAATTCTTATCCAACCACAAGGGTTGATGTCTAAAAAATATTTCAAATAATAAAATACTTTTTTTAACCAAAATGGTTAAAGTCTAAATGAAAATTATTGTTCAAATTTAAATATTGATTAAATAAAAACTAAAAATCAAATTCAATGTAAATGACTAATAAAAAAATAAAAATAAAAAAAAATAAAAAAAAATACAAAAGAAACAATTTTTTTTTCTTTTTAAAATTTTAATTTCAAATAAAATTTTTAATTTTTAATCTTAAAGTGTGAAATTTGAAATGATAAATTAATCTTCAAAATTTTTTTTTCTATAATCCTTTCTATCCAAAACCTTTGAAATATTCAAGAGTTGTGAAATTTGTTTAAAATTTTTTTTAAAAAAGTTTTAATAAATTCTTACAGTTAATACGCGCGGAAGTATTATAAGTTTAATATTTATTTGTGCTTCTGCAGCCTTTAACATCTTGATTTTTCTTATTGAAGAAAATAGAAATTAATTTTTTTTAATAATAATTAATTTTCTAAAATTCGGTCTCTCGAGTGGATCATATTTATATCCATTTTAGAAGAGTAAGAATTATTTTCTAATCCAATTTTATCCAAATTGCCTAATGTTCATTTTATAATAACAATAAAAGATTAATTTTTATTCTTTGTAATATTAATTAATTTGGTTTAAATTCTGTCTCTCGAGTAGATTATGTCTATTTTAGAAGAGTATGAATGAAATATCTTATTCAATTAACAATAAAAATTCCATTTTTTTTCAAAATGTCCAAATTGTCTCAAATTTCAAAAATTGTAAATTTTAAATAATAAAATCTAATTTTTTTTTTAGAAATTAAAAATGTAAATACGTTAGTATTCAATCCAAAATAATAATAAAAAAATATATTCAGTAAATAATGATTTTATTATTAGAATTTTTAAAATTCAGTATCAAAATATTAATCAAATTTTACAATATATAGTCAAATAAAAATTAACTTTTTGGTGATAAAAAGATAATAAGAATTTTTTTTAAATGGATATTCAAAAAAAAAGTAAAAGAAAATTTATTCTTTTATAGATTGTTTAATATCAGCACTGATACTAAAATAATAATTCAAGAAGAACCCAAATGATTAATATCATCCTTCAAATATAAGAAAATGTGAATATAATATAATATATATATTTTTTAAACATTAATTATGGTTATTATACCATATTTTAATTTTTTTTTCTCTTTAAAAATTTTAAATAAACAATTACGATTCATTTATTACAATTTAATTTTAAAATAAATTTACAACTAAATATTTTCATAAAATCCATTTTAATCTATTCATATAATTCTAATTTCTAAAAAAAAAATGTTTCTATTGTGTTTCAAAGAGAAATTTTAAATAAATTGAATTTCGTTAGATTCATAAAAATATTTATAAATAGAAACAAAAGATATAAATTATAAATATTTTACAAATGAATTTTACAATATGAACAAAAATTTGAATAATCTGATAGATTTAATAATTTCTTAATGGTTTCTAATGCTTTCAAATCCATTCTCTAATCCTAAAAAGTTATTTAAAAAAATTTTTATAAAAAAAACCAGAGTAAAAGAGTAAGTCCTGCTCTAGGTTAAATAAAAAAAATATAATTCAGAGTAATGAGTACGCCCTACTCTAGAATAAATCATATAAACATAAGGTTTATATATCCAATACAGAGATAGATTTTGCGAAGCAAAAGAACTGTAGAAATTAGTATATTTACAGATGAAGAAATTTTGTTTAGCAATTAACAATTTTTTTTTCTAATATAAAATAGAAACAATTAATTTAGAAATTATAAAAGATAATATAATTTTGTGTTCCGATTAAATGATGAATCATGCATGTTAAATGTGCATAAATAATTTTATTAATATAAATAACTAAAATAATTAGATTTTTTTTTATCTTACAAACACCGTGGTAGCTTGGTGCATTTATGAAAAACGCTGCATATCAAAAATATCAGAATTCATAAATTAAGGTTCGTTTCCTTTTTATCGCGCAGCAATGATTGTATTAAATAAATCTTCTGTTGTTTTGATTATTTTTTTTTCTCCCTACTAGTATTTACAAATTAAATATAGTATATTTTTCCTTTTTTTTAAAATTAATTGTAATAAAAGAGTTTGTGCAGGCAAGGTTGCATTTGTTAATGAATAAAGTTTCAATTACTTTGAGACACAACATAAAGTTTGTGCAGGCAAGGTTGCATTCATTACAAGTAAAAGTTTCGATTACTATCAGACACAACATGAATTACAAATTAATTCTTTTTAATATTTTCTTTCTTAAAACCAAAATTATTTTATCGGAATTGAATTGTTTTGAAATGGAAAAATAAAAAAAAAAATAAAAAAAATTTTTTTTTGATTGAAGAAAATCATATTCAATGAATTGTAATAATATGAGGATATAATTGATTAATTAATTTAATCAAGAGAAACAAAAATATGTTTCTTGTTTTATTAAAATTTTTATGTACACATTTTTTTTATAGATTCTGAGAATGTTTATTAATATGATTTTTTTTATATGTTACAGATCAATCTATATTCAAACTTTCACACTAATCTTGAATTTTATAAATTAAAAATTTAGGTCCGGAAAAACTTTTAAATTGTATAAATTCACAAAAACACATAAAAATTTGTAAGGAACCCATGAAGAGCAATCATCTAAATCTTCAACAAGGAATACAACAACTAATAACACAAATCATCATTTAATACTGGAAAATAAAATGTTGGAATTACGTAAATGTCAAATGTTTAACCTAATTGTTGTTGTTACAATTTTTTTTTTTGCTTTTTCAAATTAACAACACTATTTTCTTTAAATTTAAAAAAATGTAGAAGTTGAATAGAAATAATATTTTTATGTATTCGTCAAATGTTATCAAATATGAAATTTATATGTCAACACTAATGTTCTGTCAATTTCGATTTCAAACAAGTTATTATAAAAAAAAAGAAATTATCTATATTTTTAAATATCAATGAGCGAGTATCTATATTATTTATGTATATTTGTAAGTTCCAAGTTGCATTGTAGTAGTTGTAACAAGAGTACTCAGATGGTCAAATGTGTATCTTTTGAAGTAAAAATTCAACATGGAGGAACGTGTTACATAGAAGTTAAAGTGAGCAGTAATAACGGATCTTGCTACTGATATCAAGGACTCATTTTGAAGATCATGGGAATAGAAGTTAAGTGTAACTTGTATCATCATACCACAAAATCATCGAAAAATGGTACAAAACCTAACCTTATTTGTGGACGCACAAATAACTGCTGTACTTGTACCAGCATCACCAAATACTTTGGAATACCTTAACCGGTTATTTTTCCAAAAGGAAGTTTACATTTTTGCGGGAATAAATGATGTTTCTCGTCAAACCACCGTCCATACTCAACGACTCGGCCAAATCAATGAGGGGACAGCCAGTACTATCTTCGAGGAGGACGTTGTAGGACCCTTTTCAAAGAAGTAATCGAGAAATTGCAGAAAATTCCTGGGATGAGCTGTGGCATATATTCCACATTTGTGAGCACAGTTAATGTAGAAGCTGTACCAGTTTCAACTATCTTTTAAATTATTAAAATGATAGACAACTCCATAATCTATAGATGGGTGATACACAAGTTAGGAGCCATCTGTAGTTTTACACCTCATCATACAGTGCGACTGAGGTCAGCAACCACATTTTAGTCCAGAACCTCAACAACAAACGTATCTACAAGACCAAATTAAAACAACACTACTCTCTATATTATAACACCTACTTCAAAGAAGACAACATCGACAAAGATTCTTCAAACTTTCTTCATAAGATGCCATTTGCCTATGTGTGTTATCTCAAACAACGAAACATAATTTGGTTCCCTAATTTTCAAAATTGAATTTATGTAAATCTATTTTTTTTTTACTTTCAAGAAATTTTTCTTATAATTTCTCATTTTCCTTGTATTCTATCTTCAAATATTTGTAAAACTATTGTATATCTGCGTTTAACTTTGCTCAGGTTATGGTTATTTTCGTCTTGCATCCTCAACTAACCATTTTACGATGGGGGTGTAACGTCCTGTAGATTAACCAACGTTCTTTTTTTTAAATTAAACATGTGTACCATAAATTTCACTTTTATCGCTCTCTTACTTTTCTCTTATGAATTTTCTTTTTTTTTTATCTTTTTAAGAAATGAAATAAGAAACTAAACACATTTTAGAAATAGCGAAACTAATTTAAAAAAAACGAAAAGGAAACAGAACACTTGTAGAAATGCGAAACAGATTTTAAAGAAACCAAAATTCTCGAAAGTAAGGTGAATTTATGAGTTCTAAATTTTCCTGAAAACTCGAAACCCTAGTCCCAGATGAACGGAAACTCTCAAGGACCCCATCTGAAAAGACCCATTAAGGTCTATACCCATGTATATATATAGCTATATACCTACAGCAAAGTGAAAGAAGGCATCTAGGGATGTACTGTATATATAGATGTGCACGAAATATTTTATTGTTATTAACATTAATAATCATCAATTTCAAATAATGTTTAAACAAAATATTCAACTTTTGTTATATAAAATAAGTAAAAATTGTACAAATTAAGAAAATAACTATATTCTTGTAAATTGTAGAAATTGGAGTTGGAAGGGGAGATGAAGTTGAGGAAGGTCAAGATACTGCCCCTTTTTCAAAGATCCTCCCACACGTTAAACTCCTAAAAATGGGATGGACCCGAAATTAACCAATTAGGCCCATTTTCCTAATACATTTTCTCTCCATTTTCTTTTCTCAAACCAATCCAAAAATAACCAACCTTTTTTTTTCCTTTCTACAACTTTTCTTCCCCAAATCTTCCTCCCTTAAGAAAATCGAAAGTGGGAATAGTTATATAAATATACGTGTTCCTTAAGGAAAAGTCAGTTCTCGAAAAGCTATCAAATCAAACTAGAGTTCTCGAACAATTGTCAACTATAACTCAGAGTTCTCTCCAAGTTCTAGTTCAAGTTCAAAATCTTAATTCAAGTTCTAATTCAAGTTCTTATTCAAGTTCAAAATTCAAGTTCTTATTCAAGTTCAAAATTCAAGTTCTTATTCAAGTTCAAAATTCAAGTTCTTATTCAAGTTCCAAGTTCTAATTCGATTTCAAGTTTCAAGTTTATAATAAATCAAAACGACTTCATCTCTGCATCCAGATTCAATTTCAACTACTATCATCTTTAAAAGTGTATTAAAAGTGAGTACCAATTTAAATTTGCTGTGTTCTTTCTTTCTTTCTCTTGTCAATTTAAACATTCCTAGTTCCGGAAATGTTTCATACGTCTTATGCGAATGTATGGAATTATTTCTGCTAATATTTTTTTTTTTGTGTCATTTCCATATCAATTGAATCAAATTAAAGAAATAATATTGAAAGTATTCCCAAGCTATTGGACGCAAGTCTAGGCTTAAAAATAAATCAATTTTAAAACAATAGTGTTGTTGCAAACCATTTTTGGGACGTAACATGGTAAATAATTTCAGACGAAGATTTTTATTTCAAATATCTATTCTGATGAAAAATCAAGCAAAAAGTGAAAAAACATTTATTCTTCCACCCCTGAACTGTTTTTTCTATAAAAATTGTTTATAACATTTTTAAATATTGTTAAATAACGTTAAATAAAAGTTTGAACCATTAGCAACATTTTGATTGCAAAAGAATGTAATATAATCAAAAAATAATTTTTTTCTAGGATTCTATTTCATGTTTTGCAAATTGTTTATAATATTCTTAAGCCTTGTAAAAAATTTTGAATTAAGTGATTAACTTTTATTATTCATTTTTACTGCAAAAAGAAATGAGAATTGATAAAAATAAAAATTTGTTTACCATTTTGGCCTACAGATTTTAAATTGTTTACAAAAAATGTTTAAATTATTGTTAAATAATATCAGATAACAATATTTTTTGTTGAAACAAAATTTTTTTATTTCAATAAAGCATAAAAGTTAAAAAAAAATAATGTTAATATTTTTTAACATTATTTTTCCAAATTTCTATATTTTGGCGGCCATTTTGGAGGCGCCATTCTAATTTTAATGACAAAAAACACTTTAAAACCTGCTTTTTTTTGTTTAAACAATAATTACAACTTTTTATGATTAAATTGAAATTGAAATTTTCTTTCAGATTCTAAAAGAGGACACTCAAATCTAAAAAAAAACATATGTCCCGATTTTTTCCAAATTCGTAACTCGTAGAACGGAAAACTCAAACTTGTACAAAGAAATACGGACATTTGAGACTAAATGGGTTAAGGTTCTTATGTTTTATTCGTCTTCTAAAGTACATAAATGGCAAAAATCATTACAAATATTTTTTTAAGTTATGCTTAAACATTAATTGATATTTTGTAATAATATAAATTATTTATTTTCAGATAATTGAAAGCATTTCTGGTTCCCAATTAAACTGGGCTTTAGGATTGGCTTTGAACGAACTGCAAAGTAAATTTTAATATCCAAAGGATAAACAAAAATGAAGACGTGTTTGTATTTTTTTTAAACGAAATGCGTTAAAATCTTTGTTAATATATTAAATTTTTGGTCAAATGTTGACAATAAGAATGTGGTGTAACAATGTTGTACTTGTATAAAATATGTAAAATCAATTGAGAGTCCAGTTCGTAGAACTCGGTTATAAATAATTTTTGAAGACTCCAAATTCTCTGCTTCTAAATTAAAAAGAGGATTGAAAATTTTCATTTTTTTGCAAAGCATTTCGTATTTGTATAAAGATTACGAAAAACTTTCTTCGAAAACATTTAAATTTGTTATTAAATTATTGTTAATAATTTATTTTTAGTTGAAATAAATTATTATAAGCTGTTCTTCGATCGGGACACTCTTTTTATAAGTCTTATTGTTATAGTGAAAATAAAAATAAACATTTACTGAATTATCAACGGAAGATTTGTTATTTTTCGCAGAACAATTTTTTTTCAGACAATTTTCTTAAAAAACATTTTTGTCTATTATTTTACAATTCATACAAACTAAAGATATTGAAAATTTTCTAATAATTTCCTCACGGAAAGAAAATAAAAATTAAATTCCCTTTTTTGCTCATTGCTATAAAAAAATGCTCTTAACTTTCGAATAGAAGATAAAATTGGAAATAAATGATTCTCTTCATTTTACTTTGGATATAAATTAAATGAATATTATTTACACAATACTCACATCGTTAACTTTTTATTTTCTAAAAATTGTAAATTTGATTTATTTAATACACCTGCGACTACAATTGAACAAATTTCTTTCTAATATCTATTTCACTTTTAGATATAAATTTTTTTTTTCTCTACTATTAATAAAATAATAATAATAATAATAATAATAATTTTTTTTTTTTTTTTTTTTTTATTCACGGGGGATAATAATAATAATAATAATATAATTATTAAATAATAATAATAATAATAATAATAATAATAATGATCTCTTTAAATTTAAAACAATTAAAAATAAATGATTAAAAACATGCCCACTTTTACAAAACAAAAAGTTAAAAAGATTTTTATAAAAACTTGTTTTATTCATTTATGCGAGTTTTAAACATATTTTTCTCTCCTCCTTTTTTATCATAATTACATGCTTCTTAGAAATTAGTAAAAATATGGTAATAAATTTCCGAACAGATGACAAATTGTCAAGAAAGTTTAAAGGAGGGGATCTCTCTTATAAATTAATGACAATTATTCATTGTTTTCATTAGATCTACTTTCAGTTTTGTACTACAGATCAAAAAGAATGTCTGCTAAAGAGGGGAAGGTAAAATTTTATAATATTATAATATTCTTTAATTCTAAATTTAAAAGAAATAGTTTTTGTATTAAAATATTATAAATATACATTTATTATTTTACACTTCTTTTTATTGTACTTTGGCGGAACTCACATTGTATATATTTATAATCATCGATTTAGAAAAACATAGTTTTTTCAAACTTTTAAAAAATTGCCTTTGAAATATTTTTAAAAATCGAATTTTCAAAGTATTTGAATTTAATAATTGATAGATAATTAAATTTTATAGGGAGTCATATTCTAATGTATTCACGTTTCTTAGTGCAAAGATTATAATAATTAAAATTTTTATTAGTTAATTTAAAAAAAATACACATTTCAAATTATTCCATAAAAATTGAATTTTCGCAGTTTTTGTTTTAAATTTTCAAAAATAAGATTTTTTAATTCTGTTATTTCAAGATAATTGAATTTTTATAAACAAATAATTGAAAATTTCTGATGTAATTGAAATTTCTTTACATTCTAATAAAAATAATTTACTTCTTTTAAAGAATTTTTAAAAAAATTTTCTAAATAATCAAGAGAAGTTAGTCACCGTATAATTATCATTTTATTCTTAAAAATTTATTCGCAATACATTCAATTATTTTCGTAAATAATAAAATTTCGACAAAATTTAAATTACTTTTAGGAATTCTATTAAAATTCATTGTAAAAGTTCAATTATTTCTATAAATAACAAAAATTCATTTATATTCACCACAAGAATTCAATTATTTTCAAAAATGTTTCTTAATTCAATAATTTGTATGTCTACTATTTTAAAAAAATTTCCAAAAAGTATTCAATTATTTTCTAAAAGAATGAAAATTTCATGGGAATTAAATTAGTAAAAATAGAGTGTATTTAATTTTTTTTTAAATCAATAAAACTTTTTTTTATAAAATCTTCGTAATAATTCAATTACTTTCATAAATAATAAAACTCATTGCAGAAATGAAATTATGTTTAATACATTTTTAATCAAATTCGTTGAAAAATGCAATTATTTTTTAAAATTTGATTAAATTTTGTCTAAGGCATTCAATTATTTCAATTATTTTCATAAATAGCAAAATTTTTCCAATTTACTAAATTCTTTTAAATATTATTTTTGAATAATATTGCTCACAAGAATTCAATTATTTTCATAAATTTCCAAAAAATTAAAACAAAAACAATTCAATTATTTTCAAAAGTAATAAAATTCTCCGCAGAAATTCAATTATGTTTAACATTTTTTTTTAAATTCTCCGAAATTTCAATTCTCTTTATAAATAATTAAATTGTTCTCTACAATTGAATTATTTTCAAAAATTTTAATAAAATTCTACGCAAACATTTAATTATTTCCATAAATATGTAATTACATTCTTTGGAAGGATTCAATTACTTTTATAAGTAGTAAAATTTTTTACAGAAATTCAATTAGTATCAATAAACTTTAATGAAATTGAATTAATCAAATTTTCAATTATAATTATGAATAGACAAGATTTTTTTATTGAAAAATTGGAAAAATTCTTTGTTTATAATTCAATTATTTTCCAAATTGGAGATTTATGTTCGAAATGAAATAAATTTAAATTTGATGAGAAAATAAAATCGGGAAAAACGGGGAATTAAAAGGGTTAAACCAGGGACTGTCACGGAAATCAAATTTTGATTTCGTTACGATATTCTAAAACAAAACGAAATTATTAATGTATTTTGATTCCGATACTGTAACGAAACAAAATTTACTTTCTATTTTGATTCTAATACTGTAACGAAACAAAATTTACTTTCTATTTTGATACCGATACTGTAAGGAAACAAAATTCACATCCTATTTTGATTCTGATACTGTAACGAAACAAAATTTACTTCCTATTTTGATTCTGATACTGTAATTCTGCAATTCGGTTTTCTTATAGAAACAGAAATCGATTCGAATTCTATTTCAGATTTTGTAAGTAAAAACGATATTATCTTCTGATATGTTTGACATTTTCAACAAAATTTAGGTTCAATCACACTTCTACATGCGCAGTATTATTTTATCAAAATTAAAACAAGAAAGAATTTTGATTTTGATATTAGAACCAAAACGAAATAGAGTGGAATTTTGATTTTGATATTGGAACCCAAACGAAACACAGTTGAATTTTGATTTTGATATTGGGACCAAAACAAAACACAGTTGAATTTTGATTTTGGAATCAGAACTAAATAGAGTGGAATTTTGATTCTGATACCCATATCCGAATCAAAACAAAAGTATTTTTTTATTTTGTTTTGATTCCGTGACGGTTCCTGGGTTGAACACAATTTCTAATCAGTAACTATTGATAGAGTCAATGTGGATAAAATAAATAATCCCTATTATTCTACACTTAAATTTATGAAAAATTTTTACAGTTAAGATTAAATAAAGTTGATGACAATATTCGGAGTTTTAACATTGGATCGAGGTCGACAAGTCAGAAGAAAGTTTCAAAAACCATTGTGAAACCATACACGCTTTTATTCCTGGGATTTGTCTTATCATGCCATGTGGCAAACGGTGCAGCACTTCCTCAAGTAGAAAAAGCAACAGCACACCATTCTCATAAATCTCTTTACGCTGTCATTATTGATGCCGGATCGACTGGATCTCGAGTATTCGCATTTCGTTTCCACACTTCGGCAGAAATTAGTAGTCCAGTCTTGAAAAGTGAACTGTTTCATCAGGAGAAACCGGGTTTGAGTTCATATGCCGACAATCCCATTGAGGCAACGAAGTCTCTAGGAATTCTTGTTGAAAAAGCAAAATCTGTTATTCCTTCTTCAGAATGGAGGGATACTCCACTTCTTCTGAAAGCCACAGCCGGTCTTCGACTTCTTCCTGCTAACAAGGCGAATCGAATTTTAGAGGTGACCAAACAGTTTCTTAACTCTTCCGGTTTTCAATTGAACGACAATTCGGTGTCAATAATGGAAGGCGTTGACGAGGGTATTTTCTCCTGGGTCACTGTTAATTTCCTACTGGGACGATTCAGTCAACAGAACACCCAAAGTACGGTAACTGTTCTCGATCTTGGTGGTGGTTCAACAGAAGTTACATTTCGCCTGGATGAGGAAACTGTAAAAACTCTAAATCACTCATCTGTTTATAATACCAGTGTGCTTAATCAAAATATGAGTGTGTTTACTCACAGTTATTTAGGCCTTGGACTCATGGCTGCGAGGAAGGCAATTTTAGTTTCTGAATCGTCAGCAAAAAATGAAAATGGAATTGTCGTGGTGCACTCCAAATGTTTTGATCCACTAGCTAACGTTGTGTGGAATTATGATGATCAAGAGTACAATATTTTGGGTTCAGTGGAAAATGATTTTGAAGTTAACACTAATAGTATTGAAGAAGAGGACAAAGGTCCGTCTGATAAATTTCAAAGCTGCATAAATGTGGTTGAGAACTTCACAAATACTGTAATCAACAAACCAGTGGGAATGAATAAACAAGTGATTTATGCTTTTGATTATTATTTTGACATCATTTCCGAGGTAAAAAAAAACTTTTAGATAATTTAGCCTAATGTAAAATGTGGTTAAATAATTTTGTCTTCTAAATTCTTGAATCTACTTTCATACAGATTGGGCTGATCGACAATAAACAAGGTGGAACGATCACAATTGGAGACATTTACAGAGCAGTCATAGAAACTTGCAGAAAAGCGAATTCTGATCAACCATTTGTCTGTCTCGATTCGACTTATATTTATTCATTGCTGACAAATATTTATGGTCTTAATTTTAAAACCAAGCTCCACGTAAGTTACGAATGAATAAAATAAAAAATTCAGGGTTGCCACGCTTTTACCTTTTTCAAATTCCCTGACTTTCTTCCAAATTTTCCAGGTTAAAAAATGGAATTTTTTCAGGTTTTTAAAACTATATTTATTATTATTTAGAAAATTATTGTAAAACATCAGTAACTTCATTTTTCAATAAATATTGAATTATTATTTTTTCATATAGAAATTAAGATTTTCAAAAATTCAATTTTTTTTTATCTTTTATTATTTATTTCTCAAAGAATTAAATTATTTTCAAAAATTCCAATTCCAATGAAATTCTTGTGTGAAAATTAAATTTTTCTAAAAATAATTTTAATAAATTCTTCTTAGAAATTTAGTTCATTTCAAAAATTTCTCAAACTTCAATTATTTTCAATGTCTACTATTTCAATAAAATTTCACACAACAATTCAATTATTTAAAAAGAAATTTTAATAAAATTAGTCTCAAGAATTCAATTATTTTCAAAGCTAACGTAATTCATCGCAAAAAATCCAATTATGTTCTAAAATAACCAAAAAATTCCCGTTAAAATTTGAATTATCTTCATAATTAATAAAATTTTTCTCCGACATTCAAATATTTATGAAAAATTTAAAGAAAATTCTTCTCAGAATTTCAATTACTTTTAATATACAAACTTTTCATCAAATTTCTCGAAAAATGCAATTATTTAAAAAAATTTATTAAAATTTTGTTAAAGAATTCAATTATTTGAAAATTTGTTGATAAAGCTTAATTTTGTTTAATAAAATGTTTGTTCTTAGAGTTAAATATAGATGAATTCTCGTAGAATTATCTAATACCATTTTTTTAATATAATATTCAATCATAATCGAAGATTGTAACTGAAATTTATTTTTAAATCAATATTTTTTAGAAAATTCTACAAGAAATCAATTATTTAACTATAAACATAAACAATTTATTAAATAATAATTGAATGTTTCTAAAAATTGAATTTTTATAATGAATTAAAATTCTGCCAAAAATGTTATTTAAATTTTTGAAAGTAATTGAACTTCGGAGAAAAATGTTACTATATTTATAAAGATAATTGAAATTTTGACAAAAATTTTTGTAAATTTTTTAACATAATTTGATTTTAGCGAAGAATTTATTACGTTTGGAAATAATTGAATTCTTCAGACTAATTTTATTAAAATTTCGGTTTAAATAATTGAATTGTTTTGTGAAATTCGATTAAAATAGCAAACATTGTAAATAATTGAATTTCAAAAAATTTTTTAAATCAATTAAATTTCCACGAAAAGTTTTAGTTCAATTTTTATAAAATTCCCTGACATTTTCAGGTTTCCAGGTTGCGTGGCAACCCTGAAAAATGTTTAATAATTTACTAAAGTAAGGTAAATTTTTCCCTTCTAGCTCTATGAAGAAATCTCTGGTCATCAATTAAACTGGGCTTTGGGATTGGCTTTGAAGGCATTACAAAGAAAACTTTAACAGTTCTCCTCCCTTTGTAAAAAAAACTACAAAGATTTTGTTCTGTCTATGTATTTATCAACATATTGTTTTAAAAACTTTTTAAGTGTTTAAATATTCTAATTTTTCTTAAATTTACAATTAAGAACAAAAAGACTTGATTTTGACAAAAAAAAAGTCGATTTTTTTATTAGATTTTAAGGTTTTTAAAAATATGTGATTAGTTTCAGTAAAAAAAAATCTCAGACGCGCTCGTATAATTATTTTATAAAATAAGTCTTTCTTAAATTAGTAAATTTTGTTTAATAAAATAGAAATACAGTTTATTTAGTAAAAAAAAACATTTTTTTTTAATAGACAAACACGGTCAAATCATGACAATAAAAAGTGGTACAAAAAATTGTATTAGTATAAATTACGTGAAATCATTTTGTTAAAATTCCTAATTATTTTACAGTTCATCACTAAGTATTAAAACAAAACAAAAAATTCTTATTGAATTTGAGATTCTCTTTACGTGTAAAATTTTACACTTTTAAAAAACAAAAAAATATTTTAGAAAATAAATTAAAAATTGAAAATTTATTTTCACGAAACCATATCCTCAGATTTCGCTAATAAAGAAGTTGTCGTTTGTGATTTTAACAACACATCGCCTTTGCCATTATTTGCAAATTTACAGCCTTCCAGAGAGATTTCTGACATTTTTTCTAATAATTCAGTGCCGCCTGTTTTGCATTCACAGTCATTTAAATATTTTCCTGACTCCATACGAATGGCATATTCTTTCAGATTTTTTAATGGACTGTTTGTCATTGTCAGTTTAGAATCATCTTGAAGCTAAAGGAAAGAAGGAAAATTGTAATTTAATTTCAAAATATGTAGAGAATAAAGAAAGAAAATAAAAATATTGTTCTTTAAATCAACGTTGTGTTTGAAATTACGCTTTTCTAATCATGAGGCCTCGGATTGATTTTCATAATGTTGATTTCTAAATTTTATAATTATTTTTGTTTTTTTTTAAATTATTAATTTCTTTGGAAATAAAAAGTTGTGAAATTTTTGTTTTTTAATTACAATTTTAAAAAAAAAATTTCTATTTTAATTTAATAAAAAAAAATGTGTAGGAAGAATTTGTGTATTTCATGATAACAATTTTTATATTTTTATGTATATAAATATATTTTATACTTTACTAGCTAAAAAAACGTTCGTGTACTTTCTCATTCTAACGATAATAGATATATAATAATCATATCTGAAGGGTGGCATGACAAAAGGGGTCAAGCAACAATTTTATCAAAATCGAGATTTTTTTATGAAAAAATCAAATAAATTCATTTACACATTTCTGTAAAAAGATTTTCTGTTTAATTGCGTTTTTAAATGAGTTTTAATAAAAATTATAATCATAAAATAGCCTAAAATTTTACTTGTAATGCAACTTAACTGAAAAACAAAAGAAATGCATAGTCAATATTATTATCAGTAAGTCAATAAGATTAAAAATATTATTTTCCCAAATTTGAAAATGCCACGTAGATGAGGTAAAAAAATTATTAATAAAAAAGAAGATGAAAAAAATAAACGACGTGCAAGAGAAGCATTTACAAAAAGTAACGGAGAAGAGGTTTTACCTTAACTGTTCAGTTTTCATGGTTTTATATTTAGGTAATTTTATTCTTAATGTAATTGTAAACAATATGAATATCATTCTTTTGTTTCTTTTTAAATATTTTTGAAAATAATTTGAATTTGAAAAATTTTGAACTGCTTGCTTATAAGTAATCACTTAATTCATTATTTTCTCAAAAACAAACAACTTTTTTAAAGAAAACTTTTTCACATTCGATTTATCAATTCAATATTACACTGAAAAAAATGCCTCAATGATCTGAGCATCCATTATAGCATTAAGGTTACTTTAACTAGGAATCTTGATTATATTGACAAATTTAGTGCTGTAGTAACCAGGATTCCTAGTTAAAGTAACCAAAATTCTTAGTGAATGACTCTCGTAACTAGGAGCATGGTCAAATCGCCTAGGAATTTTTCTCATTGTTAGAAATTAATTTCTCAGTTTTTCTATAAATGGTATATTTTTTTAATAATTAATTTTAATAGAAAATATGCGCAATTGACGTAACCTTAAAACAACACACACTTATTCATTTTTCTCGTTAATTTCTGGGTTTATCTCATTAAAATGTTTTTCCTATGATAAAGCATTATAATATCTCGAAACGGTTTTTTTGGTTTCTTTTTAATGACCTATAGAATTTTTAAATACGTTTTTTTCGCTTCCTGTAAAATCATGAAATTGTTGCTTGACCCCTTTTGTCATGCCACCCTTCATCTATTCACATTTCACATTTTTTTTATTAAAAAACAAAATATTTAATTTCATTTGAAGAATTTCTTTAATACGATTTAATTTTTTAACCTTCTAAATATGAATTTATTTTAAGTTTAATCTAGAAATTAATGAAAAAATTTGCATAATTTCTTTTTCTTTATTTTAAATCGAAGAAAAAATAAAGTAATTTGAACTATTCAGCATTTTTTTTAAACGTCCATTTTGTAATTAATTTTGACAATCATATTGTTTTTACAAAATTTGTAGTATTGTTTTGCATAATTTCTATTTATTTATCACAATTTTTTAACAAAATCAAAATATTATTTTTTTTAATGAGTATTGATTAATAGATATAAAGAATTAATTATTTAGTATTTTTTAATAATAAATTAGTTTTAGAAATAGAATTTTAAAAGTTAAGTATTTTTATGAAACTGAAACTTGCATTCAGTTACCAGTCCTACTTAATTTTTGAAAAATCGATATTGGATTTAAAACAAAAAATATTTAACTTTTAAATTTAATTTCTAAAATTAAACAGGTGCTGGTAACAATTCAAAATCATGAAAATTTCTTTCATTCTTTTCTATTAAACAATATAAAGTGTTGTCAAAAACATTTTGTCGGACAAATCGAATTTCTATAATTTCTTTCATTTATTTCTAACAATATTTGAAAATTATTTAACAAAATGTTAAATGTTATTAAAAAAAGATTAAAAAACTGGAATAATTTCTTAATTTTTTAAACACGATCTTTAATAAAATTTTGATTTTTTAGAAATAGATGATAAATGTTTTGGCTCAATTAACTTTTTTTCTATAATTTCTTTTCTAAATTTAACTATCAATTGTATTCTTTTAATAGTTGACAAAGATTAATGATTAATTAATAATGAATGAGAATATAAATTGTAATTTTAATTTGTAATCATAATTGTATTCTTTTAACAATTCAAATAGAATGTGAACACGCGCTAAAACGCACGTATCCCATGCTAATCTTTATTTTAAAAAGTTCGTGATCCGTTAATCTGTTCGCAGTTTGAAGTTATAGTTGCTGTTTGATTTTTTGTTTCTTAACTTTTTTTTATAATTTTTCTTTTCAAATATTTAAAATTTTTAAATTAATGTATTGAAAATCATTGAATTATTGCAAAGACTTTTATAAAAAATTTAATACTATTAGAATTCCTTCACAATATTTCACTATTTAGGAAAATAACATAATTTTCCCGGAGAATTTAGTTTAAATTTTCAAAAATTCAAATTAAATTCTTTTTGCAGAATGTCTTTGATTTTTTTGTCAAATAATGGAGTTTCTTTAATAATTTTAATTAAACATTTTAAAAATAATTGAAATTTTATGAAGAATTTTTTTTAAATTGTATTAAAAATAATTGAATTCTTGCGAAAAATTTTACTATTAAAAATAATTTAATTATTTCAAATTGTTTAGAAAGATTTATTAAAATTTTTTAAGATTGCAAAATACAAAAAAATTTTAATCTTATTATTTTTTGTACGTATTTAAATTTTTGGACATATGTAATTGAAAATATTGACAATAATTGGATTTTAAAAAAATTAAAATGTATTAAAAATATTCAAATATAATTTTTCGCAGGATTTTTTCATTAATTTTCATTTTGAAGATTTTTTATCAAAATTTTTGAAAATTTAATTATTTTTAAATTTTAATTAAAATTATCAAAAATTTTAATGAAAATTAACTTTTAATTTTTTTAAATTTAGTATTTTTAATTAAACAATTTCGAAAAATTCCAATACATACCAAAATAATAACATTTAAGAATGATTTTAAACATTTTAGAGAAAAAATTAAATTAAAAATATTTCATTGAAATTCATCAAAAAATGAATTAGTTTTTTTTAAATAATACAAAAACTCTTTTAAGAAAGTCAATTGTTTTGGAAAAATTACATTACAATATTTTAAAAAACTACTTAATTCTTAGAATTTTTTTGCAGATTTTTTAAAATTTAACTATCTTTAAAAAAAGCAAATAAAAATTTACTCTTTTTGGACTTATTAATTGAAATTTCGGAGAAATCATGGTTATCGTTTGTAATTAAAATTCTTTAAAAATTTGACTATTTTTAATTTCTGAAAATATTTTACCTTAATAAACTTAAGAAAAAACATAGTCATTTAAAATTATTTAGGTGTGAAAAAATCATTCTTTCTTAGTCAAATCCGATTTTTTCCGAGTTACAATAAATTATTATAATAAATTGTATTTTCGTATTTAAATAATTAAGTTTATTATTTATTTAAGAAAATAATTGAACTCAGGATAATAATTTTTATTTTTAGAAATGATTAAATTTCATAAATTTTACTCATTTTTCGTAAACATTTATATTTTCCTGTGAAAAAGGATTTTGTCAGCGAAAATAATTTTAATGTCAGTAAATTGTCGGATAAATGTCAGGGAATTTTGTTGCAATATTTAGAAGAAAAGTCGAAAAATTCTTAATAATAAAAACATAATATCCGAGACCTGAATCATAAAAAAGGTAATTCCTGAACAATACCGCATTTAAAACTCAATTATTTGTAATTAAACTTATAATTTAAAATACCTGAATTCCATCTATACATTCTTCGAAATGACATTCGCTTAAATTAGCTTCACCCCCTGCATGAATCATGATTCCAGTTCCTAATCCCACTAAAGTTGTATTTTGTGCGCTTAGTTTTGCACCTGGCAAAACGATAATTCCTATTTTAATTATACTGTGATTGGATGTGTAAATTCGACATCCATCTAACTTCACTGTTCCTTTTCTCACCAGAATTCCCGCCTGAATATCTCCCAAATCTATCGTCAAATTCTCCAGTATCACCTTGAAAATTGCAAAACAAAAATTGAGATTTATTATTAATTTAATTAAAATGTACATTATTTTCTAATTATAAAAAAAAATGATAATTATGAAAAATTGTGCTCACTTCTCTACCGGAAAAATCTAATAAAGACGGACCACTTTCAGTTTCTTTGGGACAAATAATTGTCTTCTCGGCTGAATCGACTCCCTTGATCATTCCGCCGTCTTCTAAATTTCCTGATCCTCTGATAGGATGGTCGCCTCTTCCAAGAATAATAATATCTCCTGCGTCACAAACATCTAAAGCTTCTTTTAAACAACTAGACGTCCTGTAAAAAAAATTATACGAATTTCAATTCTATGAATGCTTTTGTTTTTTCGTTTTCAAAACACTTTGTCTGATAATAATTATTGATTTTTACCATAAAAATTGAAATTAAGAAATTTGTCGAACCTTCAATAAATGAATTTCAAAATTAAATTATTTCAAGAAATTCACGGTATATTGCTTCTAATGTTCAATTATTATTATTTAAAATTTTAATTGAAATTAATTTTTTAATCCCATTTTTAGAAAAAAATTCTTCTGAAATTTAATTATTTAAATACAAAAAAACAATTTGTTTAATAATGAATTTTACTAACAAATTTTTAAATAATTGAATTCATTCGACAAATTCGAAAAAAAAACTTTTAAGAAAAGTTACATTTTTCGAGAAGTTTGATTAAACTAAAATTGTATTAAAAATAACTTAAATTCTGCGACGAGTGAATGAAAGTTTTAATTGAATCTCTCAGAAGAATTTTCTATTTTTGACGAGAATTAAAAAAAAATGTTTAAACATTAATTCAATTTTGTCGACAAATTTTAATAAAAATTTTAAGAATATTTACATTTTTTTGTGGAATTCGATTAAAATTCTATTTAAAAAATTGATAAGCAGCGAGAGATTTTATTATTTATTAAAATGATTGAATTATTGCAGAGAATTTTAAAAACAATTTTAAATAATTGATTTTTTCGAAAAAATGTATGCCAACTTGTTTTTTTTTAAATATTATTTTAAAAAATCTTTAAATATTATTAAATAAATTATTTAAATATTTATTATTTATGAAAATAATTCAATTCCTTGAGGAAATTTTATTAAAACAGTAAATTTTGAAAATGATTACAATTTTTACAAGAATTTATTATTAAATTTTTTCAAAACAATTACATCTCGAGGAAGAAATTTATTACTTTCGAAAGTAATTGAATTTCTGAGATAAATATTTGATGAAAGTAATGTTATTAAAATTCCAGAGAATAATTCAATTCATGCAAATAAATTTGTTAAAAAAATAGTTTTAAATTATTGAATTCCTGTGAAATTGTTATTATTTCATAAAAATAATTAAAGCTTTGCGTATGATTGTATTAAATTTTTTTTTTAAATTGATTTATATTGGAAAAATTTGATTAAAATAGTAGATAGTAAAAATCATTGAATTAAGAAAAATTTTATTAGTTCTAAAGAGAAGAGAAGAATTTCGATTAATTAATGTCTCAAGTGATTTTTTAAAGTAATATAAAAATTGGAATATTTACTTGACAAATGTGTCGGGAGGTAAAAATCCTTTGGCTTGATTCAAAGAAGAAACCGTCTCATCCAAAGATCCACCGAGCCAAACGAAGTAGCTCTCTATTTTCTTGACTCCACTCTCTCGCCTCTTGCTCTCAATTTCCATAACACTCGAACTTTGATTTCTAATTAGCACGTCCCTCATTGCCGGATTTTCCAGAACTTCCATTTCCGTTTTAATTTGCTGCAATCGAAAGTGCAACTTCAACAATTGACAAGCCTTGCCATCGTCCAACGAGGCATTGTGCACATCCTCATCATCAGAAATATCAACTTCCAATCTTGAAATTTTCTCCTTTATCTCCCTTCCCTCCCTCATCAATGTTCGAATGACATCACATGTCTTTTTACAAATACTGCCTCTCTTCATGTCGAAGAATAGTCTCAGTCTGGGTTCAAGATGCGACAATGTCCAATCGCAATTATCGTCGTCGTCATGATCCCAAGGCATCCAGAGATAATTGTAGAAGAATCGAAGTTGGTCTATGCAATTTGCCGTCGCAATCATGTCCAGGGCAATGTCGTCTTGATGTTGCGTTGGATACAATTCAATGAGTGGTACGTCATATTTCTCCGGCAAATGTATCTCCTCTTGAACGGCGACAATTTTCACGAGGGCCTGTAATTCGAGGAAATCCACCTGTTGAATCACAACGGCCACTATTGTTGGATAATGAATTTGAAAATCTTGGCAGGTGAGTTTTGGAATTTTCCACAATGCACGCCAGCCGACTGGTTCGATGACAAATTCCACGTGATACGACCATTCGGAACGAATTTGCGAGGCCGAAACAATTTCCTCTCGATTCGACAGAATTCCTGTATACTCAACGAGCCTCTCCTGAAGACTCTTGTTAAACGTAAAGATTTCCATTTTCGCGTAGACAATATTTCCTGCAAAACAAAATTTTTCAATTAAAATCGGACAATTGAGACAGTTTTGACTTTTAGGGTTCCGTCCATTATTGGGAACCTTATTAGGTTTTTTTTTTTTTGAATGGACGTGTATTTTTCAACGCAGAATCTAGAAAAACAAGGTTTGCAAGAAAAATTAAATTTTCGTTTTCCCTGCATTTTTCCTGATATCGAGACGAAATTTTGACTTTTTCGCTGATTTAAAGAATATTCTGATTCTGTATCAATTGCTCGGGACATTTTAAATATTAATCGGCCTTTAATAAAATTTAGATTCCTTGAAGTAAATTGTACTTTTTGAAAAATGGAAATGTAAATTTGCTTGAAAGCGAAGAAAAACTTATTTAACACTAATTCTAATATGAAACCTTTAAATTTTTCTATTTCTAACAATAATTCTTTTCAAATATCTTAATTACTAGCAAACTTCGATGCACGCGTGAATGATTTAAAGAATTATCAAAAATTTAATAAATTTAATTTATATTGTTCCATGTTTATAGTAGTTATGATTTTTTTTTTAAATCTTGGTATTTAAAGTAAATAAAATTATCATTTCCTTGACCCAGAAGCAATTTATTTCTTTTGCTAATTGTTTATTTTAACGTTAGAAGCCATTAAAAAACAGTATATCAATAGGTATTTTATGGTTAAAAAATAAAAATCATGAACATTTTTTAATTCCTTAAAGAAATACTTGAGATTTCGTTGGAAAATTATAATAAAAAGTAGAAATTATGCAAATCTTTCAGCAAAATTTTATAATAATCTAGTTAAAAATCGTAATTAATAAATAGAAATTATAGGGATTTTTTTCCTAGATATATTTAAAGTTTTCTAAAAGAAAAAGGTTTTTATAAATATATTAACATTGAAAATTTTAGTGTAAAAATGATGCAAATTATTTTTTTTGTTTTCAAAGATGATAAGAATTTTGTTATTAAATTGTGATAAGAAATAGTAATTTTATAAAAAAAATTTCCTCCTTTTTAAAAAGAAACATAATTTTGTAAACAGAATCGTGACCGAGAAACAGAAAATATAAAAAATAGTTTCTATTTCTTAATCTAAATTTTTTAAAAATTTTCTAAATTTTATCAAAATTATAGAATTTTACCAAATTTTAGGAAAATAAATATTAGAAATTATAACTTTTGAGAACAACTTTTTTTAGAAATTAAAACTTATTAGAAATATTTTTTTTTAGGCAACAACGAATTGAAAATATTTTTTTTTTTGAAAAACTGGTCTCCTACTCTTATAATAATTAGTAGTATTGATCCGAAAAATATATTGAAAATATTCAAATTTTGATAATTGAAACAAGAAAAAAAAATAAAAATTTTTCGAATGGTTCTCACACATACGGAAATACTCATGACCAAAATTATCTATCAAAATATTATTATGTATTGAAGAACTAACATAAAATCAATAAATTATTTAATGAAAAATTTTACTTATATATTTCAAAATTAATTCAATTTATTAACTTAGTCCACTGGTGGAAAGTAATGCTTTCATTATTCATCAAGAAAAGGGAATTTTTAATTTTTTAGATATGTCTTGCCGGAAGTTGCATAAAAATCAATTAATTAATTATACTGTGATGACCAAATACACTTTTTAAAAATGTAAATTATATGATACTCACTAGGTCTGGATAAATGTAACGGAATTCTCGTGTACAACAGTTTGACACTCCTAATAAATTTTTGACGTTTCGAAGGAAAAATATTTGTTTAATTTACTTTGCATGCTCGTGAAAAGAAATAAAATCAACAATCACATGTTAGACTCTTTCTCTCGGATTTATGGAATGAAAATTAATATAAATAATAAATTAAAAACACTCTTTGTTTATGTTTACTTTTTAAAATATTTTGAGGTTATGACATGCCATGGACTTTTAACGATCTTAAAGGTTCGTTTTCAAATATTCCACTTTTCGGTCCTAATGGCTCAATCTGATTGGCTGAGATTCCTTTGAAAACTCATGCTGCTAACTTCACTCATATTAGAAGATTTTGATCTTTTTATTTCTTTCATTTCACATTTTTTTCTTATTTGTAAAGTGTAAAAATGTGTAAACAATTACTGGCGTAAATATTATTTGACAATTGTAAAAAAAAATTGCTCTACAATACGAATAAACTTTTCATCTAATTAAAAAGAAGCATAATTATTTGTGTAAAATGGCAGAGCCAAGGTATGTATAAAATTAAATATTATTTGAGATTCATTTTCAATGAGAACTCTCGTGAAAAGTCGATTGTAGGATTCTAATAATAAATGAAAATTATAAACAATTTGAAGCAGTCAGAAAAGAAGACCTGAGCGAAAGCCACGTACGTCTGGAGCAAAACCGTCAATGTTCGGAAAGGACGTTAGATCACATCTTCGTAAAGCGAAATTTAGAAATAGTCGTAAAAAAATTGACGAGACTGAGGAAGAAAAGGAGGCAAGAATACAAAAGCACTTGCCTCCCCCTCAACCGAAAGTACATTCATTTTCTGACGAGGAAAACGAAAGAAACGAGGAATCGGAGGAGGAGTTCTTGAGTTATGTCAAAGCCACGGTTTCAGATGACAGAACCTACAATTCCAAAGACGATTGTTGTTCAGGCTGTTGCAAATCTTGTGGACTTTTCTCACACGATTTGACGTATATAAAAAATGACACCAAGTCTAATGTTCGTAAGGAATTTGAACACAGTAAAACACAGTCCACTGTATGTACCTTCTGTTACTAGAAATATTTTTTCCTTCATTTTATACTTATTCAATTTCTTTAACTTTGTTATCAATTTCACGTAAATTCATCTTATCAGAAAAAAAATTCGATGTTCAAATTTCATATACAAATTCTACAGAAAATTTTATATTTTAGTTTTTAATTTTGATACAGTGAATTTTCAAAAATTTTTCAGTACTTTTCTAAAAAAAAATTAAATTTTGAATAATATTATTCAAAAATTCTAGAAAATTAATTGAATTTTGAAAGACTTGCAGTTGAAATTTTTAAGTATTTCGAAATTTTAAGCAAATAAAGAGCAATAATTTGTTAAATATTTATTTTACAAAAATTATTAAAATTTGAAAAATTTAATTTGGAGATTTTTAAAAAATTAGGTTTTTGAAAAATGGTAATTACAATTTTTTTAAAGAAAAATGTACTCGAATTTACAATAATAATTTTAACAAATTGAAACAATTGGAAATTATGTAAAAATTTATATTTTAAAGAATTTCATTTTTTTCTCTTTAAAAATTGTCTATAAATATAATTATATTTTTGAAATTATATTATTTTATGAATTTACAAAAAATTATTCTATTCAAATAATTCAATTCTTGTAGTTAAATTCTCATAGGAATTGATTTAACAAAAATTTCAATTAATATTTAAAAAAATAATTAAATATTTAAACCGGGAAAAATTCTAAAAAAATTAATGATTTTTGGATGAATTACAGTTGCAAATTTTAGAAATAATATTTCATAAGGTTTTTCATTGAAATCATTTGAAATTTTTACTCCTCAGAAAAAATAAATATGAATAAGTTTTTAAATTTTTGTCTAACAAAAAGTATTAAAGGTTGAAAAATTGTTTCTTGAAAAAATGAAACTAAATTTTTTTTTAAATACTTCTATTATTTCCGAAATAAATTTAAAAAAATTGAAACAATTGAAAATTTTGCCAACTTTTATTGAAATAAATTTTGGATTTTAATTCAATTTGCTGTTGGAAATATTTTGTCATTTGCTAAACGAGTTGTTCAAATAATTACATTTAATGAAAGACCGTAGGAAAAATTATATTCTTTAAGAAATTAAGAATTTTCATTAAATTTGTAAAAGCAAATTTTGGAAAATAACAATGGAAAAGAAAATTTCACGCGCGTTCAGTTTTGCTAGTTTCAGAATAATTGAATTCCTTCTGAAGAATTTTATTATTTAAAAAAATTAATTGAATTCCTTTGTAGAATTTTATTATTTAGAAAAATAATTGAATTCTCGTGAAAAATTGTAATAAAATTTTAAAAAAACACCTACTTAAATTCTTTTGAAGAATTTACCTAAAATGTTTTAAAATAATGAAGTTCCTTTAATAATTTTAATTGAAATTTTTAAAAAATTGAATTAAACAAAAATTATTTTTTAATTTTTTAAAATAATCGTGTTTGTCAATAATTTATTATAATTAAATATTTCATAATTGAAGTTTATTAAAATTATATTACATTGAAGGATTTATTAAAATATAATTTCAGAATATCATTGAATTTTTAAGAAAAATATTATTACAAATTTAGAAAAAAAATTATTCTTAAGTGACAATTTTGTAAAATTTTATAGAAAATCATTGAATTCTTTTTCACCTCAAATACTTTAAAAAACTATTAACATTTTAAGTATGCAATTTTTATTAAACAAATTAAACTTCTGTACATTTTTAAAAATGTATTATTAAATAAAAAAACCTTTCAAAGAAACTAAATTTTTTAATATTAAGTTAAAAACAATTGAATTTTAGACGAAATTTAATTAAACATTCTTTTTTTCAATAATTATATACTTGAAGAATTTTCTAAAAATTAATTTTTTTTTAAATAATTGATTTAGAGAAGAATTTCAATTAGAAATTCTAGAAAATAATTGATGTAAGAATTGAAATAATAATTTTTAGAAAAAATTAAATATTGCAAAAGGTTTTAAATTAAAAATTGAATATTTTGACTTCACTTTGAATTTGAATTCTTTTTTAAATTAATAGATTTTTAAATCCATACTTAATTTTGTAGAAAATCAAATTTTTTTTACAACTCTGAATATAATAAACTACTTTTTTCTTGTATTTTCAATCGACTAAAACTTTCTTTGTACCTTAAAATTGATTCAAGGTCTGTTACTTTTATTTTCTTTTTTTTTACTTCTTTCTACTTTTCTTTATTGAAAAATATATTCTATTAAATTTAATTGTTTTTTTTTAGGATACAGAATCGACAACTACAGTGAGTAATGAAGAACGAACAGAAAATGCTTCTGGTGATTCAAATTTCCAAAAAGGGGATAAAAAAAGTACATCCAACAATCAGACTGATTTGAAAGGCGGAAATAATTGTAAAAATGATAAAACTTTGGAAATTGATAAACTTGAAGATGAATTAGACTCTCTTTTAACAATGGACGAACCAATTTCGAAAATGCCTGTGCTTTCTCAAGTTATTTCCAAATCGAAAATAAAAGGTAAAACTATTTTCCATTAATACTTTTCAATTTTAATGTTAGATAAATATATTAAGTATCTTTTATTTGTATAATTTATAACATCCAAAAATATCGAATTAAAGTTAATTATTTGTTTGTCATTTTTTACATTATTTTTTTTATGTTGAGTAATACACTTCAGAAAAACCATTCGTTATGTTTCTAACTATATTTATTCTCAATGTACAAAAATATAAAATTCTTTTAATCATTTTACAAGTTTTAACTATTTTTAATTTAAATACTAAAGTATGAAATAGATTGAAAACTTACGGTTTCTTTTTGTAGAACCCATAAACACATTTGGAACTGTACCAACAAAATCGGTGGATCTTGAAAATTGGCTTGAAACTGTTTTGGATGTTTAAGTAATATTCATTGCAACGAATTCTGTGTTTCAGAGTTAATTTATGTTTTCTTCGAAAAGGAACACAATGTTTTGGTGTTATTTTGAAAAAAGTGTATTTGTTCTGTTTTCTTTTTGACGAATGTGCGGAAAGACGAATTTGATTGTGTCCGATAGTATTGAAACGTCGCCAATTACAATTGTGAATAGATAGAAAGATAGTATTTAATTCTTCAGCTTGACTGTGAGGTAAGCGTGCATATAGTCATAGACAACCAACATTATTGCTCCGCCAGGACCTAGTCTTAAAACTTTTGGTAATAATCCTTTGTAAAGAGCTCGAAATCTGTTGGAAATATTTAAAAATTCATATTTTTCTATCTTACTTCAAAAATAAAACTTTATGACTAAGTAATAAATAATTTTAAATTATTAATCAAATTGGTGTAAAGTTTTTTTTGTGCAAATTATCCTACAGGATTGCCACAGGTCAGGGAAAACAGTAAAAAGACAGGGATTTTTATTTTAGAAAAGAAAAAAAATTAAATTATTAGAATTCATAAGAAAATTTTGCATTTTCTTGTTTTTTTAATCATTTATTCAAAATCTTCTAAAATTAGTTAATTTTTTCAATAATTAATTAGGTAATTATTAAAAATAATGAATTATATCAGAAAGAATTTTAGTTAAAAATTGAGTTTTGAAGAAGTTGCAAATAATTGCAGAAATTTAATTATTTACAAAAGTCATAAAATTCTTCGCAGAAATTCAATTATTTACAAAAAAAAATCTTTAAATCCTTGTCAAAATTGACAATTATCCTTGCAATCACCTCTATAAATAATAAAATTCTTCTCAAAAATTTAAATTATTTTCAACAATTTTCCTCAATTCAATGAATTTAAAATTTTAAATATCTAATGTTTCAATAAAATTTTTGAAACTAATTCAATATTATTTAAATAAAATTTTAATAAAGTTCTACGTAAACATATTAAATTATTTTCATAAGTAATAAAAAATTTCATAGGAATTCAATTATTTACAAATTTTTTTTACAATCTCTTCGCAAAAATTCAATTCTATTCATAAATTTAAAAAAAAAATTAAATTTAAGAAATTACAAATCATCGCAAAATTCAATTCTATTCATAAATAATAAAATTAAGTTTTATAATTACAAATCTTCGAAAGAATTCAGTTATTTTAATAAACATTAAAGTTTTTCTCGAAAATTAATATATTTTCAGAATTTTGAATACCTAAATTTTTTTTACAAAATTAAATTATTTTCATAAATAAATATATTCGTTTGCAGAAATTAAATTATTTAATATTTTTTTAATTCATCTGCAAATTTCAACTCTTTTTAATACAATTTAAATCGAATTCATCAAAAAATATAATTGTCCTCAAAAATTTATTTTAAATTCCCCAAAAAATTGAATTATTTAAAAATTTGTTGATAAACAAAAAAATAATGGTACGGTATTTTTATTTTTGATTGTACATTATGTTATTTTTTAATAATTGTATCCTTAGTGACAATTAATTTCTTAAAAATTATGCCAAATGAAAACTAGAGATGAATTTAATTTGCAAAAAATTCTTTTTTGATTTTTGCGGACTTCAGCTTCGTTTTAAAAATTATGTTTAGTTAAAATTTTAGATAATAATTGAATATTAAAAG
This sequence comes from Leptopilina myrica (nomen nudum), assembly GCA_032872475.1. Taxonomy (NCBI): domain Eukaryota; kingdom Metazoa; phylum Arthropoda; class Insecta; order Hymenoptera; family Figitidae; genus Leptopilina; species Leptopilina myrica (nomen nudum). The sequence goes on along the minus strand of CM065458.1, from coordinate 56,053,726 downwards.
CATTGTAGCGTGAATTTTTTGGAATAATTCAATTTTGAAAAGGTTTTCAAATTAAAATCTTTGACAATTAGTATTTTTCGTATTTTCAACTAAACAATTCTGTAAAACTAATTTTTAAAAATATGTTTAATTTAATTTTTTTAAAACTATTTGAAGTTCTTATTTTATAATAATTGTATATTTAATTTAAGAATTTGCTGAATAATCAAAAATTTCGTAAAACTGAATTGTAAAATTCTTAAAGAACTTTTTCAAAAATTATTAAAAATAGTTGATTTGAAAAACGAATTTTAGTTAAAAACTCTAAAAAAAATATTATTTAATTTTGGAGAAATTACAAATGATTGCAGAAATTCAAATTTACTTGCAAAATTTTTTACATTTCAATTATTATCTTTATAAATAATAAAATTTTCCACAAAAATTCAAATATTTTCAAAAATGTTTGGAATTTAAATTTTCTTTATATTAAATAATAAAATTCTTCTGCGAAATACAATTATTTTCAAAAATTTTCCTGAAAATTTCAATTATTTACATTTATCTAATAATTGTTAGAGAAAATCAAAATATTCTTTAGGGTCAGGAAAGAAATCAAAATGTGTTCTGGAAAGCAGGGAAAAGAAAATTTAATTTCTGTGTCAATGTCAACCCTGTCCTATAAAAGATGAAAAATTATATAAAATTAAAATTTTTGTTTCCATTTTGAATATGTACATACCCTTCTTGTCTATAAACAGTAGCGATTGTTCTTAACGTTCCTCTATACTCATTATTTTGTGACCCTTGAATTCGACTTTTGGCCACGTCGAATGGAATATTCAAACAAGAGGCCATTGTTCCTGCCGAAAAACCAATGCCGACCTAAACAAGTTCCAAAAAAATATCCATTCGGATAATTACTTTAATATCGAATTTTGTTTTGAAAAAAAATTATGTTTTTAAAAAAAAATTTATGTAATTAATATTTATTTCGTTAAAAATATTTGCCTTGCCGAAAATAATTTTCAAAATTGAAGCAATTAAAAGTTTTATCAAATTTCATGATAAAGAATTTTTAAAAAAGTTCTTTCTTTTCTTTATTATTTCTTTGCCTAATTTGCATTTAAAAACTTTAAATCTAACTAGAATTAAAAAAAAATTGTTTTTCAAAAATTGTATTTTGAGTAAAAATATTATAATAATGATAATAAAAATAATAATAATAAATAAATAGAAAAAAATTTAAAATAAGAGCTAAATAAATTTGATTATGTTTAGAGTAAAGTTAAAAAGAAATTATTAAAATGTACCTTCATTAAAAAATTCAATTTCGGATCGTTGCTCACTGGAAGATAGCCTTTAACGGAATGATAAAATCCCAAGTAAACTAAATTGAAAACGCCATTTCTCATAACTGTTGCACTTAATCCTTTATTGAGACCATTGAATCCAAATCCATTTTTTCTAATAATCTCTCTTGTCACAGCGAACGTCGATGGAGTTTCAGTCATTTTCCTACGATTCGATTGCAATTGCACTTTAATGACTTCAAATGGATTTACGAATATACCTTCCGTCATGCCAGCGAAAAATCCAGCCAACGAGAATGTCTAGAATTGAAAAACACACATTTGCACTTTTCTCATAAGTCATGTTCTCTATAATCTGAGATAAATGAAGATAAAATCAAAAAAAAATTATTATTGAAGAACTGTATGAATAAATAATTATATTACTTACTATGGGAGTTGGAGCACTGGCGCCGAAGAGGAAAAGCGATTTATATTGCTCGAATGAAAAGAACTGTGAAAGAAAGGTAATTTTACTCCTGTCTATTTATATTTAGCAATTACAAATTTTTTTATAATGTGCAATTATAATTTTAATTCGTTTATACATATAATTAATTACCTTCACTGCTCTTTTTGGAGTTTCAGATAAAATTGGCGGTAATATTCCCTTCCAGAAAGAAGCGAGACCTTCATTTTTGTACATCTTCTTCATACAGTCTCCGATTCCTGGATATAGTGAATTTTTCAATATTGACATTATTCTAGTGTTTCTTTCCTGATTGCATAGAATTTAATTTTTCATAAAATGCAGTCTTATAGAAGAAACCGTGACAACACACGAGGAATTCATAATCAGGTTTGCTACAAAAATTCAATTTTGTGTTTCCCTGATTTCCAGACAAAATTCTGACTTTTTCTCTGACCCTAAAGAATATTCTGCGTCACTCCAGAAATGATTCGATACACAAAACTTAATTTTTAAATAAATATTTTACTATTATTTTCCACAGGAATTGAAATTTTCAAAAGTTTCTAATACCAACATTTTAAAATGAAATAATTTACAAGAATATTTAAATTAATTAATACTTGAATCAAGAATATTTAACATTAAATATAAGGATAAAATTATTTTATATTACAAGAATAATGTTAATGTAACTTCTTTAAAATTATTTTCATAAATTCTATTCAATTATTATTTTCCAGAATTTTAGTGATTTCAATAATTTTTGAAGTATTTTCAAATCCATTTGTTCACAATTCAATTTTACGAAATTTTTTATTCTTCGGAAATTCCTAAATTAATATACAATTAAAAAATAAGAATTTCGAATAATTTTCAAAAATGAAATTGAACATATTTTTAAAAATTAATTTTATACAATTGTTAGTTGAAGGTACGAAAAATTCTAATTTTCAAAGATTTTAATTTTGAAAACCTTTTCAAAATTCAATTATACCTAAAAATTTACGCTATAATGCTTTTAATATTCAATTATTATCTAAAATTTTAACTAAAATTCATTTATAAATCAATTATTATCAGAAAATTCTACGAGAATTCAATTATTTAAATACAAAATAATAAATAAATTATTGAATTTTTCATGCAACTGAATTCTCATAAGAAATTTTATCAAAAACATTTTTAAATAGTATAATTCTTTTGATGAATTTTAATAAATGTTTTAAGAATATCTAATTACATTTTTAGAGGAATTCAGTTCAAATTGTATTGGAAATAATTGAAATTCTGCAAATGAGTTTTATTATTTGTGAAAATATTTGCATTCCTAGAAAAACATTTTTATTTTTCGAAATAATTAAATTCCTAAAAAAAATGGTATAATCTATAAAACCAAAAATTGTATAAAAATTGTATTTATTTGTGAAAATAATTAAATGTTTGCGCTGAATTTTATCAACATTTGTTAGTTAAATATAAAAAAATATTCTGATTTTCAAAGATTTTAATTTGAAACGTTTGTAAAATTGAATTATTCCTAAAAATTTACGCTATAATGCTTTTAATATTGAATTTTTATCTAAAATTTTAACTAAAATTTGTTCATTTAAATACAAACAAAGACAATTTACTGAATAATTAAATTTCTTAAAAATTGCATCATTATAAAGTATTTTATTAACAAATTTTTAAATAATTGAATTTTTTGACGAATTTTAATAGTTTTTAAAAACCATTACATTTTTTTATAAATTTGATTTAAATTGAATTAAAAATAGTTGAAATTGTGCTGATCAGTTTTAATATTTATGAAAATAAATTAATTGTTTGCGCAAAATTTTATTAACATTTATTTTAAATAATTTAATTTTAGAGAAGAATTCTATTAATTATAATGATTAATAAAATTTTGAAGAAAACTTTTTAAAAAATTTTGAACATTATTCAATGTTTTCGATGAATTTTAAAAGAAATTTTTTCATTTGAGAAATTTTATTAAAATAGTAAATATTAAACATTATTGGATGGAGAAAAATTGTTGCAAATATTTGAAATTTTTAGATGAACTTTATTAAAATTGTTAAAATAATTTAATTTCGTACAAAAATTTATTAGAATTCCTAAAAATAATTTAATTTCCGGGAAGAAATTTAATATTTACGAAAATAATTGAATATTCTTTCGAAGATTTGTAATTTTTTTATTTATAACTTCTTAAATTTAATTTTATTATTTATGATAAAAATTTTAATTTCTGAGAAGAATTTTATTATTTCTAAAGATAATTGCGGGGATAATTGACATTTTGACAAGAATTAAAAAAAACTTTTTGAACATAATTGAATTTCTGGGAAGAATTTTATAACTTTTGAAAATATTTGAATTTCTGCAATTTTTTGTAACTTCTAAAAAATTAAATTTTTTTTAATGATTTTAACCAGAATTCTTTTATAAATCCATTATTTTTAATAATTAGTTAAATATATATACATTTATTAAATTTTGTTTTTTCAAAATTTTTCAAACAGAAAAAAAATCTCTACAAAATACATTTATTAAATTTTGTTTTTTCAAAATTATAAATTTTTTGTTGAAAAAGAAAACAAATTTTCTACAAAATCAACAAAATTCTATTCTTCTTCGAAAGAAAAATAATAATTTCCATCAATTTTTTTACAAAAATTTACAAAATTAATTTAGTTAGGATAAAAATTTTTTTTTTGATATTTTAAATATGTTTAGGAAACAAAACCCTATAATTTATATTTTTTACTTACTATTTTTAACTAGATTATTTTTATTTTTTGTTAAAAAAATTTGCATTGTTTCTATTTTTTATTATTTTTTAACTTGAATCAAATAATTTTTATTTGAATCAAATAATTTTTATTTGAATCAAATAAACTGTATTTGAATCAAATATTTCAGTATTTGAAGCAAATAAACTGTATTTGAATCAAATATTTCAGTATTTGAAGCAAATATTATTTAATTGATTCAAATAAAACTTATTTGATTTAAGTAAATATTTATTTGATAATAGTAAAATATAATCGGTTATTTGAATCAAACAAATTTTTTTAAGTATGCAATTTTTATAAAACAAATTAAACTTCTGTACATTTTTAAAAATGTATTATTAAATAAAAAAACCTTTCAAAGAAACTAAATTTTTTAATATTAAGTTGAAAACAATTGAATTTTAGACGAAATTTAATTAAACATTCTTTTTTCAATAATTATATACTTAAAGAATTTTCTAAAAATTAATTTTTTTTTTAATAATTGATTTAGAGAAGAATTTCAATTAGAAATTCTAGAAAATAATTGATGTAAGAATTGAAATAATAATTTTTAGAAAAAAATAAATATGGCAAAAGGTTTTAAATTAAAAATTGAATATTTTGACTTCACTTTGAATTTGAATTCTTTTTTAAATTAATAGATTTTTAAATCCATACTTAATTTTGTAGAAAATCAAATTTTTTTGACAACTCTGAATGTAATAAACTACTTTTTTCTTGTATTTTCAATCGACTAAAACTTTCTTTGTACCTTAAAATTGATTCAAGGTCTGTTACTTTAATTTTCTTTTTTTTTACTTCTTTCTACTTTTCTTTATTGAAAAATATATTCTATTAAATTTAATTGTTTTTTTTAGGATACAGAATCGACAACTACAGTGAGTAATGAAGAACGAACAGAAAATGCTTCTGGTGATTCAAATTTCCAAAAAAGGGATAAAAAAGTACATCCAACAATCAGACTGATTTGAAAGGCGGAAATAAATATTATTTAATATTATATTATTTAATTGATTCAAATAAAAATTATTTGATTTAAGTAAATATTTATTTGATAATAGTCAAATAATCGGTTATTTGAATCAAACAAATTTTTTTTTCAAAGAGAATTCCTAATTTTACTAAAATTAATCGAATGACCTCATAATATACTCACCAGTATAATATAAAGGATCAACTTTATTTGTTTTCACTTGAAGTTGAAATCTCGTCTTCACGAGATCCATTGGATGCATTATGCAGACTTCCACAAAACCTGCCGAACCTCCGGCTCCGATTTGAATAGCCGCTTGTTTAAAAAGACTCGACGATTTTGAATTTGAATGCGACATTTTTAGTTTTCTTCTTCACGAAAGTTTGAAAAAATTTTTTTTAAAGATCTGCCTTTCAATCTTCCAGTTTTAAATTTATAATTCGAATCTTTAAGGAAAATGAAAACTGTTTAAAAATATATTTAATGTATAGTACAAAGAAGAAAAATATTTTTTTCCCGAAAAACTTTCGAAAATATTTCACAATTGTAAAAGCGGAAAAAAGTTACATTAAAATGAATAAAATGAATGAAATGAATAAAATGAAAAAAGGTTTGAGAATAAAATGATTTGCACCTTTTTGAATGAAAATTCATTTAAAATGAGAAATTTTTGTTACAATATTCACTATATAAAATATAAAAAATAAACGAAGATTAAGAAGTTCATGTTTATATGCACACATACACAAACACTGGAATGACAATAAGCAACAGATAGTTTCATCTGATGGTTCACTGCAGGGAGAGTTTGTGGTGATGAAAATCTATTTTTGAATCCTACAATTCTAATACAACGGGGACTGGTTCCTTTGTGTGACGTGTCCATTTAAAATGATTATTGAAGCATCTCACTCATCATAAACCTTGGAGGTCTGTGTCTCGCTTCTCCAAGATTAGATATCAAACTGCATTTGTATATAAAAAAAAAAAATTATGTAACTGTTTATCTTGTCGCGATATATGGAAATCGCTTCTGTTTACATTATACGCTTGCTTACAAACGTGTTCCATTCATTTTTTTTTTCATTCCAAACGTTCACATTTTTTTTAACCACTGAAACAAAAATTTGTTAAAAATAATTATTTTTTTCTCACTTTCAGGAGAGAAATTTGAAAAAATAAAATTACCTTTTGTATTGTTTGAGCCTTAGAGATAAAATTTTTTTTTATAACTTCAAGGCAACTTTGAAAATTAATCTAAGGTATTAGTTTATTTCAATATTGATAATTACGATGAGCAGTTTATAATTAGAAACTTGATTAGATTTTTTTTTAATTGTTATATTGCTTCTAGTGACTATTGAAGAAACAGGCTTAAAAATATTTAGAATGTTTCTCAACTTTTTGTTTGCTTTAATAATAATTATACGAATAAAGAGAAATTTAGAACTAAAATTCAATTATTTTCAAAAAATTTAATAAAATTCTTGGCCAAAGTTAAATAATTTGGAAAAATATTCCTCAATTCGATATTTTGTTCAATATCTTGTATTTTTATAAACTTTTCCAAAATTTGCGTTTCCAATGTTTATAAATAAAGATAAACTTCAAAATCTTTCAATTTGAAATTTTCGCAAATTTCAAGTTTGAATAAATTCGAACATATTCGTCTGAATGTCTTCGTTTGTTTAATTATTAAAACTATAGCAAAACTAAAACATGCGTGAAATTTTCTTTTCCGTTTTTACTTTTAAAATTTGCTTTTCCAAATTTAATGAAAATTATTAATTTCTTAAAAAATATAATTTTTCTTACAGTCTTTCATTAACTGCAACTTGAATTAAAATCCAAAACTTATTTCAATAAAAGTTGGCAAAATTCTCAATTGTTTCGATTTTTTAAATTTATTTTCGGAAATAGAAGTATTTTTAAAAAATTTTAATTTCATTTTTTCAAGAAACAATTTTACGAAATTAAATTTTTTAAACCTTTAATACTTTTTGTTAGACAAAAATTTTAAAACTTATTTATATTTATTTTTCCCGAGGAATAAAATTTCAAATGATTTCAATGAAAAACCTCGTGAAATATAATTATTTCTAAAATTTCTGTTATAACGGTTTAAATATTTAATTATTTTTTAAAATATTAATTGAAATTTTTGTTAAATAAATTCTTATGAGAATTCAACTACGAGAATTGAATTATTTAAATAAAATAATGTTTGTAAATTCATAAAATGATATAATTTCAAAAATATAATTATATTTATAGACAATTTTTAGAGAGGAAAAATTAAAATTCTCTAAAATATAAAATTTAACAGAATTTCCAATTGTTTCAATTTGTTAAAATTATTATTGAGAATTCCAGTACTTTTTTCTACACATTTTTTTTACACACAGTCTTCAATCGTCAAATGATGACAGATTATGTCGATTATTATAATATAATTAATAAAAAAAATGAGTTCAATAATCTAAAAATCACTAATTTCATTTATTAAATTTATAATAATTTTAATTCTTATTTTTATTACTTTTTTCATTTTTTCTCATTGAATTTTAATTTAATTTGTAAAAACTTGTCTAAAGTGTATAAAATGGAAGAGTAAATTAATAAATACAATAGAACAATAATGTAAAAGGAATAGAATGACAAGAAATAAAATTCACTTGTCGAAAATTGAGCACATTGTTGATAAACACATTTTACCAAATTTTTTTTCCTCTTCTAGTAAGTACTCTTGCCGTAAACTAAATTATTCTAAATTTTCCTATTAAATAACCTTGAACTATGTTATCTTTTGCTGTGTCATGGTGACGGAATTTAAACTGATGATTATTAGTTATCGTAAAACATTACTTTTGATGAATGGTGACATTTAGAAGTTTGCGCCTTGTAAAGTATTTAAAATAAGAAAAGAAACATTTATCTCTTTCTCAATTTCAAAAAGTACGTTATTATAGTTCGCGATAATTTTTTCAGTCTTTCCACTGCCAAGAACATATCAAGAAGGATGTCAGCAAGAAAAAGGAAGGTAAAATTAATAATATACATAATTGCAACACACTATTATTGTTTTATGGACTTTAAATAGAGAACAAAAATAAAAGAATAAGTTTCAAATCGAAGTAAAATAAAATTCGCATTGTTGTTATCACGTGACTCATGTATATTTTTTGTTTTTTTGTTTTAAGAAACCAGACATGTCAATTGTCAAAATATTTCAAGGATTTTAACATAACCTCTAATTTCTAAACGTCATATCAAAACTGCAACAGATGATGAGAGACAAAAGTTTGCCACTAAGTATTGAACAAAACACATGAATTTTGCGAAATTAAATATAAATGCGTTACACGATTGTAAGTGTTGTTGAAATATATATTATAGAGAAATAATGTGATCTTAGTGTCTCAAAATGAATTTGTTTCCAACTTTTTGAGGTTAACTTACTTTTTTTAAATTTTGTTCGCTTAAAAAGTATATAAAAATCTATTAAAATAACTTTTTCTTTGTTAAAATTATGTATAAATAATAAATTTGAATCCTTGACAAATTGTTTATTTAGTCTTTTGTAGAAAAAATAATTACCGGAACGGAAAGAAATCTTTTTGTCTTAGAACTTTACGAGAATTAAATCACTTGAATATTTTGAATAATAATTTGTGTTTATTTATAGATCTAGAAATTCAGTCTAAATTTTTCAATTTTTCAATAATTTTTTTATTTGATTCATTAACTTTTTGTATAATAATACCATGAGATTCACATCAAAATTTCGTAGTTTAATACTTGACTCCAACCGATAAAAATATAGTGTCAATTTTGAACTAAGACCAATATATTTTACAACTTTTATCCCTTTTTCAATTTTGTCATCTTTTTTAATAATTTGTTACCATTTTTCCCCTTTTCCGCTGATTTGTTCCCTTTTTAAATGTTTTCTGATCAAAAATAAGAAAGTTTTTCTTTTTTTTAAATATATTTCAAAGTGTAATTATAAAATTTTGACTCAATGTAAAATATTAAAATTATTTTCTATCAAAGAATCTAAAACTGCAAAAAAAATTTTCTCAGTAATATTAGGGAATTGACGGAAAAAAGATTATTGTCAGGAAAATTAATTAAGAAAATTGAGACTTTTTTCTATATATTTTCAAAAATTGTTACTTTTTCGACTTTTCCTATACAAATATTGCATCAAAATACCAAATTTTTTAGTATAAAAAATAATTTTTTCCGATTTTTCTAGTGCAGAAAATAAACCAAACACAAATTTTTTTAAAATTATTTTTGAATCATTTTAACTTTCTCAAATATGTCTTTAATAAAAAACTTTTTTAATAATTAAAATTTTGTAAAATTTAATTGAAAATAATTAATTTTTTCAAGTATTTTGTTACAATTTTTGAATTAATAATTGAATTATCAACAAATTTTAATGAAAAATCTTTAAATGTAAATCTAAAAATGAAAATTAATCAAAATTAACTTCTAATTATTTAAATATTCAATATTTTCCAGTATTTTTAATAATATATTTCCGAAAATTCAAATAATTCTACGGAAAATAGTAACATTTTAAAAATAATTTTTAAAATTTTTGAAAAAAATCATGTTTTAAATTCGTAATTAAAAATTTCAAAAAAATTAATTAGTTTTCTTAAAATTGGATACAAAAATAAAAAAATTCAATTATTTTCGAATAATTACATAAAAATATTTTTAAAAACTAATTCTTAGAATTCTTTTCTCATATAATTTTTTAAGATTCAATTATCTTCAAACAAAGTAAAAAAAAAATTCATAAAAACTTACTTTTTTTAGACTTATTAGAACTTCGTCATATTTAGAATTAAAATTCTTCCAAAATTTGATTTTTTTTTGTAAATATTTTTTACAAATCCCATAAATTTTAAAAGGTTTCATCAAATTTCAGTTGTTCGTAAATTTTTCAATTTTATATAATTGAAAAATCTTTAAAAAAGAATAATCTAAAAATATTTTTAATAAATAAATTTTCTGAATTTCTTTTTTATAATTTTAAAAAGAAATTTAAAAATAAAACTTCTTAATAACTTTATAAAAGTTACAGTTACAATTATTGTAAAAAATTGATTTTTTTTTATTAAATAATAAATTTTCTGAATTTCTTTTTTATAATTTTAAAAAGAAATTTAAAAATAAAACTTCTTAATAACTTTATAAAAGTTACAGTTACAATTATTGTAAAAAATTGATTTTTTTTTATGAAATAACTTAATTCTTGAAGAACATTCAGAAAATTATTGAAAATACTTGATTTAGTGATGAAGTTTATTTAAAGTTGTACAAAATAATTGAATTTATAATAAACATTCTTCCAAAATTCAAATAGTTTAAAAAGATTTTACCAAATTTCAATTGTTAGGAAATTTTCCAATTGCTTATTAGTCGAAAACTAATTTTTAAAAATTATTTTAAAACAGTTTTAAAAAATTAATAGCAAAAAAATTTTTTTTTAATTGTTTGAAAATGGAACGTGGGCAGTGACAATTATTATTAAAATAAATTGTAGAAAATAATTATTGAATTCAGAAAGAGTTTTTAGAAATTATTATAAAATTCATAAATTTTACTCGTTTTTCGTAAACATTCGTATTTTTTTTGTAAAAAGAATTTTGTCATCAGGAAAAATAGTTTTAATGTCGTCAAATTGTCAGGGAAATTGATGAACTGAAATTTGTGACCATTCTGAAAATTTAGACTCTATAAATAATAAATTTTTTTTTAATATTAATTTTTTTTTCTGTATCAAAGTATCTGAAGTTTGATTTTAATTTGAGTATTAACTTTTAATAAATTTACAAAAACCATTTTACGTCTTAATTATTTTTTTTATATAACTTTTAACACATTTTATTTGTTTATTTATTCAATATATATTTTAATTTGTTTGGTATTTTTTGTCTCTGGAAAATTTCCCCTTTTTTTTGAGGATAAAAGTTACTGTAATGCATGGGAAGAATAATTTTCTTAAATTAATTTTAAATAAGTAAATTATAATTTACTGAAGAAAGATGAATTTTTTCCAGCTGAGACTAGACGATGATGACAACATGTCGAGTTTCAATATGGCATCGAGGTCATCAAGCCAAAAGAAAACCTCAAAAATCACCACGAGACGATATTATACTTTGATATTCTTGGGATTTATGATATTCATCTACGTGGCGATAGCGAACGATTTAAAACCTTTTCATCTTGGTGGCAAGGCAATCGACAGTGTGGCATTTTCTCTAAATTTACAGAAACCATTTTACGTTGTAATTATCGATGCCGGATCAACTGGAACGCGAGTATTGGCATTTGGCTTTCACACCTCAATTATAAATGGCAATCTCGTTCTCGACAGTGAATTATTCCATCAGGAGAAGCCGGGTTTGAGTTCATTCGCCGACAATCCAATTGAGGGGACGAAATCTCTACAGATACTCATCGATAAAGCAAAATCGGTAATCCCACAGTCGGAATGGAATTACACTCCACTTTTCATGAAAGCGACAGCGGGTCTTCGACTACTTCCCGGTCATAAGGCGAACGATATTTTAGAAGTGACCCGGAATTTTTTGAAAACGTCCGGTTTTCATGTGAACGAGAAATCGGTGTCGATAATGGAGGGCGTTGACGAGGGTATCTTCTCGTGGTTCACGGTTAACTTTCTTCTCGACAGATTTAATCAAAACGGTCCACAGGGTACGGTTGCGGCTCTTGATCTCGGCGGTGGTTCGACGCAAGTCACTTTCGCACCCGACGAGGAGAATATCAAAGATTTGAACGACTATATTTACAATATCAGCGCATTCAATCACAATATGAGTATTTACACTCACAGTTATTTGGGCATGGGACTGATGGCTGCGAGGAAGGCGATTCTGGTGCCGGAAGCGGCAGCGAAAAACGAGAATGGAATTGTCGAGATACACTCGGATTGTATTAATCCATTTATTAAGACCACGTGGAATTATGGAGGACAGGATTATCTTATAATGGGATCAGAGAAAGGTGCTACGAAAGTTTTTAAGAATCAAAATTATGCCGGTGGCGAGGATAAACGACCAATTGTTAAATTTCAAGACTGCTTGAGTTTAGTTGAAAATTACACGAGTACAATTAAGAGTAAACCAGTGGGACTTAATAAACATGAGATTTATGCTTTCTCGTATTATTTTGATAGAACTACTGAGGTAAGTCGTTTGCTAATTAATTCAATTATCAGATTTAATTCATAGTTTAAATAAATACTTTTTTTTGTTGTAGATTGGATTGATAGATCCATTCCAAGGTGGAACTATCACAGTTGGTGCTCTTTATAAAGCAGTGTTGGAAACTTGTGAATATGCGAATACGGAACAACCATTTATGTGCCTGGATTTAACTTTTATTTATTCCTTGTTGCGAAATACTTTTGGTCTCGAGCCGAAAACCAAACTCAATGTAAGTTTTTTGAAAAATGCAACTTTTTCGACTTTTTTTTTGAATTTGAGGTCAGGAAATTCAGGAAAACTGGAATTGATCAAGGAAAAGTGAGGGATTTTTATTAAAAGTACAGGAAAAAATTTTATTAGAAATCGAAAGAAAATGTTGAATTTTTTTGGGCTTTTTTTGCTAATCTGATAAAAAAAAGACAATAAATTATTCAAACAATAATTTACTTTTAATCATTTAATTTTTGAAACACTATCTTAAAATTATTAATTAAAAATAATTTAATGTATAAACTTAATTGTCATAAAATTATTACTTAGACATTATTTTAATGAATAATTTTACTTAAATATTTCAAAATTAATAGAATTTTAAAAGAGTTGCGTTTACAATTTTCATTAATAGATGAACTTTAAAAGGTTTCATTTTGAAATTTTATAAAAATTTCAATTTTTAATAAATTTATTTAGAAATTTTAAAGAACTTAAATTTTTGAAAAATTTCAATAATTCTGTAAATTAATAATAATTATATAAATCTATTCTTTTGAATGGATATTTAAATAATTATTCAAAATAATGGATTTATTGAAGAATTTTATTTAAAAACACTATAAGAAAACTGAATTTTCGAGAAGTTATAAATAATTGCAGAAATTCAATTATTTTCAAAAATAATAAAAATTTTTCGCAAAAATTCAATTTTGTCCAAATTTTTTTTAAATTCTCGTCAAAATTCCAATTTTTCTTATAAATAATAAAATTCTTCGCAAAAATTCGAATTTTGTCCAAAATTTTATAAAAATTCTCGTCAAAATTTCAATTTTCTTTATAAATAATGAAATTCTTGGCCAAAGTCAAATTATTTTCAAAACTTTTTCTTCAATGTTTTTCAATATCTAATATTTTAATAAAATTTTCCAAAAGAATACAATTATTTAAAAAAAAACTATTGAAATTCTTCACGAGTTTCAATTATTTATAGATTTTGTATAAATTTCTTTGCAATAATTCCATTATTTTCGTAAATAATAAAATTCTCCTCCGAAATTCAATTATTTTCAAAAATTTTTCTCAATTCAATAATTTTTCATTTTTCTACTATTTTAATAAAAATTTCCAAAAGAATGCAATTATTTTAAGAAAACTTAATAAAATTCTACGTAAACATTTAATTTTTTTCATAAATAACAAAAATTTCACTGGAATTAAATAACATACAAATTTTTTATAAATTTCTTCGCAATAATTCCATTATTTTCGTAAATAATAAAAGTCCTCTGCGAAATTCAATTATTTTTAAAAAATTTTCTCAATTTAATAATTTTTCATTTCTCTACTATTTTAATAAAAATTTCCAAACGAATACAATTATTAAAAAAAATAAAATAAAATTCTACGATAGCATTTAATTATTTTCATAAATAAATATAATAACAAAATTTCGATTATTTTTAATATAATTTTAATAGAATTAATGGAAAAATATAATAAATCTAAAATTTTTTATTAAAATTCGATTTTGAGAAAAATTCAATAATTTATTTATTATTTTGTATTTTAATAATTGAATTCTCATAAAATTTACAAATAAAAATTGATTTGAAAATGAATTTTAGTTAAATTTTTAGATAATAAGAGAAAATAGTTAAAATTTCTAGAAAATAATTTAATTTCATAGAAATTACAATCAGAATTTTTACAAATTTATAAACTTCAGAAAGTTTCAAATTTAAATTTTTTTAGTTTATCGATTTTTTTAATAAATTTAGTTAGAAATTCTACAAAGTAAAATAATTTCAGAAGAATTCTACAATTGTAATTTTTAGAAATTATTCAATTTTCATTACTGAAATAAATGGTACAATAAAGAAAAAAATAAGTCACAAAAAAATATAAATAAATTTGTCAATAACACTAAAATTAATATAATAATTTTTTGTTTTCAGCTTTATAAAAAAATATCAGGCCACGAATTAAGCTGGGCCTTGGGATCAGCATTTAATGTATTACAAAGTGAACTTTGATATCCAAAGTAGATAGAATTTTAAAGAAATTTGTAACTTGATCAAGCGTGGAAGCCGAAACTCGAAACAAATATCTTCATTTCTTACGATCAAGGTAAATTTCCATATTTTTAGTGCCTATTAGACATTTTTCCTAGTATTTTTTCTCTCCCTTTAATTCTGTATCCTGAGTTAGATATCATATTCTCTACTCAAATCATAAAATTAAGAAACTTAAATTGAATGCAGGGGAAAAAATTACTATCTCAAATAATTGTTACACAATATTTCCAGAAACAAATTTTTTAAATATTTATTTTAATTTCTTTATTTTTCGACAATCTTTTTTAACATTTTACAAATATTTTATAATAATTAACAATGACAATTATTCGTCATTTAATTAAATTAAGTTCATTTATTTTCGGACAAAAATTTTTAATTCGATTCTTCTTTTTAGATAAAAAAAGAATTTTTTTGTCTTTTCCCTTTTTCTTTAAATTTAGATAGAAGACAATAAAAACTTTATTCGAGTTCTTTTTTAAAACTGATTTTTATATTTACAAAAAAAAATGCTGATTGGTATTTTCTTTGTAAAAAGAAGAATAAAAAATCTATTTTAAACGCTACAAATACAATATACGAATTAAATGATGAAATTTTTGTAAATATGTAATATAACGATCTTCGATGTAGAATAAGAAAGAAGTTTTAACAAGTTTTAGACAGAAATGTAATGTAAACGATGATTAATTGGTTATTTTTAAAAATTTTCGCCTCTCAATGAACCAAAATTTTATTCTTATACAAAAAAATCTTCTTTTTTATAAAATTACAATTTTCTATGTATTTTATAATCTGTCGATTTCCGATTTTTTTAATTCGAAACATTAAAAGATGTAAATTGAACATTTTTTCAAAATTTTATAATTCGGTTCTTATTTATAATTTTCTTGAAATGTTTTCTTTATCATTAATTTTTAAATATGAATAAAATTTTTTTAAAAAGATTTTTTAAATTAATTGTATTGAAAATTGATTTTTTAAATTTATTATTTGTACACCAGTGGAAAAAAATTTAAAGTTTGTAGAAAATTGGAAATTTCAAATATCTTTTCAAATAATTTCTTTGATCGTGATTTTTGTTGTTTGAGAATTTTTTGTCGTGTTTTCTTTTTGAAAATTTATTACTTGTAGTTTAAATTTGCAATGAAACAAAGAGATAAAGGAAAACAAATTATTATTAAAATCTTTTAATGTCTCGATAATGTGCGTGTCTGTAAATCAATTTTCTAAAAGTATTTGAAGAAAATATATTCTTTGGAAACAAAAATTTATTTTTAATATTCTCATATTTTAATTATTTTTAAAATTTTACTGTATATTAATTTGAATTTTTTACACTACATTTTATTCATGTTTTCGAATGAAAAACATTTTGTATTAAAGTCTATTTTTATTAAACTCGATATCTTTAGACATATTGAAATTGAGGAATATTTTTCATCGACAAAAAATTTTACTTAATTTTGCAACAATTGTAAAAAAAATGTTAATTATTCAGCTGAATACATTTTTTATTATCTGAATAAACATTCATATCATTAAAATATTATTATACCAATTTTTTGGATGTTATTTAATTTTTTGAAGAGAGCACAAAAAAATGTTGAATGTCGACGAATGTTTTTGGTGACAAAAGAAAATGTTTTCTGTACTCTTGTATAAGCGCACAAAATAAATCGATTGTTCAGAATTATAAATTTATAAGATATAAGAACCAATAAATAATTTAATTCTTAGAAATTCATCATTGAAAATAGAATGAAAATTTTCATTGATAATTGTAAATACAATCTAGATAATGATATCATCAGGTGCTATTAGCGACGATAAGACGATTTTTTAAACAAATATTATTTGTAGAAAAAAATGGTTATTCGGTTTGGAAACTTAATTAATATTTAGCAAAAAAAAAATTGAATGTAATTAGCGTTTAGTAGTAATTATTTTACAAACATATCACTTAATAGTTGATGTAGATAATAATGTTATTATAGACTGATGATGATGATAAAATTTAACAATAATCGAGAAATAATCATTAGGTTAATATTATGTGATTTAAGTAAACTTAGTACTTGGTAGAAATTGCACAGAATTGTGATGTTTTCATATATATATTAATGTAATAATTTCTGTACAGTAGAAAAAAACGAATCGACGATGTATAGTGCCTTTAAATAAACTTCGTTATTAAAACCACTTTTTGATTAATTTTTAAATTTTCTTTTATGTTTCTCATACAATTCTCAAATTAAACGAATCAACAAGAGGAAAAAGGTAAATTTTGCCTCGAAAATGATTTCTTTGTTCTTGATATTGAAAAAAAGGTTCTGCAAATTTTTCCTTAAGTCAAAAAAATTTTTTTTTTGGTATTATCAATATTACTTAAAAAAAATTTGTTAATTAAGTAAAAGAAATAAAAATAAATTTAAGGAAAATAATTATTTCTTTCTCCAAAAGTAGGAAAATTTTATTCGACGTCAAAGTTGCCACAAAAATTTAATTTTGTTTTTCTTTAATGTCTTGACAAAATTTTGTCTTTTTCCCTGATCCTAAAAAATATTCTTATTCACTCAAAAAATTATTGAACGAATTTCTTTAATTGTAAAATTAATAATTTATAATTATTCGAAAGTTAGTCTTTTGACGAATTTCAATAAAACTTTTAAGAATAATTATATTTTTCGAAGAATTCGATTAAAATATTGTACTAAAAATAATTCAAATTCTGCATTCAGTTTTTTTATTATTAAGAAAATAATTGTGTTGCTAAAAAGAATTTTATTATTTATAAAAATAATTGAATTATTGGTAAGAAATTTTTTGAAAAAATTTGTAAATAATTGAATTTTTGTAAAATTTTTAATATTTTATGAAAATAATAATTAAATGTTTTCTTAGAATTTTATTAAAATTTTGTTTAAATAATTTAATTTTGAAGAAAAAATTTAGTATTTATAAAAATAATTGACATTTTGATGAAAATTAAAAAGAAATTTTTTGAACATAATTCAGTTAAAATTTTATTAAAAATAATTAAATTTCAACGAGGAGTATTATTTTTTATACTAAAATAAATGAATTATTGTGAGGAATTTTATGAAAAAAAATTGCAAATTAATTGATTTTTTTCGACAAAAATTATAATATTAAATATAATATAATATAATATAATTATTATAAAATTATAATATTAAAATTTTTTTTTAATAATATCAGAAGAATTTGAATTAAATAAATTAAATTTTGCAAAAAGTCTATTTATTTAAAATTTCTATTAAAATTTTTTTTAAATTGAAATTTTAGAAAATTTAAAATTGGAATCCTTTCAAGTTCATCTATTTACGAAAATTGTAAACGCAACTCTTAAAATTCAATTAATTATAAAATATATTTATGTAAAATTATTCATTAAAAATGAAAAAATATTTTTTTCTCTACTAAAAAGTATTTGTTAATAATATTAACAAAAAAATTAAATTTATAAATTAGAATTTTGTCCACCTGCATAAAAATTTCAGAACCTTTTTTTGACATCCTTATTTACTAGTAAAATGTAATTTTCTGGTAAAATAAAAGTTTTCCAATTTTTTTTCACCTTTTTAATTGTGAATTTTCATAATTAAAGAGAGAAAAAAATTGGATTTATTTATAAATCTGTATTTACAATAATATTTTACATAATTATAAAAAATGTAAATTTACTTCCATAGAAAATTTTTTAACACATATATAAAACCGGTTTTATTGATTTATTATTCCACCTTTTTCTCCCGCGCATGAAAAAAAGATAATAATTGAATTTTAGCGCCATATTTTCGTCACGTGATTTGTGACCAATGGCGGTTAGTTTGATTGGATATTTTTTTCGAGATAAGAAAAGTAGAAGGATGTCAAGGGAAATTTGACAGTTTTAATGAAAATGTTATAAATACTTTTAATAATTATAAAAAAAAGTTAAAATTAAAGTAACAGGCAAATAGTTTTCAATGCATTATGGAGAGTTAAACACGATGGTAACAATGTTATCCTGTTTTATCGACTTACCGAAGAATCATCTCAACACGAGGTTAAAATTTCTTAAAATACACAATTTTTTGACGTACTATTTCACCTTTTAAATTCATTTAAAAATTTCTCTCTGTATTTTAACAATAGTTAGAAATTTAAGTGAGATAGAGAAGATTTTTCCTCCATATTATTTATGAAGACATATTAATTTTGACGGTTTTTAAAAACTAACCTCTATAAATGGGTTTATTATATCGATAATATAATATATATTTCGTGTGCGAAATGTCAGCTTGGAGTTTCGACAAAAACAGTACGTTATCTTCTTCTTTTGTGTGACAACACTTAAATCAAAGATAAATCATTTAGGATTTAGGTTAAATAAATGAAATAAATGAACGCAACCACTAGGTTTCTGAATAAATCAAATGTATTTTGTCGAAACATTCACAGCGCATTACTTCATCAGGAGTTAAAGGTGAGTTATTTTTTTTTTTTTCCTCGCAATGATTAAAATCTAGACGCCGCATATATACAGATTGCATAACTTTTTTGTTGTAAGCTGTTAAAAGATACATAGGGTCATTTTCTTCGGGGACACGTTAATCCCTTCTCCTTCTGTTTTCCTATTTCTAGAAGTCTTAATTAGATGCATGCATTCTATTTACATACATATATGTTGAGTGTAATTCTGTTTATTGTTTTCATTTTCTGTCCATTCAGAATATATATGTATTATTGTTTTTAAATTTTGCGTGTTATCGTTTCGTGAAATCTTGACAGTTCACGTTTACTCGTTTTTCTAGTTGCAATTTTTTTTTTTTGCCCTCACTAATCTCTTCGTGTTGACGTACTTTTTTTTAGCACGAAATGGCCAAGGCAAGCGTATTTAAATACCGTTATATTATGTTTCTCAATTATCAAGTTCAATAATTATAATTGTCATCATTTGTAATGTGTTTTGTGTTGGGGAAACAATATTTTGATTCTAAATTCTTATATTTTTATTGTAACCATGACAATTGGATTTTTCGGCAATATCTTAATATTTATTATCTCTGTATAGATTAAAAGTTTTTCTTTAATCTTTAATGCGCTAAACGGGCGGAAAAAAATTCTATTGTTAAATATTTGCAAGTGTCTAGAAAGGATATTTATTTCTGAAGACTTAAAGTTCAAAGTTTGGTTTTATTTTTTTTGAAAAAAAATGTATCATGAAAAAAATTGTCATCTGTCCTTGAGAAAAAAAAAACTATTTCAATAATTTGTAGTAAAACAATATTTTGATCTTTGACTTTGTTTACAATTTGTTCTATCGTGAATTTCGCAAATAAATGATATCGTTGTTAAAGTTTGAACTGTAGAAAAAATTTATATTTCTCAGCATTTTTAGCATTAATGTGATAAAATAGATAGACGTAATAGATAATAAATAAGTATGCCAAAAAATTTGTATATTCAAATTCCTGAGTCAATAATACGAGTATTTTTTTGGTCATAATTCTAATTTTATTTTCCAAACATAGTTTCTTTACATAATTTTTAAATTTTATTTCGATAAAAAATTAAATTCCGTTAATGAAAGTATTTTGGAAATTTTTCTCTTTTATCTAGGACTCGAAATTTGTTTCAAGACCGCAAAAGTCAGTTTTCAAAAAAAAATCTGCAATGTCCGAAATTTTATTGAAAAAGGAAGAAAAGTTCGTAATTTAAATCATATAATTTGGAGAATTTCAGAGAAATAACAAATGATTGCAGAAATTCAATTATATTTTCAAAAGTATAATAAAATTTCTCATGTTTTTAAAAATTAAAAAAAAAATGCTCGGCAAAGTTTCAATATATTCTTTAGAAAGAATAAAATTTTTCGCATTTATTTACAAATTTCTTTTTAAAATTTCTCAACAATAATTAAATTATTTTCATAAATAATGAAAATTTCACTGGAATTCAATTGTTCACGAATTTTTTTTTTAATTTCTCAACAATAATATGCATTTATTTTGATAAATAATAACATTCTTTTTAGGAACATAATTATTTTCATCTATAATAAAACTCATTGCAGAATTACAATTATTTTTAGTAAAATTTTGAATCGAATTCTTGGAAAAGTTTAATTATTTTTTAAACTTTTATTTAAAATTCGTCAAAAGAATTCAATGAATTTAAAACTTTGTTGATAAAATTCTTTATGAGAATACAATTTCAAGGAACATTAACATAATTCAATGCATCATTTTTTTTTTTTTGCATTTAAACAATTGAATTCTAGTAGAAATTTCTAATAAAAACTGATTTAAACATGAATTTAAAACTTCTCAAAAATCTTTTTCAAAAATTATTAAAAATAATTGATTTATAGAAAAATTTTAGTTAAAAGAACTCAAAAAAATTAATTTTGGAATATTTAATTATTTTTAGAAATAATAAGAATAATTCCCAGAAATTTAATTATTTTCAGAAATAATAAAAAAAATTCTCAGAAATTCAATTATTTACAAATTTTTTATAAAATTTTTTAGCAATAATTCCATTAATTTCAAAAATAATACAATTTTTTTGAGATTCAGTTATTTTCGTAAATAATAGAAGTCATCGGAGAATTTCAATTATTTTTTATTCAATTTTAAAATCAATTTCCTCGAAAAATGCAATTATTGTAAAAAACTTTTATTAAAATTCGTTGAAAATTCTTAATAAGAATTCAAGTTTAAAAAACATTTAATTATTCAATAAATTATTATTATTTGTATTGTACTTAAATAGAATTAAATTATTTAAAAATTTGTTGATAAAATGTTTCATGGAAATGCAATTTTCAGAAATATTTCATTATTCCATAAATTACTTATTTTTGTATTTAAATAAATTGATTTGAAAAAGTTTAATTTTTAATTTTTGTTTGTATTTGAAATTTTTATTTTCTAATTTAATTCGTAAAATTGAATATTGCAAGTTAATGAATTTCGAAAATTGTCACAGATCTTTTTTGAAAATTAATTGAGTTAAAAATTCTTGAAAATAATAATTGAATTGAAATGATGAAAATTGTTTTTGAAGAAGTACAATATTCTTGTAATATAGAATAAGAGTAATTTTATCAATTTTATATATTTATTTAATATAAAAAAATGTATTTCATAGTATTTTTACATACTTTCACTGATTCGAGTCCTGTTTATTTAATTTGCACAAAAAAAATGTAAAAATAATTATTTTTCGGAAATTAAAAAATGTATTAAAAAATAGGTAAAAAATTCTCCTGTCTTTGCTTTTAATTTACCTTTTCAATTGAAATAAAGTTTGTCATATATTAAACTTTTCAATAGAATTTGCTTGAATTTCAAAAGCAATACTCGGAAGAACAAGTGACACGCATATAAACCATCAATAGTTTGAATGAAAGGTCGAGAGTATTGTTGTCAAATAAAGAAGTTATACAACGACGATGTAGACACGTCTGCTGTTTTCTTTTTCTTTTTTTAATATAATATTACATTCCTTAGTTTCCGTTTGGTTTTGTGCGCTTTTTAGTTTTTTTTTTAAGAGAATTTTAAATCACGAGTTTTGTTATTAATCACAATGTGTTGAATTAGTTGATGAAATTGTAGTGTAATTAAAAAAAAAAATAAATTTACTAATGTCTTTAAAAAATGCTTCTTTAGATCGTTCACATGACGGAGGTGCCGTTGAAACATTTATTTATAAAGAATTTACGGAAGAGTGCATCCGTACCGGAGGCGTTGTACTCGACCTATGTCAATTTAGTGGACACAATTGCAAGTCCAGGAAGTCATCATCAGGAATTGAACAAATCCTTAATGGAACCATATTTGGATTTATGTTACATACCAAAAGAAGTTCAACCAGCGTCGAATTATGATTTTTCCTTCGAGAGTTGCTCAAGCGTTGGAACATCAAACGAAAGTATTAGTGCGATGTTTACGCAAAATATGGATTTAACCAAGAGCGCTGAGCAAGATGGAAATTTGGGGAATAAACGCACAAAAGAAATGCAGAGGTATAAAACAATGAGAAAGTGGAAGAGATTTGGCAAAAGTGAGTTTTTTTTCTTTTTAATTTTAATTCATTCTAATTCAAAAAATACAAGAAATTTCTTTTTAGATATTTTATTTTAAAAAAAAATTATTTATATTTTGAATAATTTTATAATAAAGAATATTCACAAATAAATGTATTTAAAATGAGAAAAAAAGTCGAAATTCTGTTCTGAGAATTGAGGAAAAAATAAAATACTTTTGTATCAACTCTGGAGTTCAAAATTTAAATTGTTTTTCGTATTTAATTATTTTTTAAAATGACTTTAAATAAAAAGAAATGTTGAAAAATTAGTTTTTAAAATTTTTTAGTGAAGCAAGATGTGGATCCAAATGAAGCGTTTGTATTGAGATTGATGTCCTTTAATATTCTCGCACAAAGTCTTCTGGAACTTCATCCTTATTTATATAAATATCACGATATAGCAGCATTGCCATGGAAAGTGAGAAAACCAATAATAACCCAAGAAATTCTTCAAGCAGAAGCAAATGTAAGTCGCAAAGATGTAAAAATAATTTTCTCTATCATCCAAAAATATAATTTGAAAGAAATCTTTATTAATAGACGTGTAAACTTTTCTTTTAAAAATTTCTAAAGAGTCGGCATTTAAAATACTTTTTTTTTCACTTTTTATTTTTAAAAATAATTTCTTTCAAGTATTTGAAATTTAGTAAAAATATTTTGAACCTAATTGATTTCTTTTTCTAAGTATTTAATTAAGATTTTTAAAAATCAAGTCGTATAGAATTTTAATTGCAAATTCTTGAAAATAATCTTATTTTCTAAAACATTTTAGTTTCAAAGACTTTCAATATTTTCAACTAAATATTTACAAAAATTCATACATCTACAAAAAAAGTAAAAATTTAAATAATCTAATTTTTGAACTTATTAAAATTTTGGAGATACGTGATTTAATTATTTTTGTGATTATAATTCTTCAAAATGTGTATTTTAAAATATATTTGAAAAATTCTTTTAATAAATTAAATTATATATTTACAATTATTAAAAGATTTTCTAATTTCTTACATATAATTAAAAAATCTATTATCTTTCAAAAATTATTTGCAAATAGTTTTAAAAAACAAATGTTAAGAATTCTTTTGTTATAATAATAAATTCTGAAAATTTTAAACATTTAATTTACGTTTTCAATTTTTATAGTAATTAGTAATTTTAAATATATTATTTTATTTAATAATATATTTATATTTATTTATTTATATTTATTTATATTTAATATTTATTTTTAAATATAAATTTTTAAAATAATTTCATTGTCAAAATTAAAAAAATTCACAGTACAAAATTAATTATTACTGTTTATATTTTAAAAATTTTAATAAAATTTCACGAAAGAATTCAATAATTTTCTAAAATTTTAATAAATTCTTCTAAACAATTCAATTATTTTTTTAAGTAGTAAAATCTTTACAAAAATTCAATTATTCTAAAAATAATTTCAATTGAATTTCTCGGAAGAGATCAATTTTTAGAAATATTTTTAACATACTTAAAAAAAATTCAATTTTTTCTAAAATTTTAATAAATCCTTCGAAATAATTAAATTATTCTTATAAATATAGTAAAATTCTTTGCAAGAATTCAATTAATTTTATAAATTGTAAAATTCTTTGCAGGTATTCAATTATTTTCAAAACAATTTTAATTAAATTCCTTGGATGAATTCAAATATTTTTTAAAAATTATCATAAATTTTATTTATTTCCAAAAAATTTTAATAATTTCTTCGAAACAAATCAATTGTTTTAATAATTACTACAATTCTTTGAAGGAATTACATTATTTTTAATTCAATTTACATAAAATTAAACGAAAGAATTTAATTATTTTCAAAAATTTACATAAAATTCAATTTCAACAAGAATTTTAAATTCTTTAAAAGTAATTCAATAATTTAATTTATAAAAAAGGAAGAAAAATTTCACTATTTTCAATTATTTCTAGAAAATTCTTCATACCAATTTAATTTCTTTCTCAAAATTTTAATAAATTCTTCGAAACATTTCAATTATTTTTATAAATTGTAAAATTCTTTGCAATAATTCATTTATGTTTAGAAATAATAAAATCCTTTGCAGAAATTTAATTATTTTCAAAACAATTTTAATAGAATTTCTCGAAAAAGAATTTAATCTTTAAATATTAACAATAAAATTCATTTATTTTCTAAAATTTTAATAAATTCTTCCGAACAATTCAATTATTTTGATAAATAGTAATAAAATTCTTCACAAGAATTCAATTATTTCAAATACAATTTTAATAAAATTCTTTTTTATAAAATCAAATTGTTTTCAAAATTTTCAATTAAAAATTTTTTTTAAAACTCCATTAGTTTAAAAAAATTCAAATAAATATAATTAGGATTTTTAAAAGTTTTAAATAAAATTCTTCACGAGAATTTAATAACATTTTTAAAAGGAATTCTATTATTAGCAAATTTTTTGATAAATTTCTTTGCAATAATTCGATGATTTTCAAGAGATTAATTTTAAAATTGAAAATATTTGAAAAGAAAATTTTTTTAAAAAGTTAAGAAACAAAAAAGCAAATAACTTAACTTCAAACTGCGAACAGATTACCGGATCACGAACTTTATTAATATTATAGAGATTTAATTATTTTTCAAAATTTTTCGAAAAAATTGAATTTTTTTTTAAATAATAAAATTCATCGCAGGAATTTGAATGATTTTAATGCCATTTTATTAAAAAAGTTTGGAAACAGAAAATCAATTGAATATTAATGAATTTTGTTTTGAATTCACAGGTGATATGTCTGCAGGAAATGCAGGAAGACCACTTGGATGACTTCCTTGTGCCATTCAAGGAGCAGGGCTACGATTATTTCTACAAAAAGCGTACAAATGACAAAGATGACGGCCTACTATTAATGTATCGTACAGAAAATTTAAAAGTTGTTGACTACACAAAAGTGGAAATGTTCCAGTCTGAAGTTGAATTATTGAATAGAGACAATGTTGGTATTATCGTGAAATTCGCCCTTAAGGACAGTCCAGAGACGCAATTTGTCATAGCCACGACACATTTATTGTACAATCCAAGGAGAAGCGACGTTCGTCTCGGTCAGGTGCAAGTTCTCTTAACTGAGATCGAAAGGATTGCTTTCATCGAAAACACTATGTGAGGGTACTTTGAAAACAAATAATTAAAAAAAAATAATAATAATTATAACTAAAGAAAAATTGGTCTTCATCTAAATTGCGATTCATGGACAGTTACCACTTTCTTTTTTTCTTTGCCTAAACTTTTAACAGGACAGGTCCAAAGTATCTTCCAATCATTCTCTGTGGAGATTTTAATTTGGAGCCGCACACTGGAGTGTATAAATTCATAACTCAGGGTTTATTCACGTATCAGAATAAAGGGAGGAATTTGGAACCGCAGGACTATCGATATTTGTCGAATGTACTTTTACCCCCAAGTTTGCATATCACCGATGATTGTCAGCATTTTAATGTTCTTCTCCAGAGGTTACGAGGTGGTGGACGAGGTCAAGTTATGGTAATTTCAATTTATTTTATTCTCGCATGAAAAAATAACTAATACTCTCCGTTGTCAATTGTTTCTTTTATTCTTCTACTATTTTTTAAAAAATTTTCCGAAAATCTTAATTATTCATTAACAGATAAGCGAACAAAGGTTGACAAATTTTGAAAATTAACATTCATGACTTAAAAAAACTGAATTTGACAAGAATTTTTAAACATTAAAATTTTAAGAATCAACCTTTTTGACCTTATAGGGTACGGGAAAAACAAAATTGCCAATTTTGAATAAATTGTATGTTTTAAAAATTATTATCACAGTTTATAATTTTGTCAATTGTTGGCAAATGATTTTTGGTAGAAAAAATGGAAATATCAGGACTCGAACTAGGTCCGTAAATCCCGTAAAAGTCCGTAACTTTGCTTGAAGTCCGTAAAAGTCGGTTTTAAAAAAAAAAAAAGGTCCGTAAAGTCCGTAATTCAGTTGAAAAAGATCCGTAAAGTACGTAAATTATACGATATAATTTGGATAATTTTAGAGAAATTACAAATGATTGAAGGAATTCAATTATTTTCAAAAGTAATAAAATTCTTCGCAAAAATTCAATTATGTTCAAAAAATTTTAAAAATTCTCGTCAACATTTTAATTATCTTTAAAAATAATTAAATTCTTTTTCGAAATATCAATTATTTTCAAAAATTTTAATAAAATACTTGGCAAAATTTCAATTATTTTCAAAATTTTTCCTCAATTCAATGATTTTTAATAGGTATCTATACTATTCTAATAAAATTTTCCAAAAGAATTCAATTATTTAAAAAAAATCTACTGAAATTCTACACAAACCTTTATTTATTTTTAAAAAATAATAACAATTTTACAGGAATTTCATTATTTACAAATTTTTTTTATAAATTTCTTCGGAATATTCAATTATTTTCATAAATAATATAATTTTCACAAGTATTTAATTGTTATGGCAAGTAATATAATTCTTATTAGGAATTCAATTATTTTGATGAATAATAAAGCTAATTGCAGAATTTCAATTATTTTTAATACAATTTTAATCACATTCCTTGAAAAATGTAATTATTCCTGAAAAGTTTATTAAAATTTATCAAAGAAATTTAATTATTTTAATAACCTTTGCTATAATTTATTTATTAGAATTTAAATATTATTTTTAATAAATTTTTGATTAAATTTCTTTAAAGAATAAAATTATTGCATTCAAAATTTGTAATGCAATTCTTTGCGTAAATTATCAATTATCTTTATAAATTATAAAATTCTTCTCTAAAATTGAATTATTTTCAAAAAATTTAATAAATTTCTTGGCAAAATTTCAATTACTTTCAAAAATTTTCCCTAATTTAATTATTTTTAATATCTTTTTTTAATAAAATTTTGCAAAAGAATTTAAATTATTTGAAAATTGATTGTTACAATTCTTAAAAAGAATTCAATTTTAAGAAACATATGTAATAATTGAATAAATTGTTTTTTTTGTACTTAAATAATGAAATTCTCGTAGAATTTTTTCATAAAAATTGATTTAAAAATGGATTTCAGTTAAAATTTTAGACTATAATTGAATATTAAAAGTATTAGAGCGTAAAGTTATAGAAATAATTAAATTTTGAAAAGGTTTCAGATTCAAATCTTTGGAAATTTGAATTTTTCATATCTTTAACTAAGTAACAATTATGTGGAATTAATTTTTTTGAGAAATTTTAATTGCGAATTTTATTTTATATTATTTGAAGTTTTTATTTTCTAATACATATTTAATTGAAGAATTTAAAAATAATTGAAAAATCGAATATTGTATAGAAATGGATTTGAAAATTGTCAAAGAACTTTGTCGAAAATTATTAAAAATAATCGATTTTAAGAAGAATTTAAGTTAAAAATTCTTGAAAATAATAATTGAATTGATAATGATTTTATCACTCTATCTTTAATTATTATAAAACATGAAGTAATCGATCGAGTTATCGATATCTTCATGTTTTTTTAGTTATGAAAAAATCTAATTTATAGTTTTAAGTAAAATGTTCTCTTATATATTTTTGTCAGTAATTGGTCCGTAATTTTTCATTTTTGGTCCGTAAAGTCCGTATTTTTAAATACTTTCACTGGTTCGAGCCCTGGAATATTTCTAAAAAACAAATTAAATTAAACACTAAACGAATCGAATAAGATTCTGCAAATATAAAATTGCAAAATAGGAGAAAAAAACGATTAACGTAATATGTTTTTAGTTGGAGAATAGAGAGAACCACAAAAATATTCG
Organism: Leptopilina myrica (nomen nudum); assembly: GCA_032872475.1. Lineage (NCBI taxonomy): Eukaryota > Metazoa > Arthropoda > Insecta > Hymenoptera > Figitidae > Leptopilina > Leptopilina myrica (nomen nudum). Next base: position 56,024,753 of record CM065458.1, on the reverse strand, counting down.
TAGACATTCAACAGAAGAGATAATCGCTGAAGACGTTAGCGTAAACACATTTACAAATCAGTATCAACAAATTCAATTAGATGAAAATAATCATGTGAAATTTTCTTCCGGCACATTATCGCATCCATTTAAATTTCGTAGCGTTTATAAGCATAAGAATCGACACGGATACCCAGAAGCGACGACACATCAAAATAATTGGATAACCGTCGATTACATATTTTTCTCAGGTCTTGAACCTTTAGGAATATTGAGTTTGCCAACTGTCGATCAGTGCAATGATTTGCCAACAATACCAAATTTCGCTGTTGGAAGTGATCATTTGTGTTTAGCGGCTAGTTTTAAAGTACTCAAGAAAAAGAGGTCAAACTTATAAAAGAAAAAAAGAGAAAAAGAAAACAATGAAGGAAAAGAAAAAAAAAAGAGAAAACGTTTCTTCTTTGACAGAAAGAAACTTACGCTTGTTCTATTTATGTAAATACGAAAGTCCATTCTATTTTTCGATACTAAACAAATATAAACAAAATACATGATTAAAAGAAAAATTTGTTTTAAATACCATAACTTAGAAACTATGAAAATGTAAATAGTAATTTAAATTTGCATCTTAAGGTAGTGAATATATTTAAAAAAAAACAAGACTTTCGTAGAAAAAAAAGAAAGAATACATGAATCAGAAGAATTTTGATTTCATGAGTAGTTCTTTTACTTATATATTATTTTTGCATTAGATTAATAAGTTTCGTTTATTATGCTTTTCATCAACGATATATTATTTCATGTTAATTAAGCTTTTCATTTTTGAAATTTTTTTTTTTCGTTTTGAATTTGAAAATAAATTATAAAACTTCAGATGGATTTGTTTATTGAGATTAGGATATTCCCAGACTTCGGAATGTGTGAATAGTTTTTTTTCCGAGTACTTTCAAAAACAGCGAATTTTGTTAATTTTCCGAAAATACGACTTTATTGACTTTTCTTCCAAATATTAAGTAAAAACAAAAAAAATTTTGCGTAAAAAAACAGACTTTTGTCTACACGGAGAGAGAATAATTTATTAAATTTTGTAAAAGTATTTTACAAAATAAGGAAATAGATCAAAAAAGCAAAATTTTTATAAAAAAATACTAAAATTTAAGTGGAAAAAAATATCAAATTTCTAGAAAGTCTACAAAAAATTTGAATTTTTCGTGTCCTTTAAAAAATGCTCTTTAAATTTTCTTTTTATTTTTAAAAACTTAGAAAAAGCACAAAGATCTAAAGTTTGCAATTTTTTAAAAATTATTAGAATTTTTTGTATTTAAATAAATTTCACTTCTCGAATTTTTGTATTTAAATAATGCAATGCTCGAAAAATTTTCTGAAAATTTCATAAAAAATTTTTTTAGACTTTAGTATTTTTTGTATAAAATTTTTTTTAAATATTTAAATTTAAAAATATTCTAAACTAAATTTTTCTAAAAATTTGAACTTTGATCAACTGTTCATTATAAATTCTAAACAAAAATTATTTTTAAGAAACTCTAGTTAAGATTTTTTTTCAATTAGAATTAGAATTTCTAAAAAAAAAATTCAATTTTGTCACTTATTGTAATAAATACTTAAAACTCTTGAGTTTTTGTAAAATCCTAGTTATTTTCAAATAATTTTTTTCTCTTCAATTGTTTTCTTTTTTATTTTCCTGAGTTCTAGAATTTCTAGATTTTTAATTTTCTAGAAATCAGGAAAATAGAAATGAAACCAATTGAAGAGAAAAAAATTATTTGAAAATAACTGGAATTCTATAGACTCAGAGTTTAAGTAATTATTACAAAAAGTCAAAAAATTTTCCTGAAATCAGAAATGTAGAAAAGAAAATTTTTCTAACAGTTCTGAATCTAAGGACAATTTTTTCCGAATGGCTCACTTTGCGTCCGAATTCGACACTTTGTTTGTCGACAGTAATCGGAATAGTGTTTAAATTGCAATTGAATTTGCTTATCGTCATTACTTGGACCGATGGCGAATTCACACTGAACTCCTTGTTTACCAAATTCAATGCAGCACTTCAAATATTCATATTCAAATGTAAATATTGAACTTAAATCAACTAATTCGACTTTAGTCTCTTCCCTCAAGATTCCAGTCACGAAAATATCGTCAAGTGAGAAAAAAGTCGAATGCGGTTTCAATTGATGAATTAATTTCACAGCAACATTATAACTTGTCAGATACAACCAACTAGAAACGAATTGAGGATAATTGTCGGTAATGTTTGATTTCTCCAAAATATTACTTTTTTTCGAACTCAACACTTTGCCAGCTATTGAATTATTAATGTTTGTTGTTTTCAGATTATTCAGGATTTCATACAAATTTATGACAATGTCATCGTCCATTTTCATGATATAGGGAATATTGTGACAATTCTCAACAATCCACTTTAAGCCCATGACATGCTTGTAAGTCAAATGATGATAAGTTTCGAAAAAATTCCCCTGGAGAATGTCTTGAAAATCGCGAGCCTCATTTTCCACGTCATCTTCGACGTGATTCAATTTAATTTGCGAGAAGGCTTTAAATTTGCCGAGTAAAAATACTCTTTGAATTCCAAGTTTATTGAGTTCCTGAGAGTTGTAGGCACGACGAAGGGAATATCTTGTTTCGTAATCACCGGCGTAGGAAATCACGATCCAAATCAACATTGAAGCATTGCATTTTGGAAAAATGTTGTACGTGAAATTCTTTATATCCAAAAGTGTGCTGGTGTCTGCAAAGGAAAGTGATTTCAATTATACAAGGTTTGGAAATTTACTTAATTTTATCGTCTGAAAAAATTTTTCATTCCAGATATTGAAATTTATATTACATGCTAAATAACTTTACACTGTGGACAGAATGAATGAATGAATTAAAGGCAGAATTGTCAAATTTTAATTATTATAGTAATTAATAATATTATTGTTTGTTATAGTTTATTATAATCGTGGAGAAAAATATTTTACTTTTATAATTTACTGAGGGATTTGGTTGATGCGTGTCATTAGATTTAGGAAAATTGAGTGGATTTCTAAAAACACTGACTAGAATTATCAGAAAAACTCCACAACACGTGGTACTAAGTAGAGTGATAATTAAAGATTTTGTATTCACTTCGTTTCGATACTTATATTTCCACATTTTCAGATGAGTGAAATGGAGAAAAATTCAAGTAAAGTCTAAAAGTAAATTATTACAAAGTTGTTGTCATTGAAATTTATCATTTTTTCAGTCCTTGTTTAATAATTATTTGATAAAATTAGTTTTCCTTATTTTGTATTTCTTAAATATAAATATAAATATAAATATAAATAATAATAACAATAATAATAATAATTCCTAATAATCATTCGATTCAGCTATTTGATTAATTTTTTGACTTGAATGGCAATGAAAACTTTTTCAAAAAAATTAATTTTACAGAATTGTTAGTTTTAAAAATACTGTAAATTCAGATTTTCAAAAATTTCAATCTAAAACATTTTCAAAATTCAATTATTCCTAAAAATTTATTAAGCTTTCAAAATTAAATTATTATCTAAAATTTTAACTGAAATTTATATTTGAATGAATTTTGATTAGAAAATTCTAGAAAATTTATAGGAGAATAAATTTGAATTTATTTTAATAATTGTATTCTCCTAAATGTAATTCTCATAAAAAGTTATATTAACAAATTTTTAAATAATTGAATTCTTTTGGCGAATTTCATAAAATTTTTTTAAATAATTACATTTTTCGAAGAATTTGATTTTAAATTGTATTGAAAAGAATTTGAAATTTTGCAATGAGTTTTATTATTTTTGAAAATAATTGAATAATATGGCCAAGAACTTTTTTTTAATAATTGAAATTTCCGACAAAATTTTTATTAAAAATTTTTTAAATAATTGAATTAAGTTAATTAAGTTAATTAAATTCTTTTTATGAATTTAAACAAAAATTTTAAGAATATTTACACTTTTTGGGAAATTTGATTAAAAATTAAAATTGCATAAAAATAATTAAAATTCATTAAAGAGTTTTATTATTTATTAAAATAATTGATTTAGGTATTACGTTGATTATTATAAAAAAATTTTAAACAATTGATTTGTTACTAAAAAAATGTATGCCAATTCCTTTTTAAAAAATTAAATTCCTGTGAAATTTTAATTATTTATGAAAACAATTGAATACTTTTGGGAAATTTTATTCAAATATAGTAAATATATATTAAAAATCATTCAATTGAGGAAAATTTTTGAAAATAATTGAAATTTTTTAAAGAATTTTATTAAAACCTTTGAAAATAATCTAGATATTTTTACAAAAATTTTATTAAAATATTTTAAAATAATTGAATTTCTGCGCGATAAATATTTTTATTTATGAAAATAATTAAAAATTTTATTAAAATTCCTGATAATACTTTAATTTATGTTAAGATTTTTAATATTTATCAAAATAATAAATTGAAGTCTGTCGAAAAATTGTTCGAGGAAATCGATGAAAATTGTGTTAAAAATAATTGAAATTCTGCGATGTGATTGTAAAAAAATAATTAAATTTAAAAAAAAATTTATCTTTTATGAAAGTAATTAAATGTTTGCGTAGAATTTTATAAAAATTTTGAACTATGAATTCCATAGGAAAATTTTATTAAACCTAGATATTGAAAATCTTTAAATTGAGGGAAATTTTTGAAAATAATTGAAATTTTGCCAACCATTTTATTAAAATTTTAGAGAACAATTGAATTTCTACGAAAAAGTATTGTTATTTTTGAAAATAATGGAATTTCTGCAATTATTTGTAACTTTGTCAAAATTCAGATTTCAAAAGATTTTAATTTGTAACCTTTACAAAATTAAATTATTTTTAAAATTTCATACTACAATGCTTTTAATATTTAATTATTATCTAACATTTTATTTTTATTATTATCTAAAGTTTTAAATTACTTTTCATTAGGAATTTCAACAAGAATTCTATTATTTAAATAAAAAAAATTAATAATTTATTGAATAATTGAATTTTACTGAAAATTCAATTCTCATAAAGAAGTTTATTAACTATTTTTTTTAATAATTGAATTCTTTTGGTGAATTTTATTAAAATTTTTAAGAATAATTATATTTTTTGAGAAATTTGAATTTAAAATTGTATTGAAAATAATTGCAATTCTGCGATAAGTTTTATTATTTATAAAAATAAATGAATTTGTGAAAAGAATTTTGTTCTTTTTGAAAATAATTTCGTGGAAATTTTATAGTTTTTCATGCAAAGAAAAATGGCACAAAAATATTTTCAAAAAGAGAATAGACTATTTTGTAAATAAAATTTATTTCGTTATTTGTGTAAAAATGGTAACAAAACAGGTATAAAACATCTCTCTAAATTTTTACAGTGCAATACATAATTAAATGGCAAGCATTAGGTAACTATATCCAATGTAAAAAGAAACATTTTTTCTTTCTTTGTTGCTGAACACATTAACATTTAATTATAGAATCTATTAATATCTCTGTAATTAATTCTCTTAATGTAAAAAACATTACTTTTTTTAACGCACGTTAAAACGTAGTCTTTGTTAAATGATAAAATCTTTCCTATATCAACAAACAATCTACTCAACGAAGTAATAAAGAATATATTAAAACCTTTCTATTTTCAAACAAACGATAAATTCTTGATAAACTAAAAGAATATATTAAAAAATATTTATAGGACGGATTTGGGCACTGCCTTCGCCTAGATTTTTCTCTTTATAGGCAAGAACACATGACTTTTTAATTGACTTCGATTTACAGTTTGATTGACAAACTTTGCTGAATTCTTGAAAACGAATTTGCAATTCCGTATCACCACCGTTTGGACCAACGGCAAATTCGCATTTAAATCCTTTTCTTCCATTTTTAATGCAACATTTCAAAAAACCAAAATCTGTGGTAAAAATATTTCGCACATCGATCAATTCAATGTCAGTCTCTTTTCTCAAAAGTCCCGTTACAAAAACGTCGTCAATCCAAAAATATTTCGAAGAGAATTGCAAATTTTCTATTAATTTCACAACCACGGGATAACTTGTTACGTACATCCAACCAGAGATGAATTTTGGATAAAATTCCGGTTCAAATTCCTCTTGGGTGACGTACCATTTATTTGCTGGTTCTCGTTTTGGTTTCATATTATCGAGAACATATCCCGCTATTGAATTATTGATATTCTTCTCTTTCATCACATTTAGAATTTCATATAAATTAATAACTATGTCGTCGTCCATTTTCATAATATAGGAAATTTCCTCACAACTCTCGACAATCCATTTTAATCCCATTAGATGTTTATAGGTCAAATTTCTGTAAGCCTCGAAAAAATTGCCCTGCAGTATGTCTTGAAATTTGTTCGATTCATCATCAATTGCGGCTTGTGATATTTGTGATTTCCTTTCTGAATTAGAGTCTAATTTACCAAGGAGAAAAATTCTTTGTATTCCTAATTGTTCGAGTTCCTGGGTATTATAGGCACGACGAAGGGCACTTCTTTCGGAAATATCGCCCGCATAGGATGTGACAATCCAAATTAAATTCACGACTCTACATTTCGGTGAAATTACGTAGGTAAAGTTTTTCAGATCCAAAAGTCCTTTGGAAACTATAAAGATTTCAAAAATAGGTTTTGATTAGTAATTTAGTAACAATGACATGAGGGTCAATTATTCAAAAGCTGATAAATCCGTGTTTCAAAAGATGGAGATGAAAATAAATTTAATATCTCACAGGCCTCGGATAGAGAATGATTTTTAATCCTTTTTTTTACTATTTGAAAAAAAATAATTTCAGTTAAAAATTAACTATTACAAAGTTGACACAAAAATTTAATTTTTCTTCTTCCTGACTTTTCTCTGATTTCCAGACAAAATTTAAATTTTTTCCCTGACCTTATAAAAATATGTATTCTGATTCATTTTCCAAATAATTGGATACTCAAAAAATGTTCCATTACATTTATTTCATTTTTTAAAAATATCATGATTCTAAAGTTCAGAACGTTTAAATAATTGAAATTTATTTATTTTTGTTAAAATTAAATTTCGATTACACTCATTTTTCTTCATGGGAAAAAAAATTAATTTTTAAATGTAAAATTCAAGATCTTCATCTTTCTTACAATCAATAATAATCAATAATAATAAATGGAAAGATTTTTAATCATAAAAGTTCTATGATGATTTTTTAAGTCCATTTGTTTATAATTCAATTTTATGTGAAGTTTTAATTTTTCGAAAATTCTTCAATTAAATGTACATTAGAAAATAAAAAACATAAAATAATTTTTTTTTAATTCGATTAAGATTATTGAAAAAAATTAGTTTCGTATAGAATTTTTAATTAAAAGTATAAAAAATTTGGATTTTCGAAGATTTCAATTTGAAACCTTTACAAAATAGAATTATTTCCAAAAATTCATGCTACAATACTTATAATATTTAATTATTATTTAAAATTGTATTTGATTTTATGTTTACTTTCTTATTATCTAATTAATTAATAAAATAATACTTTTAATTAATTTTTATTACAAAAATTTTAATACAAAAATAAATAAGTTATTGAATAATTAAATTCTCATAAATAGAAGTTTATTAAATATTTTTTTTTAATAATTGAATTTTTTTGGTGAATTTTATTAAAAATGTTAAGAATAATGATATTTTTCAAGGAATTTTATTTAAAATTGTATTCAAAATAATTAAAATTCTGCGATGACTTTTATTATTTATACAAATAATAATAATTGAATTCCTAAAAAGCATTTTATTATTTTTTTAAAATAATTGAATTTTAGAGAAGAATGTTATCATTTATAAAGATAATTAAAATTTTGACGAAAATATAAAAAAAAATTTCGAAATATTTGATTTTTTGCAAAAAAAATTTGATTAGTTTTGGAAATAATTCAATCATGAAAGATTGTATAAACAAATTTTTTAAATTTTATTTAAAATATAATTAAAATTCCATGATAAGTTTTATTATTTTATGAAAATAGTTAAATTCCAAAAAAAAATTATGATTTTTTTTAAATAATTGATTCTCTGTAAAAAATTGTATTATTTATGAAAATAATTGAATTATTGCGAAAAAATGTATATAAAGAAAATTTGTAAATAATTGAATTCCTGTGAAATTTTTTATTATTTATAGCAATAATTTTTAATGTTTGTTTAGAATTTGATCAAAATATTTTTTAAACAATATTATTAAAAATCATACAAATTTCTGCGCAGAATTTTATTACTTTTTAAAAATAATTTAATCATTTTTAAAAAATTGTATTATTTTTGAAAATAGGCGAATTCCTGTGAAATTTTTATTATTTATAAAAATATTAAAATCTGTTCGTAGAATTTTGTCAAAATATTTTTAAACAATTGGTTTCATTCGAAAAAATTTATGCAAATTCTATTTTTTTCTAATTCAACTCCTGTGAAATTTTTAATATTTTAAAAAATAATTAAATGTTTGCGTAGAATTTTATTTAAATTTTTTTAAATATTTGAATTCTTTTGGAAAATTTTATAAATATAATAAATTAAAAAAATTTTTTTTTATATAATTGATATTTTCAAATAAATTTTATTAAAATTTTTTTAAATAATTGAATTTTGTCGAAGATTTTTGCTATTCATTTATAAAAATAATTGAGATGTTGACAATTGTGCTTTAATTTTTGGAAAATAATTGAATTTATGCGAATTTTGAAAATAATTGAATTCCTGTAATGAATATTGTAATTTATGAAAATAATTGAATTTTACCATTAATTTTGTAAATAAATTTCTAAATGTAATTGAATTTAGGGTAAAAGAATGTTTGCTTTTTAGAAAGACAATTGAAATCTTGACGAGAATTATTTTTTTATTTATTTCTAAAAAGAAACAAAAAATATTTATAATAAAATTTTATATATTAGTAAAAGAGTAAAAATATATGCAAAATTTATTTTTCTAATCACGATTTTTAAGAAAATTTAGATTATTTAGAAATAAATGAACAAAATTTATTGAATTGGAAATTGAAAAATAAATTCCAAAAGACTACAAATTAATTTTTTTGAAAATTTAAATCAGAAAAAAGAGAGAAAATAAGACATTTTTGAGACAATTTTTAATAAAATTAACGATGGATCGCATTGTCACTGGAGAATTTACGAAAATTTAAAAAATTTACATATACAACGAAGAATTTTCAGTTTAAAAACTTTTTGACATTAAATGTCATAATTTTGTTTGGTTATGTGAGAAATGTCATCAGAAAATTTGGATTTATCACTATAGGTTTTGAAAACTTTCATATTTATTTAAAATTTAATTTTATTATGTTTCGATTAGTTGTAATTTTTATAAAGAGGGAAAAAATATTACCTTCTTTTCTCGAGTTATTTCTGTGAAATGGTTTTGGTTCCTTAAAACTTGTACGATTTCCCAGAATATTTAATAATAATACAAAAATTCCGCAGCTGATGAAAAGAACAGGTACTCCATATTTAACATTCATTATTAATATTATTTAGAGAAGAAACAGTTTTCTCATGTTTTGTTTCGTTATATTTCCATATCGCATTCTTTTATTTTGAGCTTGGGATTAAATCTGACTCGATTTTTCAAAAAAATTACATTTTAACATTAAAATTTTCCATTTGCCCATTTATGGGCGTTTTCACTTTTATTCTCATGATTGTTGTGATCAGGTGACGTTCACTGTCTTTTGACAAATGACAGGTTAAAAACAACACCCACACACATTCAATGCCTGATTGGTTGTTTCATTTTATTTTCAAATTTCCCGCTCTTCAGTCGGTTAAACTCTTCTTGTCGTTCCCCTCATTTCCCATGCGAGATAAGTGCTTCCAAACTATATTCTTGGGAATATTCTTTTATTTCGTATAATGTTTGGAACATTTGGAATGTTCGATCGTTCGGAATGTTTCGAAAGTTTCGAAATTGAGAAAATTTGAGAGAATTACCTATCTATTAGTTGTAGTTAGTGGTTGTTCCGGTGCCAGTTCTCTTTATATTATTGACCAACTTCAGTGCGTTGCTTTTAGCAAAAGAGTAAAGGAAGAATGTTGACGTGATTTTGATTTAATTTACAATTTTCTTAAATGATACGCTGTATAAACACATCAGTAAATGATGAAAGTGTAACATCACGAGTTCTCGTCTCGGATTTTGAAGCCAGTGTCATTTTAAAACAAGCCTTTGTATGAAAATTATTGTTCCCTTAAAAAAGTCCATCTCAACGAACTTGCAAAATTTACACGATAGTTGATCGGCCCTCGTGTTTACCTGTTCATCTGTCATCGAGATAATGATTACTCATTATGTAATTTTCAAGTGAACAAATGCTATGGTGGATAATAAAATAAATGTGAATTTCAGGAAATCAAAGAACGGGCTTCTTTATTAAAAAAATGACTGACACTTCTACATCCACATCAACTCTTGCCAGGTGATTCACGAATGTTCCAATTGACATTAATTAAATTAATAATAATTAAAGGCACATATTTCTTTCATTTTTATGAAAAATTAAATATTTTCAAGTATGTTTCTTGGAATTTTGATTTGAAATTGTATTGAAAATTTTCAGTTTTAACCTCAAGTTCGCGTCTTTTTTTTTAATTTATTCATGCGACACTTATATATGTATATATTCAGTATATCGTCATTGATATTTTCGTTTCGTTTTTATATATCGCACATTTTTTAGTGTTTGTAAATTAATTAAAAGTAAACAATAAAATAACTTGTAATTATTCAATTTGAGCGTAGTTTCAGCTTTTTGATAAATTTCAATCGTGTTTTATCGTTCTTTTTTTTGTAAATAAAGTTTCAAAGTCAATGTTCATTATTTGTTGATATAAATGGATATAATAAGTAATTGTAGTGATAAAGCAATCGAAGAGAACATTTTTTTAAAAAAATCTTATTTTTAAACATGAAACTCAGACATGTAAATATCAATATTTATGAGTCATTGTTAACTATTTATAAACATTTTTTCAGTCTGCACATAATGGCGAAAAAAAATAAATTATTTTAATTTTTCCTAAGTTTCATACAAAAGTTTGATGTTCTATTAAGTTATCAGCATTGCGGTTTAAAGCCTTGTCAGTTTAATCAATGAGATAGTAAGTCATTGAAAACTAGTTTTTTGACACTTGCTTGTTGATTCTTTTTATATTTTTCTATTGATCTTTGCCTATGTACAATGTATGTTTTATAAATTGCGATTCAGAAATGAATAATTTTTCACCATTTGACAATTATTGATTCCCTTTTTTTTTAAACTTTACATAAATATTGCCCGTAGATAAGACGATTGTCATTTCAAATATTAGCAAACGATGTAAATATTCATAATTTGTCAATTTAATATTCTAAAATTACGTTAGACAAGACTAATTATGCAAATGCAAGGTTGCCACAGGTCAGGAAATTCAGGGAAAGAAGAATTTGTCAGGGAAAAAGTCAAGGATTTTTATTTAAACTTCTGGAAAAGAAATACATTTTTAGAATTCATAAGAAAATTCTGAATTGTTCTGTTTTTTTTTTGTCTGCGTGTCATAAACTTACGAAATAACAAAATCTTACATTTTTTTTCATTTCTGACAATAATTTCTTTTTGAATAATTTAATTTTTGACGAATTATCATCAAATTATTTATTTAATAATTTTACTTAAATGTTAAATAAAAATTAATTAAATTTTAAAAGAGCTGCGTTTACAATTTTCATAAATAGATGATGAACTTCAAAAGATTTTAATTTTAAATTTTATAAAATTTCAATTCTTGAATTTAATTGGAAAATTTAAAGAACATGGATTTTTGAAAAATTCGAATATTTTAAATTCTTCTGAAATTAGTTAATTTTTTTAATTTTATATCTAAAATATTAAAACAAATGCACTAAAAAGAAGAATTTTTGTTAAAAAACAATTTAAAAAATTGAATATCAGAAATATTATAAATGATTTCAGAAATTTAATTTTTTTTTAAAGTAATAAAATTCTTCACATAAATTAAAATATGTTCAAACATTTTTAAAAATTCTTGTTAAAATTTCAATCATAAATAATAAAAAATTTCCCAGGAATTGAATTATTTACAAATTATTTAAAAATTTCTCCGCAGTGATTCATTAATTTTCATCAATAATAAAATTCTTTTTTAGAAATTCAATTATTTTTATAAATATTTCAATTCATCGCAGAATTTAAATAATTTTTAATACAATTTTAATCAAAATTAGTTAAAAATTTGTCGAAAAAATTCAATTATTTAAAAATTTGTTGATGAAATTCCTTATGGGAATTTAATTTTAAAAAACGTTCAAATATTCAGTAAATTACTTATTCTTGCATTTAAATGATTTAACTCATTATTTATAATAATTCAAGTAGAAATTTTCTCATAAGAATTTATTTAAACATTAATTTTAGTAAAATTTATAAATTTTTTAATAAGAATTGAATTATTTGAAACCTTTTTTTTATGAAATTCTACGAGCATATTTTATTATTTTCCTAAATAATAAATATTTCACTGGAATTCAATTATTTACTAACTTTTTTCTAAATTTCTTCGCAATAATTCAATTCTTTTTATAAATAATAAAATACTTTTTGGGAATTCAATTATTTTTATAAATAATAAAACTCATCACACAATTTCAATTCTTTTCAATACAATTTAAAAATAAATTCTTCGAAAAATGTAGTTATTTTTAAAAATTTTATTGAAATTCGTCAAAAGAATTCAACTTTTTGAAAATTTAGTAATAAAACTGTTTTTGAAAATTTTAATTTTCGGAAAAATTCAATTATTCAATATATTATTTAATTTTGTATTTAAATAATTAAATTCTCGTAGAATTTCCTAACAAAAATTGATTCTTTTGACGAATTTTTTTTACATTTTTCCCAGAATTCACATAAAATTGAATTAAAAAAAATTGAAATCATGTAAAAAAAATTTATTATTTAGAAATGTAATTGAAATAAGAAAGAAAAATAAATTGTTTTGAGAAATTTTATTAAAATAGTGGATTTTGAAAATATTTAAATTTCTTTAGCCAAAAACTTTATTTTCTCTAAAATGTTATTGAATTTTTGCAAAAAATTTTTGCAAATTAATTACATTTTTCGAGGAATTCATTAAAAATATTGTCTTAAAAAATAATTGAAATCCTATATGAAAAATATAATGGAATTTTTACACAGCAAATTTTTTATTACACTTTTTTAAATAATAATATTTTTAAATTTACGTAAAAAATTTATTCAATTCTTACACAACGAATTTTTTATAACATTTTTTAAAATAATAATAATTGAATTCACGTAAAACAATTTATAATTCAATTCTTACACGAACGAATTTTTTATTACACTTTTTTTTAAATAATCATTGAATTCACTTTAAAAAAAATGTATTACTTGTAAAAATAATTCAATTCATGCAAAGATTTTATTAAAATTTTTGTAAATAATTTGATTTTTTTCTGAAACTTTTGATGGATATTTAAATTATTATTAGTTGTTGAATTTTTTAAAAGGTTTGAATTTGAATTATTTTGCAAATATTTATTTAAAAAGGAATAATTTTCGAATAATTTTACTTTTGAAGAAATTTGTAAATAAATGTAATAGAACATTTTTTGGAGAATCTAATAATTTTTAGAGTGAATCCAGAATATTCTTTTGGGGTCAGGGAAAAAGTGAAAAAAAATTTTCTGGAAGTCTGGGAAAATTAAAATTAATTTTTTGTGGCAATGGTGAAATAACTTTTTATTTCATTTATCGTTTACGTTCGATTTGGTCTGTAAATAGAAATGTTCTAATACTATTAGAATTATTATTGAAAAGTTTATAGTAAACGAAAAAATTTGATAAAGATATTGTGATCTTTGATATTCGGAATAAATATATATATATGTATATTGCAAATATGATCAGCATTAAATTTAATAGAATCAACTTATAGAATGTATCCTTAACAATGTAATTGCATAAGTGGACGGTGCAAAGGCTTCTTTATAATTCCTCCATGTATGCAATATAGAACTCGAACAACATGAATAAAAACATGTTCCATTTTTCTCCTTTTTCTCATAATATTTCTTCTTCAAATTGTATATTTTCAGATTTAGATTTTTTTTTTTTTATGTAAAAGAAACCAAAAATATACATTTTGTACAATTTTTTTTTTTTATCTATATCAACTTCTATTTTATTTTCCAAACTGGTTCTATTCTTATTATCTTGAAATAAATTTTCTATTTAAATTTTCAAGAAAGTTTTTTTTTCTAATAATGCAGTTTCTCGTAAACTGTATTGAATAAGAAGAAGAAAAAAATATTCTGACAGCTAATTAAATTCAATTCATCATGTTTCAGTGAGATATAAACATACAAAAAAGAATATTATCAAAAGTTCACGTTGCAGAAAAATATTGAACATTTAAAAGATCAGACGATGACTTTTTTTTTGTATTGTTGACATGAATAAAGCTCAATGATTTTTTTTTATCTCGTGTTAGAGTTTCTTTGTTTTGTGCTCATGTCTTGGAGAAAAATATGAATGACGAAAATATAATAGTGTAAAAAATGACTTTTTAATTGGAAAATTGTTTCATTTCTCTTTCAGGTTACTGAATAGCGTTGTAAATTTTCTAAAATGTATTGCCCGGACATTATTTGTTCTTGTGAACAATTGTTATTGCATTCCAACTTACGTTGTATGGATGGCTTTATTATTTCCTGTCAAAGTTTACCAACCACAAATTTATTGGCGAATAGAGGGTTTATTTTTCCATTGGCTTCTGGGAATGGTGTCTATGTGGACGTGGACGGCCGGCTACGACAGTGAGTTCAAAAAGAAAATTTCTTTCTTCAAAAATCCAACACTTTTTTGAATTCATCTAAAGAGAGTATAAAAATAAAAGTATTTCGACATAATTATATTATTTTCATTTTTTATAAAAATTAATTACTTATTTACAGTTCTTTATCGATGCAGAGTTGCCACAGGTCAAGAAATTTTATTCAAAAGTCCTAGAAATAAATTAAATCTTTAAAATTAAAAAAAAAAATACCGCATTTTTTTATCTGCTTCATAAATTATTAAATTACCACAAATTCTAGTAAAAAACAATTAAGTTGAAGTCCACAACGTTGATCAACGAAAAAAATTGTTCACTTAGTAAATTAATTAAAAATGACGCAGGAATTTTTAGACAAAAATATTTAAAAAAACATATTGATGTTTATATTTTGATAATAATTATTTTACAATTAAATATTAAATTAAAAATAATATTTGGATTAAAAAAAATTAAATATTTGTTTCGTTGATAAACGTTGTGGACTTCAACTTCGTTAAGAAACATTCAATTTTTTTTCTATTTCTCACAATATTTTCTTTTTAAATAACTTAATTCTTGAATAACTATAACATAAAATTATTTAATCAATAATTTTATTAAATATTTCAAAATGAATTAAATTTTAAAAGACTTACGTTCACAGTTTTCGAAAATAGATAAACTTTCAAAGTTTTAATTCAATTTTCAAAGAATTTCATTAGAAATCTTAAAGACTTTTAATTTTTGAAAAATTACTGTTATTCAAATTCTTCTGCAACTAATTTAATGTTTCAATGCATATTTAAATAATCATTAAAGCCAATGGATTTAAAGAAGAATTTTAGTTAAAAACACAAAAATAAATTAAATTTTAGAAAAGTTACAAATTGCAGAAATTCGATTTTTTCAAAAGTTAAAAGATTCTTTACATTCAATTACGATAAATTTTTTTTTTAATTTCAATTATCTTTATAAATAATAAAATTCTTCGAAATTCATTTCTTTTCAAAAATATAACTAAAATTATTGGCAATTTCAATTGTTATAAAAAATTTCCCTCAATTCATTGATTTTTCAATATCGACGATTTTAATAAAATTTTCCAAAAGAATTTAACTATTTAAAAAAAATTTAAATAACATTCTACGCAAACATTTAATTATTTTCATAAATAATCAAAATTCAACTGAAAATTTCGGTAATTTTGAAAACAATTTTAATCAAATTTTTCGAAAAAATTAAATAAATTAAAAATTTTATTAAAATTTGTCAAAAAGAATTCAATTATTTAAAAATTTCGATCAAATACTTTATGAGAATTCAATTTGAAGAAATAATCAATTATTCATTTAATTATCTACGTTTGTATTTAAATAATGGAATTTTCGCAGATTTTTTCAATAATAATTGATTTAAATTAATTTTAATTCAAATTTTAGATAATAATTGAATATTAAATTCATTAGAGATTTATACAATAATAATTTTAGAAGATAATTAAATTGTTGAAATATACAATTAAAATGTTAGATAATAATGGAAATTTTGTTAAATTCTATAGTTGTTGTTTGATACTTAGTTTCATAACTTTTTTAATAATTGTTTTTTTTTTAATAAAATGAAGTAAAAATTATTCAAATTCTTGAGAAGAATCTTACAATTTATAAAAATAATTAAATTGTTTTCAAGAATTTTAACATAAGTTTTGAAAATAATTGAATGTTTTGAAGGAATTTAAAAAAAATTTTCAGAATAATTGTATTCAATCGAAAACTTTTATTAAATATTTTTAAAAAATAAATGTATTCTGTTGAGAAAATTTATTAACATACTGTTAAAAATAATTGAATTCCTCAGATGAATTTTACTATTTAAAAAGGTAAATTCACTTTTTCCGAAGAATTTTATCAGAATTTTTGAAAATATTTTATTATTATTATTGTTACTATTTATTTTTTTTAATAATTGTATTTTTTAGACAAATTGTACTACAATTAAATTAAAAATAATTGCATTCGCTTGAAGAATTTCTTTGAATTTTTATTTAAAATCTATTTTCTTTAATAATTTGAATTAAAAATTTTCAAAATAGTTAAATTTTATGCAGAATTTTTCTTAAGTTTTTAAAATTATCGCTTTTGTTAAAAATTATATTGAAATACTTTATTGTTGAAATTTATTAAAATTGCTTTCAATAATTATCATTGAATTCCAGTGAAAATTTTTATTATTTATAGAAATAATTTAATTCTTGTGAATAATTTTACTATTTTTAAAAATAATTTAAGTAATTGTTTCTAAGAATTTATTCGAAGTTTGGAAAATAAATGTTTTTTTTTCTAAACATGTTATTAAAGTTTTCAAAATCCTGATTAAATTTTTTTGAATTTTTTTAAATAATCTATTTTCTTTAATAATTTGGATTGGAAATTTTGATAGTAATTGAGTTTTATGGAGAATTTCTTTCAAGTTTTTTAAAATAATCGCTCATGTTAAAAATAATAGACAAATACTTTATGGTTGAAGTTTATTAAAATTGTTTTGAATGCAGTTGAAGTCCTCTGAAAAGTTTAATTATTTATGTTACAAATTTAATTCTTGCAAATAATTTTACTATTTTAAAAAAAATTGATTTGTTTCTAAGAAGTTATTAAAAGTTTGTGAAATGTATGAATTTTTTCGAATAATTCTATTGGAATTTTTTTTTCTACTGAAAAGTAAAATTCTATTAAAAAATTGACATAATAACATTTTTACAAACAAATTGTATCATTTTCTTTATTTTTAAATAAAGTAATTTAATATTTTATAACACTTTTTTTTTAAATTTGGAAAATAATTGAACTTTTTAAATAAATTTTACAGGCAATCTTAGAAATAATTGAATTTTTGAGATTAAATCACATTTAGAATTATTTTTAAGAGAATTGAATGTTATATTAAATTTTTTGTGTTTAAATAATTTAATTGTTGAAGAACTTTTGGAAATTTATTAAATTTAATTAATTTGAAAAAATAAATGGAGTTGAAAATTCTAGAAAATAATGTCAAAGTTTGGAATAATTGCGGTTGTAAATTTTAGAAATAATTTGTCAGAAGGTTTGAGATGGAAATTTTTAAAGATGTTAATTTTTGTGAAAAAATATCTAAATATTCATTTAATAAAAATTATTTAAGATTTGAATTTTGAAGAATTGAATCTTGAAATCAGTGAAAGGTCAGGGAAATATGTGTAAACAGAAATTTTTGTGTTACAACATTGAATAAAATTAACAACTTTTTCGATTTTTTTTGTGTATATTTAATCGACTAAAGCGTTTTTTTTTTGCATCTTAATGTCGAATTCGAGGCCTGCAATAACAATATTCGACCTTTTTTTTAATTAGTAAATGACAATATTAAATAAATGTAAATAAATGTTTAAACTGAATGAAAAAAAAAACTAAAAAAGAAAATTTCTTACAGTAATCGAGCACGGTGATGACATTCAAAAAGCAATAAGTGATAGGACTTTGGTCATTGCGAATCATCAAAGCACAGGAGACGTTCCTATTTTGATGACGACATTCAATGCAAAGCAAAATGTTTTACCAAATATTATGTGGATAATGGATAAGGTCTTTAAATACACGAATTTTGGAGTTGTCTCCATTTTACATGAAGACTTCTTTATTTCGTCGGTGAGTTGATAAATTATTTTTATCTCTGTGCACTGAGTTCATTCAACTTAATTTTTACTTGATCTTTCTTTCCATTTTTTGTTTTTTTTTCAAGGGTCGTAAAAAACGTGAAGAAAGTTTACGACATCTGACAAAGCATCTAAAGGAGTCTTACATTCCGTTAGACAGAAAGTGGATGATTCTCTTTCCTGAGGGTGGCTTCCTCTGTAAACGGCGTGAGGTCTCGCAAAATTATGCGAAAAAAAATAATCTACCAATTCTCGAGAATGTCAGTTTACCAAGAGTCGGAGCTATTCAAACAATTTTCGATGTTGTTGGTCCAACGCAAAATAATAATTCGAATCAGGAATTAAACAACACGTCAAGTAATTTTTTTTCCTCTTGTTTCAAGTTCTTTTTTTTGGATAAAAATTAAGAATGGAAATTGTTTCCCTTTGCATTGATAGCATTGCATTGCTCGTTAAAAATTGAAATCGATTTCGATAAATCGCAATCAATGCGTTTCGATGGGAAAATTTAAATGTTTTCAAATATTTAATATTAATATTAATATTTTTTGATTTGTAATTTTTTAAAAATATTATTTAATATAAATAATAATTTTATTTATTTTAAAAATGAACAGTTTATTTAAATCGTATATAAAATTTGTATCTCAACTTTTTGTTTCTAAGTTGAAATGTTTTTCATAAATTATAATCGTAGTGATTAATACAAATTTTTATGTTATGTTTGTATTGACGTGATTTTTTTTTTCTTTATTTAGGTATGACTGTATCAAAACCAGAAATTAGCTGGGTTCTTGACATAACAATAGCATATCCTCAAGGCAAGCCTATAGATCTACCAACTATTATAACTGGTTCAAGACCGCCTTGCGAAACAGTTTTATTCTACAGATTATTTCCAAGTTCTGTGGTACGTAGACAGTAATCACAAATTATGTAATACATATTACAATGTAATTTTTTGTTGACGAAAAAAACCTCTTTTTTGTTACACTAACGAACGATCGTTATTGCAATTTATTTGGATTTTTATAATGTAAAAAAGAACCACAGTCGACTCTTGATAATCCAAAAATTTCGAATTTTCAAAAGTCAAGTAAATTTTTTCGAAAAATTACATTACAATATTTTTGAAAAACCGAACTCAATTTTTTACGATAAATTTTTAATTATTTTTGAAAGCTAATTGAATTTTCTGAATTTATAATTAAAATGTTTTTAAATAATAAAAAAAATTCTATTATTTAACAAACCTTTTAGTTATATATTCAGAAAAATTCATTTATCTTCCAAAAATTATTGTGAAAAATAGAGTAAAGTTTTTTTAAATTATTGTAATGCAATTTTTCGAAAAAATTTACTTGACTCTCGACAATTCGAAATATTTAGATTATCGAGAGTTGACTGTAAAAAGTTTTAAAAAATCAAAAAGATTTATTAAAGTCAATTGAAATTAATGAAATTCATGGAATTAATATTGATTTTTATAAGTATTTTAAAAGAATCTTCAATTGTTGAATATCAAATTTTTTAAAATTTTTATTGCAAAATTATAATTAGCATTCTATGTATAAATTGAATTGTCAAAAGTTTTAATGGAAAATCTTCAAGTGAACATTTTTAAGTAAAAATAATGAAAATCAGCTCAACAAATTTTGATAATATATTTTTTGAAAAAATCTAATTTTTAGAATTATTATTAAAATTTTGTAAAAGTCAATCATTTTCAAAATTTTAATCTAATTAAAAATTGTCAAAATTAGTTTTCGAAATTATCCAAAAATTATATTAAGAAATTCAATTCTTTTCAAAACATTACATTACAAATGTTTTTAAAAATCAGCATTTAAATTTTTTTGAACAATTAATTCTTCGATTTTTTTATTGTATTTTTTTAAACATCAATTATTTTCAATATTTTTAAATTACATTACAATTTTAAAAAGAATTTTACTTTTTGTTTTTTAGAAGTATTATTTATATTATATTATTGTTTTAAATGTCTCAAAAATTTATATATTAGAAATATTTAAAAAAAAAAATTCTTTACATTTTCTAATCATAATTTTTTTAAAAAGAAATTATGTATTTTTATATTTGGAATTAAAATTCTCAAAAAAATTTCTTTTTTTAAATTGTGTAAAATATTAAATATTTTTTCACATAATTTCGAAAATGCAAATATCTACAAAAAAAATAAGAACATTAAAATATTTTTGAAAAAACAATCATTTTGAAAATATGTTTATTTGAAATTCGTCAAAAAATTTATAATTTTTTAAGAAAGAATCTGACGTACAGTGAAAATAAAAGTTAGTCCAATGTCATGATTTCGTAATTTTAAAGAAAAGGACAAACTAAATTTTAAATTCGTTTTGGTGGAAAAGCGAAGAATTATTGATGAATTCAATTATTTTTCAAACCTTTCATTGCAATATTTTTAAGAAATTAATTCTTAGAATTTTTTTAACACAATTTTTTAAATCAAATTATTTGTTAGATTTATCATTAAAAGTTGGATAGATTAAGTTTTTCATATTTGTAATTAAAATTCTTCAAAACCAGGATTATTTTCTAATATTTTGCAAAAAAATTTTCAATGAATTCAATTTTTAAAAAAATATTTGATATTAATTATTAGAAGTTTTTAGAATTCCATGTAATTAAAAAATATATTATCTATTTCAAAAAATATGCTTAAAAACAAATTAAAAAATTTTTTATTAGATATAATTTTGTTGAATTTTATGAACAATTAATTTCTTTTAAGTTTTTTAAATAATCGTGTTTGTTAATAATTAAAATTGAACACTTAATTATTGAATTTTATTAAAATTTAAAAAAGTTTTTAGAAAATAATTTAATTCTTTTTCAAAGCTATTATAACTAAGAAAAAATTGAATTTTTTCATGAATTTTTTCTTTGAGAATAATTGAATTTTTTCAAAGGTTTTACTATTTAAAGAAAAAATTCAATAGTTTCGAAAGAGTAATTAAAATTTGGAAAATAATTAAATTTTAGTTTTTTAGTTATTCAAATTTTAGAAGAAAATTGTATTATTTTGTGAAATTTAATAAAATATTGTTAAAAATAATTTTATTTTTGCAAACAATTTTACTATATTTATAAAAATAATTTATTTATCTTATGAAGAGTTATTATTTATGAGAATAATTTAATTTTGGAAAAGAATTTTATTAAAATTTTTGAAATTAATAAGCAAGAATAATCATAATTCATAATTCTATAACTTTCAATACTTTAATTTTTAAATTCAAAACATTTACAGAAAATTATTAAAAGAGTTACGATACAATGAAGCAAACAACAATTAACTTCAAGTTGCAAACAGATTTTCTGAATGCAACGTTTATTAATATGGATTGTCCTTTGTGCTTATACTTTTAAAAAATACGCAAATAAAAAAAAGTAGTCTTAATTAGAATAAATAATGAAAAACGTATGAATTTAATAAATAAAACAATGAATAATGGAATTTTAATTGCAAAATTTTAATTATTATTTAGATTTTTTTATCATAATCTTGTAAACAATGAATGCCTGGAATTGTTTATTATAATTTTTTTAAATTTAAATATTTTAAAATTACATATTCTGGAAAATTGAGATATCTATAAAAAATAATTAGAATACAATTTTAAAAAGATTTTATTTCCTAAAAAATGGTTATTTATATTATGGTTTTAAATTATTATTCACAATAATTATATTACAATGTTTTAAAAAAATGTTACAATGTTTTGCAATGTTTTTTTAAAAATAATTCTAACAATTTTTTAATCATAATTTTTTTTAAAATTCAATTCAATGAAATAAATATTGAACTAGAATTTGCGAAATTAAAAAAGTATTTTTGATTTCAGGTGCCACGTGAGCCAGAACTTTTGTCAAAGTGGCTACACGATCGTTGGGTTGAGAAGGAAAGTCTTTTAGAAAATTTTTATAAACACGGAACATTTCTTGGAACTAATCAAACTGAAGGTTCAAAGATCCAACAGGATCCACTACGATTCCTAGTCCTTCATTTATTTTTTATAACATCTAGTTATATTCACTACAATATGTTCGCTTACGTCTTATCCTGTATTTGGTGAGACATTCCAAAATTCTATTACGGAGGAGAATTTCAATACTGGATCGATTTACCGGTGTGAAGATCCTCTACACACACACACACATACACATCCTCCCCTCAAATGTGACGAGTATGAAACTTTTATCATGAAAAATTTTGTTTTCTTTTTTTCTTGAAATACAATAATATAATTAACTATCCGTGAACAAATTATGCGAAATAATTGAGAAAACAAAAAAAGAGGACCATTATTAATTCATAAAAACAAGGCAAAAAAAAAAAACAACGCCCATTTAGATAATGTATTTCTAGATCGCACACAACTGAGAAATGATTGAAAATGAGAGATTTTTTTTAATCTCCATTTTAATATTCTCTTTCAGTCATAAGAGAATTCAGTCATTTCCGTTTCGATGTATCATCGTAATTTAATGCACAATTTTGTAGTTTTATTATTATTATTATTATACTTAAATAATTTTCATTAATTTTATTATCGATTAGAAATATTGTTTTTTGAAATTACTTTTTGTTTTTTACGTCTAATTAAACGAAAAGTTGATTTCAGAAAATATTTCTCTTTTTTTAATGCATAAATCCTTTCATTGGGAGTTTTCTACAATTCATAAAAGAAAAATATTTATACATACTTTTTCGTTTGTTTGTTTAAAATATGAAAAGAACAAAAAAAAAGAAAATGAATCATATCAGAGTAGTTTTGCTCCACGCGTTTTTTGTATTCGTGTACAAAACGTTTGTATAAAAAAAAATCATTCAATTCACGTTTTTTCGTAGTTAATAATATATTAAATGGGCTTTTAAATCCCAAGTGTGATTTGTTATCATTAGAAGACAAAAAAAAACATTTTTAATCCACGATTTTTGCAATTTCAGTGCTTTTGCACGTAACTTTTACAGCATTTAAAAAATATAAAAACTACGGTTGCCGCCATGTTTACAATACGTAAAAAAACATTTTAAAAACCTTCATCCTTGTAGATTGTGCGATTTTATAAACGAAAAACAGAGGAGAAAAAAAAATTTGTGTCTGTAAAATTTCAACGATACATCGTACACTCTATAGTTCAGTATTTTTCTTATATTCTCAATTTTTAATCATTGTTAGAAAAAAAATTATTTCAAATCGCATTTTTACAATTTACCCATGGAGAATGCAATACAAAAAAAAAATGGGGAAAAAAAACAGTGTGAAGTTGCGTGAAATTGTAGTGAATTGTGTGGGATTTTTCTCGATCTATAAATGGATGCGTATTTAAAAAAGTAATTTTAGAAATTTGTGCCTTGCTCCCATCGTCAGAATTTCTGTAGCAAAAAGGAAACAGTCAATGAGTGAGATAAAAAAAAGGAACGTCATTTATGGACGTTAAAAAAAAGAAATAAATTGACATAGCGATATTTTATTTAAAGAAGAAAATAATTGTAAAGAATTTCTCATTAATTTATAGAACGGGATACGTATTTTTTTTTTCTTATAGAGATTTTTTGTGTCAGGATTTTGTTATATAATATATATAAATATATACATGTAAAATGCATGACAATCCGACAAATTATAAAAAATTTGTATGATCGCTTTCTTCAATTGCTTTAATTTATTTCTATTTTAGAGAAAAATAGAAAAACAATTTGTAGATACTACGATTAATTCAAAATTTATTTTCACAATTTTTAATTCAATTTTTGTAAATTGTAAATTTATTAATTTCTCTCTTACTAAGTGTTTTGATATATATTTAAAAATTATTTGTTACAAAAGGAAGAAAAAATGAATGACGAAAGAATTTTACGCCCCATGTATAGTTGCATTTGTTTGCATTTATGTTATCTAGAACAAAAAAAACAAAAGAAATATGTATATTTTATAAAAATCTACAGTGGCAAATTAAACGCCGAATCGCATTATTAAAATAATTCGACTCGATATTTAAGCGATGGCAAGTCTTTTCTTTTTCGATGGGCAACACGATGAGACTGCACTTTACACGAATGAAATATCACGTAAAGGGAATAAAAATTAATTACAAATGAAAATAAATAATAGCGGAGGTATTTTTACACTCGAGCTAAAAAAAACAAAAATTTTTTCAAGTCATACTTCGATTTAAAAAAAAAACAAAGTGACGAATATTTCCCTTTTTATAATAAACTTTTTCTTGCATAATAGCTGAAAAATAAAAATTACAAAAAAAACAAAACAGTAAAATATTAATTGATAGAATAATTTGATATTTAAATTTAACAGGAGAGAATAATTTGTAATTATAATAAAACTCGTGAGAAGTGAAAATAATGAATTAATAAATATTTAAACTCTTGAGAAGATAATAATATAATAATAATAAAATAATAAATCGAGTCAAACTCCGTTAAAATCAAAAAAACATTTAAATTTATGACTTTACTGTGTAAGATTTAAACAAAAAATAGTAAGAGAACATAACAAGTCAAGGAGGAGAGTTAATTATTTATAGTTTGTAATTTAAAGGAGTCTTGCCGTTTTCAACTCCTTTCTAGCAACAAAACACGTGAGTTTTTTTTAAGCAATAAATATTTCTGGTCATGCGTGATAAATGTAATGCTAAGAATAATAATGTAATAATTATTATTGTAAATAGATTTCAAAGAATAAAAGTTAATGAGTGTATATCGTAATGATACTAAAAGGGCATTTTATTTCAAAGGGTAAAAAAAATTATTTTAGTTATAGTTTTAATTTTACTTTCGTTAAAGAAACTTAAAATTTAATTTCGGTCAAATTTGCAATAAAATACAAAAATTCATTAATGTTAAGAAACAAAAAATTTTAATTATTTCTATTAATAATAAAATTCTTTTCCAAAGTTAAATTATTTTTAGAAAAAAAAAAATCAGAAAATAAAAATAATTGATTTAGAGAAAAATTTTAATTGAAAAATTTCTCTTTACTGGAATTCAATTCTTTTTTAAAATATAATTTTAATAAAATTTCTCGACCAAATTTAATTATTTTTAAAACATGTAATAAAATTTTTCTCAAAAAATTCAATTATTCTCAAAATTTTTGTTAAAATTCTTTCTAAATGTCGATTTGTTAAATTAAATTATTTTCAGAAAAAAAATAAAGAAAATTAAATTATTTTCGGAAAAAAAATTCAGAAAATAAAAATAATTGATTTAGAGAAAAATTTTAATTGAAAAATTCCTTTTTACTGGAATTCAATTCTTTTTTTAAATATAATTTTAATAAAATTTCTCGACCAAATTCAATTACTTTTAAAAATTGTAATAAAATTTTTCTCAAAAAATTCAATTATTCTCAAAATTTTTGTTAAAATTCTTTCTTAATTTCGATTTGTTAAATTAAATTATTTTCAGAAAAAAAATGAAGAAAATTAAATTATTTTCGGGAAAAAAATTCAGAAAATAAAAATAATTGATTTAGAGAAAAATTTTAATTGAAAATTGTAGGAAATAATAATTAAATTGAAATGTTGGAAATAATTTTAAAGAAGTTTGAGTAAAAATATTTTTATAATATAAAATAATAATTTTATCATTTGGTTATGTTTTTGAATAATTTTACAATTAGAAAAATTCGTAAATAATTTCTTTTTCTGCTAATTTATTGGCAATATTATTTTCTATGCAGTTTTTTTGTGAATTTAAATTTTCCCGCTGCGAGTGGCGCCATCGCGGTAATTTCCTAAACTTAAGGTCGTAGTTGCATGAAAAACTAATATTCAGCCAACCAGAGGCGAGCAATTTTTTACAGTGTCTTATTGGTCAAATAAATTCTAACCGTAAATTAGTTAGGCTGCCTTGCGATTTCTCTTTTTGTTCTCCTTGGTTTTCTACGTTTTCTATATGTAGTCGTATATATGTAAAAAAAGATTCAATATCAGTAGGAAATATTGGAGCTGAAGTAGGTTTTCTTTTGAACGGAAATTATGCTGTTGACGGAATGTGAAACCGAAAATCATAGAAAAAAATAGTATTTTTAATGATAATTATAAATTATATCTTTGTAAGGGAATTAAAATTTGTATAGATAAGAATAAATTGATGTCAAGATGCTAGTTTAGATGAATAATTCATTGTCGGGACGTTAAATAATTATTAATTGAAAAAAAGGAAAGGGAATTTTTGAAAATTTTAAACAAAAGAATTTCGTGCATTCTGTCAAGATTGATAAATTTAATTGGCTGAAGGGAAGATGTCTATAATATATCAGTTGTTCTACCAATCGCATAAAGGAATTTGGTCTTTTTTTCCAATTTTCCGCTTGACAACCTTGACAATAGAGAGCGCTGCGTTCGCGCGTGAGGCTTTTTTCCCTCGAGTCGCCCATCTCGTGAACTTGCGTAATTCGAGGTTAATATCCGCGACCACAAGATGGCGTACATTATGCGACGCTACTTTGACGTCCCTGTTTAAAGTAATATTATCGTTTCTGCTCGAAAAAATGTGAAAAATTACCGTCGGTCAAGTTACATTTGGTCTTCCTACGTTCTTAATGAATAATGTGGTGGACAGAAATTGTGTTAAATCGTTTGTTTGGACCAATCAACGTATTTGGATCGGTGCACGCACTGTACGCGCGGTAGGCACCGCCGCGATTGGCCAACTTACGAAAGGATGGCTCCGTGAAAGAACATGGCTGCGACACAAGCCGAGAGCCAACAAAACGATGTGAATTTGAGTGAGTCCGTGAAATGCATTCAAAAACGTCCGCAAGTCGTTGCGAATAGTTCAAGTGCTAGTGCGAAACAGCAGCTGGATCAGGAGCCGGCCGATAAAGCAGCCACCCGGGGCGCGGCCCAGCTGCTGAACTATGTGAAGCGCGCGGACTCAGGTTTCGAGATGAGTCAATACCGTGAGGACATTGGCGGACACACCGCCGCCGAGGTCAAGTCTCCCCGCGAACCCCAGCAGAACAACCCCCAGGACCAGCAGCAGTCCGTCAACGACGCATCCGGTGGTCCTGGCCATCCGGCAAGTCACCCCTTTGCGCCCAATCGCGACTACTCCGACGAGTATGCATCAAACAAGAGCAACGAGTTCTCGAAACAACACGCCGACTATCCCGGCAAGCAAATGCCCAGTGAGCCCGAGCGCGGTGTTCATCACCAGAGCGAGATGGAGGAGCACTACAAGATAGAGCCAAGACTCGCTCACATTAGCGCCGGCCCCGGAGCCTTTCCCGGCCAGCCCAGGTTCCTCTCGGGCCAGAGCATCTCCCAGGCCACGGGCCCAACCCCTACGCTTAATCAGCTCCTCCAGGCGTCCAGCCCCATGCATCGGTTTCACTCCAACTACCCCGGAATTGGACCCGAGTCCTATCAGCAGCCCTGGCCCATGCAGCGACCCCCGGTCGTTCCTCCTGTTTATCCTCAACCTGGACAACGACCTCCGCAAACGGTAATTATCTCTCAATATACTTCCGGTGCTCTTTTTCACTCCTTAACTCCTCTTTCCCCCCTCAACATCCTTTATTTATTTATCCGAATATTAACAAACTACGAGAAAAATCAAAACTTTTTTCCCTCTGTTTATTCTCTCTCTCGCATTTTTACTATTCACTTCTTTGTTATTGTCATTATAATTCAATCATTGTTGTCTCTTTTCCAAGATGTAAATTTATTTTTCATTAAAAAAAAAATCTAAAGGCAAAAAAAGTTGGAGAAAGTTTTCGAAAAACAATGATACGCTTCAATGGAAATATTTAATGGAATTATTGACGCGGTTTATTTTCAACTAAAATTGAAAGTTATTGGGAAATGCGTTGACAAAATTTATTTGTTTTTTCGAAAATGAAAATTCCTAGGTAACTAGATTTTTAAAAACATTTTGAATTTTAAAACAACCAATAAAAATTTCGAATTTGTTGTTTAGTTTATAAATTTTGTTGAAATTAAAATTTCTATTAAATTGTGATTGTTTACAAGAGTGATGGTTGTCTAATTGTTTATTAAAATAGTTCAATAAAGTTCATCAAAATAGTACAAGAATAAATCTTACGTTTCTTTTGCAGAATTTTTTCATTTAAATTAATTACTACTAGTATTTTTTATTGATTTTACTTTTTTTTGAAAATTATTTTACAATAGGAGGTTACGAACAAGACTTAATAATAAAATGAATTGAATAAAAAAAGCAATATAATAATAAAATAACAAACTGAGAATTGAGCCATGTGAGCATTAAAAATTGACAATTCGCTTGAGAGTTGAAATAATTATCACACGGAGAAAGAAGTGACAACTAGGATTCGATTTTAATTACTATTTATTATTTATGATAAAAATTATTCTGTATTAATTTTTTTTTTAATAATATTACTCAATAATGAAAATTAGTTGTCTTTTTGTCTGCATTCGTTTGTATCATTTTCATTAAATTATCAACTTTTCTATTCATCTTGTTAATATTTCCATAATATTAAAATTTAGTTTTTTTACGTAATATTTTAATACTCTATTTAATATTCAGTAAGCAAAAATTTTTGGGTCTATTCTACTTTTTCTTTTTTGGTAAAAAATAAAAGTGTTTTTCGAAAAAAAATGGCTAAATTAAAGTCAATTCGTTGTTTCTATTATTTTTTTTAAATGTCTGTGTGTGTGTGTGTCTGGTCAACCTAACCTTAAAACAATTCCTTTGAATATTGATTATGCTACTTTGGCAAACTTTGAAAATTACCTAATTTGTTAACTATTCGTTTGACATTTCTCGTGTAAATTGCAAAATAATTGATTTTTAATTCTCAATTTCGGGAGAATTTTATGGTTTTTTTTTCAAAGAATGAAAAGACTTGTTTTAATGTTTTTAATAATGAAAATATCCTTGGAAAAAAAAAGATATCGATAACCAATAGACGCTTGCTTTATTGAGAAATTAATTGCTTAATTGAACAATTAGCGCTCTAAAATATTTATATTGAAAAATTTCTATTATTATTTTTTTTTTACAATGAAATTCTTGACAATTTAGATTTTAGAGTTGGACAATTTTGCAAATAAGTAAATGATAAACAAACAGTCTTTGTAGTTAATAATTTTTTTTAGTGAATAAAATGATAAAAACTATGAATTTAAAAAGAAAGGAAAATAATTATTTAGTTTGTTTATTTTATTCAAATAGATGGAAATGTTGAAGAAAAATTCCTGGAGGAAATTATGATCCTAATGTTCAGAATGTTCAAATGAAGGAAATTGATTTTTTTCTCTTTTAAATAAAATTTTTATTACAATATTTTGTGTAACTTAATGAAATTATTGAGTTTATGAATAAAATTTTAAGTTATTTTTTACCTCAATCAGTATAATGAAATTATTATTATGAAATTATTTTTAATAAATAGTCCCTTAATTTGAACGTTAAAAACTTGTAGAACGTGGAAAGTTTCTAATGAATTGGTAAAAATTGGTCTTATTTTCATGCTTGATGATTAATGGTGTTTTATTTTTTTGTCAGGGTTCGCCACGATTGCACCCTGGACCAGGAGGTCCTTCTCCAACTCCCATGCCATATCAACCATACTCTCAACGTTACTCTTCGCCAGCGAGACCACATTCGCCCTATGGTCATCACCAGGTAACAAAAACCTTTTTTTTTTTTCGTTAAATGCACATTTTTTTATGCGAAAGAGAAATTAAATGAATAAATTTTTGTAGATCAACTCCTACGCCCAGGGTGGACATCCGTCAAGTATATATTCAGATCAACGAGGATGGAATCAAGCTGGACCACCAAATCCACCACCGCCACCGACAAATCAAACCAGCCCATCCAGTCAGTCTCCACAACGTGCTCTTTCACAATCTCCAGCACCGCCACCTTCTGCGTCGCCGCAGCCACAACCAACTGGTCAACCACAGGTACGAATTTACTATTACATTCTGATAATAATTTAACGAATATATATATATTTGAAAACTAATTTCAATCCAATTACAACATTTTTGCAGAAGAACAAAAAAAAATGCGAAAATTCGCAATAATAATAACAAAGTCGATAATTAGGTAAAATTGGAATACGATGATTTTTTTTATTCAGTACAAATATTTAAATAATGTAAAAAGGACAGTAGTTTTAAAAAATTTGATACTGTCTCAAATTTCAAACGATTGTAAGAAAGTATTTTTTCCCTGATTGTACACGGAGAGAGAAGCAGACAATTTCAATTGATACATGTATTAATTTTCCCACTGGTTTCTTCGTCTTAAAATCAAACAATCGGAACAAAATTTAATCCAGTCATACCCTGAAAAAAAATTTATTTGATTCAAATAACCGATTATTTGTCTATTCTCAAATAAATATTTACTTAAATCAAATAATTTTTATTTGAATCAAATAAACTGTACTTGAATCAAATATTTCAGTATTTGAATAAAATATTCCAGTATTTGAAGCAAATACTATTTAATTGATTCAAATAAAAATTATTTGATTTAAGTAAATATTTATTTGATAATAATCAAATAATCGGTTATTTGAATGAAATAAATATTTTTTCAGTGTATAGTTTCGTATTTTTAAAGAAAAAGACTAATTTCTAAATAATATTTCCTTGAAAACGTAAAGAATTCAATTTTTAATATTTTCGACATTTTGAAATGAAATTTGAATAAAAAATACAATTTTCTGTTTATAAGAAACAATTTAGGTTGCATAACCTTAAAGTTAAGAAATATTTCTTATTAAGAGAATTGTAATTTTTATTCAAACTATGTGGCCAAAGTTTCGAACGTTCAAATGAATGAAATTATTTTTCACCTTAAGTCTTTTTTTTTTGAAAATTACTATCCAAAAAAAGAAAAATAATTAAAAATTAAACAACATTTAGTTTAGAATTAATTTGTTTCAATTGTAAGAATTATTTTCTTTTTTTTTGTAAAGACATACAAATTTAGAAGAAGTAAGAAAAATATTTTCGTTCATTTGAACGTTCGAAACTTTAGGAACATTTAATTGTTTAAAGTTTTGGGAATAAAAAATATTAATCCTTCTACCAACAGAAATTTTATTTTTCTCTTAAAATACGAAATTAGAACGTTGTACGAAGTTTTCTTCTGACTGTCCGTCAGATTCTTTCTTGAAAAATATGTAATCTTGATAAAATTAAAAAAAAAATGTTATGTAAAACAGATTTCTGATTCAGTTAATTAAAAAATTTCCTTTAAAACACTGTTTTTTTATTAAATATAGAAAGTTTGTTATTTTTCGAGGAAAAAATACAGTCGAACAAAAATTAACATTCAAGAAATTGAATTATTGTCTATTTTGACAATTTTCGAGGTGAAGAGGCATAATTGGTATTTAAATTTTTTTTTAATTGATATTTAAGGGCATTTGAACAATTATGACGTCACGATTTTGTGCAAAGTGTGTATTTCGAAACTGTGACGTCAGAATCGTTCAAATGCTCCCTTAAATAGAAAAATATTGATTTATTTTATTTTTTGAATGTTACTTTTTGTTCGACTGTATTTTTTCCTCGAAAAATAATAAACTTTCTTTATTTTACAAAAAAAAATTAGTATTTTAAAGAAAATTTTTAATTAATTCATCCAGAGATCTATGCGTTCACGTTGTAAAAAAGATTTTCCTTAATTTTATCAAAATTAATTGCATATTTTTTTTTTTAGGAAAACTGGAGAGAATAGTATCAATTGAAGTTAACGAGTTCCAAATGCTCTTAAATTTTGTAAAAGTATTTTTACAAGTTAGGAAAAAAAGGCGGCTGAGCGAAATTTTTTTATACAAAAAATACTAAACATTAAAAGAAATTAAAGACGAAGTTTAGTAAAGTTATATTAACATTTAATTAATTTTCTTCATGTTTGTTGTAATTATAAGAATACTTAATTTCATGTAAGTTTTTTTTAATGTTCAGTATTTTTTAAATGAAAATTTCGCATTTTTGCCCCAAATTTTAAAATACTTTTTCAATATTTAATATTTGTTCTCTCTCCGCGTAGCAATTTACTTTTAAAATGGAAAAATTGTATCTTCATAGTTTTGGACATTTATAGAAACAAATTTTTTCGTTTTTTTTTCTAGAAAAATGTTTTTTTTTAAATAAAGATGCTTTAATTGTGCAAATGAATAATTTTACTGATTTAATGGATATTTAGTTTACTTTTTTAATTTAATTTATCTTAATTTACTTTTTTGGAAATTAAATTCAAATTTATTAAATTAATTAAATTCAAATTTATTAAATTAATTAAATTAAATTTATTATAATTAAATTAAAATTAAAAAAAAAGTTTCTAATGTTTAAGTGAATAAAATAGTCTTTCTGTTTAAATGTTTTTAAAAATTACCGAAAAAAAGCAAAAAGTAATTAAAAATACTACGGACGGTCAAAATAAAAGTTTGTCAAATGACACAATTTCTCAATTAAAAAAAAAAATAAAAATATTTTTATGAGAAAGCAATTTAATTTTTCATTTTCTTGAAGTAACATGATAATGAATTTGCACCAACATTTGTTTTGATTGTTAAAAAATGGGAAAACTTTAAACATTAAATCAAGTAATCAAACATTTACTTATTTAAGAAGCAATTTTTTAATAACAGAAAATTTTTTTATAATTAAGGGAATTAAAAACATGTCGTTTATTTAAACGTTCAAAACTTTAAGAACATACTAAGTTGAAGTCCACAACGTTGATTAACGAAAAAAATTGTTTACTAAATAAATTATTGAAAAATAATGCATCAATTTTGGTAAAAATTTTAAACAAATTTTAAACAAAAAAGATTGTTGTTTATGTTTTGATGTTAATTGTTGTATAATTAAATATTCAATTAAAAATAATATTTTATTAACATTAAAGAAATTTTTTTCGTTGATAAACGTTGTGGACTTTAACTTCGTTGGAACATTATTAAAGTCGAAGAACAATGAGGAGAGGCATTAAACTCAAAAATTAGTTTTTTTCTGTCTTGCGAAGAGATTCATTTGAAATGAAAATTGAAATTAATTGAGTTTTTTTTAGGCGAAAACAGTTAAAAGAAATTGAATTAAAAAATTAAAAACAAATTAATACAGAAAACAACTTCTTTTTTTTGGCATTAAAAAAGAAAAATTAAAATTTTGAGAATTGATCAAATTAGTGGAGATTATTAACTATTTTGGTAATTTGAAAAGAAATAAGAAAACTGCAATGACTGAAAAAATATTTTAATGATAAATTTGATAAAGGGGAAAATACTAAATTTTTGTTTCCTTAAATTTTAATGCAGAGATCTAATTTCTGATAAATTATTATTTTATTATTATTATTATATTATTATTATTATTATTATTATTATTATTATTATTATTATTATTATTATTCAATTTTCTACTATAAACATATTAAATAATTTATGTAATATTATATTTTCTCTAAAGAATTAGTAAAAATGTTTAATGATTTAATTTAGTGGCTGACTTTTTGCTTTTGCATTAGAAACTGTTCCTAACAAATTAGAAGAAATTACTATTTATTATCAAAATTAACTGATTGAAAAGCAAAAAGTCAGTCACTAATTAAAATTAATAAACATTTTTTCTAATTAAAATTTAGAGAGTATTTTATATTATGTTCTATATTTAAAGTAATAAATTCGTCTTGCAAAGATTATGAAACAACAATGAGAAAGAGAAAAATGGAAATTATTCGACAATAAAAATAGTGTATAATTTTTATATTTGTTTACATTAATTGTTGATAAAATGTAATTTAAAAAAAATTCTTTTTGGCATAATTTAAAACTAACACACCGAGTATGCGAATACAATCAGTATAATCTAAATTCTGTTATAAAAATTTTGTGTGTGCAGAGTACACATTTGTTTGTCTTTTCTATTCAAAGGCTTTTAAATTTGTTCGCTTTTGTATTCGAAGGCTTTTGACTCTTAAGCTTTATTCATCAGGATGCTTAAAAAAAAAAAAATTGATGCTTTTTAAAATTCAGGGAGTTTAGAATCGTTAATTGCAAAATTTATTTTTGTATATTTAAGCTTTGTCGCTGATTAATGATTTATAAACACATGTTTTATTCATTATATTCATTGATGATTTCATTTCGTGTTTCGTTTCTCTTCATTCAATAAATTTTCATAAATGAAAAACTTTTTGCAAATTGTAATTAATATTATATGCGTGTTTGTTAAGCTTGTTAAAATTAGAATAGTTAAATGGAATTTTATTGAAAGAAATGAATTCAAAATAGAACAAAGCTATTTTATACTTTTACAAAGATATTTCAATTTTATTGAATTTACTGTATTTAAAATTTTCTACTTTTTGAAATAATTATTTTCTTTATTTTTTTTTACGTTTTTTGAATAAATTTTCCCTATGAGTTGAAATTGTTGGAAAATTTGTGCTTCTTTTTTTTTGATTAAATTAAAAACTCGGCGAATAAATAAGTAAAAACAAATAGTTATTGAAATACATAAATTTTGTGTTGAAAACTAATTTGTTTTTATTTTTTATTTCAGAATTTCCATAGTATGCAGCAACGATCAACAACTCCAAATACTCAAGGAATTGATTCAGGGGTAAGCGTCATTTTTGATAATTAGTAATTAACAAATAAATTTATCGGGAATTTTTCGAAAAGTAAATTCTAATTTATAAAAGTAATAAAAAACAATAATAATAATAATAATAATAATAATAATAATAATGAGAACAATAATAACAATAAGACTAATAGTAAAAAAGTAATTTATAGTAAAATATTGGTAAAATCTATTCTAATAAAAAAAATTAGTTTGGAAATTTACAAATTATTCTGAAAATATTAATTTCAGAACCAATTTTAAGCAAAATTGTAATTATTAACGAATTACGGAAAAATTAAAGATATTTTTAACATTATTATGATATTTATTTTCTTTTTTTTGGATGCTTTCCAGGGAAAGGAGGAACTTTACGTTAAAAAAATTCATAGGTTATGTTTAGAAAAGTTTTTGCTTGATTTAGAATTCATTTTTAATTACCTGAACTTAAAAACAATTTTTATTGATTATTTAGTTAATAAAAATTGTTTTTGAACTTTAGATAATTAATAATGAATTTTAAATCTCTTAAAACAAGGGAAAAATTTTGCTACACATAACCTACAAATCTTTGGGAACGAAAGATCCTTCTCAATGGGCAGCATGACAAATAATAAAATAAATATGATAATAAATGTGAAAGT
This sequence comes from Leptopilina myrica (nomen nudum), assembly GCA_032872475.1. Classification (NCBI taxonomy): domain Eukaryota; kingdom Metazoa; phylum Arthropoda; class Insecta; order Hymenoptera; family Figitidae; genus Leptopilina; species Leptopilina myrica (nomen nudum). The sequence goes on along the minus strand of CM065458.1, from coordinate 55,988,831 downwards.
AGCCGAAATTTTTTAATATCTACGTAATTCGTGAAAAATTGATTTTTTTTCATAAAATTGTCGTTCCTTGTAGGAAAAATATGAAACTGTCTGCTCCATCATGAATCGAAGATAATTTCGTAATTTAAAAGAAAAAGAAAAATTAAATTTTTAAATTTGTTTCGGTGGAAAGGTGAAGAATTTAATTTTGAACATTGAAAACGAATTGAAAGTTGCATTTTTGAATAAAAATTAAAATAGTCAATAGGAAAAATTTTTTGTAAATTTTAGATTATGTTACTTAAATTATATTTATTATTGACAAAAAAATTATAATTTTTATTTAAATACAACTTTTTAACATTCTTAAAATGTGGAAAATTAAATTCCTTACGCTGCTAACAAAAGGAATTTAAAATTTATTCTCTAAGCTTTTCTATGAAAAAATACAAAATTATATGACATTTGGTTAATTTTCATTTCAACTATTTGTCGAAATCTTATTGAATTTTTTTTTTCATTCAATTTTGCATATTGGGGAAAAAATCAAAATCAATATATATAGAAAAGGAAGTCAAAAAATTGCATCGGCCAGTAAATATTCTAATTCTTTTTTAAATTTTCGTTTCTTATAAAAATTTATTGTTTTTAAAGTTTATTCGTGTTTTTTGTAAAAAATATTTTTTTATATTTAGGAAAAAAAATTTGCCGAATGAAAGAAAAATATTTTTGAACCATTTTTTTTTAAATCGGCGATTTTAGGTTAAAAATGCTACAAAAAAAATACCAGTGTTTTTAACTTTTTTTTTACTTGGAAATTTACTTGGTTTATTTTTCTAATTAATTTCAAAGTCGTATTTTTTTAATGTAAAAAAGAATAAAATACAAAAATTGGTGATAAAATCATGATTTGAAATTAGTTATAAAAACATTTATAATAAATAAATAGTAATAAAAATTATAATTTTTTGTCAATAATAAATATTAAATAATTTACTCTCTAAATTTGAATTAGTAAAAATGTTTACTTTACTTTAAATTAGTGACTGACTTTTTGCTTTTGAATTAGTAAATTTGACTATTAAATAGTTATTTCTACTAATTTATTAGTAAAGTTACTGACTTTTTGCTTTTGAATTAGTAAAGTTGACTAATAAACAGTTATTTCTACTAATTTATTAGTAAAGTTTACTAATTCAAAAGCAAAAAATCAGTCACTAATTCAAATTTCGAGAGTAACATAACCTAAAATTTAAAAATTTTTTGTATTATTTATAATTTATAATTAGTTATAAAAATTTTCTAGTTACAAAAATTGAATAAAAATAGTATTTTTTTTAGCATTTTTAACCTAAAAACACTGTTTTTTTCGAATAAATGCTTCAAAAATAATAAAAATCATTTTTTTATTCGGCAATTTTTTTTTGTGAACACAAAAACATTTTTTCTTCAAAATTACACATGGATTTTAAAATTTATTAATTTCGATGAAAAATAGAAATCCAAAAGTGTCAGAATATTTTCTGACCATTGATGTCCTCTCTAAAAATTAATTCGAAATAATTCAATAAAATAATTTTATGGAAGATTTAAATCGTTTTCTAAACTATATTCTAAACATAACCTAAAATTTTAAGCAGCTAAGGTGGAACGTCACATACAGTTAAAAAATGTAGACGATGTTTTCCCTTCATAAAAGATTGAAAATTTTGACTTTGAGAAAAATAACTTTTTGATAATATTGAGGTAGGGACAAATAATAAATTAGGAGAATAGTTTTTTAATTTATAAAACTAGTGAAATTGTGTTGGAATAAAAAAAAATTTTGTTCAAAGTAGGTACCTAGTATTTGAGAACAAAAAAAATGGCCGAAAAGAGAAACAATTTGATTTCGTGTATACGTGTATAATATAAAATAATATTTCGAAACGTGATTTTGAAAAAGAAAAAAAAAACATGAAAAAACGAATTGCGTTTCCTTGTCACGGGTTAGATAGACCAACAACAAGTAACAAGTAGTGGCGGAAACGATTGTATTTCTCAAACACATATATGCAATCTCTTATCGTGCCTGAGTATTGGTAATCGTTGTTATGTATATATTTCACTCGGAGACCTAACCTAAAATCGCCTAAAACGTGTGTAAGGTTAGCCGCGTATTGTATATGTAATGCATATATATATATATATACAGAAAAGCCGCGTGGTCACATTGCCTAATTAAAAATGCAAAACAAATACATGTTACACTCCAAGAACGTTTTTTTTTCCCAAATTTCAAACATGAAAATTCTTTCTCTTTCTCTTTCTAATTACTGCTTTTTAAACAAAGTATTTTTTATTCAATTAAATGAAAATTATTAAATAAAAAAAAATGAAACAAAAAAAGAAAATAGAATAAAAACAAAATTGTTTTAGGAAAAAATTCATTTCTTTTCGCCAAAGGGAATTAACATATTGATGGAACGAAAATAAAAAACATGTTTATTTACAATTATGTATAGAGACGGTAATTTTTTTTTTTTTCGTGACTTTGCTCGAGTATTGGAAATTGGGTGTTATTTTCAGTTTACATAGAAAGAGAGATAGAGAGAGAGAGAGAGGAAGGAAAATATTTTTCGAAAATTTTCGAAATAAAAAGAGAGTTGAAAACAGAATAGAGAATAAGAAATGGGGTGGTTTTGATCGGACGAGAAAAGGAGTGGTTGGTGGGAAAGAGAGAAAGAGAGAGAGAGAGAGAAGGAGAGAAAAAAGAGAGAAAGAGATGGAGTGCGGGAGGAAGGGGGACGGTAGGGGAAAGGCGACATGTTCGATTAGGGGGCGAGTCGCGCGGCCGCCGGAGCCCCAGATATTAGCGTGCGGCCCCCCCACTCCCCTGTTTCTCCACGCTCCCCTCGCCCATTGGTGCGCGCTCTTTGCACATGGGCGCATGGACAGGTTAGTTGTTGGCCTGCCTGTGTGTGTGTGTGTGTGTGCGAGTAAAGAGAGGCATGGCAGGCAACGTTGGTACCGTCATGGCCGGATTAAGGGCCGGCGCAAGCGTACCAAAACTGGAGGAGTCCCCGATATATATAAAGGGGGTTCCAAAAATATTTTCCTCGCTTATATACTCGTTGACGGAGAGAGAGAAAATCTAGCTGAATTTCCAGTTTTTCAACGCTTCAGATTTCCGATCGATTCTCTAGTTTCTCTTAACTTTTTTTTCTCTCTCTCTCCTTTCTTTCTTTCTTTCTTTCTTCATTCTTTATATACTTATATACATTTTTCTAACAGTTTTTTCTCGAAAAAAAAAGGAAATTTTCTCATTTTTTTTTTCCAATTAATAACGGAGCACTTAACTTTTTCACATTTTTTTTTTCATGTTTTCAACGATGTTGAAGCGCCGAGGGTTGAATTATATGGAGGGGATTAATAGAGGGAAATTGTCGGAGAATTAAGGGTGTGAATTTTTAAAGGGAAATTTTTGAATTTTTCGATATTAAATATGAATGAGAAAATATTGGGGCAAGGAATTTTAAATATTTGGAAATATTATTTTCTGGAGAGTTTTATTGAATTGAATATTTGGAGTTCTTTTTTTTTATTATTTTCGGGATTTTTATTTACTGTCGAATCGGTTTTCCCTCGAAAGTTTTATAGTTTTTATACTTGTGAAAATTGATACTAAAGAATTATTTTTCGGATATATTTTATTTTCAACGATTTCATCATAATAAAATGGATATTCGTGTTTTATTGTGATTTTAAATGTTTTGAGATTATACAATTTAAAGAAAAAAATTTTTTTGTTTACGAAAATTGTTAGTTAAGGATTCGGATATTTTATTTTCGACTATTTGACTTTAAAAAATAAACTATTTTTGTATTAATTTTCTTTTTAAATAATACTTCTTCAAACATAATTTATGTTCCTAAAGTTTCAAACGTTCGACGATTTTTTTTATATTTTATTAAAATTTAAAATTGGTTAAAAATTTATATTTTTTTATTAATTTAAAAATTTAATTCCATTATAAATGTTGAATTAGTTTTATTTTAAATTTAATTCTGGAAAATTTTTGAAAATATTTAAGTAGAAAAGTTATTTCGTTCAAATCTTTATAGGGACCATAATTTTAATTTTCCGAAAAATGCGAGATTTTACTTTTTACGTTTTAAAAATAATTGGCGATTCAACAATTTTTTTTTACTATTATTATAGCATTATTTTTAGGAAAAAAAATTATTTTCCTATAGGATAATTTTAATATTTTAAAAATGTGATGATTACAATAATTAGTATTTGGAATTTGTTATAAAATATTTTTACGTTTTTTAATTTTACAACTAACAACAATAAACTTGAATAAATAAATTAATAATAATAATATTAATAATTGATTCTGAAGAAAAAAATTATTATAAAACTTTAAAATTTCAAAATTTTAGATTCTTAATGTTTTATGACGATAAAAAGTATGGAAAATATTTTTCTATTGATTTAATAAATTTTGTCGTCAAAAAAATTTTAAATACCTAAAAATTGAAAAATTAAAGTGTTAGAAAAATTTTTAAAATAAATTTTTAAGAAAAAAATACTTTCAAAATTAGGACATTTTTATCTTTTAAAAATCGAAAATAGTAGTTTTCGTCGCTAAGCGTCAACGCTAACTTCAAAGTCAAAAAATGCCTCTTAAATATAGTGGAAATAAAAATTGAGTCGACAATTTTTTAAATTTGAATAAAAATACAATTCTTTTTAAAAATAACGTTTAAACTTTAAAAAATAGTAATTTTTTCAAAAAAAGAAAAATTATTTATGTTTTTTTATGAACATTTTAAATTCCTTCGCGGTAAATTACAAAATAATGTCAATTTTCATATAGTTTTCAATACATCTGAACCCTCGGCTTAATTGTAAAAAAATGAGAATTTTTTTGAGATATTTATAAAAATTATATAATAAATTTGAATATAAATATTTAAAGAATCGTAAAAAATGATTATTTTTTAGAAAAAAATTAAACTTTTGTTTATTAAAAATTTTCTTAAATTAATTCCGGTTCTAAAATTAAAAATTCATTTAATAATAATAATAATAATAATTTAATATTGAATTAAAACTTTCTAACTAAAGCGAAATTAGGAAAAATTAAATTAATTATTTAATATTTGATTAGGAAATTTGGAAATAGAAGAGCGATTTTTGAATGTACTCTCTACCGTTATCGATTTTTGCATCCTGGCGAACATTTTAAGCCTCTGTACAGTGCTCGTTTATTATTACTCCAAAGTTTCAGATGTTAAATTAATTTCGTCTCGCATAGTTTTTTTTTCCTTTTTATTAAAAAAAAAAAAAAAAATTCTATTGCATCGAAATATAATTTTATTTAGGTGCAGAACAAATTTTTTTTTTCTTCTAAAAGTCAACTATAAATTCTTCAAAGAAAATTACACATAGTTTTCTTTATTGAAGAAATCTACTATTTTCTCTACACTTTTGTGAGGCTTTTCTCTTTTGTTAATTTTTTTTTCTCTGGAAAATTCTTTTTCAAAAAAGATTTTCTAAAAACGAAAAATTTTCTATTTACCATAAACGCTTTGGAAATCACCTTCAATGTAGAATATAGTCAAATAACGCACTTTGAAAAGTAATTGATTTTTGTTTATATATTGACAAATGTTTAAGCTCCTTCAGCAATTATTATATAGTATAACTATTTGAAAATTCTACAACGTTCTTAAAACATTTTTTTTTCTTTCTTTCCCTTTTTTTTGTCGCCTTTGAGAGAGGAGAATACTTTGAAAAAAGTTTCAATATTCATTAAAGTGAAAACTAATAGGATTTCCCCCTCGTTTTTCTTATTAATGAACATGAACATTATTCTCTTTATGAATTTTTGGATTTAAAAATATATTAATGTTGCGAGATTATTGAAATTCAGTGCAAAAGTTGATTAGTTATTTATGTAACGCTTTTGAAATGAGAAGAAAAATCAATTATTGGTTTATTCGGAATGCATTTGGTTATTTATGAAATTTTATATTGAGATGTAGGTCAGTAGAGAGGGGGGAGGGGGGGTTTTTTTTTTGTTTGCTTCTTAATTTTATCGTTATAATTTCAAGTATAAATTTAAAGATAGAGAAAAGTTCATGACACAGGGTTTCAGGTCAAAATCAATTCATTTTTCGTGTCAATTTAATTAGACGTAGTTTTAACAATAAATTATTTACAGACTAAATGGGTTCACTAATTACGTTAATTTTTATTACCTGTATTTTGCTTTTTATTTTTCTTTTCAAATGAGTGTGTATTATTTTGCAGTCTATTTTTTTTTTTTTGTTTAAAGGTGCGACTTTTCTGGTCAATAAAAATTTTTTTAAATTATCTTTTTTTTCGTTTGCTTTAAAATGTTTTCTAGTGTCATAAAATTACTGTTGAAAATATTTTTGAAAAAAAAGCATGTATAAAAGAAGAAAAGTTAGAAATTTTTTATGACCGTTTCTTAACTCACTGTAAATACGTTACGAAAAGTTTTTAACGCGTTTTTCTCGAAAACACATTTTTGAAAAATATTTTATTCTTTATCTTAAAAAACTAGACAACAAACTTGTGAAATTTCACATTTTTACCCCCCCCCCTGTTATTTTCTGCTAGGGCAATATTGATCCAAAAATATATTTTTCGATTTTTTGAGAAAAATTTGTACGACGAGGAATTATAGAACATTTAAAAAAAATTGTTTTTGAGGTTTAGAAAACACGCTAATGATGAGAATCCCGTTTGAATTTTTAATTTATGTAATTTAAAAATTATCAAATATTAAATTATTTAATTCTTTCTTTGTATTTAACAGTATCCAAAAATAATTTTTGCAATAATTATAATACATTTTTTTGCAATAAGAGTTTAAAAAAGTGTTTTTTTTATCAATTCAGCACCAAAAAGTCTTCTTAAAAAAATTTGAGGTTATGGTTGCTAATTTAAAAATGAAAATACAGAAAGAGAAATAACTTTTAGTGTAAACTAACAATATTTCAATCTTAATACATCCACATTATTCACTAAAAATTACTTTCGGTTTTACAAAATTTAAAAATTGCTTTTTAATCCAGAGAAAAGGACGATAAACATAACCTTAAAATTTTTCCCGCGTATAAGATACAATTTTTTCTTTTTACGAAACCAAAAAAAAAATTTTTTTTAAGGATTTTTCTAAAGATTTTGTTATTAAATATTTTAATGCAAAGTTTTAGAATTCTATGTGAATAAAAGCAGTAAAATTAGTGCGGTTTCAGTATTAAAAACTCATAAAATAGAAATAATTTTAAGCGTCAACACTGACTTCAAGGACCTGAATTGAAATAAAATTTTTTGTTCAATATTTACTTGAATCAAGTAATTTTTAATTTCAATCAATGTATTTTTTATTTGAATTAATGATTTCAGTAAACAAAGGATCAAATAAATTTTTTTCAATGAATATTGATTCGACGCTTAAATTTTTTTTTTTTATAGTTTTCAATACTGGAATTGCACTAATTTTACTGTTTTTATTTACATGAAGTACTGAAACTTTATACATTTGAATATTTAATAACAAAATCTTTAAAAAATTTCCTTTTATTTCTTTTTTCCGTTTTGCAAAAAGAAAAAATTGTTTTTGACGCTAACTTCAGAGATATTTAAAGTACCCGAAATTTTGAATTCGGTTTTTCTTGGGAAACGTAATAATTCAACATTTACTTACAGTTAACAATGGATTTTTTAAATATAAAAAATAACATTTTTAAATGTAAAAATAACATTTTTAAATGTAAAAATAACATTTTTCAAATGTATAAAAAAAACATTTTTTTAAATGTAAAAATAACATTTTTCAAATGTAAAAATAACATTTTTCAAATGTATAAAATAAAATTTTTTTAAGGTATAAAAAAACATTTTTTAAATGTAAAAATAACATTTTTAAATAAAATATAACACATTTTTTATAACAAAATATAAATGAAAAGTAGTAACAAAAATATTGTGATATATTTGAACGTTTAAAACATTTTCAAAGCATATTTTTATTTTTCTTACTTAAACAGTAAAAAATATAATTTAATTGAATAATATAATTTTATTAATTTAAGTAAAAAATATAATTTATATATATATATATATTAATGATGCTAATTTAAATATATATGATATTAATTTATATAATTTAAATATTTATATACCTAAGACAAATAAAATAGATAAATATTTACTTTATGTAAATAATTTTTACATTTAATTCAACATTAAATTCTATTTGCTTTGATAATACAAAAAATTATTTGGTTCAGAAAAATATTTATTCAAGTAAATGTTTATTTAATAGTCAAGTAATCGATTATATTTGAATGGGAAATAGAAATTTTTTTTTCGTGTAGGAGCAATGAGATTTATCATTTTTCACACTACAGGAAAATATTTTTTATTTTCCCATTAATTTGAATAGAAATAAAAAAATAGAAAATATAATTTTGATAATTGTTTCTAAATTTGTATTATATATTTTTGTGTAATTTTTTTCTACTTTTTGCACAGTTTTTAATTTTCTTTTTAATTCGAAAAAAGTGATCTTAAAATATCCTTTTCATCTCTCAAATATTTATTAATTGATTTGAAAATTTTATAAAAGTTCACATGAATAGTGTATATATATATAAATGAAAAGAATATTCCCTTTTCGGAGAAATTCAATTTACTTCTTTTATTTTTATATTTTTAGTAATATTTTTCACTATTAATAAATTTTGAGAGAATGATATTTCTATATTCAAAGTCGAATTGGCTTGAAATTATTTCAAATTCTCGTGAACTTTTTTTGTTATATGTAATTGAATTCGATAGAAAAGTATTTTAAAAAAAAAATCTAATTGAAAGTTTCTTTTTAGTTTCGTTTGATTTTATGCGTTGAAAATTCAAAAACAAAATATTGTATCGATCCGACGGAATATAATGTTTTTGCCTCTAAACGTTAGACTTTTTTTTCCGTCTATTCAAATTCAGTTACATGTTTGTTTGATTAATGAAATGCTTTTTTTTTTTTCTGTGTGTGGTGGGGTTGAGGAATATTTTTTTTCCTCTCTCTCTCTCTCGCTCGCTCGCTCGCTATGAAAAATATAAGCAGCAAGGTTGGGAATCAATGTTTCACCTAGGGCACAAATATTCCTGTAGCCAGCTCTGTATTTTGTGCATGAGCGAAGCAGTTGCGCGCGATTCTTTTCAATTGGAAGGAGTGGGGAGAAAGTTGACGGCTTTCTCCCCCACTCCTTGACCTTTCGCTCGCTCCTTCGGCTATATTCGGTTTGGCACATTTCGCTGTGTTGGATATGTGCTGTGCCATGCTGTCAAGCTGTGTGTTGGTCGGTTATACTGTACAACACTCTCCACTCACTCGCTTTGCTGTGTACTTGCTGAATATGCCCCGTTTCAAAACGTGTATCATGTTGATAAATGCAATATTCCATTTCCCAACAGTGACTTCTGTTCACTCACAATCGAGCTTTTCAAACATTATAATAGAAGAGAATGGAGGGATTTACAATTTTAACATCTATCTCACTTTATTTTCTGTCAGGAATAATTAAACGAATAATTTAGAGCTACTTATAAACTTTCGCGAGCGCCTCACGAAAATAATTCAATATATATATATATATATATATATATATATATATATTCTTTCGCATTTTCGCCTCGTTATTCGATTAGAACATTGCTAACACTGAAAAGGCAACATTGTAGATTCGACGAATTCGACGAATCAATACACTCGTGATGAAATGTTATGTATGGGCAATATTGAATTCATTTGTAAAATATCAATTTTTTTTTGTTTTTAATTTTGTAGTCGTCACAGTGTTATATTTCTTTTTTTTTTGTTTTCGTGATGAAAATTTTCGCTATTGTGAGAATTTTATTTCAAGCGGAAAATTACGTTTGTTCGCGTTTTTCCTCCAAGTCGTTTTCTCTCTGTCCGTTGCCTTCTCTTCTCTATAAACGTGATATTCTGTTTGGGATCTCTCGACTGTCCACGTGACAACGTGACACTTTTCGAGAGGTTTTACGACTCGTGTGAAACAGTCACGTGATCAGCCGCGAAGGCGCCACTGTTTGTACTGTAGATAAATTTTGCCACTCATGCAATCCTATAATTTACTTCGCAGGAGTTATTTGTCTGTTTTGTTAGAAACAAGTTGCAAAGCGGGAGCTTTTTCAATTTTACTTTTACTGCTGGAAAATATTCTAATATGTAATTTTTTTTTTCTCCTTCTGTAGAAATATTTTAGATACATTTTTTTTATCAATCTTTTTGATAACATCTGTCGAATATCGTTATATACTATACTGATATTTATTTTTTTCGCATAGATTTATCTCATCTTTTACACTCGATAAATATTATCTATTGGAATTTAAAAAAAAGGACTTTTTCTATAATGTTTTTTTGAAATATGGATTTTGTTTTTTATTGATTAGTCTCTGTTTTGACAGTTAATTCAAATATTACGTTTATTTGAGTAATTATTTAATGACAAATAGAATACGAAGAAATGCTCACGTATTTAGTGTGTAGAAATATTAAATCGACAGAATGTAGATAAACGTCGCATATATAGATAGATTAATGGAAGTGGTGAAAAAATTTGAAAAAAAAGATAGAACTTGAGAGTCAGGAGAGCCAAATCTGCGCATGCGTTGTTGCTGAATTGTAATTGGCCAGAACAAACGCGGGTGATTTAAAAGTTAAAAAAATTTTTTTTAATAAAAATGGTTTTTTAAGGGGAGGGGGGGAATAAAATACCTTTTCTAAAATAGGAAATTTTTGTTCTTACGAAGTATAAGTAACAAATATAATAAAATTATTACTAACATATTATTTAATTGATACATTTACTTAAATATTTCAAAACAAAGTACAAAAAATTCAAAATCAATATTGAATTTTAAAAAAGTTGATCTTTTCATAAATAGGTAAACTTCAATTAATTTTAATTAATAATTAGTTAATTGTTAGTAAATTATTAATTAATTTATTTATTTATTAAATAATTTAATTTAATAATTTTAATTCGCAATTTTGGAAAATTTTTATTTTTTATTAAATTTAATTATAAATTTTGAAAACATTAGATTTCAAAAATGATTTTAACAATTCAAATTCTGAAAAAATAAATTTAATAAATTCTTCATTTTTTAAAATATATTTAATTAATTATTATTTTAAAAAAATGAAATTATAGAAGAATTTAAGTTAAAAATACTTTTAAAAAATTGAATTTTGGAGGAGTTACAAATAACTGCCGAAAATCCAATTATATTCAATAATTTTATAAAAAAATTCTTGTCAGAATTTCAATAATTTTTAAAAATAATAAAATTCCTCTCTGAAATACAATTATTTTCAAAAATTTTATTAAAATTTCAATTGTTTTCAATAATTTCCCTCTTTTATTTATTTTAAAAATCTATTTGAATAAAATTTTTTGAATAAATTCAATAATTTAATAAAAAAATTTAAACAAAATTCTACGCAAACATTTAATTATTTTCATAAATTATATTAAAAATTTCACAGGAATTAAATTATTTACAAATTTTCTGTAAATTTTTTTTGCAATTATTCAATTAATTCTAAAATATAATAAAATTTTTTTCAGGAATTAAATTATTTTTTATAAATAATACATTTTTGTTTTAAATGACTTTCAAAAGTAATGAAATTCTTCTTATCGAAGATTAATTAGATTCAAAAACACTTTGTAAAATTTTAATCATTTTCAAAAAATTTCTTCAATTTTGTGTAAATAATTTCCAATATCTATTTTAATCAAATTTTTCCAAATGAATGTTATTTAAAAAAAACTTTTTAGTAAAATCAAATTCCTAAAAAAATGTATTTATTTTTTAAAAATTCAATAAAATTTTGTCAAAAAAATTAATTTATTGATATAATTTTTTCGCTAAAACTCTTTATAAGCATTAAATTTTAAGAAACATTTAATTATTCAATAAGTTATTTATTTTTATATTTAAATAATTGGATTTTCTATAAAAATTTGATTTCGAAATAAATTTTCATTAAAAATGTAGATAATAAATGAATATTAAATGCATTACAGAATTTCTTTTTGTGAAGAAAAAAAAAAAAATTATATATCAAAGAGTTTTTTTTAAAGATTTTGTTAGTAAATATTTGAATGCAAAGTTTTCGAATTCTATTTGAGTAAAAGCAGTAAAATCTGTTCCGTTTCGGTATTAAAAATAAAAAATAAAATTTTATTTGATTCAAATAACCTTTTACTTGTCTGCTATCAAAGTAAATATTACCTTGAATCAAATAATAATTATGGAATGCATTTTTTTTGTAAAAATTAAATTTTGAAGAGGTTTTACATTGAAATCTTTAAATATCTGAATTTTTTCATACTTTCAACAAAATTTTTCAACAAAACTTTTAAAATTTTAATTTTTAGAAAAAGTTGAGATTTAAGGGAATTTGAACCATTATGACGTCACAATTTATGAAAAGCATGCGTTTTAAAATTGTGACGTCATAATGGTTCAAATGCCCTTAAAAAAAATTATTTGAAGGTTTTATTTTCTAATATTTAGTTAATTAAAGAATTGAAGAATCGAATTTCTCGAAAAATTCATTATTTTAAAAAAAATTTTATTCAAATTCGTCGAAAAATTAAATTATTTAAAAATTTGTCGACAAAATTCTTTACGAGAATTGAATTTTTAGAAAAATAGAATTATTTAATAAATTATTTTGATTTTTGTACTTAAATAATTAAATTAATAAAAATAATAAAAATAATATTAAGAATTGATTTTAAAATGAATTTTAGTTCAAATTTTAAATAATAATTGACTATTAAATTAAACATTATAGCGTAAATTTTTAGAAATAATTGATTTTTGAAAATGTTTAAAATTAAAATCTTTGAAAATTTACATTTTTCATAATATTATAATTAACAATTTTCGTGTAGAATTAATTTTTTTTTGAAAAAGTTTAATTGGAATTTGTTTTTAAAATTATTTGAAGTTTTTATTTTGAAATGTATTAAAGAATTTCCAAATAATCGAAGTTTCGTAAAATTAAATTGAAAACAAGTGGATTTGAAAATTGATAAATAACTTTTTTTTTAAATTACTAAAAATTGATTTCAAGAAGAATAAATTTTAGTTAAAAATTCTAAAAAATTATAATTGAATTGAAATTATGAAAATAATTTCGAAAAAATTATTTATGAAATAAATAAATAAATTTATAATTTAATTATAATTTATAAAAGTTAATGAATTTATTATAAAAATTTATAAATAAATTTATAATTTAATTATAATTTATAAAAGTTAATGAATTTATTATAAAAATTTATAAATAAATTTATAATTTATTTATTTCCTGTGTAAATAAATAAATAAAGTACATAAAATAATAATTTTATTATACTCGGTTATTTTTAATTATTATAAAACATGAAAAAGTTGATCATCTTCATGTTTTATAGTATGAAATATGTTCTTAAAATTTATTGAATTTGAAATTTTTAAATGTCTTAATTTCTATGGAAAAATAATTCATGAAATTAAATATTTATTTAAAAATGAAAGTATTGATGTTTTGGAATAATTGTACAATTAGAGAAATTCGTAAATAAATCGGGAAAGAAGAAAATTTATTTTTTGTTGCAACCTCGAAGTGGATTTAAATTCATCATTTCATTCAGCTGAATAAAATGGGTATAAATATATTTTTTTCAAATTTGAAAACAGCGCGCGATTTTTAAATAGCCAGTGAAATTTCTTCGTTGGTGTATGCGCAGTTGTATAATAGAATGGTAAAATTGAGGATAAATGTTTGAAGAGGCGAAGGGCGCCGCACAACACAAGTGATTCGAACGAACGAACGAACAGCAGCAGCAGCAGCAACGGTGAGTTTTGAATGTACGCGGTTGGAATTCTGGATTTACTTCGTAACATACGGATATTGAGCCGAGGATCAACGGAAACGAACGAACGCTTGCCGCGCCACGAAAGAACGCCCTCGGTGAGCCTGTGCTAGACGCGAAATACTGAAATCCAAATGCCCCCCAAGTCAGTGAAAAAAAACAGACTTCGATCTTGATTTCCAAGAAACATTCAATTCACAATAGGGAAAAATTACTCGCATCAATAAGTGACGCGTGAAATTCTCACGAGTGTTGGATGTGTGTGCCTGTCGCGATCGTCGTTTATTCAACATGCCAGGAACCGAAGTTGAAACAGCCAAGTGAACCAAAGTGACTCTGCTTTGCGCACAAGTGGGATTCGACTATATAGAGAGAGAGAGATAGAGAGAGAGTCAGACTAGCGTCGAAATCGACGATGAAAATTCGTGAAAGAATATTGATATTTTCCCTTTATTTGATAATTTGAGAACATTGCTGTTGTTTTAAGTGAGTGAGATTTTGACGACATTCTGTTTCGCCAGATTGTCGGGGGAAAATAATGTTTTCGAAAGTGCGTGATCGTGGCCGATGGGCGTAGAAGTGTACTGTAGTGGTTTTTTTTCTCCAATGTGTATATAACCGCGACGACACGTATCAAGTGTGTGGGCTTACACACACACACACATGTATAGATATATATTAGCGTGAGCATTGAGCGCGTGTAAAATTGTACATGACGCGTGTTGTGTTATTATTCTCGTGGTCGGGATGCATCGAATAAACTTATGGGATCACATTCTACCTAGGATAGGATATTCCTCCCAACAACCACCGGACCATATCAGTTGAATCCTAGTACGTATCTCCACTGTGTTCGCTCCTTTATGTTTCACGTCAATATTATACTGTATTTTACTAGTCACGTCATCTTCTCTGAATTCCTCGTTGAATTTTCCCTTTTTCTAGACACTTGTTTTTTTTTGATAATGTCGCTTATAAAATTTGTTACTAAATTCCAACTCCCTCATGTTTGTTTTGTCAAAAAAAAAACTATCCATGATAATTTTTTTACTTGAAAGAATTTTATCATTTTTTTCCCACTTATTTTTCTATAGCGTTTCTAGGTTAAGGAGGGGGGAGTAAATTTCCATTTCTGTGGAAAAATAGTAGACAATTTTACAATATTTTCGTTACTGTTGTAGTTTTAGTTGAAAATATATTTTCACCTATTGTATAAAGTAATATTTTTAATTAAATAGAATCTTGTTAAAGGGTAAATAATATTTTGAGAATTATTATTCTAGTGTTAAAAAAATATGGTTTAGTTATAAATCTCTAACTAGAATAATATATAAACAGTTATAAAATCAATTGTTGTAAAAAGAGACTGAATTTTTGGCTCGTATAAAATATTGTTAACAGTGGCTTGTGGAAATTTGGAAAATGTAACGAAAACCTTAATCATGTTGTGTGGCAATGTTCATTGTATGTGAGTTAACGGTTTTATTATTATATTATATAATAAATACTTTCTTTATTACTGTGTGTAAACTTCAAATCAAATCTCTGGAGAATTGTAATGATTGTAATCTCAAGATATAAGTTCAAGATAAAACTTTTTAGGTTTTCTTAACTCTTTAGAAAGAAATTAATTTTTAGTTTAATGAGAAAATTCATTATAAAATTATTTATTTTATTTATTATTTTTCGAAGCACAATTTAAAAAATTTTTTAAAAACGCAGACCTTGCATATTACGACTTTTAATTATTTTCAAACAATGCGACTTTTTTTTTTACAAATTTTGCGACAAAATACCACATTTTTTTTTAGCAGAAATTGCAACTTTTTTTTGTTTTTTTCTTAATATGAAAAATATATTAGACAAATTTTTGAACGTTGGTAAAGTTTATAACGTTTATAGTCAAAGATTTTTGATGAAAAATATTTTTTATGCAATTTTGAAAAAAAATTTGTACAGAAAATAATACGTTTTATTATTTGAATATTAGATTTACAAAAAAATATATTTTTAAACAACAATTTTTATTCTTTTTAGTAGGTAAAAATTTTTTTTGTTTCAATCGTTAATCATAAACGTTGCGAACTTCACCGACGTATTTTTGAAAAAGTATTTTGAAATAATTTTTCTAATTAAATTTTTGAAATGTACGATTCAAATTCTTTTGAATAATTGAAATTTTGTAAAATTTAATTTAAAAAAAAAATGAGTTTTTTTTCAAGTGTTTTATTATAAAGTTGGAAAATCAGCTTTTAAAAAATTTCAATTTGCACAATTTAATTTTCAAAAATTTTAATGAAACAATCCCTCAAGTCTAAATTAAATTAATAAAAAAATTTTAATTAATTAAAATTAGTTTTTATAACAAATTGTATTAAAATATTATCGAAAAAAGTAAATCTTAGAATTTTTCATTATTTTTAAAATTTAATTAGTTTCAGTATTTTCGATTTTGTATTTCCGAAAATTCAAGTACAAAAAATACAATTAACATTTTTTAGAACTATTTTTCGCATTTTGGAGAAAATGTGATTTATATTAAAAATTATTAATTAAAATTCTTCAAGGAAAAAAAATAATTAGGTTTTTTTGAAATTATACAGAAGTATTTTTTATAAATTCACTTATTTTCAAAAAATTACAATTCATTATTTATAAAAAATCTAATTTTTTTAATATTCAATTACCATGGAAGAAATTAAATTAAATTTTTTTTTAAATTTACTTTTTTAAACTTTTAAAAATTCAGAGAAATCATTAGTAATTAATGAATTAATAAAATTCTTAAAAAATTTGATTATTTTTTATGTTTTTTAAAAACCTAATTATTTTTAAAAGATTTTATCAAATTTCAAAAAGTTTTCAAAGATTTTACCAAATTTCAATTATTTTAAAAATATTTTATCAAATTTTTCAAATTTTGCTAAATTTCAATTTTATTTTTTTAATTTTATCAAATTTCAACAATTTTTCAGATTTTACTAAATTTTAATTATTTTTTAAAGATTTTACCAAATTTCAATTATTTTTTAAAGATTTTACCAAATTTCAATTTTTTGGATATTTTTCAATTGCATAAAATTGTTTTGGAAAATTATTCAAACTTAATATAGATAATAATTGATTGAGAGATGAAGTTCAGGTAAAAATTGTAGAAAATAATTAAATTTTTGAATTATTAATGTAAAAACTTACGATTATTGTAAATTATATGTTTTTATTATATGAAATAATGCAATTAAATTGAAATCTCAGATAAATGTATTGATAATCATTGTAATGTGTCATTGACTTGTAAATTATTCTTGAAAGAAAGTGAAATTTTGTTTTTTCAAGAAATTAATATTGTCGCTTGAAAAAAAACTACTTCTTTTGTTCACGATTTTCTGTGAGTTAAAGTGCTGTGGCTATCAAATAACTGCTACATTCACTGACTACAATTCTGCAGTTATTGCAGTTTAACAACTGGAGGAGAATTTTTCACTTGTTGCATTTGAGGCACATTATTTTTATTCATTAAATATCCATTTTTTTAAGCTTCTTTTTTACGTTAAAAGTGACTATAAACTTATTGCACGTAAATTTCACTCGAGTAAAAAATATTTTCCCAAAGTTGACAATAAATTTTTCAATGCTGAAATGAAGGACAAATTTTTTGTTAAAATATTTTCGAAAATTATTATATCGGATAAATGGATTAAAATTAAATATGTAACTTAGTCGAGAATTAATTGTTTTAATGTACAAAATTTTTCACAAAGTTAATAGAAATTAAAGGAAGAAAAAATTGTCGTTGAAAACTTTAGGAATATTAAAAAATTTATTATATATGTGAAAAAGATTTTATAGATTTATTGTTATTTTGTTATTTTACATTAAAATATATTTGTTTATTTTCCAAGAAATTGAATTTTGACTATTTACGATTTAAAAAGCGCAAAAAAACAACTTTAGACAAAAATTCATTCGAGAAGAAAGTACTTAATTTTGAAAAACATCCTTTCTTTTAATTAAAATTGTGATATTTGATTTTTCCCAACGCATTTTTGTTCTTAATCTCATTTTCATTTTGAATGAAAGATGTATATATATATAATTACAACCTTTTTCTAAATAAGATTTTATTTTTAAATTCAATTGAAATATATATTTATGTATATAAAATATATTGTCTAGGATTAGATTAGCTTTTGACTTTGTATGTTTAAGAGTTGATGTAGGTCGTATGAGATTTATTGATATCACAAAAAAAAAAAAAATTAAAAATACATAAGGTATTTGTAATCATGTGTGTTACACACCTTGATAATAATTACATAATTTGTGTTTTTAAAGAGATTTCACACGTGCAGGGACAGTCGAACAATTTATTTTTATATTTATTTCTTGCATTCATAATTAAACAATGTGTTGCGAAATTCGATTTTTTTAAAAATAATTTTCATTTTTTATGTATTTTAGTTTTTTTTATTTTATTTATTATCCAAAAAATTGGAAATTCTTTTTTTTGATATTTTAATTTCTATTCTAAGAATAGAATTAATATTTATGTAAATGTAAAATAAAAATCTGTCTTTTTTGAAATTATAACGAACAGTATTTAGGGAATTATAAATTATTAATATTATTATTATTATTATTATTATTATTATTATTATTATTAATATTGTTGTAATTATTATAATATTGATTTTTTCTACTTTGTATTTTATGAAAAAATGTAATTAAATTGGAAAAGTATAATTTTTAATTTGTTTTACTTTGAATTTTAGGAATTATCTGGCCAAAATAGTAACGATAGTTCGAATGGACCTGCTGGTCCTGGAACACCAAATTCCCAGGGGATGAGGCCTACCCCTTCGCCTACAGGGTCCACAGGTTCTCGCTCGATGTCCCCTGCTGTCGGTAAGTTAAACATTATTTTTCCCAATTTGTCAAAATTTTATTTTTTTAGTAACTTCAAGAATTTTCATTTTTCATTTTTGCAGTCTCAAGAATTTCCAGAATTTTTTAATTAAGGATTGAGAAAATTATTATTTTTTTCTGAATAAGAACTGTTAAAATAAAAATAAGAGACAAGAATTTAATTTCCAACAATTTAAACTATTAAAAGCTGCATTTGATTAAAAATACAATTTTTCGGTCAGTAATAAATATTTTGATAAAAAGAAGACAATTATTATTTTCGTTATAACCAAAAATGATTTTCCATCCAATCGAATGGGAATAAAATAAGTTTCTGAAAAATTTAACACAGTTGTCAAAGGTCAGGAAAAAGTCAGGGATTTTTTATTAAAAGTAACTGGAGACAATTATATTTTTAGAATTCATAAGAAAATTCTGAATTTTTGTGTCTTTTTTTCTTTGCCTCATAAACTGTGAAATTACCACAAATTCTAATATACAAGACCTTCAATTTTTTCTACTTCTAATAATAACTTCTTTTTAAATAACTTACTTCTAGAAAAACTATCATAAAACAATTACTTACAAATTATTTAATCAATAATTTTACTTAAATATTTCAAAGTAAAGTCCAAAAAATTCAAAAATAATTGAATTTTATAAAATTTGATCTTTTCATAAATAGATAAACTTCAAAAGATTCCAAATTAATACTTTTACAAATATTTCAATTTTTATTGAATTTAATTAGAGATTTTAAAGACAGATTTTTAAAAATGTTAGTAATTCAAATTCTTCTGAAATTTAATTATTTATTATTAAAAATAATAGAATTATAGAATTTAGTTAAAAATACTTTTAAAAAATAGAATTTTTTGTAGAAGTTACAAGTAACTGGACAAAATTCGATAATATTCCAAAAAATTTTAAAATTTGTCAAAATTTCAATAATTTTTAAAAATAATAAAATTCATCTCTGAAATACATTTATTTTTAAAAATTTTATTAAAATTCTTGATAAAATTTCAATTATTCTCAATAATTTCCCTCAATTGAATGATTTTAAAAATCTATTTGAATACAATTTTTTTGAAAGAATTCAATTATTTAATAAACATTTTTAACAAAATTCTATGCAAACGTTTAATTATTTTCATAAATAATGTCAAAATTTCACAGGAATTCAATTATTAACAAAATTTTATTACTTTTCTTCATAATAATTCAATTATTTTCTCCTAAATAAAATTTCTTGCAGGAATTCAATGATTCATGAAAATAATCGAATTTCTAAAAATACTTCTATTATTTATGACAATAATTGAATAATAAATAAATTTTTATATTAAATTCTATTAAATTTCGTCAAAAGAATTCAATTATTTAAAAATTTTATTCATAAAATACTTTATTGTAGAATTGAATTTTGAAAATCATTCAAATATTCAATAAATTATTTTTAAATTTAAAAAACTAAGTTCTCGTAGAATTTTCTGAAGAAAGTTGTTTTAAATATGAATTACAGTTTTAGATAATAATTGAATATTAAAAGTATTTTCGCGTGAGTTTTTAGAAAATTTAAATTTTGAAAAGGTTTTAAATTAAAATTTTTGAAAATTGAAATTTTTAATTATTTTTATCTACGAATTCTGTAGAATTTTTTTGTTGTTTTGAAAAAGTTGAATTTTTTTAAAATTATGTCAAGTATTCATTTTTCAATGTAATATTTAATTGAAGAATTTCCGAATAATCGAAATTTCGTAGAGTTTACTTGTAAACAAATAAAAATTTTCAAAGAACTTTTTCAACAATTATTAAAAATATTTAATATTTTTTTAGAATGAATCAGAATATTCTTTAGGGTCAGGAAAAAAGTAAAAATTTTGTCTGGAAATCAGGGAAAAAGAAAATTAAATTTTTTGTGACAATTCTGTTGAAGCTTTTTTTATTTTATTTTGTCAATGTAAACGTAGGTAATTTTAGTTTCATCTACGACGTTAAGGTCCACAACGATTATCAACGAAAAAAATTATTCACTTAATAAATTAGAAAAAAATAAAGCAGCAATATTGCCATAAAAATATTAAGAAAAAAATTTTGTTTTCGTTGATCAACGTTGTGGACTTGAACATCGTTTTCATCTTTTGTTTCGATTCTTCTTTCAACTTGATTTAAATCATAACAGCCTTGTTCTAAAGGACTCTGAAGTTGTCGTCGAGGTTTAAGAATGAAAACAATTTTTCGATGGGTTTTTTTAATTAAAGACTAAAACCCTTGGAAAAGGAGTTTCGTTTTTATAAATTCAGAAAAAAAATCATTTTTTGTTATATTCCTCATGGTTGAGGATCTATTTTTGGAACCTAATTTTGTTCTGAAGCTGAAGTTCGCAACAATTTAAAAAAAAATCAAAAACGAAATTTTTTTCTAGATAAATTCATTTTTAATTTTGATAGAAAATTAATTGTTACAATTGTTAAAAAATAAAGAAAATTATGGCATTATTTTTCGTTTTAGTATTTAAAAACTTTGCGGTCTTCAGCCTAATTTTTTGTAGAATATGTAAAAAGAAATAATTTTTGTTAATAAATAAATTTATTGATTAGTGAAATATTTGTAAAATATCGATACTTATTTTATTTGTCTTTGCAGCAGGTCAGCAAAACGTTCAGATGCCTCCACGACCGTCAAGCAGTCAGTCAGATGGAAGTGGACCAGCACGAATGAGTCACTCCCCCATGGCTACTCAAGGTAAGAAAGATATTTAATTAGAAATTGAATTTAAAATGAAATAGAATTGATGATTAATCGAGTGTTTGATTTTTTTTTTTTTTGAATTAGGAGGATATCAACAACCCCTTGGTCCTTCACCGCACATGCATAGTTACAAGATGAATAGCAGCGGTCCCGGCGTGGTCCAACCAGGACCAGTGCCAACAGGACTTGGCGGTATCAATCCAATGAGTAGTGGAATGGGATATGCAGCAGGTGGGGCTGCTGCGAATCAACCTGGTGGCTACCCTGGACAGGGTGCTTATCCTCCTCCACGGCCACACATGCAGTTTCCTCAGGGCTATCCGCCGCCAACAAACTCACAACCGCCGCCGAACAACCAATACCAATCAGCTAGATCAAACAATATGGTGCAATACCCTCCTTATCCGGTAAATTTCATTCAGACTTTTATTCACTGGCCAACCACAAAAGTTTCTATCGTGTCTCCAGTTTTTTAATTCAAAACTACTGACAATACCGTCAACTATGGGGCTACTTTGTGCACTCGAGCAAAAAAATTAATAAAATTATTCAAATTAATTATTTTAATCTGCTATTTTGTTAAATAAAAGGCAGGGCTCGAACTAGGTCCGTAAATCCCGTAAAAGTCCGTAACTTTGCTTGAAGTCCGTAAAAGTCCGTTTTTTTGAAAAAAGGTCCGTAAAGTCCGTAATTCGGTTGAAAAAGATCTGTAAAGTACGTAAATTATACGATATAATTTGAATAATTTTAGAGAAATTACAAATGATTAAAAGGAATTCAATTATTTTCAAAATTAATAAAATTCTTCGCAAAAATTCAATTATGTTCAAAAAATTTTAAAAATTCTTGTCAACATTTCAATTATCTTTAGAAATAATTAAATTCTTCTTCGAAATATCAATTATTTTCAAAAATTTTAATAAAATACTTGGCAAAATTTCAATTATTTTCAAAATTTTTCCCTAATTTAATTATTTTTAATATCTATTCTAATAAAATTTTCCAAAAGAATTCAATTATTAAAAAAAAAATCTACTAAAATTCTACACAAACCTTTAATTATTTTCAAAAAATAATAACAATTTTACAGGAATTTCATTATTTACAAATTTTTTTTATAAATTTCTTTGCAATATTCAATTATTTTCATAAATAATAAAATTTTTACAGGTATTTAATTTTTTTGGCAAATAATAAAATTCTTATTAGGAATTCAATTATTTTGATGAATAATAAAGCTAATTGCAGAATTTCAATTATTTTTTATACAATTTTAATCAAATTCCTCAAAAAATGTAATTATTCCTAAAAATTTTATTAAAATTTATCAAAGAAATTTAATTATTTTAATAACCTTTGCTACAATTTATTTATTAGAATATAAATATTATTTTAAAAAATTTTTGATTAAATTTCTTTAAAGAATAAAATTATTGCATTCAAAATTTTTAATGCAATTCTTTGCGTAAATTATCAATTATCTTTATAAATTATAAAATTCTTCTCTAAAATTGAATTATTTTCAAAAAATTTAATAAAAATCTTGGCAAAATTTCAATTATTTTCAAAAATTATCCCTAATTTAATTATTTTTTAAATCTATTATAATAAAACTTTGCAAAGGAATTCAAATTATTTGACAATTGATTGATACAATTCTTTAAAAGAATTCAATTTTAAGAAACATATGTAATTATTCAATAAATTGTTTTTTTGTATTTAAATAATGAAATTCTTGTAGAATTTTCTCATTAAAATTGATTTAAAAGTGGATTTCAGTAAAAATTTTAGATTATAATTGAATATTATAAGTATTAGAGCGTAAAGTTTTAGAAATTATTAAATTTTGAAAAGGTTTCAGATTCAAATCTTTGAAAATTTTAATTTTTCATATTTTTAATTAAGTAACAATTCTGTTAAATTAACAGAATTAAAATTTAAATTTTTGAAAAGTATAAATAAAAATGATCAAATTTTTGAAGAATTTTAATTATAAACAAGACCGTGATTTCTTTAAAAAATTTTAAAGGTCAAAAAGAAAATTTTTAATTTTTAATTATTACAAAACAATATTCTAATAATTAGTTTTTAAAAATATTTTAATGTAATTTTTCAAAAATAATTGTAGTTCTTAAAAGAATTTTTGTATAATTTAAAAAAACTAATTAATTTTAATTCCAAATTTTGAACATTATTGTTTTCTCGAAATTGCTAAAAATAATTTGAAATTTTTATTATTTTTGGAATTATGTGATTAAAAAAATATTGAAAATATTAAATTTTTAAGAAATTAGAAGCTAATTTTCATTTTTGAATTTACTTTTAAAGATTTTTTTAATAATTTAATTATTTTCTAAATTTGTTGTTAAATTACTTCAAGAGTTGATTTTCATAAATTGTAACAAAATCAATTTTACAAAATTTTAACTATTCAAAAAGAATTTTCGAAAAATTTGTTTTTAGTTATTTTTTTCGCATTTTAAAAATTAGAATAAGTTGGACTTTTTTTTTACTAAAAATTGTGGTATTTTGTTGCAATTGGAAGAAAAGTCGAAAAAGTCTCAATTTTCTTAATTTATGATAATTACCTGAATAACTGACAAAAATTTTGTTTTAATGTTTCATGGAAATTTTATTATTTTTCACCTGGTAATCATGGAATTTTATAAGCAGAAATTTGTAGAAACCCTGATTTTGCTGTTTTAAGAAAAACCTACAAAGATTGTCATTTTTTTTAATATTGGAATAATTTTTTATTACTATTTCATTTTTTGTTTTTTGTTATTTACAAACTTTACAAGGTTGTCATTTGTTGATACAAGGGAAAAGCCAGGGAATTTTATCAACAGCACTGGAAAAATATTACGTTTTTTGAATTCATAAGAAAATACTCAATTTTTGTATCTAACGGTTTTTAAGAATTTGTAAGATAATGAAAAGGCCTTTTTTTATTTTTTTTGGTTTTTAAGAATATTAAAAAGTTTTAATTCAAGATGACTGCAAGTCAGGGAACAACTGGAAATCAGGAAAAAGTCAGAATATTTTCTTAGTTTGGAAAAAATCAGAGGATTTTAATCGAAAGAGACGAGAAATTAAAAAACTTTGCTAAAGTCAATATTAAGTTATCGTGTTTCGCTTTTTTCGTAATATAACTCATTACAATGGTGCTTTCATTTTTCCAAAAGTTGAGAGGTTTTTTATTTGCTTTGTTTTTTAAGCTAAAAGTTTTGAATATAAAATTTTAATTAGCTTACGTTTTTCTTTATGTATAAAAATGTTATTTAGAAACATGATACAATTTTTACTCACAACGGGGTTGTCATCGATCAGGAAAGTCAGGGAAAGTATAGAAGCGAACAGGGATTTTTATTAAAAGTACGGGGAAAAAATAAAATTTGTAGAATTCATAAAATTTTTTTGACTTTTTGCGTCTTTTTTCTTTGCCTTAGAAACTGAGAAATTATCACAAAACGTTCAATTTTTTCCATTTCTGACAATAATTTCTATTTAAGGAACTTGATTTCTTAAGAACAAGAAAAAAGAAAAAAATAAGTGAGAGAATTTTGAAAATGAGATTTTTTTTGATGTCATGGTATGGTAAATGGAATACTAATGAAATTTGTGTGAATTGAAGTTGAGCGATATTTACGACAATGTTTTTTTTTTCGCAGCATAAAATGGGCTTTAATAGTGTGTCGCCCGGCATGCCACCGAGTCCTGGGCCACCTCAAGTGTACGGTACCAGCGCTCCAGGAAGTATGGTGCCTCCGGGCACACCGGGAATCGGGGGCATTGGCAATATGGGCCCGCCAACGAGTTCCATGGGACCACCGCCGCCGTCTCCAAATCACGTGAGCAATCAGCCACCGCCAAATGCAGCAGTGCCACATCCACATCCACCGGCAGCAACACCGCCCCTCAATCACGAGGGAAGCCCAATGCCACCGCCAAGTACTACTCCAAATTCACATCCAACCCCAGCGCCCACACCTACCAGCCATAGTTCTGCCGATCTCGCAACGGAAACGTCGAATGACAGTGGAATTACCACCACTGCCTCAGGTAGATTAACAATATTTCTTTCTTTAAAAAAAAACAACAAATTTGGCACCTACTTCATTTTCTTTTTACTCGTATTTTGGGTCAATCTCTTATATTTCAGCTAAAAAGTCGTTGTCGAATATTTTTTTTTAGAAAAATCTCATTCATACTTTGTATTAGTGACTTTTAATATCCGTAGAATTGATTTTTTGTCAATTATTAATCAATCTTTCACGTCCGAGAAATATTAATTATTGATAACGAAAAATAAACGAAAATATTTGGACAATTAACTATTGAACAATTGGTTTACTCCAATGTTTCGAAAACAAACCGATTTATCCTCTTCAAGGAGTCTAGAAAAATATAAAATAAATAGAATACAAAAAAAAATCAGAACCATCTATCATTATAACAGATTATAAGTAACAATATAAATTATACAATATGAAAAATATATAATTTTTAAATACATGATTGTAACATTCATTTAGGAATAAGTAAATAAATAAAGGTATAGTAATATTTTACCAAAAAGTTAATAGAGAAGCATTCGTCAGCAAGTAAAAGTTAAACGTTTTAATGAAAACATAGAGTTTTGAGTCATAACTAAAATAAATGAGAATCGAAATTATGACTAAATAATAATTAATTAATTAATTATTAATTATAATAATTATAATAGTAAATTGAAAAACAAATTTAAAGTTATGAAAAAATGGGGGAATTACTCTGATATAATAATAATAATAATTATTGTTATTATTTATTAATAATAAAGTACAAGTTCCGGTAACCTGTTCGCAGTTTGAAATTAGTTGTTGATTGCTCTTTTGTTTCCCAACTTTTTTAATTATTGTTTTTTTTTAATATTTACTTAAAAATCATTCAAATTTTTGAGAAGAATCTTGCAATTTATAAAAATAATTAAATTGTTCTAAAGAATTTTAACATAATATTTGAAAATAATGGAATATTTTGAAAGAATTTTATAAAAAATTTTCAAAATAATTGTATTCAATCACTTAATTCCAGCGATGAATTTTACTGCTTTAAAAATATAATTTAATTTTGCTGAAGGATTTTATCAGAATTTTTGAAAATATATAATTGAATTTAATTAATATTTTGTAAAATAATTGTGTTCTGTCGAGAAATTTTACTATAATTAAATTTAAAATAATTGCATTCCTTTGGAGCATTTTATTATTAATGAAAATAATTGAATTCTTGGGAAGAAATTCATTAAAAATTTTCAAAATCCTGGTTAAATTCTATTTCTGAAGAATTTCTGAAGAATTTTTTTTAAAAATAATTTATTTTTTTAAAACAATTTTGATAGAAAATTTTAAAAGTAATTGAATTTTATGAAGAATTTCTTACAAGTTTTTAAAATAATCGCTTCTGTTAAAATTTATAATTGAATACTTTATTGTTAAAGTTTATTAAAATTATTTTTGAATGTAATTAGATTCCTGCAGAAACTTTTATTATTTATAAAAATAATATAATTCTTGGGAATAATTTTACTAATTGCAAAAATAATTAAATTGTTCCTAAAAATTCATTAGAAGTTTGGAAAAAAGATGAATTTTTTGGAAAAATCTTAGTTAAAATTGGTAATAATTTTGCTGATTCCTTCAGTGATTAAATATTATTAAAAATTAACATAATAAAATTTTTGTAAACAAATTATGTCATTTTTTAATTTTTAAAGAAAATTATTTAATATTTTACAAGAATTTTCATAAAAATTTGAAAAATAATTGAATTTTTGCAATAAATTTTGCAGAAAATCTTAGAAATAATTGAATTTTTGAGATTAAAGCACTTTTAGAATTATTTTTAAGAGAATTGAATGCTTGCAAAGACTGTACTTAATATTTGAATAAAATACTTTAAATTTTTTCTAGTTTTTCCAAAAACTTTATTTCAAATATTTTAATTCTTGAAGAGCTATGAAAAAATTATTTAATGAAAAATTTCAAACAAAACTGAAATTAAAAAAATTTTATTTCGAAATTTACAGTAATAATATTCTGGATACCAGAGAAAAAGAGAATAAAATTTTTGTGGCAATCCTGAATTTCGATTAAAATTTGATTATTTCGTTTGGTCGATTTTTAGTAAGAAATGAAAAATGAAAAATTTGATTTAAAAAAGGACTTTGCTCTTCTTTAGATTGGGAGAGTAAATGTAGATGAATTTGTTAACTAAAATTTGTAATCGATGTAAATTAATTTCACTTCTATTCAACCTGGAATTCAATTGAATTGAAAATTTTAATCTCATCAAATTTTACTCACTTGACCCTTAAATTCTATCCAAAATTTCAAATAATACTGATTTTCATTGACCCAAACAAATGAATTTAAATTTTAGTCGATTTTAAACTGAAATGATAGAAATTTAAATTATCTATTTCATGATATATTATTTATTTGATAAATTATTATGAAATATTTAATTAATTAATTACTTAACGAAATTTAAAATATGATATAATTATAAAGTCAATTTTTCTACAAGTTTTTTAATTGAATTTTCGTTTTCTTCAGACTGAAAAAATAACAATTTTTTTTTTAGGGAAAAATTTGTAAAATTGTAGTTTTATTGTTTTTTGCTTGAAAAATATGTGTATATGTACTTTTCCAAACGTTGATCATAAATGTGAACTAACGTTCGAATTTCTCAAAACGAATTAATTCCAATTATCATTTTCTTGGATTTTCATCAACTATAGAACTTCTATTTGATGAAACATCCATTACGCCGTTTTTTATGAAGGATTTCTTTTAACAGAATTCTTCTTTAACGGTAATATTTACAAAGGCGAATTTTAAATTAGAAGTTTTTTTTATTTGCGCAAATATTTTTTGCCTAATGCTAATTAAATAAAGTTTGTTTAATTAAATATTCTGTCCTACTTGCAGGGTTTTGCTACAGGTCAGAAAAACGTCGGGAGATTTTTTTTAACAAAAGTACTAGAAAAATGTAAATTCCCGAAATAAATACAAAACTGCAGTTTTTTTTCCTATGAGGAAAATAATATTAATTAGTTCTTTATTTCCAATGTTTCTGCGAAATTTTAATTTCAGTATTCAAAGGCACTTTAATTTTTGTAGAAAAAAAAATTATTGACTAGGATTCAAATTTATTCTTATTTATTCTTATTTAATGAAAATTACATTGAATAAATTATTTTTTTTTAGTTTACTGAAAATTTCTGTTAATTCTCATCACACGTGAAAATTCAAAAAATTTATATAGAAAATAATAATACGAAAATACATATTTTTCATATAATTTGATAATTATTTATTAGCTTTCGCCCGTCGACGACCGGCATCATCAGATAATTTTAAAACTGAAATTACTTCTTTTTTAAAAATTAAAATACATGCAAAAAGTAATAACATTCAAATTTTTTCAAATATCATTCATGTTTAGAACTTTTCAAAATATTGGTTTTTATAATTTATAGAAAAATTCTTTTAAGAAATTCAATTACTTTTTTAAAAATTAAATTAGAATATTTAAAATGAAATTCCTAAAATCGTTTTATTATTATTTTTTTTAAAGTGTCAATTGTTCTCGAAGAAATTATATGAAAATTTTGAGACATTTACTTTTTAAGATGACTTGATAAAGTTTTTGAAAAATCATCTTCACATTTAGTTATAATTAAAATTCATCAAAAATTTGATTCTTGTTTTTATATATTTTTCAAAAATTTCCCTTTTAATTTCGATTATTTGGAAATTTTTCATTTGTATATTTTTTAATTAAAGAACAATTTGTAATTAACTTTTAAAAATCTTTTTAAAAATTTATTATTCTAATTGTTAGAAAATATACTTTAATAACGTTTAAAGAAAAACATGGACAGTTACAGTTAAAATTATTATTAAAAAATTGAGTTTTTGTATTTAAATAATTGAATTCTCGAAGTACTTATTGAAAATTATTAAAAATAATTTATTTGTAGATGAAGTTTGGTTGAAAATTTTTAGAAAAAATTGAAGTTTGAAGTTATAGTTTTTAAAAGTTATTGAATTTCAGGTTTTAATTTGAATTTTTTTTTAGTATTATTTTCCGAGGAAAAACAAACAAGAAGTATTTGAATATTGATTTTGGAATTGACTTTTATAAGATAGGGTTACATTTTTTTTTTTTTGTTGAAAAAACTGTTTTTGAATGGAAAAGTTCTCAAGAAATTGGTTTTTTAAAGTGACTAATTTTTCACGAATTTTTAAATCAAAAGATCTTTTTGTCCAAATGGAAATTGAAAATATTTCTTTTCAAGAGAATCATTTTGTATAAAAATTTTGTCTAATTTATGTTTTATTTTCTAAAATTATTTCTTGCTTTAGGTACATTTTTTTCATGTAGGGAAAATGGAATTTTATTCAGAGCAAATTAAATGAAATGTCAATTTTGAAAGTGAAATTGGTGCAACGTCATTGTTAAAAAAAAATTAAAAAAATTTTTTTTTTCTTCATAAGTCGAAAAAAGGATCGTATCATAAAAAATGAGTTTCTTTTTTTGCAACAGTAATTTTATTCATAGAAAACTTTCCTAAATTTATTTGCAATAGATTATATCGACGTTCAATGAATCGTGAAGGTAAAGTTTGTTGTCAAACAAGCAATACAAAATTTAGATTTTACCATTTACCTTCTCCGAATAAAGGAAGACTTAGATTATGTTGAGGAAAGTTTAATTAAAATTCGTAGTACCTTTATCATTGACGGACTATAATTTACACTTTACAATGAATATTAAGTTGATAATTAAATATGTAATATTTAGTGTCAAGTTTAATTTGAAATTAAAAATAGTTTATATGAAATCTTTATGCCTTGTAAAAAAATGATTAAATAAAATACTAGTGTAATAATTAAATAATTTTTAATAATTATCAAAAAGAAAGTTGTCAAAAAAAAAAAATTTTTTTGTTTCTTTCCAAAGGACATGAAATATTTTTAAAAAAAATTCTAACTCGGTCAGGCAGTGACATCAATTGACAATCACTTGAATCAACAAACCGAGGCAGACATTTTATTCTCTTTTGGCTCACTGTCGTTAGATTTCAATCATTTCAACTCTGGATAGTGCTTGAAACTTATAATCGAATAATCTTCTGAAAAATAATAATTTTACGGTTTATGCTCTTTCTCCATCGATTTACAATTAATCGATTAATTGCTTTAATAATTGATTTAATAAGTGACGTTTTATCATGGTCTATATACCGAGAGGTAGAGGTAGAAAGAAAAAAAATATCACTGAATCAAATTTTTATTTTACAGGTACTAGATTTTTTTTCTTATAACTTCTTTTTATTTTCTTTAATATATTTTTTAATTTTCTTATTTTTTCAATACAAGTTTAGTGACATTCAGAAATTAACGTGAATCAATTTCATGAATGGGGACAATTTTTTATTCATAATATTGTGTTTGTTTTGGTGAAGTTTTAGTATTTTTTAAGTAAAATTTGGTGAATTTTTGTTTTTATTAAATATATTTTTTGAAATATTAACTTGTTTCGGATTTATTTTATTAATTTTGGGAAAAATTATGATTACGTGTGATTATTGAATTTGAAAATAGGTTCTTCATTAAATGTTATTTAAAATGAAAATGAAATTTACATTAAATATAATTTAAATATTAAATAAATAAATTGAATAAATTATTTATGAGTGAAATTGTTGCTTACAGGTACCACATCTATTAATGTTACGTCAACTTCAAGTGGAACAGTAACATCTGTGATAACGACGGGTCCCGATGGCACTTCCCTGGACGAAGGTTCTCAACAATCTACGTTATCGAATGCATCGGCTGGTTAGTATTCTACTGATTAATATTTTATTTTTATTGCATAAGATATTAAGGATTGAAGTCTCAACTTTTATTTATTAATAGATTAATATATTATTTATTTATAATTTGTTATATAAAGTATTATTAATTTTGAATAATTTGATTATCAGGATTGAGGCAAAACAGAAAATTTCTGGGAATTATATTGAAAGTAGTGGAAAAATGACAATTTTCTAGAATTACTATAAAAATCTTTTTTTGTCTTTTTTGTGTAGAAAGCTATTTTTCAATAACTTAAAAGCCATTAATTTTTCTTGAATTCTTTTTTTTTTTACTTAAAAACTTTTACTTTACAATAAATTTTAAAGCCATAGCTTGATTTTTTTTCTCCTTTCGTCAATAATTAAATATATTTCAAATAATTAAATTCTATTAAAACTTTCATTAACTAATTAGTTGTAATTGAGTTAGAATAAAATTTTAGTTAAAAGCAGTTGTAATTTTCAGAAATAGTTTGATTTCAAAAAGATTTTTTACATTAAATTAAATAGAAAAGTTTAATTGTTGAAGAAATTCATAAAAATTAAATATACGTTTTCAATTATTATTTTCTTTAAATTTCCGAATAAATCAACATTTTTGAAGAAATTTTAATTTTCAATTGTTTGAAGATGCAATTTTGAGAAAGAATTAAATTTTTGAAGGTTTTGAACTAAAATTCTGAGAAATTCTGAGAAATTTTGATTCAATTTTTAAATAATACTTCAATTTTTAATCATTAAAATTTATCATATTTTCCAATTATTCAAGTTTGGAAAAGTCGAATTGAAAATAATTAAATTTGCCCAAGAATGTGGATAAAGATTTTAAAATATCGCATTTTTAGAGAATTTAAATTTAATAATCGGCAAATAACTGAAAAAATATCAAAATTTATCATTAAAATCAAATTAATTGAAGAAAAAATAGGAATTTCGTTTAAAAAATTTTATTTAAAATTCCGAAGAAATGATATTTTTAAATATTTTAATTTTTTTTTACTGTAATTATTATGAAGAATTAATTGAAAGTTTTTAAAATCATTGAAATTTTCTAACATTTCTATTCAATTCTTACAATTGAATTTTTATAAATAATTTGCAATTAGAACTTTGTGAAATAGTTGAAATTTCCTAAAATTCTATCTATGTAGTTACAAAAAAGCTATTTTTCAAACAATTCTATAATTGTATTGAAATTTATGAAAATAATCGTAAAAAGTTTGCCCTAGTAAAAAACTTTTAAATACGTAGACATTTAAAAAATTTTAAACCAATTGTTTGCTTACTCCAAATTTCAGTCGAATTTAATATAATTTAAATTTTTTGAAGTTTTTATTATTTAATTTTGTATTTAAAAATGCAAATTCTACTTTTTCTAAATTTCTTTAAACTTTATTTTATTGCTAAAAAAAAGATTTATTAGTTCAACTTTAGGTAACTAGATTTAAAATTCCAATCACTAAAAATTTTAAATTGTCTAAATTTCAATATATTTAATTATTTTAATCAAACGAAAATCCAGTTAATCGAAACTTGTAAATAATTATCGTAATTTAAATCAATTTAAAGATTAATCAATTCAAATCGCAATCTATCCTAATTTTAATTTATCGAAGTTTTAATTGATTTAAATTTCGTTAGTTCGAAATTTTATTTTTTTTTACTTCACTGGAATAAATTGAAAAAACATTATAAACGATACAAATTTTCAATAAGCTTGAATTATTAATTTTGAAAAGTTTTTTAGTTGCAATGTTAAGTAGCACAAATTCGTTATTTTTTGTCCATTCATTTTTATTTGACTGACAACATTTTTTCGGTGCTGTATTTATTTTTAGTGTAACTTTTTTTATCATATAGAAATTATTCTTCGATAATAAAATTTTTCGAATTTGTTTTGAGATCTACTCAATTTGAGATCTACAATATTTTGAATTGTTGAAATTCTTCGCTTGGTGAATGAAAAAATGGATTATTAAAAATGTTGTTTTTGTACTTTAAACAGCATCCGGAGAAGATCCAGCTTTTACACCAAAGGTTCGAAAAGAGTTACTGGGAGCTTATCACAGTCATTCAACAACTCCACAAAGCACAGTTCCATCTCCTGGTGCTGCTAGCATTAATTCAATCCACGAGGAATATCCAGACATGAATAGTCCAGGCTGGCCGCGCACACCTGCAAGTCCTGTACGTAATTTATCATTCTATTCTTTCGTATTCCTTGTTTCATAATTTTCAATTCTTACTCAACGTTGTAATTGTTTGTCTTTACTTTTTTTTCAAAAAAAAGATATTTCTCTGTAGTAGAGACGTAATGATTTTAATTTTTTTTTTACTATAACATAATTTTCTTTTTGTCTTTTACAGGTATTTAACAGTCATGTGCCTCAAGACCCTTACAGATCTAAGGTTAAAATTCTTTTTATGTATTACAATTTAGTTTATAGTCATAAGTATATAACATGCTTTTCTAGTTTTAGATTCTTTTACCCCTAAGTTTGATTTAATCTACAAAATTAAGATTTTTCAGGTTCATTTTATTGCGTTGGTGAAGGTGACGATTTTTATAATCAACGATGAAAATATTTTTCTATTCGAATTTTTGATTAGAAACTTTTTGGAACAATAATTCTTCTTCAACAATTCGATAATCAATGATTTTAAAGAAAAATTATTTTTCTATTCAAATTTTTTATTAGAAACTTTTAGGAACTAAAAATTCTTATGAACAATTCAAAAAATAAAAATTTGTAGACAAAAAAAATTTTTTTTTCTTATTGTTGGAATATAAACATTGTAAACTTCACCAAAGTATTTTATTAATAAGTGTGAATTCACTAAGTTAAAGATTTAAAAAGTTTTTAAATTAAGCACATGAAAAATTTTTATTTCCACATTCAATATTTAATAAATTTTTAATTAATTTAATTCAAGTAACATTACAGAAGAATATATTTAATATTTAATAAACTTTTAGTTAATTTAATCAAAGTAATATTAGAGAAGAATCAGAAGTAAAACTAGTATAACTTTATACTTTCGTATTGTTTAAATAACAGAACAATTTATGTTTTAAATTCGGTTTGATGGATAGAAAGAAATTTAATTTTTAGCATTTTGAACAATAAACAGGGATCACAGTTTGCCATTGATTAACTTTTTTTATCTATTTAAAATTTTGACACCTATTTAATGTATTTTGATATTTTTTTTATCTTTTTCACCTTTTTCATGAATTGATTAATTTTTCACTAGTTTAACTCTTTAAACTCTTACGGTTTTTATAGTTGATCGTTTTTCAAAATTTCTTATTCAATTGTAATCGATGAAAATTAAAATTTTTAATTTATTTTAATTCTGATTTAATTTTCACTTTAACTGAACTAAAATTCAATTTATCCAAATTTGAATTTAATCAAAACTGAATTTCTTCGTATTTCAATATAATAAAATTGAACTCGATTTAAATTTCAATCGGTAAACCTAGGATTTTTTTTTGCAAATCTGAATTCAATTGCAAGTGATACAAATTTTTATTGTACGAAACAAATTTAGTAATTGAATTTTTAATTCATCAATATTTTACATCATTTAGATTTCTATTTATTTTTATTTTAATCAGTCGAAAATCGAATCCGTTGAGACTTGAAATTAACGAAATTTATATTCATCTGAAGATTAATCGATTCAAATGTCTAATTGTCTAAATGAACATTTTAAAATGTCAGTTTTCTATCTAAATTTGAATTAGTGAAAATGTCGACTAATTTCAATAAGTGGCTGATTTTTTGCTTTTGAATTAGTAAAATTTACTAATTTTACTAATAAACAATAATTCTTTTGTAATTTATTAGTAAAATTTACTAATTCAGAAGCAAAAAGTCCGGAATTAATTCAAATTAATAACCATTTTTACTAATTTTTTTTTTATTATACAACTTTTACAATTTATACAAATAGAAAAAATCAGTCACTAATTCAAATTTAAAGTTGATTACTAACTTTTATTTTTTACTCAAAGTACTTGCTTCACATTTTAATTTTTTAAGCAATATTCTTTTGCTACCTATTTATGTTTTTTTTTTTTTGAAAAACACCTTTTCGTTTATTTCTCCTGTGCTCCCTACAATAATAAAAAACTTGCATTTGAATAAAAATTACAATTTGCTGTCAGGAACTAAAATTTCTAAAATTTCACACTAACTTTATTTTTGAAAGACAGAAATTTGAGGGTTTTTTTTACAAATCTGGAAATGCAGGAAAAACTTGGGAACTTTTATCAAAAGTAGACTGGAAAATGTATTAAATTTCTAGAATTCATAAAAAAATTCTAGTTTTTCGAGTCCGGCAACTTTTGAAAATTTAATTCTTCTTAATTTTTTTTCTTCATCTTACAAACTTTGAAATTACCATGAATTTAATTGCAAAACCTTTCAATGTTTTAATCTTAAATTTTTTCTCTGACAATAATTGAACTTTACAGAATATGAAATTTAATTTATTTCAAATAATAATTTTATTCTTGAAAAAAGTCAAAATCGGGGGAAAGTTAGGGAAAAAATAAGATATAATTTTTTTTGGTAATTCAGGAATTAATTTTCCTGTGAAAGGATAATAATAATGATTAAATATTTATTCGAACAAAATTATTGATTTTTCGAATTATTTTACAATTGAGGATATTTGTAAGTAAATGTTTTAGAATAATTTATTTTATGTATTTATTAATTGCTCGAGTGAATCATAATATTCTTTAGGTGCAGGGAAAAATGTGACTTTTTGTCTGGAAATGACGGAAAAAAGAAATTTTTGTAATTTTTTCTCAAATGCAATGTTTAAATGTTAAAACGAAAATTTACCCTCTTCTAAAAGGTATTTAAAGTTTAGACTTTTGTTTCAGATAGGAAAATTTTTCTAAACTTTCATTTCGTTTCTCATTGTTCCGTAGTTCTTTTTCTATTTTTTTCTAATTGCTTTAAAAAATGCTCTTTTTTTTGAAGATATTGGTGATTATAGTTATAAGGTAAAACGAAAAAAAAACTAGAAAGCAAATGAATTTTAATTGTTAATGGATTTTTCAGAAACCTGATAGTTTAGCAAAACTGTACGAAATGGACGATTCGATAGAGCGAAGATCATGGCTGGATAAATTGGTGACATTTATGGAAGAAAAACGAACACCAATCACCAGTTGTCCCACAATCTCCAAGAACCCCCTCGATTTGTTTCGATTATACCTCTACGTGAAGGAAAGGGGGGGCTTCATGGAGGTATGCAAGGTGCAGTGTAGTTCCATCTAGCCCTCGGTGTCTTATCGTTTTTTATTTGTCTATGTATTGGTTTTTTTTACATCTTACTTCACGCATTTTTCAGAGGTTAATCGTGAGCTTTTACCATTTCATTGGAAATTTCTTTCTTTTTTTTGTTTTTGTTTTTGTTTTTTTGTTGTTTACCTTCTTTTGATCTAGTTTCGTGAAACCAGAATTTTCACTTCACTTCATCTCTATTAATGTCTTTTTTATTTTTTCAGTTAAATTAATATTTTCTTTACTGGAAATAGATTTTTTAATTTAATCATTCATTTTAATTGTTTAATTTTATTCTTTATTTCAGGCTCTAAGCTGCAGGTCTCGGATAGTATGGCTTTTTCTAATATTTTTAGAAAAGTGCGCCTTTTTTCTATTTCTTTTGATAAAAGGCGACTTTTTTTAAAAATATTTTTCAAAAATACTTTTCTGTTAAGAGTCTTAGTTTCCTTGAAAGTTTTTTAGCGCATAAAACAAATTTTTGTTCTCACTTTTAAAAAAAATTGTCTATTTACAATCGGTATTAATTTAGTACAAATTTTCGGTACTAAAGCTCTTTTTTTCTTTTTTTCTAATTTAAAAATTCTAATTTAAAATTAAAATTTAAAATTAAAATTTTTTCTGAATTTAAAATTTTTGAAATTTAAAAATTGATTCATATTGTTTTTTGTCACTATCATTAGGTAATAATTTATTGTTTTAAATGCCAGTAATCATATTTTTGTTCCAAGAAAGTAAAAAAAAATAAAATTAGCAGAAACTTTGGGAAATATCAAGATAAGTAAGGAAATTTTTTCTCATTTCTTGCTGGACATTTTGTATTCATTAAAATAAATTGTTTAAAATTTAGTTTAAAATTTTTTTTTTAATTTATTCTTGAGTCAGACTTATCTTTACGTTTTTATGAAGTTTGACTATAAAAGATTTGCCGCAAGTAAAAAAATCAAAACAATTAAGTAATTTTAACCTTAATTGTAAAAAAATGTATTTTTAGAAATTATACAAAATTTCTAGTTTTCGGTGTCGTTTGAGAATACTAAAATCTTTGAATTTATGAATTTAATCTGATGTTAATTAGTTTAATTTTAATTTTTAATGTTTAAATTTTCTTTATCATCTTAGAAACATAAAAAATATAAACAGTTTAAGTTTGCAATTTTAAAAAAGAATTAAATAAATAATTTTTAATTAACATTTTAATAAAAAGAACTAAAAACTCGAATAACTTTTTGAAAATTATTAATAACACTGTCCGACAAAAATGAATTTTTTTTCTGCCCCTTTAATAATTCTGGTCACTTTCGATAGATTTTTTCACGCTGATTAAGAATCTGAAAAGAAAAATGCTCCAGCACGTCGAGTTTTTGAGAAAATTAGTGTTAAAAAGTGAAAAAAGCATGTTTTTGGCTATATTTGATTATGATTAACAGAAAAATAGGAGGTGCTAGAATTTTGTTTCTGGTATCAAATGAAAGCTTGAATTACAACCAACAATTTCCTTGAGGAAGAATTCGAAGGCATTTCCGATAAGGCAATTAAAAATGATTTTTTCTTTTGCATTAAATTTTGTTATTAATCAAATTTTATTAGCACCATGTATAACCTCAGCATTGTGAAACAAGTGATAAACAAATGAATTTTTTTTTGCATTTAAATTCATAACATTTCAAATTATTTTCAGGTTACTTATATTTTATTCCAAAAAAAATGTTTAGCAATCTAATTTTTAGAAATCCCTACAAAAGTTTTTAATTAAAATTTTATTCAAGCTTTCATTGTATTTTACTGTTTTTATATCTAAATTCTAAACAAATGAAATTAATCAATTCTTCTAATAGAAATTAAATGTCTAACTAGAAGAAGAAAAAAAAGTATATTAAATTAGATATTCAGTGATCATACAAATAAAATTTTTTGTTATATTTAAACACTTAATTTATTCATAAAATTAATTATAATTTAATTGTTTATTATAAATATTATTTTCTCGTTGTTAGATGTTGAAATTAATTTTAATTTTTAATATTGTCTGCTTTTATTCTAATGAATAAAAACAAATTCTGAAAACAATGTTTTAATTTTGGAAAAACAAAACGTTAAATTCACAGGAATATTTTATATTTCAAAGACATCAATTATATGTTCAAATTATTTATTTATTTTGTTGAGTATATACGTCAAGATTGCTAAACATTTTTTTTTTGGAATAAAATATAAGTAACCTGAAAATAATGTAAAATGTTATGAATTTAAATGCTAAAAAATTCATTTGTTTATCACTTGTTTCATAATGCTGAGGTTATACATGGTGCTAATAAAATTTGATTAATAACCAAATTTAATGCAAAAGAAAAAATCATTTTTAATTGCCTTATCGGAAATACCTTCGAATTCTTCCTCAAGGAAATTGTTGGTTGTAATTCCAGCTTTCATTTGATACCAGAAACAAAATTCTAGCACCTCCTATTTTTCTGTTAATCATAATCAAATATAGCCAAAAACATGCTTTTTTCACTTTTTAACACTAATTTTCTCAAAAACTCGACGTGCTGGAGCATTTTTCTTTTCAAATTCTTAATCAGCGTAAAAAAATCTATTGAAAGTGACCAGAATTATTGAAGGGGCAAAATTAGTGTCGGACAGTGTAATATTAAATTTAGAGAAGAAATTTTCATATAAATTTCAGAAAATCATTTAGTATTGAAAAAAGGTACAAATATTAAGAAATATATTTAGATTTCAAAAGTTTTCAAATTAAAATTTTTGATCATTTGAATTTTTGTTAATTTTAATTTGAAATTCTAAAAGAACTTAGTTTCTTTTTAATATATTTTTTTAAAATCAGTTAATTTTTTAAATATATTTCAATTAGAATCTTACGAATAATCAAAATTCTTGATATTGAATTAAAAAGAATTGAATTTTAGACGAATTTTAAGTTAGCATTTTTTTAAAAATAAATATACTCTTTAAAAACTTCATAAAAATGATTAAAACTAATTAATTTAGAGAAGAATTGTGGATAAAAATTATATTAGAAAATAATTCAAATTTAAAGTTACAGTTTTTTGGAAAATTCAAAAATTTCTCTTTAAAAGTCATAAAATATTTTACAATAATTTTGTGGGAAATTCGTTCATTTTAAAATACTTAAACTCTTGAAGAACTTTTTCAAAATTATTAAAATCAATTGATTTAGAGAAGAATTGTAGTTAAAAATTCTAGAAAAGAATTGAATTTTGAAAATTAAGAAAATAAAAATTAAGAAATAATTAAATTGCAAAAATTTGAAATTTTGCTTTAAATGTCTATTAATAATGTTTAATAATAAGAGAGTAATGTTTAAATACTTATTATAAAGAATTATAAACCTTTTTAATAAAAATTAAAAATTCTAAAAAATAATTGAATTTTAGAAAACTTACAATTTCTAATTTTTACAATTAAGTTTTTTATTATCGAATAAATAAATGTTATGTTTGAAAATATTTTATTTCAGAGTTTAAAAACGTATTTGTAATCTTGTCTGTTTATAAAAAGTGTTTAAGAAAATCCCAAAAATATAAATAATAGAATATAGTAAAATATAAAAAAAAATATGATACTTAGAATTGAAGTTATTCCCTTAAGGAAAAAGTTGAATATTTTAACTTGACTTCTAGAAATCAGGGATAGTTGGAAAAATAAAAAAGGGAATTTTTGTGATATTTCTAAAAAAAAGAATAACTCTTTCGCCTTTTTTACACTTTGAAACGACAACGAATTTTTTTGCGCCTTCGAATCGATCCGAGGCCTGCAAGCTTTTTTAATTTCAAAGCTTTATGTATTGACTTTTTTCAATATCAGATATATTTTTTTTTAATCTTTAAACATTTTAAATATTTAGATTTAAGTATTTAAGTGTTTAGAGTTTGCTCAGTTTTTTGGTTTTTATTTAGTTGGTAATTTATTTTCTAATTATTGAATAGATTTTAATTTTTTGTCAATGTAATTTTGACAGTGTTTTTTTATTATAGTAGTTGATAATTTATTTTTTAGTGAATGTTTAAGTTTCACAATCTAGACTGTATTATAAAAAAAAAGAAGAAAAAAAAATGTTCACGATGCCTCTTTGTTACACGCTGATCAGTGTTATTTATTTTTGTGCACGATTGTGCATGATTAGTATTTTGATGTCAATCAAGTGTTTTATTTTTTTTTCCTTTTGTGATGTCCGTGTTTAAATCGCATAATCATCATTTCTCTATAAGTAGTCGCTCGTCATAATTTTTGGAAAAGAAATTGCTCTCTAGGAACCCTGGTGCTATATGGAATTATTCTAATTTTGAGAGGAGAGAAAAAAAAGAGTAATAATATCATTACAATACTGGTAATTTAGATGTACTTATTTCACATAAAAATTTTTCTAATTTTTTTTCTCAAACTTGCATGCTTCGTAATGTTTTTTATATTCTATTTATATGAATCTTTTTTTTGGGTATTTTTATTTTTTTTCCTTATTCTCGCACAATTTATTTTTTGTAGTTTTGTCCGTTTTTTTGTTTAATTATCTTATTTCGTAGTTTTGGGTTTATTGTTTTTTGTTTAATTATTTTTTTTTGGGTAGTGTTGTTTTTTTGTTACTTATGTGTTTGTTTTTGTTCATTTTGTTTTTTTTTTTTGATCATTTTTTTCCCAATCATCTTGGCATATTTTTGTACTTT
Organism: Leptopilina myrica (nomen nudum); assembly: GCA_032872475.1. Classification (NCBI taxonomy): domain Eukaryota; kingdom Metazoa; phylum Arthropoda; class Insecta; order Hymenoptera; family Figitidae; genus Leptopilina; species Leptopilina myrica (nomen nudum). The sequence goes on along the minus strand of CM065458.1, from coordinate 55,947,288 downwards.
TTTAATTCGAAAGGCTTTTTTCTTTTTGTGTTTTGTGTGTGAAAAAAGTTTACATCTTTTCACAGTTTGTCTTTTTTATGGAAATAAAAAAAAAAAATTTGAAAGAAAGAAATATTTTGGAATAGAATTGTAGAATCGAGGTTTTTGAATTTCTCATTCACAGGTGACAAAGAACAAAACATGGAAGGACATTGCTGGACTTTTGGGAATTGGTGCGAGTAGCAGTGCTGCGTATACGTTGCGTAAACATTACACGAAGCATTTGCTGCCGTTCGAGTGTCACTTTGATCGGGGAGGCGTCGATCCGCAGCCGATTATTAATCAGGTGGAGGCGGGTTCCAAGAAAAAAGGATCCAAAGGTACAGCATCCGTACCCTCGCCAGGTAGGTCAACGCAGACTTCGAGGCTGAAAGTTTATCGATAAAAAGAATTTTCGGCAACAAGTCGAGCGGTGACACTGGACAATTGTATTAAATGTAACTTTGTTTCCATCGCCAGGTTCGTCAAACTCGCAGGACTCGTTTCCTGCCGCTGGCTCGAGTAGCACGTCCATGGACGGTTATGGAAGCTATCAAGGTAGCTATCCGGGCGGCGCTCCCGTCGGACCTGGAGGTGATTACACACCGCCACCTCCGAGACCTCCTAGCCAAAGTAGCGCACCGACACCTCATCAAGGTAAATTCAAAGTGTCCTCCCTTATTGACCTTCAGGCTTCAGGCAGAATTCATTTTTGCAAATTGAACAATTCTCGAGAATGTCAAGCTTATTCGTCAAATAACAATTTAAGCAATTGAATTATTGTAATTTAAGCAATTGAATTATTGTACAGTTTCATCTCACTTATGAAAGTAGAAATCAGGTTCCTGAAGTTGGTGTTGATTGATTAGTGTCGAAAAATGCAAAAACGCAAATTTGTCGTAAGACATAAAAGAATTACACAATTTTTTTAAAGGTGTTTTTTAGATGATAAATTTTTTTATCTTTCTATTTAAATAAAAAAAGTCAAATTAACGAAATTTTTGCATAATAGAAACTAATTTTTGATACTGGGTGTCGTTGTCAACTTCAGGAACATAGCAAATCAAAATTTCTTGATTCAAAAATCAATTTAAAAAATCTTGAAAATAATTAAACTGAAGATGAATTTCTTTAGGAATTTAAAACAAGTCCGAATTTTCAAAGAATTTTAATTTAATACTAGCAAATTTAACGAAACGTTTTCGATTTATTATTATGCAAATTATAAAATTTTTTATTTTTTAATAAATATTAAATCAAAAGCTGAAAAATTCGCTTATTAAGAAAATATTTAATTATTATTGTTTATATTCTCAAAAAAATTTAAATAACTCTTCGGAAGAATTCAATTATTTTCATAAATAGTAAAATTCTTCGCAGAAATTAAATTATTTTCAATACAATTTGAAGAAACTTTCACGAAAGAATTCAATTATTCTCTGAAATTTGCATAAATCAATTCAAAAAATTCAAATATTTACTAAAGTCTTTGCAAACATTCAATTCTCTTAAAATTAATTCAAAAAGTGTTTTAATCTAAAAAATTCAATTATTTCTAAGATTGGCTGTAAAATTTATTTCAAAAATTCAATTATTTTCCAAATTTTTAAGAAATTTCTTGTAAAATAGTAAATTATTTTCTTTAAAAATTAAAAAATGACACAATTTGTTTATAAAAAATGTATTATGTCAATTTTACAACAAAATTTTACTGAAGATAAGCAATTATTTTAAAAATTACCATTTAAATTCTAATAAAATTCTTCGGAAAATTATTTTTGTAAATAGTGAAATTCATCGCAGGAATTCAATTATTTTTAAAAGTATGTTAATAAAATTTTTCAACAGAATACATTTATTTTTTAAAATATTTAATAAAAGTTTTTGATTGAATACAAGTATTTTGTAAATTTAAAGAAAAATTCTTTCAAAAACTTCGATGATTTTCAAAAATTATATTCAAAATTCTTTAGAACCATTTAATTATTTTTATAAATTGGAAGATTCTTTTTCACAATTTAAATTAATTTCATTTTAATTTGTGACATTTTTTAAAAAATTAATTTCTTGGTAAAATATAGTTGCAATGTTTTAAAAATAATTTTTAAAATTTGAAACAATTGAAAATTTTGTCAAATTTCATTAAAATAAATTTAATATTTTAATGAATTTTATTTGTTTACTTTTAAAAATTATTTTAAAATAAAATAGCGTTTTTGAAGAAATTTAATTGAAAATTTGGAAAAAATTTAATTTTCAAAAGATTTAGAATTAAACTTATTCAAGTTGGTTTTAGAAAAATTTAAATATCTACACGAGTTGTTTTAATAATTCTCAATTTTTTGTTTAATGTCAAAGGAATGCTGTTAGAAAAATTAATTTTTTTAAAATGAAGAATTTACATTTAATTTTAAGAAGAAAAAAGTGTTTTTAAGTAACAACGAGAAAGAAAATTTCAAACACTAGTTGTACTAATTAGTAAATAAATTGAAATTGAACAACATTTATTAAAATAAATTCAAAAAATGTAGATTTCATGTTTTGATAAATTTATTTGCGAGTTGTAATCGTTTTACATTTTCATGAATTTCAACAATAACAAAGTTGTAATCGGTCAGGGGAATAAGGGAAGTCAGTCAAATTTATTCAAAGTTGTGAAAAAATACAAAATTTCTGGAAATGTTATAAAAATTCCGTTTTTTTGCAATCTTTGAAAATATTAAAAACCTTAATTTGTCATTAAAAATTTTTCTTTTTTACTTTAAAAGCTCCAAAAAGCAACAACAGTTGCAATTGTGATGAAAAATTGTATATTCTTATTTAAATAATTTAATTGTCATAGAACTTTATGAAAATTATCAAAAACAACTATGATTTTGTTAAAAACTAAAATTTAAGATAAAAATTATTGAAAAAGATTGAAAAAAAAATGGAAAACTGAACGGGTCATAGAGGAAATTTGAATAAATGAAATTTCGAAATGTCTCAAATGAAGACTTCAATAAAATTTCAATTAGTAAGTTTAAAGAATTTAAAGAACTAGAAAATTTTATCGAAAATAATACTTTTTGGAAAATTCAATTTTTGAATATTAAAAAAATTTTTTTTATTTAGGTAAAAATTTTTTGAATATATAAAAGTCAAGATAATATATATCTGGAAGTCTTGCTGAGTAAATTTAAGATAAGAAAACAAATTTTTACAGGAGACTCAAATTACTAAAAACCTAAAAAAAACTGATGATGTTCAAAATCAAATATTCTGAAATTAAACACTTTTGCTTATTAGAAAATGTTCTAAATAGTCTCATTCTGTTTCTAATAAAGACTACTGTCAATTTATGAAATAAAAAGAAAATTCATTTCAATTTCGCCGTGTTTCTTTTCAAATAATTGTTTTGGAAAAGAATTGCAGTTGAAAATTCAAGAGAGTTTCTGAAAATAATCGAAAAAAATGAAAATAATTGAATTTTTCTAGAGCTGAATTAAAGTTAATAGAAAAAAAAGTTTAAAATTTATCTGAATGTCAGGAAAAGAAGTATTTAAGTAAATGAATTAGTTTAGGGGTTTTTTTTAAATTTAATACAAAATTCAATTATTAATTTTGATTTAAAAGAAAATTGTGTTAATTTAAACGATTTTTCTCTGTTTTTCTTTAGGAATGCAGCAAAGTAATTACCAAAATACTGGCTCCTTTCAAAATTATCCTCAAGAACAATACATTAGACCACAGGGTAGTGGAATGTCGCAGCAGGGAGAGTTCAATCAACCGTACACACCTCGGACGCATTATCCGCCTTACGTACCCGATTCTGAAAGGTAAGTTGAACTCCTTTCCTTTTTTTTTCTTCAATTTACTAATGACTAGTCCACACAAATAGATTAGATTAGATTTCATGAAACTGTTTATCTACAAATTACGCTATTAAGTTGGAGGTAATGCCTCCAACACTTGCCGTAAACTTCTATTCATTGTAGAGAGATAGTTCAGTATTTTCTCGTTACTTAGAAATTTCTCTATTTTTTCCAAACATACAGACATTGCACGTTTTTTCTCAATTTTCACCATTTTTTGAGTTATGAAAACAATTTTAACTTTCTTATTTAAAAGTTATTATTTTATTTACATTTTTTTCATTGAATTGAATTAAATAGTTTGAGAGACAAATGTATTTTTCAAATTTAGATCTTTAAGGTCACTACTTTACTAAACACGTGAATAATGAATAATTGGTTAATTTTTAATTTATTGAAAACTTGGAGAATTTGATTGATTTATTTTCAATAAATAGGTCAAGAATTGTGATGACTGTATGTTGATGGAATTAAAAAAAAAAGGTGGTCTAGTAAATTAGTTTAGAATAAATAAGGAATCTCTTGAGTGAAATGATAATAACTTGAAGCATTACAAAAAACGTAAGGTTTGTTCCAAATAGGGGATACTCTGGGGGTAACATGCCGCCGAACAGTGCCGGAAGTCAGGACATGTACAATAGGTATGCTGGCAATCAACAGCCGAGTAGTTATCCAACTGGAACTCCACCCGGTGCTCGCACCAACAATTACCCAGCGACGCCTCAGGGTCATCCGCCGAATGCACAACAACCGCCACCCTCGTGTCAACCATCTTCATCGGCACAATCATCCGCTTCGTCGACATATTCCTGTCCTCAAGATTACTACAGACAAGAACAGGTGGGTTACTTATCCTTTAATCTTGTTTCAACTAGTTTTCCAAAAAAAAATTACTTTTAGTTCAAAACAAATGTTTATTTCTCGTTTTTCTTTCAGAGTGGATATGGAGCTCCAGGTGGAAGTCAAATTTACCCTTCGGCAACAGCAGCTAATAAAAATATGCCGCCACCTCCACCAGGTCCTCAGCAACCAAGGCGACATCCAGACTTTGCCAAAGACCAGCAGTATCCTCAGTATAATCAGCAACGGCCGACCTATCCAGGTAGATTATTATATTCCTTTTTTTTGCATTCTCATCTTGAATTTTTGCGATTTTGAGCAATGTCTAATTTTTTTCTTTTCCTTTTTTCCATCCTTTTATGACACTTTACCAATTGGTAGTTTTGTCCGTTTTATAATTCAAACAGGCTTCGTAATCTTTTACCAAAATTTACTACATATCTACTACTTTTTTACGATATGATACTTTTAGGAATTTTTTATTTAATTGGTTACACTATAAGATAGTTTTTTTTATTTCATTTGAAATTTACACTACTTAGAACCCGCTAATAATTAACATAAAGAAATTATTCTTAAAAATTGCTAATAAAATTCTTAGAGAAATTAAAAAAAATTGTTAATAAAATTGCTTAAAACTATTCAATTATTTTGAACAATTTTAAGAAAATTTTTTGCAAGTAATTTTTTTAAATAAAATGTCATAAAAATCATTCAAATTCTTGAGAAGGACCTTACAATTTATAAAAAATAATTAAATTGTTTTAATCAATTTTTACAATATTTTTGAAAATAATTGAATTTTTTTGAAAGAATTTTTTTTTAATTTTCAAAATACATAATTGTACCTATTCAATCAAAAACTTTTATTAATTATACTAGCAAATGTTACGCGCGCGGAACGTGTTGTTCGATTTGTTGTTATACAAGTTACAAAATTTTTTATTTTCAAATATATATTGTTAAAATATTGTTATAGTCAAAATTTTTAAAATTCACTTTTTAAGTACAAAATTAATTATTTCTATTCATATTTTCAAAATTTTAATAAAATTTCACGAAAGAATTCAATAATTTTCTAAAATTTGAATAAATTCTTCTAAACAATTCAATTATTTTTTTAAGTAGTAAAATCTTTACAAAAATTCAATTACTTTTAAAACAATTTTTATCGAATTCCTCGGAAGAGATCAATTTTTAAAAATATTTTTAACAAACTTCGAAAAACTTCAATTTTTTTCTAAAATTCCTCGGATGAATTCAAATATTTAAAAATATTTTCATGAATTTTATTTATTTCCTAAATTTTAATAAACTTTTTGAAACAATTCAATTATTTTTATAAATACTACAATTCTTTGAAGGAATTAAATTATTTTTAATACAATTTAAATAAAATTACACGAAAGAATTAATTTATTTATTTTCAAAAATTTCCATAAAATTCAATTTCAAGAAGAATTTTAAATTCTTTAAACCAATTTAATATTTCTCAAAATTTTAATAAATTCTTCGAAACATTTCAATTATTTTTATAAATAGTAAAATTCTTTGCAATAATTCATTTATGTTTATAAATAGTAAGATCCTTTAAAGAAATTGAATTATTTTCAAAACAATTTTAATAGAATTTCTCGAAAGAATTTTAATCTACAAATATTAACATAAAATTTATTTATTTTCTAAAAATGTAATAAATTCTTCGAAACAATTCAATTATTTTTATAAATAGTAATAAAATTCTTTTCAAGAATTCAATTATTTTTAATACAATTTTAATAAAATTCTTCTTTATAAAATCCAATTGCTTTCAAAATTTTCAATTAAAATTTTTAAATAAACTCCATTAGTTTAAAAAAAAATCCAAAGAAATTCTTCAAAAGAATTCAATTAGGATTTTTAAAAATTTTAATAAAATCCTTTACGAGAATTTAATACATTTTTGGAAGGAATTCTATTATCAAATTTTTTAATAAAATTCTTTGCACTAGTTCGATGAGTTTCAATACATTAATTTTAAAATTGAAAATATTTGAATAGAAAAATTATAAAAAAAAGTTAAGAAACAAAAAAGCAAACAACAACTAACTTCAAATTGCGAACAAATTACGGGATCACGAACATTATTAATATAGAAGATAGATTGATATGTAATAAAATTGTTATAAACAAATTGAGTCATTTTTTTATTTTTAAACATAATAATTTAATATTTTACGAGATTTTTCTCAAACATTTGGACAATAATTGAATGTTTGAGATAACTTTTAAAATTATTTTTTTTTAAATCGAATGTTTGCAAAGACTTTACTCAATATTTGAACTTTTTCAATGGATTTGTGCAAATTTCGGAGAATAATAATTGAATTTTTTCGTGAAAGTTTATTAAAATTCATTGAAAAAAAGTTTAATTACTTTTTAGAATTTTGATAAAATAACTTTATTAAAATTCAATTTTAAGAAATAGTTAATTATTCAATTAAATATTTATCTTTTCATTTAAATAATTGAATTCTCATAGAACTTTCTAAGAAGAATTGATTTAAAAATGAAGTTTAAATAAAAGTTTTAGAAAGAATTATAAAAAAGGTTTTACATTGAAATTATTTAAAATATAAATTTTTATTGAAAAACAAATATTTAAATATACATTTAACAAAAATTATTCGAGTTTTGAGTCATTTAATTTAGAAGTTATGAAAAAATAGATTTTTAATAAATTGAAAGTGAATGACAGGAATTTAGCTAAACTTCTTGAAATAATGTAAAAAGATTAAATTAAATTTTGAAGATTTTGTCAAATTTAATTGAATAAAAATAAAAAAATAAATAGAATAAATAAATAATAAATAATAAATGGAATAAAATTTTTTATATGAAATTTCATATAAAAAATTTTATTCTTTTACTTAAAATTTTTTTTAATATAATCGCATTTTTTAAGAATTCTAACTAAAAATTTGGAAAATAATTGAACTTTAGAAAAGTTTAGAAAACTTTAAAATTGATGTTATTACCAGAATAAAGTAGAAATAAAGAGTCAGGAAAAAACTGGAAATCAGGGAAAAGTTGGATTTTGAATATGAAATTTTGCGATCCCCCTGGTAATTATTGAGTGCGAAGTCTGTGTAAATAATATTGATTGAGTGAGAAATGAAATGACAATAAGTTACAAGAAAAAGAATTGAGCGGTTTATTAATTGTTTGGATTGATTTAATCAGGATGGCCAGGCGCGACAAATCAGTATAACAGTGGCACTGCAGGAGCTAGAGTTCAGTATCCTAGTCAGCAACCTCAACCGCAGTCACAACAACCACAACCACCACCGCCACAGCCTCCGGTTGCTGCTGGTGCTCCTGCTCCCGCTGGTGTTGCAGGCATTCCTAGCTCTCAGCAATGGGTCGGCCAACAGTCAACCAGGCCCACGGCCCAACCTAGTATCCCCATCTCTCACCCGCCGACACTTTGGGAACGTCACTATTCCAGTCAGCCGTCAACTTTGTATCCACCTCCGGGCTCACATCAGGTAACAACATTCATTCATTCATTCAATTCAATTTCTCGCCAAATAAAACCTAAAATATAAAAAGTGAAATTCGTGTTTTTCACTTTAATTACTGACGAAAAAATGAAATGAAAAATTGCAGAGTCAACTTGGCATAAATCCTATGCTCAATCAACAACCAGCACCGAAAAGAGAAATTGCATTCCCATCTGACAGCGTTGAAGCGGTCACACCATTATTGTACAAACGACGAAAATTAACGCGCACAGACGTTGCGCCAGTCGAGGCCTGGCGAGTTATGATGGCGTTACGGTCAGGACTTCTGGCTGAGAGCTGTTGGGCACTGGATGTTTTGAACATTCTTTTATTCGACGACTCCTCGGTAGGTGTTTGTTTTTCTAATTCACTCGAGTGATACATTGGTGTATGTACTTTACGATTCGAATTATTTTTTCTTTTCTGACGATTAACTTTGGGTCGAGTCTGGGTTGCTACGGTCCCGGAAAAGCTAGAATTTTCATATCCAAGAAAAACCTGTGAAAATCGGGGTTTTTTCTGAAATGTTTTTAAAAATTTACTTTTTGAACTTGAATCATGCACATTTGAAATTCTCAAAATTAAAATTTTTTCTATTTGTTTCTAATGACAAAATTTTGATTAAAATAATTTATTTCCTCTTTTTTATTCGCTTATATCACTATATTTTTTCTATACAAAATTGTTTAAAATCGTGGTTTCTACAGAACCTGAAAATTAAGAAAGAGGTATGGAATTTTCAAAAGTTTCCTGAAATCATAAAAAAGGCCTTATGGAATTTTTAAAAGTTCATACCATTTTGAAAGTTTTCCTTTTTTATCCTTTTGCCAATTTAAAAATTTTTCATACTCATATTTTTCTTGAAATTTTTAAACTTTTAAACATTTTAAAAATGCAGAATACAGAATTATAAATTTGAGGTTGATTTAAATGAGGTGGAAATTATTTTCAAAATTTTACTATGCAATTTTATGAAAAATAACGTGAAAGACCTGGAAAAAGACTGGAATTTGGAACTAGGCTTTTTGTAGGAATCTTGCAAATTTTTCTTCGAATATATTAAAAGTTGATATTAACATTTTTTATTTGGAAAGTAAATTGTAGTACTTATGAAGTTTTTTTTAACTATAAAAATTTACACGGAGAGAAAAGATATATTAAATTTTGTAAAAGTATTTTACAATTTAGAGAAAAAATGCGACAAAATCGAAATTTTTATATAAAAAATACTAAACTTAAAAAAAAACTTATGTAAAATTTAGTATATAGTGATATCAAATAGAAGAATTTTAGTTAAATTTAAATATACCTTTAGTTTTCATATTATTTCTTTCACTGTTTAGTATTTTCTATTTCAAAATTTCGATTCATTGCACTTTTTCCCCAAATAGTTTTAAAAACATAAATAAATCTTTTCTCTCTGTGTATTTTGTAAGGAAAAGAATTTTTAATAGCAAATTTTACAACGTTTGGGAGAAATTTTACTGAAATTTACTTTTAATATTGTAAAGTTTATTATAGACTTTTATAATAAAAGAAGGAATGTAACAAATTTCTTTCAGTCTGCTTTTTAAAAAAAGCTACTAAAACTAAATAAGAAATTTTTTAAATTAACTGTTTACACTATAATAAATTAATTTTTTCTCTAACTTGAAAAATCACACATTTTTATAAAGTAAAAGTCTATTTTTAAAAATTAAAATTCCTTATTTTTGTTTAATGTTACCTGAAAAAATCACTGTCCAACAGAACCTGGAAATGTTGGAAAAAGCCTAGAATTTTTATAAGTTTAAACATTTTTCCCGTTTTCCCTTTTTTTCTTTTTGTTAATTCCGAAATTATTCAAATTCAAATTTTTTTCAAGCTTTTAAACTTTTTGGTTTTTTAACACACATTGAAATATAACTCTAAAATGTTCGCAATGTAGAAAATTAAATTCCTTACGCTTCTACCAAAAGGAATTTAAAATTTAATTTGACTTTTTCTTAAATACGAACTTATGACATTGGATTAACTTTTGTTCCGATTGTTTGTTTGTCGGATTCTTCCTTAAATTACGTGAAAATTATTTTTGAAATTTTATTGCAATTTTCTGAAAAATGACCTGAATCTCTGTGAATGACATAAAATCCTGTTTTTTTATTGTTGAAATACAGATTTTAAATTTATTATAATTTAATTTACTTTTTAAATATATTAGAAATAACTGCTAAACTGTTGTTAATTAAATTAAATTATTTCATGTTTTTACAGTAATAACTTTAGAAGTGAGTTAAAAGTACCGAATAAACATCAGATTTCTAGAATTACAATAAAAAAATTTGGTTTTTGGCGTTAAAAAAATTTTAAACTTTTAATTCTCTTTGGATTTTTCTAACTCACAAATTTTAAAATAATAACTTGATTTTTCTTATTTTTGTAAATAATTTTCTTTTTAGTTTTTAAAATTACAATTTTGAAAAATAATTATATTTTCAAAGGTTTAGAACTTAATTTTTTTTTAATTTTCAATTTCTGTAAAAAAAACTAATAATTAAATATTTATTAAAAAAATTATTTATATTTTAAGAATCTCCTGTAAAGTTCTGAAAGAATTATTTTTCTGGGGAATTTTAATTTAGTCCCCTAAAGATACTTAAATTTTGTTCTAAATGTGTCATTTTGTTTTATTTTAGAGATAATTGAATTGTTACGAACAAGTGATTGAAAATTTTTCAAATGATTGAAATTGAAATGAAACAAAAATTCAAATCATTTAGTTAAATTCTGCTAAGGAAATATTTGCATTTTTTTGAAAGTTGAGAGAAAGTTAGATGAAGAATCTTTGAGGTTGTTATTAATTTTTGGGTCCTAAAAACTGTCTTTTTACATTCTCATCACATGAGTATCTATGTTTATAATTATTTATAATTCAACTTTCTGAATATTTCTTTTAATAAGGGTTAAGAAAAAATTCAAGAGTTTGTCTGGAAATCAAGAAAGGAAGTTTTACTTTTGTATCAATTCTGAGTAAGATAGAAATTTTTTTAAACTAATGTATCTTTTGATCGTGGGATTTTTCGTGATTGGAAAACATGAAAAAGTCATGACAATTTAATTTATCGTAATCGCAGCAACAGTGACCGTTTTTTAAAATTGTTTTCTTATTAGGAAACATGTATTGTTTTGAAAAGTGAAATTAATATCTTGGTTTTTTCGCAGGTGAGTTACTTCGGACTGACGCATCTACCTGGACTACTAGACGTTCTACTGGAGCACTTTTCACGCTCGCTCTCTGACATGTTCGAATCATCAACGGCAGACGAGGAGCGATACTGGGGTCAGACAGTGGACGGCCCGGAAGTTGATCTTGGCTCAGTGGTTCGGCCCATTGACCCTGAGGATCGTACCAAACTACTCTCGACCTCGAACTACACCTTCCTCTCCAGACGCGGTCGTCCAGTGAAAATGGTGCCCCGGGACGACGAGATATTCGTCCTGGACAGCCGAAGAACCTGGGACCATCAAGACTGCGAGGTGGAAACGGAGCCCTGGCAAGTGGAGAGCAACACCACCAAGTACATCGTCACCTGCTTTCAGTCCGAGACCGGCACTGTGCCATTCGCCCGGCACTTGCGAGACGAGAAGCCGCCCCTCCTGCAGAAGGAGGTCGAGAGCATCGACTCGAAGGACGAGATCAAAGTGTCCGAGTCCTCGACCGACAACTCCGAGTCACATCGAAAGGCCGAGCAAGTCAGTGACAAGCCAAAGGACACCGGCGAGCGCAAGCAGGAGAAGAAGAAAAAGACGAAATCCATCAGCGACGTCCTCTCCAGGATCAAGAAGGAGCCCGTCGAAATGAACGATCTCACGCGCGAGCTCTTCGAGAAGAAGAACGACAGTTCAAGGAAAGAGTGCGAGGTCGACTCGAGTAAAGCCAACAACAACGTCGGGGAGCATTTTGTCGAGTTGCCGAAAGACGACGAGGAGTCGCTTCCGAATCAGAACGGCCTCAGCGACTCGACGAGCACCCTGGACTCGGAGAAGCGGGAGATCAAGGTCGAGGCCGACGAGGAGGTCAGCGAAGAGAAGGAGGGACCAAGATTGAAGATCAAAGACCCGGCCGGCACGCTCAAGAGACGGCGAATAAGCGACTACGAGGACGAGAGCTACTCGCGAGACGAGGCGAGTCTCTACCTCGTCACCGAGACGCAGAACAGTCTCGCCCAGCGCTGCGTCTGCCTCTCGACGATCCTCAGGAATATGACCTTCATCCCGGGCAACGAGGGCGAGTTCGCCAAGAACGTGACGTTCCTCAGTCTCCTCGGCAAGCTGCTGCTGCTGCACCACGAGCACCCGGTGCGGACACTCAAGACCCGCAACTACGACCGCGAGGAGGACGCCGACTTTGCCGACTCGTGCAGCAGCCTCCAGGGCGAGAGCGAGTGGTGGTGGAACTTCCTGCACCACATCAGGGAGAACGTGCTGGTGATGTCGGCGAACATAGCCGGCCACCTGGACCTCAGTCAGCATCCGGAGGAGATCTCGCGGCCGGTGCTCGACGGCCTGCTGCACTGGGCCGTGTGTCCGGCGGCGCACGGCCAGGACCCCTTCCCAACGGTGAGCCTCAACTCGTCCCTCTCGCCGCAGAGGCTCGCGCTCGAGGCCCTCTGCAAGCTCTGCGTCACCGAGAGCAACGTCGACCTCGTCGTGGCGACGCCGCCTTACTCGCGCCTCCAGAGACTCTGCTCGGTCCTCACGCGCCTCCTCTGCCGCAGTGAAGAACAATGCCTGCGCGAGTTTAGTGTGAACCTTTTGTATTTCCTGTCGGCGGCCGACAGCGGCGTGGCGCGCAGCATTGCCCTGCAAACGCCGTGCGTCGCCCTCCTCGTCGCGTTCATCGAGCAGGCCGAGAGCAGCGCCCTCCAGGTCGCCAATCAGCACGGCCTGCCGGCGCTGCGCGACAATCCCGAGTCAATGGGCACCAGTCTCGACATGCTGCGCCGCGCCGCCGGCACTCTCCTCAATCTCGCGAGGCACCCCGACAATCGGACTTTGTTGCTGCAACACGAATCGCGAATGCTCGCGCTCGTCATGAGCCAAATCCTCGATCAACAAGTGGCCGCTATTGTAGCGCGAGTTCTATTCCAGTGCTCGAGGAGCAGTGTCACGTCGTAACTCGAGCATTACGACCTCAAGCAGTCCCGTTTTATTTTCTTCGTTGAGAAACACAAACAAACAATTCGTTTCTGAAAAAAAAAAAAAAAAAACATTTCAACAACAACAAAAAAAAAAACTGTGACGCGATTGTAGTTTTATATATAAACAAAACAAGTATAAGGAAAAAAATAAAAAAAAATAAAATAAATGCTAATTATCGGTGTTAGCGCCATTGGTATACCTTTCAATTTGTGAATTGGAATAATATCGATAGTGTAATGTAAGATATTCAATAGTCGAGAAAAATATATGAATGGGAGATAGCTAAAAAATGAGAGAATATTGCAGAGTGTTAGATTAGAAAAGAGGGTGGGGGGAGAGAAAAAAAAGGGAAAAAACTAAAAGGATAGGAAAATTTAGAGTGAAGGGGGGGAATGTTGAGAATTTGAGAGAGAAAAAAGATTACGAAACAAGGGGTAAGAGAGAGAGAGAGAGAGAGTTGAGAGAGTGTCTGAGAGAACAAAAAAGTGTGAATGAATAATTCCGAAATAAACAGCAGCTGCATAATAATATATAAAAAAAAAGCCACCAATAAAAAATGCAACTCGCGTCGTGCGATGTGTTATATCGTGGATTACGATTATATATATAAATATATAATAATATAATGCAAATTTTTATATTTGCATGTTTTTGTGCTGTAATTAGCGAGTAATTAAGGTATTTTGTAGATAACACACACTTCCATTGAATCTTATTCGGTTCGTGTCATCAAAATTGTCGATGGCACTCCAAATATTATGCGTGGATTTAGACCCACAAGTCTCGACATTTAACAACAACAACAACAACAAAAAATAAAACAGGCAGTAAAATAAAAATTTTGACGCGTACAAGTGTGAAAGAATGTGAATGAATTTAAAAAAAAAAATAATTAAATTTACGTGTGATACGTAATTATTTGGCCGGGTGTGGGAGGAAAACGGAAAAGTAAGGTGTGCGTGGAATTTTTTTTTTTTTGTGGTGTAACGGGGAATTGGGGGACAGGGTCTACCAGACACTAGCTTAAGGCGAACTAACGAGTAGTCATTCGCTTGCACTTTAGCAAAAGAATGAAATTCTTCCGTTCTTTATACATATGCATATATTTTATTTTATTTAATATAAAAAAAAAAGAAACAAAATGATGAGAGTGAAAAGGCGATGATTTTTAAAGAATAAAAAAAAAATACCCTCTCGTGCGTTAAATACGAGAAAAAAAAGTGGAATAGCGATGATAATTTTGTTTTATAATAATAATAATAATAAATGGAAATAAAAAAGGAGCGTCTCGATGTGTAAAAAGTGGACTAATTAGAAATTCCGAGACACAAAGGGCAAAAAGTGCTAAATTTTGGACTCCTGATTAAAATTATCATCGATTGTACAAACGACGCTAATTTGTAAAAAAAAAAAAAAGAATTATGATTATAATGATGACGATGAATTATGAATTATGAAAAAGAAAATCATCAATTGATTTTCAAAGTATAGGAAAAAAAAAAAGAGAACGGTTTACGGACGGTCCTTATTATAATATTCGACTCTAGTCGAAGAAGAAAATTTAAAAGAAAACTTCTCTCGAAGAAGTGTATTTGAACTATAAGGATGATAAAAAGAGCACTTCCCTTGAATCCGACTTCTCCCCCCCAACCCCGAAATATCCTACTCTATAGACATCTTAATACGTGTAGCTCTTAAATTATTTACTTTAGTTCGAGTGAAGATGCCTGTAAGTGTAATTTACTAAGACTTTTTGTAAATAAATTATGAAATAAACTAGACGTACTTTATCCAGTGATCTGCAATCTAACTTCAGAAAAAAAAGCGAATAAATTACGCAATTGTAGGAAGATTTATCGTCTCTCCTTTGCATCGTCTCTTAATAAGATTTATTGTAGAGAATTAGTTGAAATATACATCAATCTGACATAGTTGAGTTTTTTAACATTTTATGAATTCATCACGAGGACAAGTACTGCTCTCCATGTTTAGGATCATGGCAATGTTTATCTTACGACAGAGCCACTCCAATATTGCGTTTTCCTTACTTTCCAAGTACCAATCGACCACTGATAACTTCTCGTCCTGGAATTTCAAAAACAAAAACAAAAGCGACATTACTTTCTTTTCTTTTACACATCAAAATGGCGATTTTTTTTTGTTGATCTTAATTGTTAATAGGATTTATTTTTCCGTTTATTGAATTTAATTTTGCAATTGTTTGTGTTGGATTCAATTGTAAAATTAAAAATTAATTTTGTTGCAATTTTCTAACTTAGGGAAACATTGTAATAAGTGTAAATTTTCTTTAGGAAATATGATTCTTCTTCGATATTAATTAATATTAATTCAACGTGTAATATATATAAATATATATTATATATCAGTAAAGATTAATTAATATTAATTATTCTAGTTATTTAGTATAATTCATATTAAAAATTCGATTATGACTAGGAAATTGTTTTTGAGAATGTTTTGACGATTTTGTTCCGGTATTAATCGAAATTGACTTTTTGAATGACGTGCGTTGGAAACTTTTTAATTTACTAAGAACAGTTGTTAATTTAATAGAGTAAGATTTTATAGAAATTACAAAGATTAGAAAAATAATGGAAATTTTTATTACTATGAATATTTTTATCAATTTGAAAAGTATTTCTATTTTCGAATGTTGATTTTCTTTTTATTTATTTGTTTTATTTACAGATTTAATTTTTTTCTGAACACAAAAAAAAATTGTCTTTTGAGAATAATAAAAATAGGAGTCGAATAGTATTAACTTTTTACGATTTCTTTTAATTAAATGAGACTTTTTCGATTTTTCTTTGATATATTGCAACAAAATACAATTTTTTCATGTAAAAAATGCAACTTTGATTTTTGTAATGTGGAAAAAAAACTACTGACGAAAATTGCCTTTTTTTCTTGCAAGTCTAACAAAAGAAACTACCATTAATTATAATTAATTAAAAAAATTCAGGGTTTAAATTTTTTTTAAAACTTCTTTTTAAATTGGACTTGTTTTTACATTTTTTAGAAATTCTAAAAATAAAACAGTAGAGGAAAACTATCAAATTTCCAAAAATGATGAAAATATTAAAAACTCATTGAATTTTTTTATTTACTTTAAAAACTCTAATAAAGTAACAGTTTGAATTTTTTTACAAAAAACAACTAATTATTATATAATAATAATAATAATAATCTGTCCTCACCTGAAGTTAGCGTTGTTTTATTACAACGTTTTGTTTTGTATTTCAAATTAATATGTTTTAGAAAATAAATTGAATTTTGGAAGACTTACAGCTCAAATTTTCAAGTATTTTGAAATTTTAAGCAAATAAAAAACAATAATTAGTTAAATATTTATTTTACAAAAGTTATTAAAATTTGAAAAATTTAATTTGGAAATTATTAAAAAATTAGGTTTCTGAAAAATAATAATTAAAAGTTTTTAATGAAAATTATACTTGAATTCACAATAATAATTTTAACAAATTGAAACCATTGGAAATTCTGTTAAATTTTATATTTTAGAGAATTTTATTTTTTCCTCTTTAAAGATTGTCTATAGAAATATAATTATATTTTTGAAATATTATATCATTTTATAAATTTACAAAAATTATTCTATTTAAATAATTCAATTCTCGTAATTGAATTCTGATAGGAATTGATTTAACAAGAATTTAAATTAATATTTTAAAAAATAATTAAATATTAAAACCGTTATAACAGAAATTTTAGAAATTAATTAAATTTTAAAAGATTTTTAAATTAAATTCCTTGAAAATTTAAGGGAAGCAAAAGTTTAAAAATCTTTAAATTTTTGTTTAAAAAAATTTTTAATAATAATATTATTTTTCATTAAAAATTATTAATGTTTTTCAATAATTTTATTCAAAAATTCTAAAAAAAATAATTGAATTTGTGATGAATTACAGTTGCAAATTTTGGAAATAATTATATTTCATGAGGTTTTTCATTATGAAATTATTTGAAATTTTATTTCGTCGGGAAAAATAAATATGAATAAGTATTAAATTTTTGTTTAACAAAAAGTATTAAAGTTTTGAAAAATTTAATTCAGAAATTTCGTAAAATTGTTTCTTAAAAAAATGAAATGAAATTTTTTAAAAATACTTCTATATCCGAAAATAATTTTAAACAATTGAAAATTTTGACAACTTTTATAGAAATAAATTTTGGATTTTAATTCAAGTTGCTGTTAGAAATACTTTCACGTTTACTATACGAGTTGTTCAAATAATTACATTTAATGAAAGACCGTAAGAAAAATTATATTTTTTAAGAAATTAATTAATTAATTCATTCATTCATTCATTTAATTTGGAAAAGCAAAGTTTGAAAGTAACAATGAAAAAATAACGTTAAGCGCGTTTAGTTTTGCTAATTTTTCTATAATGAAATAATTGAAATTTAAAATACATTTTTGTTTAGACTTAAAAAAATTTTTATTAAAAAATGATTGTTAGTGGTATTTTAAGGAAACTTTCTTTTCTTTAAAAAATTCAATTCTCAAAGAACTTTCTCAAAATAACTGATTTTGAAAAGAGTCTTCTTTAGTAAAAAAAAAAAAATTCTGGAAGATAATCGAAATTTGCAGAATTTACAGGAAAAAATTTTGGTAATAATTAAATTGCAGAAGATTGAAAATTAAAAATTTTCTAAAATTTCAATTCATATAGAAGTTTGAATATTTCTTTTAAAAGATTGTGTTAAACGTTTGATTAATTTTAGTAAATAGCAAATATTTAGACAAAAGTTTAAAATTTAAGTTACTTTCGGAATTAGTTTAAGATTTTTTTCAAAATCGGTGAAAAGTAAAAAAAAAATAGGAAGAAAAATGTTTATTTTCATGAGTGTCTTCTCATTCTTTTTTTTTAACGTTTCTAGTTTAATAATTTAATAAAATTAATTTTTTCAAACAATTTGTCAAAACAATTTTTAGTAAAGGTAAATTAAAATAATTGAAATAAATTTGAAATAATTGATGTAATATTGTTGAAAAATATTTACCTTATTAATGCGGAGAACAATTTTATTACCCAGTACAACAGGTGGCTCACAAAGTTGATTGATATCAATGCTCCATTCAATAGTCCAAGGGTCTCCTACACTTCTATGTTCAATTAGAAATATCCTCCTGATTTAAAAAAAGAACGTAGTAAATTGTTAAGAATTTTAGAAAAAACGAAATGGATTTTAGATAAATAAAGGTAAGATATTCAATATTATTTACATTTAAAAACTGATTATATTTATTTTCAATTTTATTTTTTTTTAAATTTTATTCAACATTATTTACATTTGAAGACTGATTTTATTATTTTTTGTTATTAGCTTGAAAGATAAATACCTGAATGTTACAAGAGCGACGTGTTTCCCATCTTGAGAAAGTGCTGTGTGTGCCCAGTATGAATCTTTGTGAGAGTAACAGTTTTTATTTATAACACTCAATAAGTGCAATCCCTTCGCTTTGTGATATGAGTAGAGTTCTACACCCTGAAACGAAAAATAAATTTTTAAATAACAGTTTTCTTTCAATTTACAATCTTCAATAATTCGAGATTATATTTTTTTGAGGTGGAACGATTTTTTCGTATTTTGTTATTTGTGTTTCTTTTTCTTTTTATCAAAAATAAGTAGTCAGACTATTTTCATAAATGAAAACAAATGTATATTAATAATTATACTCGGATAATTTTTTCATCGTTAATAATAATTAATGATTAATTATTATTATTAATAATAATAATAAGTTCCATGTTTCGATAATCTGTTCGCAGTTTGAAATTAGTTGTTGTTTGCTTTTTTGGTTCCCAACTTTTTAAATAATTGTTGTTTTTAATAAAATTACGTAAAAATTATTCAAATTCTTGAGAATAATCTTACAATTTATGAAAATAATTAAATGGTTCTAAAGAATTTTAACATTATTTTTGAAAATAATTAAATTTTTTGAGATAATTATTCTTTAAATTTTCAAAATAATAGTATTGAATTGAAAACTTTTATATTTTTAAATTTATTTATATTTTTAAATTATTTTAAATTATAATATTTTTTAATTATTTATATATTTAAAAATAATTGTATTCTATTGAGAAATGTTATTAACATTTAAATTGATTAAACAATTGTTTTTTAATGTTGTTTATAGATGTATGATGCTTATTAACTAATAAAAAGAGTAAACAATCTGTTATTTTATTAAAAAAATACAAATAAAAAGAGAAAACAATTAATTTAATTTAGCCATTAGTTCCTGAAAAATCCGCTAATATGAGACAAGTGGCGCCAAAAATTGAGTCTAATTTTGGCGCCACTTGTCTCATATTAGCGGATTTTTTAGGAACTAACCTATTTAGTAAATATTACATTTAATACTTAAATAATTGATTTTGTATTAATTTTTACTGCTAGATGTAATTGTATTATTTTAACTATTGAAATAGAACGTGAACTATTTATTTTACATTTTAACAACTGTTAAAAATAATTCAATTTCTGCGATGAATTTTACTGTCTAAAAGAACAATTCAATTTTTTCGATGAATGTTATCAGAATTTGTGAAAATAATTAAATTTAAAGAATATTTTTAAAAATAATTTTATATTCTTTCGAGAAATTTTACTACGATTAAATTAGAAATATTTTCATTCTTTTCAAGAATTTTATTAGTGAAAATAATTGAATTTTGACGAAGAATTTCATTACCAATTTTCAAAAACCTGATTAAATTATTTTGAAGAATGTCTCTGAACTTTTTTTTTTAAATAATCTATTTTTTAAAAATTTTAATTGAAAATATTTAAATTAATTAAATTTTAAAAAGAATTTCTTTCAAGTTTTTTAAAATAATTGCTTATTTTAAAAAATACAATTAAATACTTTATTTTTGAAGTTTATTAAAAATGTTTTCAATATAATTGAATTCCTGTGAAAAATTTTATTATTTATATTAAATAATTTAATTTATACGAAGAATTTAATTTTTTTTTAAAATTAAATTGTTTCCAAGAATTAAGTAAAAGCGATTGAAAAATAGATGAATTTTTTTAAAAAACTTTATTAAAAATTGGAAAAAATTTGGTAATTTTTTTATTTCTAAAAAGAATAATTAAATATTTTACAAGATTTTCTCAACATTTTTAAATAAGTGAATTTTTAAGATTAAATCATGTTTAGATTTAGATTTAGATTATTTTTTTCAATTTAAAGAAAATAATTCAATATTTTACAAAATTTTTCTCAATGAATTTAAAACAATTGAATTTTTTAAATTAAATAACTTTTAATCTTAAGAAAATTCTTTTATACATAACTAGCATTGGATACGCGCGCTAAAGCGCGCGTTCACGTTCTATTTCAATAGTTAAAATAATACAATTACATCTAGCAGTAAAAATTAATACAAAATCAATTATTTAAGTATTAAATGTAATATTTACTAAATAGGTTAGTTCCTAAAAAATCCGCTAATATGAGACAAGTGGCGCCAAAATTAGACTCAATTTTTGGCGCCACTTGTCTCATATTAGCGGATTTTTCAGGAACTAATGGCTAAATTAAATTAATTGTTTTCTCTTTTTATTTGTATTTTTTTAATAAAATAACAGATGTTTACTATTAATAAACAACATTAAAAAACAATTGTTTAATCAATTTATTTTATTATTTATAGATTAGTTCCTTAAAAATCCGCTAATATGAGACAAGTGGCGCCAAAATTAGACTATTTGTATTTTTAAAATAAAAAAACAGATTGTTTACTCTTTTTATTAGTTAATAAATACATCTATAAACAACATTAAAAAACAATTGTTTAATCAATTTATTTTATTATTTATAAAATAGCCATTAGTTCCTGAAAATTCCGCTAATATGAGACAAGTGGCGCCAAAAATTGAGTCTAATTTTGGCGCCACTTGTCTCATATTAGCGGATTTTTCAGGAACTAACCTATTTTATAAATAATAAAATAAATTGATTAAACAATTGTTTTTTAATGTTGTTTATAGATGTATGATGCTTATTAACTAATAAAAAGAGTAAACAATCCGTTTTTTTATTAAAAAAATACAAATAAATAGAGAAAACAATTAATTTAATTTAGCCATTAGTTCCTGAAAAATCCGCTAATATGAGACAAGTGGCGCCAAAAATTGAGTCTAATTTTGGCGCCACTTGTCTCATATTAGCGGATTTTTCAGGAACTAACCTATTTTATAAATAATAAAATAAATTGATTAAACAATTGTTTTTTAATGTTGTTTATAGATGTATGATGCTTATTAACTAATAAAAAGAGTAAACAATCCGTTTTTTATTAAAAAAATACAAATAAATAGAGAAAACAATTAATTTAATTTAGCCATTAGTTCCTGAAAAATCCGCTAATATGAGACAAGTGGCGCCAAAAATTGAGTCTAATTTTGGCGCCACTTGTCTCATATTAGCGGATTTTTTAGGAACTAACCTATTTTATAAATAATAAAATAAATTGATTAAACAATTGTTTTTTAATGTTGTTTATAGATGTATGATGCTTATTAACTAATAAAAAGAGTAAACAATCCGTTTTTTATTAAAAAAATACAAATAAATAGAGAAAACAATTAATTTAATTTAGCCATTAGTTCCTGAAAAATCCGCTAATATGAGACAAGTGGCGCCAAAAATTGAGTCTAATTTTGGCGCCACTTGTCTCATATTAGCGGATTTTTTAGGAACTAACCTATTTTATAAATAATAAAATAAATTGATTAAACAATTGTTTTTTAATGTTGTTTATAGATGTATGATGCTTATTAACTAATAAAAAGAGTAAACAATCCGTTTTTTTATTAAAAAAATACAAATAAATAGAAAATACAATTAATTTAATTTAGCCATTAGTTCCTGAAAAATCCGCTAATATGAGACAAGTGGCGCCAAAAATTGAGTCTAATTTTGGCGCCACTTGTCTCATATTAGCGGATTTTTTAGGAACTAATCTATTTTATAAATAATAAAATAAATTGATTAAACAATTGTTTTTTAATGTTGTTTATAGATGTATTATGCTTATTAACTAATAAAAAGAGTAAACAATCTGTTATTTTATTAAAAAAATACAAATAAATAGAGAAAACAATTAATTTAATTTAGCCATTAGTTCCTGAAAAATCCGCTAATATGAGACAAGTGGCGCCAAAAATTGAGTCTAATTTTGGCGCCACTTGTCTCATATTAGCGGATTTTTCAGGAACTAATCTATTTTATAAATAATAAAATAAATTGATTAAACAATTGTTTTTTAATGTTGTTTATAGATGTATTATGCTTATTAACTAATAAAAAGAGTAAACAATCTGTTATTTTATTAAAAAAATACAAATAAAAAGAGAAAACAATTAATTTAATTTAGCCATTAGTTCCTGAAAAATCCGCTAATATGAGACAAGTGGCGCCAAAATTAGACTCAATTTTTGGCGCCACTTGTCTCATATTAGCGGATTTTTCAGGAACTAATGGCTAAATTAAATAATAATAAGATAAATTGATTAAACAATTGTTTTTTAATGTTGTTTATAGATGTATTATGCTTATTAACTAATAAAAAGAGTAAACAATCTGTTATTTTATTTAAAAAATACAAATAAAAAGAGAAAACAATTAATTTAATTTATAAAATAGGTTAGTTCCTGAAAAATCCGCTAATATGAGACACGTGGCGCCAAAAATTGAGTCTAATTTTGGCGCCACTTGTCCCATATTAGCGGATTTTTCAGGAACTAATCTATTTTATAAATAATAAAATAAATTGATTAAACAATTGTTTTTTAATGTTGTTTATAGATGTATTATGCTTATTAACTAATAAAAAGAGTAAAAAATCTGTTATTTTATTAAAAAAATACATCTATAAACAACATTAAAAAACAATTGTTTAATCAATTTATTTTATTATTTATAAAATAGGTTAGTTCCTGAAAAATCCGCTAATATGGGACAAGTGGCGCCAAAAATTGAGTCTAATTTTGGCGCCACTTGTCTCATATTGGCGGATTTTTATGGAACTAAACAACATTTTTTAATAAATAATTTATTTCGTGTTTTGAATTTTTTTGTAAAAATATTCGTTTATTTATTTAAATTTTTAATTTAAAAAAGCCATTCAGCAGTAAAAACTAATAAAAAAGAATTATTTAAGTATTAAATGTAATATTTACTAAATAGGTTAGTTCAGAAAAACTCCGCTAATATAGAACAAGTGGCGCCAGAAAATAAGCCTACTTTTTGGCGCCACTTGTCTCATAATAGCGGAATTTTCTGGAACTAAACAACAGTTTATAATAAATAATTTTTTTCGTTTTTTGTATTTTTTTGTAAAAATGTTCGTTTATTTATTTTATAAAAACAATATCTTTTAACCTTCTTTCTTCTTAAGGGCATTTGAACCATTATGACGTCACAATTTAAAAACTCATGCTTTTCACTAATTGTGACGTCATAATGGTTCAAATGCCCTTAAACAATAAAAATTTTGATATTGACAAATCGAAGAACTATAATTTCGATCTGTCAAGCAAAGTGTTTTGAAAAAGAAAAAAAAACAAAAGCATTTACAAAAACTAACTTCAAACTGCGGAGAGAATGAATGAAAGAATACCAAGATTATTATTATTAATAATAATAATAATAATAATAATAATTTCTTCAAGTTTTTTGATAAAAATGTCAGTTTTTTTTAAAGATTTTTAATTGAAAAATTTGAAAATAATAGAATTGAAAAACATTTTTTTCAGCATTTTTAAAAATAATTATGCATGTTAATAATTTATTATTAAAAATTTGATTATTGATTTTATGAATATGTTATTGAAAATAATGGAATTCTTGCAAAGAATATTTTATTATATTTTCAAAAATAATTGAATTCTTCCGAAGAATGTTATTTATGAAAATAATTCTATTTTTGAGAAGAAATTTACTAAAAATGTGAAAATAATAAACAATATCTAATAAGTAATGTTGTACTCAGTAATGGAATTAAAAATTTTTGAATATGAATTTAAAAATTAAAAATTTTTAGATTTACATAATTTTTTTTATATGTCTTCATAAATTGAAGAAATAATATTTGTTTAAATTGAAACATTTTTTTCAAAGCTAATGATCTAATAGTAAATAAAAAAATACAAAATGTCATGGCATAATTGAAATAATATATAATAATTAGTTCAATTTTATAAGTTTAATGGTAAATAATAAATGGTAATAAAAAATGGTAAATTGTAATAAATAAATAAATATTTGGTAAATATTTACGGAATAAGGATCGATGTATCGTGGTAATCTTGCTCTCGCTACGAATTTGTAACCCATTTCTTGAGCTCTGAAACAAAATTGATTTTCTTTGAGTTATAAAAATCAGATAGCTTTTTCAGTTAAGAAAATATTTGTTTAAAGCATAATTGAATTTTTGCATTTATTTAATAATTTTTAATTAAGGTAGAAATTCTCAACCTATCTAAATTTTTGTTGTTTCTTGGCAGTCAGCTTTTAACAGACAATTTTGAGTATTTGAAAAATTAAAAAACAATTCAAATAAAACTCGACATTTTCGAAAAAAAGCTTTGAACTTCATAATTTTCAGTATTTGTAGATGTCAATTTTTTTCACTTAATATGCTTTTTTTATGATTCTGCAAAATCAATCGTGGATTTTGAAAAATTTTAAATGTTTGAAAAAATAAAATGTTGAAAATGATAAAAAATAATTTTTCATTTAATTTGATTGGTAAAGAATAAATTTAGTTCCTAAGTAACGACAGAGAAAAAATTAACTTCCCTTTAACTTAATTATTGAAAGGTTGAAATTTGATCAATTTTCCCGCACGTAAGTGAAAAATTGACTTGAAAATCATTTTTTTACTTAAAAATTTTTTTTCAGAGAAAAAAAGAACCTTTTAATCGTGTCGGTTATGAGCTCTGGATAAATATGAAAATTACTGCCTTCCTTCTTGGTTAGTCTCAGTAAACTTTTTCCAATTGTTTTAAAAAAGCATCTCAATTCTTCCTGATGTGTACCTGAAAGAAGTTAACCAGAAAATTAAAAAGAATTTCATTACAAATATAGAATTGAAAAATATAGACAAATAAAGAACTTACTGTCAGTAGGCTTTATAATTAAGCCTGAAAGTTGTATTTCCATGTCGACAGAGAAAGAATTATTAATCATAAAAACTTCTAAAGGTTCGTCTTTATTTTCAAAGTATGAATTTCCTGTCTGAAATTACGAAAAATTTGATTGAATTTGGGAATATTTTGAAATCAATGAAAAAAAAGGGTTTATTTACTTTTGATTTTTATTTAAAAATTACATTGTACTCACTTTTGTAGTAAAAATATTACTTTCGGCTTCTTGAAAAGTAAAATGGCTAGAATGCATTGTATCTAATGTTGAATATCCCAAAAGGCACGAGATATCGTAGCACAATTTTTCCGCGAATTCATCCTCGCATGTCAATATCTGAAAGAATAAAAATTGTTATTTTTATCAACTGTAAAAATATTTTTCATTCATTTCATATTTCAGGAATCACAGTTAGACCCTTTTTCACAAAATCCCTTTTTTTTCTTCTTTCCTTCTTTTTTACTCTTAAAATTAATAAAATTCTCTGAAACACCTAAAAATTATGTATATTTTCTTCTATTTTCGTCTTTTTTAAGAAAAACTTACAAAAACTGTCTTTTTTATAAAATAAAAAACTTATTATTCTTCGAAACTTAAAAATATTTTTATTTTTTCTCAAAATTTTTTGAGTGTTTTAAGATTTTTATAAAATAAAGGAAAAATATTTCCACAATTTCAAATATGATTGACCATATTTTATAGTTTTTACAGAATTTTTAGTTTTTTTTTTTGAAAAAGGAATTTGTGTAATTTCTATTTTTTAAAAGAATTAATGAAAAAAGTCTATATTTTCAATTTTATAATTTGTTTGCTTTTTTTTGTAAAAGAAGAAAAAATAAAAAACTTTGTACCATCACAATTTGTTTTTACAAAAATTCTATTTTTTAGTAATAAAATAAAATTTTTTTTGCATAATTTCTATTTCTTTTTTTTTTTGAAACAAAATTTCAATATTATTTTTTTTATAAGTATTAATTAATAATTAACTGTAAGAATGAATTGTTTTAGTAAATTTTACTACTTCTGAAGTAAATTTTTCCAATTTTCATAAAGAAATTTTCTTCGTGAAAAAAGAAAGAGTTATTCTAGAAATAACAATTTTTAATGACAAATTTTACAATTTTTGAAGAAATTGTTACTAATTTAAATACTGAAATGTTGAATATATATTGATTTGTTTTAACAAAAATAACGTTGTACTAAAAATTTTAACTTCAAATTTTAGAAAAATTATGGACTAGGAAAGAAATTGATAAAAATATAAATAATTAAATAATTATTACAATAAATCAAATCAAAATTAAAATTAACAGAGAAAAAAATAGAAGTCATAGAAAAAAGTCTCTTTTCATTTTCGATGAGAATGTAAAAAGCTGTAATTAAATGAAAAAGTAAAAAAATATTTAAAACAAACTTTATACGCTATAAATAAAATAATTTCTTACTCGCTTAGATTGATAAATTCACTTTTATGAACTGAATT
This sequence comes from Leptopilina myrica (nomen nudum), assembly GCA_032872475.1. Classification (NCBI taxonomy): domain Eukaryota; kingdom Metazoa; phylum Arthropoda; class Insecta; order Hymenoptera; family Figitidae; genus Leptopilina; species Leptopilina myrica (nomen nudum). Next base: position 55,920,162 of record CM065458.1, on the reverse strand, counting down.
CTATTTTAAAGAAAAGTAAATAAATAAATACTGAAATACAAAAAAATATAAAATCCTTTTCACTTAATATTATTATACATGAAAAAATTGCTGTGATTCCTGGTTTCTAAAAAAATATGCAACTTACAGAATTCGATTCATAGCTGCTTTCTTCGGGAGATTTAAAATTATATCCATACGGATTCCCTAAAACTGTGACCGAAAGTATTAAAACATTAAATTGCTGCATAATTTTTCCAGTGTAATAATGCCAAATATTCGAAATACACTGCCTGCTATTTAGTTTTTGAAAATCTGTTTCATACGCTGGTAATCTGCAAGATAAATATATGATTTTTTCAGTCATTCAATTTAATTACTTCATCATTAATTAAGTAATAAATTAATAAATTAATAAATTAATTAATCATTAACATCTATCAACATATTTATAAAGAAATGTACCTGAATTCTGCATTTTTCTCGAATGCTCCTTTACAAGCGTAATCGTACATGCACCTTACAAAACTACAATAATCCGATAATTCTCCAGTTTGATTGGAATTAAATCCATTCGTGTCGGCCAAAAGTTTCAAATGTATCGTAATGGGCGAAATGTACAGGTGCTCAATAATGCCATTCCTTTGACTCTCAACGATCTACACATATAAATAATAATAAATTACAAATTTAAGAGTGTATATCAAATTTTCTTTTTAAATACGATAAATTATAATTTTAGATTATTATCCTTTGGTAATTAGTTACCTTTTCCTTGTTACAAAATGGAGACGTGCGAATATTGGAGAGATCCTTTCGTAGTCTTGTAGCAATTGAATGTTTCGTTTCAAGCTTCTTTGGAAACAGATTGTTTATCAAGGACATTAAAAAGCATTCTTGCAAATTCAGACTGAATTCTCTAACAATTAAATTTACTTCCCTGCGAAGAAAAAAAGTCAAGTTAAATTAAAATGTTTACTTTTCGTGCTAAATGATTTTTTTTAATATTCAAAATAATTTTAGTTTTTACTCTTTAAATTAACTGTAGATTAACGATAAACATGGATTTCAAAATCTGCCAATTTAAGAGAAAAATAAAAATTCAAAAGTGGTAAAAATCTAATTTCTTTTTATGACCATTGGATTCCTCAAAAAAATTTCTAGAATACTTTTATGAAATATTTTCTTTCTAAAATTAAAAAAAACGTTATATCCTCCAATTAATGTTAAAAATGTTTTTTTTTAAATAAATACTAACGTTTTTCCAACAATAAATCATATTTTCTATTTTTCTACAAAAATTTCGAAAAAAATCAAATAAACTTTTTCAAAAAAATTAATTCTACAGAATTGTTAGTTAAAAATATGAAAAATTCAAAATTTATAAGAATTTATTAATTTTATTATTTATGATGAAAATATTTTTCTATTTGCGAAGAATTTTCTTATTTATAAAAATAATTGAATTTTGGTATTCAATTTGTTGTTGTTAAGCAAATTAAAAAAATTTTATTTTCAAATATAAATGTTTTATATAATTTCAAAGTCAAAATTTAAAAAAATTCACTTATCAAGTTCAAAATTAATTATTTTAAAAATTTTAATAAAATTTAACGAAAGAAATCAATAATTTTTAAAAATTTTAATAAATTCTTCTAAACAATTCAATTATTTTTTTAAGTAGTAAAATCTTTACAAAAATTTAATTATTTTCAAAACAATTTTAATCGAATTCCTTAAAAGAGATCAATTTTTAGAAATATTTTTAACACACATCGAAAAAATTCAATTTTTATCTAAAATTTTAATAAATCTTTCAAAATAATTAAATTATTCTTATAGATATAGTAAAATTCTTCGCATGAATTCAATTAATTTTATAAATAGTAAAATTCTTTGCAGGAATTCAATTATTTTCAAAACGATTTTAACTAAATTCCTCGGATGAATTCAAATATTTTAAAATATTTTCATAAATTTTATTTATTTCCTAAAATTTTAATAAATTTTTTGAAACAATTCAATTATTTTAAATTTTAATAAATACTCCAATTCTTTGAAGGAATTAAATTATTTTTAATACAATTTAAATAAAATTACACGAAAGAATTAACTTATTTATTTTCAAAAATTTCCATAAAATTCAATTTCAAGAAGAATTTTAAATTATTTAAAAATAATTCAATTGTTGTCAAAATATTTATAAAAAAGGAAACAAAAGTTCATTATTTTCAATTATTATTTCTATAAAATTCTTCATAACAATTTAATTATTTCTTAAAATTTTAATAAATTCTTCAAACATTTCAATTATTTTTATAAATATAGTAAAATTCTTTGCACTAATTCATTTATGTTTATAAATAGTAAAATCCTTTGTAGAAATTTAATTTATTTTTAAAACAATTTTAAAAGAATTTTTCGAAAGAATTTTAATCTTCAAATATTAACATAAAATTAATTTGTTTTCTAAAATTTTAATAAATTCTTCGGAACAATTCAATTATTTTTAAAAAAAGAAATAAAATTCTTCGCAAGAATTCAATTACTTTTAATACAATTTTAATGAAATTCTTCTTCATAAAATCAAATTACTTTCAAAATTTTCAATTAAATTAAAGTTTTTAAAGAAACTTCATTAGTTTTTAAAAAATTCAAAGAAATTCTTCATGAAAGAATTTAATTAGGCTTTTTTAAAATTTTAATAAAATTCTTCATAAGAATTTAGTGACATTTTTAGCAGGAATTCTATTATTATCAAATTTGTTGATAAAATTTTTTGTAATAATTCAATAATTCGGTGATTTTCAATACATTAATTTTAAAATTGAAAATGTTTGAATAGAAAAATTATAATAAAAGTTAAGAAACAAAAAAGCAAACAATAATTAACTTTAAAACTGCGAACAGATTACCGAATCACGAACTTTATTAATATAGAAGATTTTGAAAATAATGATTTTTTAAAAAGAATTTCATCAAAATTATTAAAAATAATTGAATTACTTTAAAGAATTTTATCATTTATAAGAATAAAAAAATTTCTTGCGAAAAATTGTATTAAAATTTTTGAATTAATAATGTTCTTAATAAGAACAAAATAAAATCAAAATTCAGAATTTTCATATTGAATTCTAAGAATTAGAATTTTCCTGACATCAAAATATGCATATTTATTCTCACTTACTTAAAAATATTGCGCGTAGCTTTGAATTGTTTCAAACAACAAAATTCAATGAAATGCTTCAATTTTCGATTCTCCATTAAACGCGTCAGGGACTTTTGCGAGGACGTGTGCAGCATTACTGGGAACGAAACTTTTTGCAATTGATTGTCAATCTAGAAAAAAATAAACTTGTTAAACAATTCATTTTACAATTAATTTAAATAGTAATAAAAGTAGTAGTAGAAGAGATTTTTCTTTTTCTTTTAATGTTAGGAAAAAATCGCACCTGCATTCTGTGAACATAGCCCTGAAGGTACGTGAAGGTCGCTGAATTTCTGTAATGAAACCAAATTCCCGGCGAGTAGGTTCTTCGAAGTTTTCCAAAGAACGGTTTTGTCATGTACATCTTGGAGAGATCGATCTAAACAAAGGAATTTTTTTTGAAAAAATGAATATAATTTTTTTTTCATAAAGTATAATTTGATAATTTTTGTAAATTAACATAGGTAGAATAAATTGTAATTTAAATTGTTTTTACGTCTATAAAGTTTTCAAATTGCGCCTTCTTAGCGTCATTCATGTATTTTTTCTCGATCCAAGCGCTTAATTCCAAAGTGAGCGATTTCCACTTTTGCCCAACGAAAACCTCCCAATGAGCCGCAGAATCCATTATACTTGCAAGTGCCAATTCTCTACAGTCTTCATTCGAATTTGATACCTTTGGATTTTTAATTTTTAATTTTAAAGAAGCACATATATTTTTACAACAATTTTTTGTTGTTGAAAAATTTGTTTTTCTTTCAAAATGTATTTTTAAAGAATAAATGGAACGAAATTTTCACTTACCAGACTGAGACCAATTCCTGAGATAGTGAAGAAAATTTCCCTTTCGCTGATTTCGGGATCGACGATACTTCTCACTTTTATGAATATATTTTCATCTTGAGTAAACATTAAGACCCTTTGCTCTCCCTCCGTGTAGCTCACCCAGTAAACAGTTGTTTTACTACTTTGCACTTGATCCAATTTCAAGGGATCTATCTCGGCCTCACTGTCTGTGTCCTCATTGCTACTTCCTCCCAAAATCGAGGCCTTCTCCTCCAAGACAAGCTTCTTCGATAGAGATGTCGAGGATCGCTTCAAAGTTCGGAAAAATACCATTTCTTCTCCATATCCATTCTGAAGAAATTGAAATTTCTTAATTTAACTCTTCATTTTGGCAAAGACACAAAAAATTAGTTTTCAATCAATAAATAAATTTGCTTTTACCTTTTTTTCTAGAAATATTAAATTGCTTAAATTTTGCAATTTGTATAAAATTTTAAATAGAAAAAAATTATTATAAACTTAAATAATCACTATCTTGACTATATCGAATAGATTTTTTTTTTAAATTGCAATTTTGAGAAACATAATTTTTAATTTAAGAAAAAAAATACTAAAAATTGAGTTGTTTTTTCGTGTTTTTTTTTTAATGAAAAATTAAAATATTTGTAAGACCTTCGAGAACTGAGCGATAAATCCTTTTGTTTTGCTACTGTAGACATTCCAAATAAGCATTCTGTCCTTAGTTGGATTGTCCCAGGTGTAGAGCAAGCTTTGCAACGGATTCAGAAGAGTCGCTTGTCCCAAATTGATTTGATTGATTTTCAAAAATAATTCAGCACACAGATTGTCGATTCTCACGGGTGCGTCGCCGTCTTGGAATTTTTCAAACGTTATGCTAAAAGGTGAACTGCTTCCTCCTTCAATAGTAACTGACAGCGCCGTCTAAAAAATTTTAATAATTCATTTTATTTTTTAATTTCAACTAAATTAATTGTATTCAATATTTTTCATTGTCAATTTAAAACAGAGATTGATTCTTAAACGAATCTACATTGAAAATTTGCTTTTAATTTAGTCTCGTGTTGACTAGAAACTTAATTTAATTTTGTGTCGACTCGAAACTAAATTAACAAACTGAATTTAATTTCGTGTCAACTCGAAACTAAATTAACAAAAACTGAATTTCATTTCGTGTCAACTCGACACTAAAGTTTGAAAAATTTAAATATTTAGTGTCAACTAAAAAAATAAATCTTTGCTTGACCTGTTTGATAATTTTTTAAATGCAGATTTCTAATTTAGTTTATTAATTTACTTTCCAGTTGAGACTGAATTTAACTTAATTTAGTTTCGTATCAACTCAGAAACTGAAACGAAACTAAATTTTTATGACGCCCGTGGATTTGAAAATAAATTCAAAAATGAAATTTCAATTTAAAGAATATTAATATATAAATTTAAAAGAACTTTAAAAATCAATAATTAACAAATTTAGTAAAATTTAATAAATATGAAATAAAAAAAGTAGAATATATTAAGATTTCCAAAAAAAGACTCAATTTTCTTTTCTTATTCTGGTAATAAGTATAATGTTAAATTTTTCTAAAATTCAATTACTTTTTTTCTAAATATTTGCTTAGGAGTATTTAAAAATAAGATTATATTGAACAATATTTTTTTAAAGTAAAAAATAAAATGAATTCATTTTAATTATATTTGTCAAAATTTCTAATTGTAATTCAAAATTTTGTTTAATCTTTTCAAATTATTTGGGGAAATTTATCAACAAGAAATTTTAAAGACAATTTTTCAAATGATTAATTTTTTCATAATTTCCAAATCAAACTATTTGAAACTTAAATAATTTTTATTAAATAAATATTAAAATTAATAATTCAATTATATGTTCTTTAAAATAAATATTTAAATATTATTAATTTTACCGTAACTAAAATTTTCAAAGACTTCAATTTAAAAATGTTTTGAAATTTCCTTCAAAATTTACACCTTTAACGCATCTAATGTTCAATCATTATCTAAAATTTTAACTTAAATTCATTTTCAAATGAATTCTTGTTAAAAAAAAACAAAAAATTAGGATTCAATAATTAATTTATTCGGAAATTCTGAAGAGGAATTTTCTCAAAAATGTTATAAACAATTGACTTCTTTTCAAAAATTTAAAAAAAATTTCAGATTAATTCCTTTTTTCGAGAAATTTATTTAAAATTGTACTGAAAGTAATTGAAATTCTGTGAAGAATTTTATTATTTCATTGAGAACAATTAAGTTCTTGCGTTCGATTTTATTAAATTTCTTTTAAGTATTTTTAATTTTTTGAAGAACATTATTATTTGTGATGAAAATAATAATTAAATTCTTGTAAAGAGTTTGATTACAAACTTTATTATTATTTTTTTTTTATTTTGAAAGTAATTATAGAATTTTTCAAGCAATTTAATTATTTTCTTCCGGAGAATTTTTTAAAAATTTTATTTCGAATAATTTAATTTTTGGCAAGAATTTTATTAAATATTTTTTTTAATAATTGATTTATATTGTGAAATTTTATTAAAATAGTAAATAATGCAAAGAATTGAATTTTAGCGAAGAATGATTTTCATACTTGTGAAAATAATTTAATCGTTTTGAAAAATTTTTTTATTAAAAAGTTTGAAGATTATTAAGTTTTTTTTAAAGAAATTCGACTAATTTTTTCCAGGGAATTTTTAAAAAACGGCTTCAAATAATTCCTTTTTTTCCAAAAATTTAATGAAAATCTTATTTCAAATAATTGAATTTTTTAAAAGAATTATATTAAATTTCTTTTATACAATTGAATTCTTTTGGTAAGTTTTATTAAAATAAGAATGAAAATAAATGTCTGAAAATATTGTAAAAATTTGAACCAAATTTTTATATAATTATAATTTTTTGACCGACACTAAATATTTAATTTTTTTGAACTTTAGTTTCGAATAGACTTGAAACTAAATTGAACGTAAATTTGCAATTTAGTTTTGTTTCAGAATTGGTCTCTGCAAAAAACAAAAAAAAAAGTAGATTTTTAGTAGATGAGTGCGAAGCCTGCAAAAGAAGCAAAATTATTTTCAACTAAATATAATTCTAATCCGTAATATTTCATTGTTACCCCATTGTCCATTCTGAGAACAGTTTTGCCGACAGTCGTCATGTCAAAGTGTTGCGAAACCAATTGACTATTTTTCCATTTGACACGCATTTTCATTGACTCGGTGTACGGCCAAAATGCCATTCCCTGTCCCGGAAGTAGATCATTCCACAAGTCGGCTTCCTCATTTTCCTCCATGAATCGCAGAGCTTTCTTTGTTTTATTATTGCAATAAAAATAGGGCAAGAATGTGACGATTCTCGTGAAAATTGGCGCCAAATGGGAAATTGAACTTTCCGATAGAATGCGATATTTCCTTCGCCTCTCAATGTCCCTGCATAAAATCAATGACATCGAACTAATTCCATCTAAATTGAACGATGGCGACCATCCTGATTGTTGGGCTTTCAGTCGCACCATTCGTTTTCTTCGTTTTTCTTTTTGCGTGAATACCACGAGTTCATTTTCCGGGATATCGTACATAACATTTGTGTGTGATTCCTGTTTTGGAGAAAAATTCCGATTATTTTTATTATTTTGCTGTTTTATAAAGTTAAATGGTATTTCAGACATTTTTACGATTTATAATAATTTCTATCGATTTTTGCCAAAAAAGTTTAATGTTTTTCTCTTTTCTTTATTTTGCCAGTATAATTAAACTGAGACTGAAGAATTGGTATTTTTTCAATTCGAAATTTTCCATTCCATTAAAATTTTCTCTGTATTTTCAAAAAAGAAAAATTTTAACTAAATTTCTTGAAACCTTATAAATTTCTAACTTACAAATTTTCGAGTTTAACTATTATAATCGCTTGTCGAACTTTTCAATTCAATTTTTATGCATAAAAATCAGTTCATTATTTATTTTTTAATTTTTATTTCATTATTCACAGGCTTCGAAATTACAATTATTCGAATGCTTCGCAATTAAATAATACAAAATCAATAATTCAACTAATTTTCAGAAAAATATTTTAATCAAAGTTATCGAAAAATCAAATTTAAAAAAATTTTTATCATGACTTGCCCAAAATTGAAATATTTTCTAGAAATTTTCATGAAATTTGAAATTTAATATTAATATTTAAAGTATTTCTAGAAATTTGACATTTTTACAGTACTTTGGATAAAATTTTCTAAATTCTGTGAAACTTTTCTGAACTGCGACAACACTGTTTTTCTCAAAATTCATAAAAATGTAAAAATAAATCTAAGTTACAAAAAAAAAATTGAATTGAAAACATTTATTCATTATTTTTAAAAATAAATGTATGTATTCTAGAAATAATTTAATTCTTGTGAATAATTTTACTATTTTCGAAAAAATTGAATTGTTTTTAAAAATTTATTAAAAGTTTGGAAAATAAATGCATTTTTTTCGAAAATTTTCTTTAAAAATTACATGAAATTTTACTGAATCCTTCAGTTAGAGTTTATTGACAAAATTGACATACTAAAATTATTATAAACAAATTGTGTCATTTTTTAATTAAAAAAAAGTATTTTCTTAAATGTTATAAAAATAGTTGAATTTTCCAGATTAAATCACTTTTAGAATTATTTTTTAAGAGAATTGAATGTTTGTAAAAACTTTACTAAATAATTGAATTGTTTTAATAGATTTATGCAAATTTCAGAAAATTTTTTATTTCTTTTGTGAAATTTTATTAAAATTGTATTAAAAATAATTGAATTCTTCTGAAGAATGTTATTATGTATGTAAATAATTAATTTTTTGCGAAGTTATTTAAGAATTTTTAAAAATATTATTATTATTATTATTAATTAAATATTTACTTAATCAGTGAATTTTTCAAATTTAGATTACAAATTTATCGAAAAATTAAAATTTGAAAATAAAAAAATTTTATAATTTGCATTATAATAAATTGAATATCACATTCCGCGCATAAAATTTGCTAGTTTTAAGTTAAATTATTAAACTCAAAAGTAAAATGTTTAAAACTACATTTTTTAAAATTTGTTTTAAAGAATATGTGGTAGAAAAGTCGAAAAAGTTGCATTTTATGAAAATAAGTGATTATTTTGAATAGAGAATAAATTTATAAGCATTTTTTTTTTAATTTTACGAAATTTTAACATTTTTAATTTTAAGTAAAAATTGTTTGCTTTAACGAATATTGGAATACTTATATTAATTTAACAACTTTTCTAATTACGTTCTAGCATTAAAATTGAGAAATTGTGACTTTCATAAAATTTCCGTCAATTTGATGAAAACTTAAATTTAATTTCCAAGTAAATTAATTTTAGAAATTACAATAAAACATGAATTATTCCAATAAATTAACTCTTGAAAAAAGTGACTAATTTTTCAAAATTTCGAGTATTGATTATAATAGTAAATATTGAAAGAATAAAAATTTTGTTCTCTTATGAAATGCTTTTGGCCTAAAATTGAGATGGAAAAAATTGAAAGATTTTCTCTTTAATTTTGATTTCTTTACCCTGATACTGAGAGGTAGACCAGTCTTATTTACAATCCAATACTGTGCATAAATGTCAACAATCCAATTTGTAAGTTTATTCAGTTCGACACACAGCAAAAATGGTTTGGTAAATTCTGATTCACTATCGCTAAACATTTTTACAAATTTCTTCTCTAAACTAGACGTCAACTGAAGCGTTCCACACCACTGAGTACCCAAATAGTTTTGAATCTGCAAAAAAAGTTTACATTGTTAGACAAAAATTAATATTAATAGTTGTTAATAGTTTCAATTATTAATAACGATTAATTTTAATATTAAATAGACAAAATGTTCAAAAAAATTCCAGACGCATTGAAATAATTTTGCTGTTTTTTTTGCTTTAATTTTTAAAACAAAAATTTTAATTCCAATAATTAATTTTTGTTTTAATTTTAATAAAAAAAAATTCTAAACTTATTGGACAATAATAGTAATGATTTTTTTAATTGTTTTTCAGACCCTTTTGGAGTAGAGACGCACCTTAAAAATAATCTGTATAGCGCTATTGCATTTTATACAATAAATACTTATTTTCTCGCCTGGCTCGATTCGCATCTCGTAATCAACACTGGGTATACTTATATCTATGACAAAAGGCAACTTATTTTCAAATATAAGAGGCGGTAGCATTCGTATCAGGTACTCTGGAACTTGGCTATTTGTTTGACTCGATGTCTGATTCTTCGAGCATATCACTTTTACTCCAAACACTGTTGGAGAATTGCTTTCTTTTACTTTACAATAAATATCCTTAGGAACATATAAATCATCACTCAATTCCCTCCAACTTAGTCCTTCGTCACTAACTTCATACTTCTTATCACTGTGTCATAATTAAAAAAAAAGTATTAAATTTTAATTAAATATTGCATTCAACATTTTATTATTTTCATAAATCTTTTTTTATTCATTATTATTTTTCCCATTATTAACTAGAATCTCCATGTTTTTGAATGTGTAAAAAATTGCAAAATGAAAGAATTCAATAATTAATGGTATTTTTTTAAACATCTTTAGCCTAAAGACAAATTTTTTCAAAAAAACTTGTTTAAAAATTATAAAAATACATTTTTTCATTTCCCATATTTTTTTGTCTTCAAAAACAAATATTCTAAAATATTGCTCAAGGATATTTCAAAATCCACAAATTCAAAATTCAAAAAAGGTCAAAACATTGTCTGTACGATTTTATTTTGCGAACATTGAATTGCTTATGAAAAATTACCTTGAAAATAATTTTCTGTAATATTAAAATTATTTAACAATAAGAATTTATGTTATTTTATTAAATTAAAAAAAAATAATATTTAACCTTTTTTGAAAACTTGGTGCAGTAAAGCAAAAAAATCTATATATATACTTGTAGTTTGAAATCAGTTTTCGTTTGCTCCTTTGTTTCCTAAATTTTTCAATAGGTAATTTTTATTATCAAATGTTTTGAATTCTGAAATTGAGGTATTGAAAACCTCATTGAATTTTGGTAAAGTATTTATCAAAAAATTATAAAATAATTAAATTTTCGCAAAAACATCTTTTTTATTTATGAAACTATTCAAAATCTTCCAAAGAATGTTATTAAAATTTTTCACAATAATTAAATTCTTGGTAAAATATTATTAAATATATATTTTTGAAAAGAACTGAAATATTTTAAAGAATTTTTTGAAAATAATCGAGTTTTTAAAAAATTGTAATAAAAATTTTGAAAGTAATTGAATTTTTACTTAAATTCTTAAATTTTTTCTTAAAAAGTTAATTTTTTTTGTAATTTCTTTAAACGGTGACATTAAAAAAAGTGTATTTCTTTTTTGAATAATATTAATTTAAAATTTTAAAAATAATTGAAATTTACAAAGAATGTTATCATCACTTTTGAGAATAATTCGATCATTTAGAAAAATTTCATTATAATTTTCAAAAATAACAGAATTTTAAAAAAATTTTATCAACATTCTAGAAAATAATTGAATCCCTTCGAAAAATTATTTAAAAAATGTTTGGAAAGTAATCAAATTTTTGAAGAATTTTGTCAATATTTTAGAAAATAATTGAATTCTTTCGAAACATTGTATTACAAATTTTTTAAATAATAAATAACTAAATCCTTTCTTGAAATGTTATTCAAATGGTTTTTAAAATAATTGAATGTTTCGAAGAATTTTATCAAAACTTTAGGAAATAATTGAATTCCTTCGAAAAATTGTATTCAAAGTTAAAAAAATGATTAAATCCTTTTATAAAATTTTATTAGAATTGTTTTGAAAATAATTTAATGTTTCGATAAATTTTATCAAAACTAGAAAATAATTCATTTCTTTCGAAAAATTAAAATTAAAATTTTATTGAAAATTAAAAAAAACTGATCCTTTTCATGAAATTTTATTAAAATTGTTTAGAAAATAATTCAGTTCTTTCGAAACATTGTATTAAAATTTTTTTAAATAATTGAATCCTTTCTTGAAATTTTATTCAAATGGTTTTGAAAATAATTGAATTTTTCGAAGAATTTTATTAAAAATTTAGAAAACAATTATTGAATTCTTTGGAAAAATTTTATTTAAAATTTAAAAAAATATTTTGACTAGTTTTGTGAAATTTTATTAAAATTTTTTGAAATTAATAGAATGTTTCGAAGAATTTTATCAAAAATTTTGAAAACAATTGAATTCTTTGGAAAAATTCTACTTAAAATTTTAAAAAATAATTTGCCTACTTTTGTGAAATTTTATTAAAATTGTTTTGTAAATAATGTAATATTTCGAAAAATTTTATGAAAACTAGAATATAATTGAATTGTTTCGAAAAACTAGAAAATAATTCATTTCCTTCGAAAAATTAAAATTAAATTTTTATTTAAAATTAAAAAAAAACATTTGATTCCTTTCATAAAATTTTATTAAATTTGTTTTGAAAATAATTAAATTTCTGTGAAAAAATTTTATAACTTCTTATTTAAATATGAAAATAACTGAATTATTTGCAAAGAATTGTATTATTTAAGATAACAATAGAATTCTGCGAACAATTTTATTAAAATTTTTAGTAAATAATAGAAAAGAATGACTAAATATTTTTGAATATTACTAAAAATTATAAATAATAAAAATTAAAAACATTCAAAAAGAAAAATTAACAAAAATTTAATTAATAAAATTACAGAATTAAAGAATTAATTTAATTAATTAACAAAAAAAAGAGACAAAAACTGACTTTAAACTGCGAACATATATTCGGAACCAGAAGATTACTAATATAAAAGGTAGAAGATTATTAATGTCAAGATTAACAATAAAATAATAAATTGTTCTATGTAAATAAGAAAACTCACTCTAAATATGCAGGTAACAAATATATCGGAAAGTGATAAGCAATGAACAAAGGAACATTGTAGGTTTCATCTGGCTCGATAATTGTCATTCTCATATTGTCATCAAATGGATTCAAAGCCTGTCCTATGTGCGCTATTTGTAGTTTTTCCATTAATTGCTTTTTATAATGTAGGCCTATTGCGTAGGAGGTTTCATTGCGTATCTAAAAAAATTTTAATAATATATCAATAATAATGAATAGGCCAAAATTTATTTTCAAGATCTCAAATAAAAAATTAGAATTAATTTTACCTGTAGTGGAGAGTGAACCGAAATGGTTCTATGTAATTGGCTATCGATCATTGTTTCGACGATCAAATGATACCGAATACCATTTTTAATTGGATGCAATGATATTTGATTGCATCCTCGCCTTCTTGGACAGTAAATTTGAACGTCATCGAAACCTTTTAAAAATTTATTGAAAATCGAAAATTAATAATATTCAAAAAAAAAATCATGAATATCAGATAATTTCTCACATTTTTTTTAGCAAAATTTTACCTTCCACCATGATTCGAAGACGCTCAGACGTTATTTTCTTATAAATATTAACTAACGATTCATCGGCAAACGGTGGAAACATTTGCAAAGCACCATCTTGAGAAATTTCATTTTGATCCAACATTTCGCTGTCTATATTCACAATACTAGAGGGGCTTGTAATTTTAGAAAGAGATTCATTTTCCGGACTGCTCGGCACACTCGGCGGGGAATTTGCTTCGTGAAAACTTTTAGCTGCTATTAGGCGTATCTGATTTTCCGAGTTTTCCTAATTCAACACAAAACAAAACAAATTATATTATTTTTGCTCACAATTTTTCGAATTTCGAAAAAAAATTTTTTGTTTTATCAATTTTTGAAAAAAAATTCCAATCAACCAAAGAAAAAGAAATTTATTTACCTTTTCTTTGACAAGAAATTGAACTGTACTTTCACATCCAATATTATTTTGTAAATTAAGTTTTCCACTCTTAGTGACCACTATTGGAATATCGCATTTTGTCTTTAAATACGTGCTGTAAATTAATTCCATCAGTGCAATTGTATTAGGCGAGACGGTTAAATCTAATTTATCCTTTGCATTTATGATAAAATATGTGGCTCGAGTGTTCCTCTTAATTGGTGTTTCAATGACGGTATTGTCTGCAAAAATTTGTCCGATATTAATTCTCATGCATCTCAAGCAACTCACATTAATAAATAGATAAATAATTAAATATATAAATAAAAAAAAATAAATAATAATAATTATAATAATAATAACAGGGATCACAGCATTTTTTTTAAATTGGTATAAAGATGAATGATTTTCTAAAAATAGGACAAAAGGTGACAAAAAAATTTTCATATAAGAAACTTATCTCGCAAAATAAATCATTTTTATAAATTGAGATTCTGAATAACTATTTTTTCTTCGTAATTGAAATTTAAAAGCTTAAAAATTTAATAATAGCACTAATAAATTTTTATTAATAAAAATTGGAAATAAAAAAAAGTTCGATTCTTTGAAATACTGATCAACTTATGTCCCTAAAGTTCTAAAAGTTTAAATTAATTAAATTTATTTATTTCTCTTTTAAATTTCAAAATAATTTTAATAACTATAATAACAATTGTGTAATGATTAAAAAAAATAATTTATTAATTTTGCAAATTTTTAATTTCATTTTCAATTATTTATTGAAGTGAATAATTTTTCTAAATATTTATATGGAAAAGAAAATAGAAAAGATAGAAAATTATATTGAAAAAATAATAGATTTTTCAACTTTCAAATAATTAAAAATATTTCAATAATGCGAATATTAAAAAATTTTCAAATAATTGAAATTTTGTAAAATTTTTTGAAAAATATTAAAAATTATTAAAGCTTTTGAAGATTTTTAATTACAAATATTGAAAATACAGGATTTCTTCAAAATTTTAATTTGAAGTTTGAAAAATTAGAATAAAAAAAAATTTATTTTACTTTTTCTGAAGAAACTTGAAATATTAAAATTAAAAATGATGTTGAAAATGATTTTTTTTAAAGATATTAGAATATTATTTTTAGATAATAATTCAATTTTTTTGTAGACAATTTAAAAACCTAAACGATTTTTGAAGAATTTCAATAAAAAATTTACTTGGCTCTGCGAGGCATTCAGGTGTTAATTCCAAGCCCTCGTCTTCGTATTTACTTGACTCGTCGGACTCACTTCCCTCCTCGTCGCTTGTGTCCTTATTAAAAAGATGACTAAAAGTCTTTGCCAATTTTTCCGATTCACTATTATTGTCTGAATCCGAATCATCGCAATCGAAATTATAATTTAACTCTGAAAAAAACTCAACTCAATTAAATACATGGAAATTGTATTTTTTTTTTAAAATTATTTTCATTCTGAATTTAAAAATCAGAAATTAAATCCTAAATTATACCAGTTATTTTTGATGGAGTTGCATGGGCTGGGGGAATAAAAACCATATCTTCATTATTCTCATCTTCACTACTATCCATCTCTCGTTTCTTCTTTTTTGAAACTATTTTTCTCAAAGGCTGTTGAGAATAGTTTAGCCAAGAACTTAGCGAATAAGCTTCGTCTTGATACATCTGAAAAAAGATTCGTTAAAAATAAAAATAATATTTTTCAAATTGAAAACATTTAAAAATGAAAGGAATTACGAACAGATTGTTAAAATGAATTTTTTTAAATTAGTAAAAACTGACGAATTAAAATTGTAAATAGGCACCTTAAATGTTAACGTCCATGGAATATATTGACAATTATTTTCTGGACACAGACCAATGAATGGTTCCCACAGCTTAGTATTAACATTAAAACAATAGACATACAGTTTCACACTAGATTGCATTTGAAAATTGGGACTATCCCAATCAGAGACACTTCCACTAATTTCCGAATCTCCTTTTAGCAGAGAAATTCGTTCGACGGTCTCTTCCATTTCCAATTGCACGTGAATTGATACAGGTTTTAATTCGAAATATCTTACTTGTCTATCACATTCAGATATATTTAACGAGTGACTAGAGAAATCTGCAAAAATTCATTTATTTTTAAATTACTGTAAATTTTTATTAAACAAAATTATTAAATGAAAATAAAATTCAAAAATTATTACATTATATAAAAAAAAATTCAGAAATTAAATTAATTGTTAAAAAAGGAATTAAGATATTTGTGAAGTTTGTAAAAAATAAACTTTAATTTCAAACCTTTCTCAGCTTCCTTGAATGGAATATGGGAGACGGGTTTCGGTGACCAGAGATCGTTGTGTGAATTAGAATCCCTATTGATTGTTTGTGAAGTTAATTCGCAGTCGCTTCTTTTAAAAAAGTTTAAAGTTTCACTAAAAATCTGAAAAAGAGTATTGCATAATTTTTTTTTTTAATCTTACAGGCCTCGGATCGACTATTCCCAGACTTTTCTATTCTATTTCTAACTTATTTCAATGATAACTTAAATTAATTATTATGTTCTATTTTCTATGTTGAAATTAATTACAGAAAAATTGTATTACGAATTACAATATTGATTAATATTGATCTTTTCTATTACCTCCATAAAAGTGCAAATTGTCCCAACAGAAAGATGTAAATTAATCGAGCTGACAATCGCATTAATTTGAATTTCCTGAACTTTTTCCTTCCGACAGATTTCCACATCGCACGGAAGTAAAACCCAGTGCGGCGATTGTCGAAGATATCGTTGCTGACTTTTGCTCTTGGCTCGTACATCCGACAATGTGCAGACGATTGACGACGAGCCTTTGTGACGACTCGATTCAATCATCAATTCGGCTTGGAACAAAATCGCGTGAGCATTACTTGCACTCAGATCGCCGAACAGAAGCAGCTCCGGCTTTCGAATTCTGATTGAAATCGAAGAACCTTAAATTAAAACAGAGTTTTATTATTATTTATTTGTACATAGAAAAACATTTATTTAGTAAAAAAATTATTTCTTATATTTTAGAAATAAATCGATGTTGTAAAAGTACTGAATCATATTTTGTGATTTTTGTCCCCAATCTAAAATGTTTTCAAATAAAGAAAACTGTGGAGCAAAAAAAATTATTTCTCTATTATAGGAAGATTGATATGAAAGTTGAAGTTTTATTACTAAAAATCATTTTTTTGTGCAATTTTTATTTGATGTTAATTTTCTAGTGACAGAAATGTTCCAAAATTCAGATTTATATTCTAAATGAACGAAATTATAAATAAATGATAAGAGGAAATATACTTATAAAAATAGTGAATTTTTAAATAAGGAATAATTTTTTTTACTTGTTTTCTAAATTATTTTTTCAATTTTTTTCCAACAATAAATACCTGTTTGTTCTTCCGCGAATAAAGTGGGATCCAGCGGAGTGTGAGTTTCCAGCTTTGTAGCAATTGTCTGAAAATTAATTACAAAATTAATATTTAAAATATATTTTAAAAGGAAAATGAACTAATTATTTTTAGGTACAAAATTAATTCGAAATAAAGCTTATCAGGTATTCAATTTTATACAATTATAATTCTTTTAAAAAACGTCTTTCATTTGAATTTGTGAAACTTGAAGAAAAGATTTTAAAATTATCAATTTTCCTTCAACGTAAAACTTTCCTCTTATCTGAAATTTAATTTCAAAAAATCATCTTTGTTGCATTTTTAAAATTATCATAAAGCAGAAAAAGTCATTTACTTTATTCTGAATTGTCATAAAAATTTGATTTTCTATTTTTCAGACTGATTTCAAAAATAAATTTTAACTTTTTGTAAAATTTAATTATTATTTTCAATATTTGTCATATTTTTCTTTTCTTGTCTATGAAAACAAGACAATTTTTGTTTTTAATTCTCGAAAATGCACAACTTGTTTTGGAAAAATTGTAAAAAATTTAAATCTGTTAAAAATTTTCGAATTGTTTTCAAGAATTTAATTGTAGGTATTCAAAAGTATTTAATTAAAATTAACAAAAAAAAATTTTTTTAATTTCTAAATTCACTTATTGAAAATTTTAATTATTTTTCTAAAACTTATCTCCAAATATTATATAAATTCAACGAATTAAAGAAAATTTAAAGTTAACATTTTTTAAAAACCTAATTTCTTCAGAATACGAATTAAATTTATTTAAAATTCAAATTTTGAAACATTCCAATTCAATCAATTTTCAATACAATTTTAATAAAACTTTTAAAAAAATTTCAATTGTTATTCTAAATTTTTTTTATAAATTTCTAAAAAGAATAAAATAATTTACAAAAATTTTTTACAAAATTCAGTAACAAAATTTTTTAATAACAATTATTTTAAAAACGTGAAAGAAGTTCTTTATAAAATTTAATTGCATTTAAAATTTTAATTAATATAATAAAAAAAAATAAAACAAATTTTTTGAGTCAATTCAATGATTTTCATAAATTTTATTGAAATTCTTCGTAAAAGAATTAAGTTATTTTTCAAAAGGTTTATGAAATTCTTAACAAGAATTCAATTATTATTTTCGTAAATAATAAAATTCTTGAAAAAATTTTCAACTAAAATAATTTTTAAAAAAATTAAAACAAATTTCTCGAGACAATTCAATGATTTTCAACAGTTTTAATGAAATTCTTCGTAAAAGAATTAAATTATTTTCTCAAAGTCTTATGAAATTCTTTCCCAAGAATTCAATTATTTACGAAAATAATAAAATTCTTAAAAGGAACTCAATTATTTTCACAAATAATAAAATTTGTCTCATGCATTCAATTATTATCAATAGATACAATTTATCTTAATAAAACTTTTCAAAAGATTTCAATTTTTATTCTCAAAATGTTTTGATAAAATTCTGGGTAAATTCAATTATTTACTAAAAATTTTAACAACATTCAATAATCAAATGTTTAATATCAAATTATTAAGAAACACTATTATACAAAAAAAACTTGAAAGAAATTTCTCATAAAAATCAATTATTTTCAAATTTTCCAATTAAAATTCTTTAAAGAATTCAAGAAATTTTTTGTAAACAAATTTAATTATTTTCAGTTATTTTAAAAAAAATATTTCACAAGAATTGAATTAATTGCACAAAATTTAGTTAAAATCCTTCACCAGAATCCAATAATTTTCAATATTATTAATTTTAATATTCAAAGCAGTAAAGAAAATAAAAATTATTTTGTCAAAAGTCAAAAGTAGACTCTTTTTTGATCGTAAAATAATTGATAAAATATCCATATTTTTTACGTTGGTGAAGTTCATAACGTTTATAATAAACGATTAATAAAAGAAAAAAACATTTTTTATTAATATTTTTATATATTGGAAGAAATATTAATTTCCATTTTCGTACTTACAATTTCGTTATCATAGCCTTCGTAACCCTCATTAATGAGACCCTCGTCAATTTGTTCCGCTGGTATCGAATCCAAGAAATATTGAACTAAATTTAACAAAAATGGAATACACAAATTGACACGAGATTCTTCGACAAGCATATCGAAACAAGTGTCGCCCGTTGATGTTCTAGCGAAAGAAAAGTCCAATGCTGCAGGCATCGATATGTAAACTCCCGATTCAGAATTAATTCCCATTCGTCTCGCCGGTGACTGAATAATTCTACAAATAAAATACGAAATATTACAATTTTTTTAATGTTTCAAAAATCAATAATAAAAAAAATCTTGTATTCCTTATAAAATGCTAATCATACTTTTTAACAATTGCTCCTCGTTTTCGCATATCTTCCAATTCACAGCTTCGAACCGAAACTTTTATCGTCATACTCTTATTATTAAAGAGCTCGAGTGACGAACTTACTTCTCCAAAAACGAGTTTACACAGTCCATGATTTAAGTCCCTCACAGGCGAACTTAGAACCTGCAAAGATTCAGTTTTTTTTTAAAGAAAAGTAAAATTAAAAAGATTGCCACAAAAAATTTGTTTTTATTTTTCCCAGTATTTTTGAAAAAATTCCTTGACTTTTCCCTGACCTGTGGCAACCCTGAGTTAATTATTCAATTTTGACTACAACTAATAATTAATTAGTTATTTAACCAATTGACTAATTAATTATTAATAATTAATTTATTCGTAAAATATTAATCATTAACTAGTTAATTAATTATTGATTCACTTGTGGTGAATGTTCAGTTAAAAGCTCTGTGTGTAAAACTAATTAAAAGAAATAAATAATATAATAATGATTATTAGTAGTCAAATAATTAATAATTGAAATTAACGATCACTTCGATTTCTTGACTCGAAGCGATTGTTAACTTCAAATTTTTAAACATTCTTTATCAACTTTGTTCAATTCTGAATTAAACAAATAACAAATTCGAAAAAAATTGAAAAAGAACATTAAAAACAACCAAAGAAAAATTCGAAAAAATGTAATTAAAAAAAAGCAAAATTAATAAGAGCAGATAACTGAAAGAAATAATAATAATAATGAAAATAAAAGAAAACTAACGTGCTTCGTGTTTTAATGAAAAGTGTTTTTTTTTAGGCTCTCGAGCGAAAAGTACCTCCTCTGTGTCTGAGAATAAATTAAGTTGCAATCCATCTAAATTCACTTTTAGACTTATTTCGCAAACTGGATTTTCATTTTGTGAAAAAAATACTTCCAATTTCTTGACAATTGCGTCTTCTGTTCTTGTTGATTTACAGCCCGATGAATCAACATCGTAGCCTAAAAATTTGCGTGCCAAAAATGTCTTCGACAAATTCTCCTCCCATAATGAGAAAATTGATGTTAAATCCTTTTGTCCTAAATTTGTCGTTATTGCATCTATTGAACCTTGAATGTGACATAGACATTGATCGTGCATTTTACGACCAACAATATTGCGATCTATTATTTTTCTTTTTATATCGAAACGAATTTGAATTGGTTCAACTATTGGTTCCTGTTAACATAAATTTAATAAATTGCTTAAATTATTTTTTAGAAAAAACTCTTATTTTCGTTTTTCTTTTTTCTATTTTCTATTTTGTAAAAAAGAATTTCGTAAATCTTACTTGAATTTCCAAATTTCCACCAAGTGTCATTATTGCTCGGGACAAAATCATTGCATTCAATTTTATCAAAATATTATCCAATACACAAAGATTTGATTCGTTATTGACTTTATTGTGTTTTGTCAATTCACTTATTTTTAGAAAATTTTCTATCGTCAAATTACCTGTAAAGAGAAATTTTTTTCAGTTATTTAATTTTCAATAATTATTTTGTTTGGAATTCTTTGCGTAATTCATAAATTTAAGTAACATTTTTAAAAATATTTTCTTGTCTTAGTTTTAATACGAATATTAATTTTCTTTAATAATTACAAAGTTAATTCAATTAATTGAATTGTTGATAGAAATCAATATCTTGAAATGAAAATAATTTGGGATTTTAACTATACTCACCTAAATCGAAAACCAAAAGATTTGGATAATCCTTTTTCTGTGGAAGAAGAAATGTCGGTCCTTGAAGATCAATTGAGACTTGAAGTTTAATTTCGCTTTTCATGAATTCCGTGATACTCCAAAAGAATAAATTTTTCAAGTGCCCGGAAACTCGGGAATGGAGAAAATTTACAAACGGATGGAGAAAATTCTGTGGAAAAAAATAATTCTTCAATTCTCAGTTTTTGCAAAATTCAATTATTTTTTAAACTTTTATTTTACATTCTTCAAAAATACGATTATATTTATAAATAATTTTTAAAAGTAAAGAAGTTAAAATTCTTTAAAGTAAAAAAATTAATTTTAATTAAGTTTGACAAATTTTCCAAAAATTGGATATTTACTTTTTTCTATAAATTATTTACGGGAATATAACTATTTTCAAAAAAATGTTAATTCCAATTTTTCAAAACACTATTTTTTCCCATAATTTCTAAATTCTAAAATAAAGTGTAAGAACACTGAAAAGTTAAAAAAAAATAAATAGAAAATAAATATTGAGTAAATTTTACATACCTGACAATCGCAGAGAATTTTCGAAATAAAGACACAATTTATCCGTCCAATGGAAAGTTTGAAACTTCCATCAGACATTATTTTCTCATTTTTTGCATCGAGTTCAGAATATTTGTATAATTTTGGAGTGTGCCTCACGTATTTTAAATCAAATACTTTGTCATCTTCATTGGTTAAAATCTGCAAGTTTTATTTTTAACGAAAATAATTATAACAAATGTGGAAAAAATTAATAGTTCATAATAGAAATAGACAATTTTTTTTAAGTCAACTATTTTTGTTTCTATTTTCCATAGAAGAAATGAAGAATGTTTTAAATATTTTCATAAATAAAATGAAAACAGTAAAAAAAAAATTCTATGCAAATGAAAATTTGATAAATTTTTTCAGGGCTATTATTTGAAAATATTTTTCAATTACCTTCGAAAAAAGAGTAACACTGCTCAAATCTTCAATTGTTAAACTCGTGAGATGTGCTCTTAACATCATTCTTTCATTGGCATTGTAAATACAGTCATTCTCCAAACCCATTATTTTAAAAATCAAAAAATCCGAATCTTTACTGCAGAGTTTTAGAACAAAAGTATTGAGTCTGATGGAATAACTCAATTTGATTGCACCTGTGATAAAAAAAATTAAAAATTAACAATCCAAATTGTAGTCAATATTATCGAAAGGGAAAATTTCGAATTATTGAATAAAAATATTAATTGATAAATGAAAAGTGAAATATTTGCATACCAGGTGGAATTGGAGGATCGCATTCCGTTTTTATAAAAAGAACAGCGTTGCGCTTGACCATGTCCACAATATTTTGAATATTTTGACTATAACAAATTCTAAACGAAGAAAACAGAAAAATCGTATTTTTTCGAAATCATTTAAATTTCATTAAATAATATTTTGAATATTGACTCGAGTTTTCAAATACAGTTAATAAACAATTAATTTAAATATTAAAGTGAACGGTGAAGAAATTTTAATGATTTGTACCTACTTGTATAAATTGGAATAATAATTATTCAATTTCATAAAAGCTTGTCGGTGAAAAACGACATTTAAATTCATAATATTAACAGTTAAAGATCGTTCCACATTGCGAAAATGTGCTTTGAAGTCTGGACAATTGGCTTTAACCTGCAACAAAAAATTATAGAGAAATTAAAAATCTAACGTAATTTTCAATAAAATTAATTGAAATTTTTTTCTCCGATACGTTGTATTCAATTTTTTTACTATATAAATTTCAAAAAATAAATTTTTAAACATCATTTTTAATTTTGATATCAATTTCAAAATTAATTAAAATTTATAATTGAATAAATAAATAAATAAAATGGAAAACAACATTTTCTTCTCTATTTTATTTCCTCTTCTCTACTTTTTCTTTTCTAAATTATAGAAGTTACAAATACAAAAAATTGTAATTGCAAAAATGTAGTTAAGAAATATTTTATCTAAATTAAAATTTATTTAAAATTTATTCATTACTGGAAATTATGAAAATATAATAATTTTAAAAATTTTTTTCAAAAAATAGTATTTATAGGTCTTGGATAAAGTTAAAGATGCAAAAAAGTCGTTTTACTGGTTTCAAAATAAAATGAAAGACGAAAAATCGTTTATTTTATTCAGAAATGTCACAATAATTTTTTTTTTATTTTTCTGAGTTTTCTCTGAGCTTTAGAAAAGTTTTCAATTTTTACCTAATTTCGCAATAATTTTAATTCAATGTTTATTGAAGTTCAAATATTGCCAAATAATTATTCCATCTTTTTTTAAAGTTTCTTTAAAAAATACGATTACTTTTAGAAATTGTAAAAAAAATTTTATCACAAAATTTATTTTTCGATAATAAAAATTTAACTAATCCTAAAAATTACTACTGTAACGTCTCCAAAATTCAATTATCTTCAAAAAATTTCATCTTAAATACTTTTTTAATTTTTAATTTAGTGCCTTTAGTTTACTTCTTTGTTTGAAACATTTTTTAAATATTTTTTTTCTTTAAGTGAATATAGAATATGAAAAAAAATCCATTCAAAGAATTATATTATTTATGAGAATAATTATTGAATTCTTCTAAAGAATTTTATTAAAATTTATGAAAGTAATTGATGTCTTCCGATGAATTTCTTTAAATTTTATTAATCATGGAATTTTTTTCAAACTACTGTAAATAATTATATTCTGTCAAGAAATTTAATGAAAAATATTTTGAAATTAAATGAATAAAATTAAGTGTAGATTTTTGTAAATAGTCCAATTTTTTTTGAGAACTTTCATTAAAATTAAATTCATGAATAAAATTGAATTCTTTTATAAAGAATTTGATTAAAATTTATGAAAGTAATTGCATTCTTTCGAAGAATTGTATTAAAACTTGTAGAAAAAAATTAATAATAATTAATAATTAGTTTATAAGTGAATTTAAAAAATATTTGAACCTGAATTTATTCTAAAATAGAAATTTGAATTTCAAACAAAAAAATTTTTTAATTTGCTTAATTAATAATAATAATAATAACAAAAAAATTTTCCGCTCATAACATTTGCTAGTGAAATAAATAAAGTTTTAATACCGAGTAAACTTAAAACAGAGAATAGTCAATAAATAGTAGAAAATTATAGTTATGTAGAAAATAAATCTCGCACCTTACGATACGAAACAGAACAAACTTCATACTGTCCATCAGTGGAGACTAGTTCTAAATATGATCCCGTTACACCAGCTTCGGTTTTATCAGCTAAAAGAATGGTACCAATTCCCGATTGAAGGGCAAATCCATACTCCATAATGGCAGACTCAAAATACAAAGTGCAGAATTTCAATATCAAATAGGGTTTTTGCCTTCCAGTTGTCGTCATGTAACCAAAATGAAAAGAGAGCTGAAAATCACCAAAAGAAAAGTTTCAAAGGAAAATTCGTAATTGCGTGAATAGAAATGATCCTCAAGTTTTGAACACTTTCAAATGAACGAAATATTTATTATTGAAGATATTTTTATGAATTACAAATCAAAAACAAATTTAATAGCTGCAATATTTACGTTCAGAAACTCAGTAATTAATTTTTTCAGATTGTAATGCAAAATAATTGCAATAAAAATTTATTTTGTAGGAAAATAAATAAATTTCGCTCAATTGAACGTTCGGAACGTTAGGATGTTAAATAGAAAAACAAATTTAATTGGAAAACTAATTGCAAACCTCGCCAATAACGAATCGTAGCAGTAAATTAATTCGATTTTGAGGCGATACAATGTCATCGAAACCTGATACATTCGTCATTCGGAATAATTGTTCTAAGTCTTCTTCGCTTATTTCAGACGATACAACGCTCCTGTAATTAAAAATGAAATTAATTTTTTGACAATTAAAATTACAATGAAATTAATTTCCTGACAATTTAAATTAAAATTAAAACGAAATTAATATTAAGATTGTATTAATTTTTTGACAACTAAAATCAAAATGAATTCTTTTTTGACAGTTAGAATTAAAGTAAAAAATTAAAATTGATATTTAGATTAATTTAAAAAAAAAAGAATTGAATTAAAACTGAAATGTGCGATAATTTACTTTTCCTTCTCCAATTTGGCGCAATTTTGCAAATCTTTCATGATGCAGCGGGACATGTTGTGGGCGACAACAGTCGAAGATAAAGCAACGACTGAACGTACTCTAATTAATTTATCTGTCGTTGATGTGAAATCGGGTTTTGGCTCCTTGACACTTTTCAGATAATCAGTTTTTATGGCGTCAATATCCTCCTGACTGGGTATTGCGAGGAGATTTAGAAAATCTACAAGCGACACCAGTCTATTTTCGGATAAATTAAACTTCAATTGCGACACTGAGACATTTACTTTCATCCTGTGAACAAAATTTAATTAACATATTTTCAAATATTTGTTTCTAAAAACATTCATTAACAGCGTGTGACTCTTAGAAAATTACTATGTTAATTTCTCGATCATTTTACTTTTAAAAAAATATTTTAAATAAATTATGCTAGTTTCTTTTGGAAGACTTAAAAGAAATGTTCGTCACAACTTCCTAAGAAATATCACCTATAAGTTTATTCAATGACTAAATTTTTAACTATATCAAGAAAATAATTTAAACCTTCCATAAAATTGTTTTTTCATCCTTTTTATTTATTATCTTATTTTTTTTCTTAAAAATTGATAGATTTTAAAATCCATGAGTAATTTTGTAGAAAATATGTTTTTGTATCTACGAAAAAATTGCTGAATGATAGAAATTTTTTTTACTATTTTTGAAGCATTTTAAAAAACAATTATATTTAGGCTAAAAATGATAATAAATACCATTTTTATTCTATTTTTTATATAGAAATTAATTTGTTTATTTTTATAACTAATTTCAAATCACAATTTTAAAAAAATAGAAAATATAAAAAAATTACTAATAATAGAAATAAACAAATAAATTTCTATACAAAAAATGAAATGTCAATGGTATTTATTTGTATTTTCAATCTAAAAGCAATGTTTTTTTTAAATTCTTCAAAAATAGTAAAAATAAATTTCTTTATTAAATTTATTGAGGATAAAAAAACCCTTTTTTCTACACAGATTCCGAATGGATTGTAACATCTATTAATTTTTAACAAAAATAAAAATTCAAACAGAGTCAAAATATTTTTTCACCGATTTTATTTGATGACAATTGCAGGTTTCGTATTCGATAATTAATTTTTAAAAAAAGTGTCTTTCAGAGTAAAAAACGGAGTCGAAAAGTAGTTATCAAAAATTTAATTTGAGGTGTTTTTTTAATTTCTAAAATTAAATTACATTATTCAATAATTAAAAAGTTTCTTAACATTAAAATCTCGTAACAAATTTTATCGACAAATTTGTAAGTAATTAAATTTTTTGATGATTTTCAATAAAATTTTTAAGAACTTTTACATTTCTAGAGAAAGTCCAATAAACTTGTATATTTTAAAATAATTGAAATTTAGCGAAGAGATTATTATTTATAAAAATAATTGAATCATTGCGAAGAAATTTATAAAAAAAAAATTGTAAATAATTGAATTCCAGTGAAATTTGTATTATTTATTATTAAATGTTTGTTTGTGTAGAATTTTGTCAAAATTTTTATTGCAACATTTTATTGAAATAGATTGAAAGTCTTTGAATTGAGGAAAATTTTTGAAAACAATTGAAATTTTCCTAAGATTTTCGTTAAAAGTTTTGAAAATAATATTGAATTTCGAAGAAGAATTTTATTACTTCTAGAGATTTGAAATCAAAAAAAGAAGGTTCTTATTTATGAAAATAATTTAACGTTTGCGTAGAATTAAAAAAAAATTTTTTAAATAGATAATTAAATTTTTTTGGAAAATTGTATTTAAATTTAAAATAGATTAAAAATAAACAAATTTCAAAAGATTGTAATTTAAAATATTTTTTAAATTTAATTATTTCTTTAAATTTCTGTTATAACGTTTCTAATATTCAATTAATTTAAAATGTGCAGTGAAATTCATTTTTGAATACAAAAATAATTAATTTATTAAATAATTAAATATTTCTTAAAAATGAATCTTAATAAAGAATTTTATTGAAGTTTTTTTTTAATAATTGAATTCTGTCGAAGAATTTTAATAAAATTTTTAATAATAATTGCATTTTACGAAAAAAATAATTTTTAATTTTATTAAAAATAATTGAATTCGTGAGAAAAATATTATTATTTATAAGAGTAATTGGTTTTTTAAGGAGAATTTTAAATTTTTTTCCAATAATTACATTGCGAATTTTATAAAAATCTCTATAAATTAAAAATATTTTTTGGATGATTCTATTATTTTCGAAAATGATTTGCAGAGAATTTCAGAAAGAATGTTTCGAAATAATTCAATTCTCTTGGGAAATTCTTTTATTAAAGTAGTATAGATACTGAAAATAGTTCAATTTTAAAATATGTTTGAAAATAATTCCACAGTTTGAAGGATTTTATTACATTTTTTTGATTCGTTTGTAATAATTTGATTAAATTTCTTGAGAATAATTATTTTATTCCTACTATTGGCGAATTTAAATCAAAGTAGAGCAAATTCTTAAACATAGAAAATAGTTGCTATTAGTGTTACTAAAAAAAAAAAAATTTCCAAATAGTAGCAAATCGTGAAAAAGTAGTAAATAGTAAATTTTAGTAGATGAGTACGAAGCCTTCCATTGAATCTCTTTCGTAAAATTACGCAAAATAATTATTGCCAAAAATTATCGCAAAATAATTTTATGGAAAATTTAATTAATTTTTTGTTACAAAATTAAAAAATGTTGCCGAAATCGCCTCTTGACAGAAAAAAAGTTGAAAAATTAATATTGAAGATATTAAACACACGCTGTTAAATTTTTCAAAATTAAAGAAATTTTCGTTTAAAAATGATATGTGAATAATATTACTTAGGCAAAACTCGATATTCGGGTTTAATACTGGAAGAAATGGTGACACTCGCTTGTAATTTCGGTATCAAATGATTTTCCGATTCTTTCCGTCTTCTTATGTCTCGCCAGTCGTCGCCTGTTTTCGATTATTTTTCATTTTAATGCAATTTAGAAGGAAAAAATTACAAAAATTGCAATGTTCGCTCTTTTTGTTCAAGTATCAACAATATAATTTGAAGTGGAAAATTTTCTCACCAGTGTGACAAAGAAGGACTTGACCGTCTGAAAACACCATATGAAGTCTATCAAAAAGTAATTCCTCCAATTCCATGAGTGTCGCGTCTTCTAATTGCGTGTCAGGTGCTTGTAATTCAGTTTTCAGCGTCATTCTCCCAGTGTCGAGAAGAAGAACATATCCCTCTCTGTAATTTAAGTTTTTATTAAATTATTACATAGTTTTCGATAGCTCGTCTTTTAAATTAGATTTCGAGCGATAAATTAAATTAAATTCATTATTAACTTCTCGAGAACGATAAATTATCATTGAAAATAGTTTCTTTGAAATAAAATGTTATACATGGAAAATGAATTTTACCTGAAACAGAGATAAGTTTCTTTAGAATATTAGCGAAAAGTATTGATTTAAATAATGAAAAATATTGCTAATGTAGAGAAATTTTTAGCTGTTTTAGAGTAACAATTTTTTCTGTGTAAAATAGTTTATCAAAATTTATTTACTGGTTATGAATAAAATTTTGTTTACAAAAATTCCCCGGATATTTTGGTTTAAATTTAATTCAATAAAATTTATTCATTAAATAAAAATCGCAGTGTTCTGAACGTTCGAATGAACGACATTTATTTATTTCTTCTGCAAATAAAATTTGTATTCAATTTAAATTAAATTAAATTTCAATTTTAATCAATTCAATTCAATTCAA
The DNA here is from genome assembly GCA_032872475.1 of Leptopilina myrica (nomen nudum). Lineage (NCBI taxonomy): Eukaryota > Metazoa > Arthropoda > Insecta > Hymenoptera > Figitidae > Leptopilina > Leptopilina myrica (nomen nudum). The sequence continues at coordinate 55,890,879 of CM065458.1, read as the reverse complement.
TTTTTTTAAATTTTTATATTAATAAAAAAATAAGTATAGAATGAAAATAAAAATTGGTTACATACTTTTGCAAGGATCCGTATTGTGGAAAAACAATGTAAGGACCTTTTATGTCGACTTTCAAATTAATCCTCAATTGACGACTTAAAATTCGATGGACTAACTTTTCAATTTTATTCTTCGCCCTTGAACACATTTTGTACGTGGATGATGTTGCTTGTTTCATTTGAGCGTCATTTATTTTAAAAAAATTTATTATCTCCGACACCGAGTACTGAAAAATAATTTTGTTTTAAATTTCAGTAAAATTAAAAAACTCATTAAAAAATTCAATAATCTTGGAAAACAAAAATAATCTTGAAACGGAAATATTTAAAAAATTAATCCTTGGAATATTAAATAAAATATTTCGAAACCTCCATTGTTGAAAATAATTTTAAATTTAACTATATTAGTGAAAATTTAATTGTAACTATTAAGAAATTAAATTATTACAAGTGCAATTTGGACCCTTTAATATTGCTGTTTACACTGACAAATATTTTTACAACACTGACAAATAATTTTTCTTTTATTTTTATTGACATTTAGTTTCTTATTAAATGATAAGCATTAAATATTTGTCAGTAACAATATAAAATGAATATAAATAGTAAATAAGAATTTAATTTGCATCTTACGTGGTGATAAGTTACTTCGATGGGTTCCAACGATATGGATATATCGTAATTGAAATCTGAATTTAATGGCTTCTTTTCGAAATCTATGGAGAGAAAATTCGGCGCTGCGCTTCCTGAAAAAAGAATAAAAATACGTTTTTTAATTTTCCAATTCAAATATTTTTTTTTCTTACACTTATAACTTTCGGGTCAACTATAATTAGAATTTTAGTTTCACTCATTGATTTTCGAAAGATTTATTATTCTAAATTCAGAGCAACTAATTTTGAATGCAATTCAAATTCAATTATTTTCAAAAATTTTAATGAATTTTAATGAATTCAAATTTTTGAATGCAATTCATCTAAAACTGACTTTAAGGATAATTATTTTATTCTCATCAATTCCGAGAAAAACTTGATCAAACTTTCTAAAAGTGATTTCTGACAATAATTTCATTCTAAATAACTAATTCTTCAACAACTATATCATAAAATTATTTCTTAGAAATTATTTAATGAAACTGTTACATAAATATTTCAAGATAAGAAAGAAAAAAAACTTAGATTATTTAAGAATTTTTATAATTCAAATTCTTCTGAAATTAGTAAAAAATTTTTATTACAGTTTTTTAAATTAATTTATCATTAAAAGACAAAAAATTGAATTTTGGACAAGTTACAAATAACTGCAAAAATTTTAATAAAATTTTTATTCTGTAAAAAATTTATTTTCGTAAACATTTCTGAATTTAATGATTTTTAAAACCTACAATTTTAATAAAATTTTCCAAAAGAGTTCAATTATTTTCAAAAATTTTAATGCAATTCTTGTCGAAATTTAAATTATTTTTATAAACAATAAAATTCTCCAAAATTCCATTATTTTCAAAAATTTTAATGAAATTCTTGTAAAAAATTAAAATTATATTTAATTATAAAATAATAAAATTCTTTTCCAGAAGAGTTCAATTATTTTCAAAAATTTTTATGAAATTCTTGTCAAAATTTTAATTATTTTTATATAGAATAAAATTCTTCTCCGAAATTCAATTATTTTTATATAGAATAAATTTTTTTACATGGATTCAATATTATTTTCATAAATAATAAAACTCGTCGCAGAATTTCATTTATTTTTAATACAATGTTATAATAAAATTCTTCGAGAAATGAATTTTCCTTAAAAATTTTATTAATATTCGTTGAAAGAATTCAATTACTTAAAAATTTGCTGTGACAAAATTCTTTATGAAAATTCAATTTTAAGAAAAAATTCAATTATCCAATAAATTATTAAATTTTTATTTAAATAAATTAATTCTTGTAGATTCTTTTAATAGAAATTGATGTAAAAATAAATTTTACTTAAAATTTTAGGTATAATTTAATATTAAAACTACTATAGCTTTGTATTATTTGGAATAATATAAAATCTGAAAAAGTTCAAATTAAAATCTTTGAAAATTAATTTTTTTTCGAAAATGTTTAATTTTTTTCCAGAAATAGAAGTATTATTTTCTAATATATATTTAATTTAAGTATTTCCGAATAATCGAAATTTTATAAAATTGAATTGTAAACAAATAAATTTGAATATTTTCAAAGAACTTTTTCAATAATTGATAAAAATAATTGATTTAAAGAAGAATTTTATTTTTAAAATTCTGGAAAATAACAATTGAGTTGAAATTATGAAAATAATGTTGAAGAATTTATAGTAACAATATTCTTCTAATATAAATATAATGATTCGATCGTTTTCAATTATTAGAAAATTTGAAGATCTTCATGTTCTATAATTTACTGAATTTAAAAAATGATTGAATTAAAAATTTTTGAAAATCGTAATACTTTATTGAAAAATAATAATGATTAAATATTTATTTAAAAAATAAATTGTTTATGTTTAGAGTTCAGGGAAAAATTCAAAACTTTGTCTGTTATTCAGGAAAAAGTGATGGAAAGACAAAATAGTATTCATACCAGTTAAAACATTGTCAGCTGTAACTAAAGGAACCAATTCATTCTCGCAAGAAACTCCTTCGATAACAATACTTTCAGCTCGAGTGGAAATTTTATATGTTGATAATTCAGGATGCTTTTCAACACTGGCCAGAAATTGAGTCATTGATAAAACTAGTATTTCTTTGTCGTTGCTTAAAAGACTCAGTGAATAATTTGCTAAAGTAAAATTGTACTTGTGATCTGAAAAACAGTAGAGGAAAGATTAAAAATAGAAGACAGTTTATGGACTACAACTATTCAATCAGACGAGAATTTATAATTTACAAAATAATTTCTAGATTTTCGTTTCTTTCTTTAAATATTTTTTTTTCAATTATTATTACCTAAAGGCTTGGTTAGTTTATCGCCTTTTCCCTTTCCATCTAAATCGTTGCAATTGAATCCAAGATACTTTCCGTTCTTTTGATCATTGTCTTGCGTTTTTATTTCATTTCTAACAACTAATCTAACTGTCGATTCTTCAGCTTCTATGGAAATGAGATCGGGGTTTTTGTTTTTCAATTCAATTTTTGCATGTTCACGCGCTATCACGATATTTAGAATTGATAATGTGTCTTCGTATTTTTGCAAATCCATTTTTAGCTCCGTGTCATTTGGCTTTAAAAGATGTTGCATGTAAACTTCCTTATAACGTTTGTAATTCGCTCTATGGGCTTGAATTCTCCTCCATGTATAGGGACGTACATTTTGCTCCAGAACAATACAATGCGTATATTTCCACCAGGCCTTCGCGTTTCCCTTTATCGTGCAATTCGGATGATATTTCTTGTGATGTCTGAAAATGTGAAAATTATAAACTATTACAGGCTCAGCAATATTGAACTGTTTTTTTTTTTAAATTTTAATAACCTGTCCTGCATTCTTAGCAACTATTCAATTATTTGAAAAAATAATAAAATTCATCGCAGAATTTCAATTATTTTTAATCTGACTTTACAGGAATTGCTCGAAAAATGTAATTATTTTTAAAAATTTAATTTAATTCCTCGAAAAAATTAAGTATTTAAAAAAATGTTTTTTTTATTTTTAGAATTTAATGAAATTATTTGAAAGAAATCAACTATTTTAAATACAATTTTAATTCGATATTTTTGAAATAAATCAATTATTCTTTGAGATTTTAATAGAATTATTCCCAATAATTCAATTATTTGCATAAATAGTTCTTTGTATTAATTCAATTATGTTCATAAATGACCAAAAATTCTCCCCGAAAATTCAATTGTTTTAAGGCATTTTAATAAAATGCTTTGCAAAATTAAATTATTTTAATAAATAACCATATTTATGACAATTATTCAATTATTTTCAAAAGTAATAAAATTCAATTATTGTCTAAAATTTAAATAGAATTCTATGTCAAATTTAATTATTTTTAAAAATGTTTCGCTATTCAATCATTTTTAATATCTACTATTTTCATCAAATTTCAATTATTCCAAACAAAATTCAATTATTTAGAAAATTTTTTTGTAGAATTTTCTAAAGAATTCAATTCTTTTCACTAATGGACTTTCTTTAAAAATTTAAATTGAAAATTTTCAAAGCAATTAAATTTTATGAAGAAGAATTTCATTAAAATTGTATTAAAAATAATTGAATTCTTGCGAAGAATTTTATTACTATTTTAAAAAATAATTGAATTGCTCCGAAAAATTTATTAAAATTTTAGAAAATAAATGAATTTTATATAAATATTTGAAGATTAAAATACTTTCGAGAAATTCTATTAAAATTGTTTTGAAAAGAATTAAATTTCTGCAAAGGATTTTACTATTTATAAACATAAATGAATTATTGCAAAGAATTTTACTATATTTATAAAAATAATTGAAATGTTTGAAGAATTTATTAAAATTTTGAGAAATAATTAAATTGTTATGAAGAATTTTATAGAAATAATTGAAAATAATGAACTTTTGTTTCCTTTTTTATAAATATTTTGACAACAATTGAATTATTCTTAAATAATTTAAAATTCTTCTTGAAATTGAATTTCATGGAAATTTTTGAAAATAATTAAATTTTTTCCTGTAATTTTATTTAAATTGGATTAAAAATAATTTAATTCTTTCCAAGAATTGTAGTATTTATAAAAATAATTGAATTGTTTTGAGGAATTTATTAAAATTTTAGGAAATAAATAAAATTTCGGAAAATATTTAAAAATATTTGAATTCATCCGAGGAATTTAATTCAAATTGTTTTGAAAATAATTGAATTCGTGCAAAGAATTTTACTATTTATAAAATTAATTGAATTCTTGCGAAGAATTTTACTATATTTACAAAAATAATTTAATTATTTCGAAGAATTTATTAAAATTTTAGAAAAAAATTGTATTTTTTCAATATGTGTTAAAAATATTTCTAAAAATTGATCTCCTTCGAGGAATTCAATTAAAATTGTTTTGAAAATAATTAAATTTCTGTAAAGTTTTTATATAAAATATTTCGCAAGAATTAATTTATTTGTATAAATATTTAAATTCCTTCATGAATTAATGATAAAATTCGTTGCAGAAAGAATAATTTTTTAAAGCTAAAAATCATCGTTAATTAAATCAAAAACTTTAAAATATAATTTTTAGAACTTTTTTTTGTAATTTTCATACAAATACGAAATGCTTACAAAAAATAATAATTTTGAGTCTCCAAAAAAACAGAAACCGGGTCTTTTTGATTCTTAACATTTGATAAACGATGAAATTTATTATTTGATTAAAGTAAAATTGATTTAATATTGTAAATTAAAATTATACTCGCCTACTTATTGTTGCTCGATGTAGTGAATCGTAAAGTCTTAGAAACGTGACGTATTGATCTTTTGAAATTTGCATTGCAACGTCTTGCAAAACAATGTCAACTAACATTCGAGAATCCCTTGTTTCCGTTGCTTTACTGATGATTATCTTTATCTTTGTTGTTAATGGTTTTACCACTTGAATAAAATAACAATTTATTAAATTTATTCAAATTATGTATACCTGCAGTAATCTGACAAAAATTCAATGCCGGAAATTGAAAAGTTTTTTAAAAAAGTTACTCTTTTTTTTTAATTGCACTTTACAGTAATAGAATATTAATTAATATAATTATTTTCAAAGTCTAATGAATTTTAAGTAACAATTCTTTTTTTAATCTTCTACAATTCTGGTTTTTATTTATTGAATTTATTATTATTATTATCTTCTTTATAAATATTGATAAATTTGTTTTTAAGTTTATTAAATTAACATTTTTTTAATTTACAATTTTCGTTTTTTAATTATATTTTTTTAAACATATCTATGATAATTGTATTTACATCCTTGCAGTTGCCATAAAAGTGTGAATAAAATATTCTAAAGTTGTCATTAAAATGTAATTAATTATTATTAATTTTGATTCTTTTTTCAAATGAATAGATCTACTTACAAAATTGAAATTCCTGATCATTTAAACCAAACTTTTGAAGTGAACGTCGCATTGTGTCCTTCCAATCGACAATTGACTCAAAGTCCCAAAATGCGGGGTTACTTCTCAATGCGGATTCAGATTGAGGATCCATGTAGATGCAAAATGATTCGACTCTAATTAATTGATAAATTGTTGTTGAATTCGTTGGAGTGACGCCAGGTTTCCATTTACTGAAAATTAATTTGTTATTCGGTTAAAATTAAAAATAATATTAATGACTATGTAATAATTATTTATTACAAAAACATAAATTATTCAAATTACTACTAGATTAAAAGACTAACTTTTTTTATTTAGAAATTATTTTCCAAAATTTTTAGTGAGAAAATAAAATCCTTTGAAATAAAAAAATGTATTTTAACGAAATTTGAGAAAATTTCCCAATTTTGAGGAGTTTTCATGCGAAATGAAGTACATAGAGTAATGCTGATAATAATTATTATGTAACTAAAGTATAAAGGATTGAAAAATTACTTGTTTGTTGTGGCCATTGTTAGACTTTGCATACAAATTCCGCAAGCACTTTGCACTTTGTTGGCGAATCTCTCCTCATATCTCACGTGCACATTATTCACAGTGATTTGAAAATTTTTTACAAGTGACGATAAAAAATTATCAAATATCCCGGAAGGAAAACCTAAACACAGAGAATTAAAAAATTTTTTCTTTACATTCTCATCAAATGAGGAGATATTATTTTAAATACAATTCAAAATGTCTTACTTTGAAAATTTTTATTTTTAACTTTTTCTAAACTAAAAGAATTCCAAGATTTATTTTATTGCTTGGTAAATCGAAAAAAATTGTATTAATTTGCAAATTGTATAATTGTACATAATTGTATTGAAATTTTAAACCCTACCTGGACCTAAAAATGCTTCCCTCTCGAGATCTTCCAATATTTTTTTCTTTGTCGCTCTTATCAATCGCTTGTGCACTTCGGAATCGTAGTTTCCGAAGACTTCGGAAACTGCCACAATATATACATCCTAAAACATTTAATTAGTGAATTAATTTATTAATAATTATCTAATAATCAAATTAATTAACAATTACTGACAAATTTATTTATTTATAAACTTTAACCCTTCAACTCACAAAGAATATTATTTGTACTTAAATAAAAATATAAAGAATTTTATTAAAATTCTAAAAAATAATTGAATTTCTACGAAAAATTTAATGTAATTTAATTCTCATAATTAACTTTTTCAAAAATTTTCAAAAAAAATTCCATTTCTGTGGAGAATTTTATTAAAATTATTTTATTTAAAACAATAAATTCCTTTAAAACATTTTGTTACAATGAAAGTAAGTTAGTAATAATTTATTAAATTTTTTAAAAGTATAATGAATTTTTTTCGAGAAATTTCATAAAAATTGTATTGAAACTATATCAAACTTCCTTTATTTGAAAATAAAAAGAATTAATTATTAAAATTTTCGAAAATAATTAAATTTTTTCAAGTTGTTAGATTTTTTTGTTTCTAACGTTTTTAACAATTTTTCTATTTAAATGTTTTCAATTTTAAAATATGTATTGAATTAAAAATAATCGAATAATATTGCAAAGAATTTTATCACAAAATTTAATAATAATAAAAGAATTTCTTCGAAGAATTTTATTATTTAGGGAGATTTTTATTGAAGAATATATTTGAATATTTTTTTTTAAATGGAATTTTTTCTAATACTTTTATAATTACAAATTTTCAAAATAATTTTTATTTTATTAACAATTTCTTTCTATTTTTTTAAAATAGTCATTTTTGTTAATAATTTAAATATAACATTTAACTTTTGAATTACATAAAAATTTTAGAAAATACTTGAATTCTTTTAGACAATTTTATAAGGAATTAAGAAAAAAAATTGAATTATTTCGAAAAATTTTTTAAAAAAGAATTATTTTTTGCGAAGAATTTTACTTATTTTTGAATAAAATTGAATTTTTATAGAGGATTTATTAAACTTTAGAAAATAATTTAATTTTTATAATGAAATGTTATTAACATTGTACCAAAAATAAATGAATTAATGCAAAAAGTTTTACGATTTATAAATAAATTCGAATTTTTGGAAGAATTTATTAAAAATTAATAAAAAATTTAATTGATTCCTGAAAATGTTTCGAATATAATTTAATTTTTTAAATGAATTGAATTATTTATAAATGATTATATAATTAAATTGTTTCGAAAGATTTATTATAAATTCTAGAAAATAATGGAATTTTTTCGAAAAATACTATTTAAAATTTAAAAAAATTGAATTCTTTTATGAAATGTTATTCAAATTAATTGAATTAATCTGTTGGATTTTTGCAACGAATTTTATTATTTAAAAAAAATTCAATTATTTCGAAAAAATTTTTAAAAATTTAGAAAAAATTGAATTTTTGCTTAGAATTTTACTTATAATAAAATTTAATTTTTTTGAAAGATTTATTAAACGTTTAGAAAATAATTTAATTTTTATAATGAAATGTTATTAAAATTGTACCAAAAATAAATGAATTACTGCAAAAAGTTTTACGATTTATGAATAAATTTGAATTTTTTGGAATAGAATTTATTCAACATTAAAAAAAAATTGAATTGTTTCCTGAAAATGTTTCAATTATAATTTAATTTTTAAAAGAATTTTAATAGTTATAAATTATTATAATCCAATTGTTTCGAAAGATGTATTAAAAATTCTAGAAAATAATTGAATTATTTCGAAAAATAATATTAAAAATTAACAAAAAAATTAAATCCTTTCATGAAATTTTATTAAAATTGTAATAAAAATAATTGAATTTTGGCAAAGAATTTTAATTATTTTAAAAAATTCAATTATTTCCAAGGATTTAATAAAAATTTGGAAAAAAATGAATTTTTTTTGAACAGTTTTATAAAGAATTAAGAAAAAAATTCAATTCTTTCGTGAATAAAGTAAAAAAATAAAGAATTAGGAAAAAAATTAAATTCTTTCGTAAAATTTTGTTTGAAAATAATTGATTTTTTTGCAAAGTTTACTAATTAAAAAAAAATAATCCAATTGTGATAGAATTATTAAAATTTCAGGCAATAATTTTGTTTAAAAATAATTGAACTTTTGTATAAAATTGTACTATTTTTAAAAATAATTGAATTTTTACGAAAAATGTTATTATTTTTGAAAATAATTCAATTCTTGAGAGAGAAGAATTTTAAAAAAATTTGAATTAATGAAGAAGAATAATTAATTAGTAAATTAGTTAATATTTGGACTTTTTAAAAATTGGAATGAAAAATTATTTCGAAATTCTTATTAGAAAATAAAAATAGAACAAAAATTCAAATTTGTAGAATACTAATAATAATAAATTGAATATCACGTTCTGAGGGTAACATTTGCTAGTTAATTATTAATAATAATTAATATTTTTATATAAATAACTTTTAAGCAATTAAATATTATTTGTAATTAATTTACGAAATTATTATTAACTTTTATCATAAACGTTATTTATTATTATTATTATTTTCGTCATCATGATTCTGTATCTAAATATTTTACGTAAAAAACGTCGCATTTTGTCTATAAGAGAGGTAACATATTGATGGATTTGTCATTCGAATTTTAAACATTTATTTCACATTCCAATGTAATTTAATATCAGAAATTTTCACTTTAATCAAATTCCAAGTTATGGGAACTTTCCTCACTATTCTAGATCGATAATCGTAGAAGTTGCGAAATTACTTTTGAATGACAAACATGGAATGATGAAAAACGGAAAACAACATCACATACCGGTAGAAAAAAAATAGTCATTTCCCTTTTAAACGTTAATTTTTTAATATTTACACTTACCTCGACACAGAGGATAATTGGTTGCGAAAATAATCCGGCCCATGGTATTTTTAATGATATTTTTCCAATTAATCCAAGTTCGACTCTAATTGGTAGGCCAAGTTGATACTTAAAAAAAAAAGAAAAACAAAAAATACATTTTTATTATAAATTCAGAAAAATTAAAGCAAAAAGAAAAGAAAAGAAAAACTTACCAGAGCTTCTGGTTTCAGTCTTAGATCTGTCAGGTATGTATCGCCAGAAAAAATACCAACATTAAAATCCTCTGTGTCCAAGTCTTCGACATACTTGCCAAGAAATCGATTAAGAATCGCGGCTACGGCTCCTTCGAACATTTTTTTTTCCCTTCTTTTATTATTAAATTTCACTTTTAATCGAATTAGAGATGACAAAACGGAAAATTGAATTTTGATCTAACTATATGTATACTACTATTATATATCTGGCTCCCTTTTGATTATAACCTCATTGAATCCTTAGCTGCGATTATTGTAACAATGCGCACATGCGCCGAGAACAACATTACTTTATTGATCTTTTATTTTACAAATGGTATAAAAGACATACGATACTAAAAAAGCGAGATGACACCTCGGAGAGAAATTGCTAAAGGGTCTTTTAAAATTATTTCCCCTCCCCCCCTAATATAGTGTGTTTGATCTGTCACGTTCACTCCATCTGTCAAAATGTCATTTTGTAAACACAGCAAATTTTCCACATTTTTCAAAGAATTAATCAACTGTCATCACTATTGATTACAGGCAAATCGTAGATGATTTAAAATTCTTTCATTCTTTTCCCTTCTTATTGTTGAGCAAAACTTTTTTATTATTTAAAAAGGAAATTACAAATTCATAATTTTGAAAATGTAACACGAAAGAGGAAATTTTAAATGTTCCCGGTTTGTCGTCTGCTAAAGTTGTTTACAGCGCCATCTTTGGCAAATGTATGTAAATCTTTTACATTTGTGTCTGTGTAAATGTATCATGCTGGATGTCTGGATGTATATTCTAACCTATACATGAAATCTTTTCTTTAATTATTTATCCTTTCTTTGTTTATTAATTGTTGATTGTTTACAAAATGTTGTCACGAATGTCATTCAGTGCTGCTGCTAAAAATGTCACTAAATCACAATCTTTTATCAAGGTAAATTATATTTTAGAATAACAGCAAATTCACATGGTATTTTTGTACAAAAGTTTTGAATTGAGTGACAATTTTCAGAAATAAGGTTGAATTTTGTTATTATTTATATTAGTTTGTTAATCTTTGACGTTCGAGATTTTTTTTATGAAACAAGGTAAATAAAACAAAAACACTCGGACAATGATTGAAATATATTTACTCCAAACTTTCGAAATATCTAAATGATTTCCTCTTCATAACAAAATTAAACAAAAATTAAAATAATTACAAAGAATAATTTTAAAAAAAGATTTTTTTTCAATAATTAATTTAGAGAAATGTTTAAGTTAAGAAATCAAAAAAATAATTTAATTTTTAAGAATTTAAAATAGCAATTTAATTTTCATAAATAAAGAAATTTTAGTAGGTGCAGAAGTTGAATAATATTTAAATATTTATTAAAAATTATTTTATTCTTATTATTTGTTGAATATAACTGAATTAAGCTAATCACATTTTTTTATTTATTCAAAAATCATCTTCAATCTTTAAATAATTTCACATTCAAATTTTTCAAAAATTCACTAATTAATAAATTATTTTATAACTATAGTAAAATCTTTACAAAAATTCAAATATTTTTAAAACAATTTTAATTGAATTCCTCGGGAGAGATCAATTTTTAGAAATATTTTTAACACATATTGAAAAAATACTATTTTTTTCTAAAATTTTAATAAATTCTTCGAAATAATTAAATTATTTTTGTAAATATAGTAAAATTCTTCGCAAGAATTCAATTAATTTTATAAATAGTAAAATTCTTTGCAGGAATTCAATTATTTTCAAAACAATTTTAATTAAATTCCTCGGATGAATTCAAATATTTTTAAATATTTTCATAAATTTTATTTATTTCCTAAAATTTTAATAAATTCTTTGAAACAATTTAATTATTTTTATAAATACTACAATTCTTTGAATGAATTAAATTATTTTTAATCCAATTTAAATAAAACTACAGGAAAGTATTTGATTAATTTAAAAAATTTCCATAAAATTCTATTTCGACCAGAATTTTAAATTCTTTAAAAATAATTCAATTATTGTCAAAATATTTATAAAAAAGAAAATAAATTTCATTATTTTCAATTATTTCTGTAAAATTCTTCATACCAATTTAATTATTTCTCAAAATTTTAATAAATTCTTTGAAACATTTCAATTATTTTTATAAATAGTAAAATTCTTTGCAATAATTAATTTATGTTTATAAATAGTGAAATTATTTTGCAGAAATTTAATTATTTTCAAAACAATTTTAATAGAATTTCTCGAAAGAATTTTAATCTTCAAATATTAACATAAAATTCATTTACTTTCTAAAATTTTATTAAATTCATCGAAACAATTCAATTATTTTTATAAATAGTATTAAATATCTTCGCAAGAATTTATTTATTTTTAATACAATTTTAATAATATTCCTCTTCATAAAATCCAATTGCTTCCAAATTTTCAATTAAAATTTAAAAAAAAACTCCATTAGTTTAAAAAAAATTCAAAAAAATTCTTCAAAAGAATTTAAGTACGATTTTTAAAAATTTCAATAAAATTCTTTTCGAGAATTTAATAACACTTTTAGAAGAAATTCTATTATTATCAAATTTTTTGATAAAATAAACTTTATTAATATAGAAGATAAATTATAATGATAATTTATTATTTTTTTTAATTTTAATAAAGTTCTTTGTAGGAATTTAATTAATTAATTTAAAAATATGGAATTTTATTTGAGAAGAATTTTAAATACAATTAAACATTTTTTAAACCATTGGTTATTTTGGGGAATTTTTTTTCAAACCAATTTCATGTATTAAAATTTTTTTTTTTAATTTGTAAGAATAATCGTATTTTTTTTAGAAAAAAAATAAAAAAATGGTAAAATATTTATTAAATAATTCAATTTTACAATTATTTTAGAATTAATGTTACAATAAGAGAAAGAATTTAAAAATTGCACGGAAATAAGAAAATTGTCAGAGAAATAGAAAATTGAATTTTTGTTCTAATCTAAAATAAAATAATTTTTTCGTAATTTGAACTGATAAAAAAGGCTTTTTTTGTTCCTGAAAGTCCATTGAAGGCCTGGAATATTGTTGCATTTTTACTCTACGAAAATTAAAAAAAATAAAAATTTTTTTACTCTACGAAAAAAAATGTAACAAAGTTTCTCAGTTACAGAACAACACTACAAATCGATCTCTACATTTAATATGCCGAACTCGAATATTACCGGCGCCAAATATTTTCAACTCTAAAACAAATGTGGGCTTAAATTTCGTTCGTCATGCAAGTGATAAAGAGTTTGTTGACACTTATGGTTTTATACCTGAAGCACCAGGTGAGAATAAAAGATACTGATTTATTATTAAGTTGTTCTAAATATTAAATACTGACTTGAAATTCATAAATATTGCAGTTCCCGAACTAATTATTGAACCTGTTGTGGCTGAAAAAATCAGTGAACTTGCAAGTGCTGGTCTAGGAAGTCTATGGACACCTGTGGGTTATATACAAAATACACTGGAATTTTTACACTCAACTTTAGAAATTCCTTGGTGGGCTTCTATAATCGCACGTAAATTTTCAAATTCTATTTTTTCGTTAAAATACATTCATTAATTCAGTTCAAACTCATTTGTAAGATATTAATATCAAATAATAAATATGTGATGTTTTATTAAACAAAAATTAATAAAACTTTTATCGAGCTTTGAAATAATAAAAAAAAATAATTTTTTTCGTTATTCAGGTTAAATGAACGATTATTATTATTTCAGTCACTGTTGTTGTGCGAATAGCGTGTTTTCCACTGGTGATAAAGGCACAAAAAGCGTCAGGAGATTTGGCTAAATACATGCCCGAAATTCAAGTTTTACAAGAGAAAATAACGAGAGCCCGGAAAGCAGGAGATAAAGAAGCAGGTGATTTTATAAAATAATATTTTCTTTTTCGTTCAATTATATTAATCAACAGGCTTCGGATATTTATAACTTTTACGACTACTTTCGAAAAATGAAACTTTTTTCGATTTTCAAAAATTGTTAGGTATATACTTTTTGGACTGTTTTCTCAAATATTGCAACAAAATATCACATCTATAGTATAAAATGGAATTTATTTCGATTTTTCTAGTGTGAAAAATAACTATGGAAAAAACTACTGAAAAATTGTTTTTGAATAATTTTTTCTATTTATTTTTTCAAACTATAAATTCAAAAGATTTTGAATAATTCAGGCCTTAAATTAAAATTAATTTTTGAGAATGCAATTATTCTCCAAATTTTTTAATTAAAATTCTTCAAAAGTTTTTATTTAAATTGTAATAAAATACGTGAAGAAAATGATATATTTTTAATTAAATAATAGAAAAAAGAAATAATAAATAATAATAATTTATAATAGAAATTTTGTTGAAAATAAATCATTTTATTACAATTTACAAAAAAAAACTTTTAAACAATTTTAGTTAAAAATATTGAAAATAATTCTATTTCCAAAAATTTTAATGAATAATGTCCAAGTGTAAATTTAATAAAAATGAAAATCAATGAAAATTAGGATATAAAAATAATATTAAAATATTTTAAAATAAACTAATTCTCAGAATTTTTTCATTTTATTTTTTTTTTAATTCAAATACTTTCAATATTGTCGATTACAGATTTCCAAAAATTCAAATACATTAAAAAAATATTAACATTTTGGAGAAAAAGATCATGTTCAACACTTTTAATTAAAATTCATCAAAAAGTGAATTAATTTTTTTTTATTAAATAGAATTTTTAGAATTTCAATTATTTTCGAAAAATTACATTACAATATTCATAAAACAAAGAAAGATAAAAAAATTAATTCTTCGCGAATTGTTTTATTGCAATTTTTTAAAATTTATTTTTTGTCGAACAAAGTAAATTAAATTTTTTAAATATTACTTTTATAGACTTATTAAAATTTCGGAGATACTATGTTTAATAGAAGATTTCTTTTAATTTTATTATTTTTTAAATATTTTTTAAAAAATTAGTTATTTTGAAAACATTTTATTATATTTTAATTATTTTAACAAAGATTTTACCAAATTTCAATTATTTTTTAAAAGATTTTAATAAACTTCTATTTTTTGTCATTTTTTAATTGCATGTAATTGTAAAAATACAAACTTTCAAAAATTGTTTAGAAATATTCTACATTATTATTTTTAAAATGAAAAACGGTCAGTTTTAATTATTATAAAAAATTGAATATTAATATAGTAAATAATAGAATTCTCGAAGAACTTTCGGAAAATTACTAAATTATTAAAAAGGATTGATTTAGAGACAAAGTTTAGTTAAAAATTGTAGAAAATAATTTAATTTTGGAAGTGTTATTGTTGTAACTTTTAGAAATTAATAAATTTCAGAAGTTGGAATTTTTAAAATTTTGTTACCCGAGAAAAAAGAAATAAGAAGTATTCAAATAATTATTTAGCAAAATTATTTGGTGTTTTTATTAATTGAATTTAGAAATCAGAGAAGAATCAGGGAAATAAAAAAATAAAATTTGTTTGTGCCAACGCTGAATTATAAACTACTTTTATTTTGGTTCGTTAAAGTCGATCCGAGATACTGATAATTGAAATTTTGCAAAATTTCATTGAAAATCATTGATTTTTTCTGAGTATTTTATTACAATTTTTGAAAAATCAACTTCTGAAGATTTTTATTTGTAAAATTTGGAAATAATTGAATTTTCAAAAATTTTAATAAATTATCTTCAAGTGTAAATTTAAAAATGAAAATGAATGAAAGTTCTTCGAATTTTTTTTTAAAATCCATTATTTTTAATATTTTTATTATACAAATTTTCGAAAATTCAAATGCATACAAAAAATAGTGACAGCTTTTAAGAATTATTTTTAACGATTGGAAGAAAATAATCGTGCTTAAAAATTTTATTTAAATTAATGATTAATTTTTCTTTTTAGTTGAACGATACGTAAGGGAATTAAATCAGGAGATGACGGGTAAAGAAATTAGTCCTTTTAAACCTCTTGTACCATCCATTCTGCAAGTAAGTTAAATAAAAAATTTGGATTAATTCGACAATTTTCTATTTTTAAAGTCAATAATGCTAAATATGTTTACGATTTTCAGGGAACAGTTGCTTTGTCAGTATTTTTAGCTCTTCAAGCAATGGCAAAAGTTCCATTGAAAAGTTTGGAGGATGGAGGTATATTCTGGTTCACAAATCTTTGCGTTCCCGATCCTCATTATATATTGCCTGTAATGAGCTGTGCAACGTTAGCACTGCTACTGAATAGTACTTCAAAGGCAATGCCATTGGAAGAAACAACGAAAAAAGTATTGACAATTGTTATGCCCATTGGAATTTTCTTCTTCATCAAGTCATTCCCAGCGGTGAGTGAATTTTTTTTAAATACATTTAACTTTAATAATTAATGTTAATCATGAGGATCGTAAGTAATGAGGCGCATGAATATTTTCCAAATGTCGTTTGATCGAAGTGACCTTTTTTTGACTTTTTTGTGAAAATATGCGACTAATCGACATTTTCGAGATTTTTTTTAGTAAAATGCGACTGAAATTTTTAAAATTTTCAGAAAATTAAAGTTAAAGGAAAAAGTTTTAGTCAAAAATATGTTCTGTTAAGTTTATTTCAAGATTTCTTTCAAATTTTTCAAAAAACATCAATAACTTCTTTTTTAAATAAATATTTAATTATTATTTTTCCATAAGAATTAAAATTCTTCAAAAGATTCAAATTCAAACCTTTTTGAAATTTAACTACTTATAAAAAATTGTTGAAAAAAAGAAGAAATCGATCACTCCGAGTTTTCGACTGGGAGCATTCGATGTCTTCATGTTTTATAGTAATTAAAGATGACCGAGTGACAAAATAATTATTTTATATTATAAGATTTAAAAAAAAAAGAATTTGAAAATAATTAAATTTCTAGGATGAATTTTTTTATTTATAAAGATAATTAAAATTTTGACCAAAATTTTATTAAAATTCTTTGCAAATAATTGAATTTTAAAGAAGAATTTTACTATTTATAAGGACAATTGAAATTTTGAACAGACTTTTTTTTAAAAATGTTGAAAAGTAATTTAATTTTGAAGAAGAATTTTGATATTTTAAAAAATAGTTGAAATTGTGGGGAGAATTTAGAAAAATTTGAAAATAATTGAATTTCTGCGATGAATTTTCTTATTTTTTAAGATAATTGAATTTTGCAAAGAATTTTATCATCAGGACTTTTGAAAATAATTAAATTTCCATGATGAATTTTATTATTTATGAAGATAATGATAATTTTGACGAGATATTAAAAAAATTTTTTTGAAAATAATTGAATTTCTGCGAAAAATTTTATTACTTTTGAAAATAAATGAATTTCTAGGTTGAATTTTATTATTTATAAAGATAATTACAAATGTACAGAAATAAATAAATAATTGAAATTCTGACAATAATTTTATTAAAATTCTTTGAAAATAATTGCAATAAAGAGAAGAATTTTATTATTTATAAAGATAATTGAAGTTTTCAACAGATTTTTTTTTAAATGTTTAAAAGTAATTGCATTTTGAAGAAGAATTTTGATATTTATAAAGATAATTGAAATTTTGAGAATTTAAAAAAAATTTGTGAAAATAATTGAATTTCTGCGAAGAATTTTCATACATTTGAAGATAATTGAATTTTGCAAAGAATTTTATCAGAACTTTTGAAAATAATTAAAGTTCCATGATGAATTTTTTTTATTCATGAAGAAAATGATAATTTTGACGAGAAATTAAAAAAAAATTTTGAAAATAATTGAATTTCTACGAAGAATTTTATTACTTTTGAAAATAAATGAATTTTAGAGAAGAATTTTATTATTTATTAAATTTTGAGGAGAAATTTAAAAAAAAATTTTGAAAATAATTGAATTTCTGCGAAGAATTTTCATACTTTTGAAGATAATTGAATTTTGCAAAGAATTTTATCAGAACTTTTGAAAATAATTAAATTTCCATGATGAATTTTTTTTATTCATGAAGAAAATGATAATTTTGACGAGAAATTAAAAAAAATTTTTGAAAATAATTGAATTTCTGCGAAGAATTTTATTACTTTTGAAAATAAATGAATTTTAGAGAAGAATTTTATTATTTATAAAATTTTGAGGAGAAATTTAAAAAAAATGTTTGAATGTAATTGAATTTTTGCGAAGAATTTCATTATTTTTGAAAATAAATGAATTTTAGAGAAGAATTTTATTATTTATAAAGATAATTGAAGTTATGACAAGCATTTTATTAAATTTCTTTTAAATAATTGATTTTTGGAAAAGAATGTTATTATTTATAAAAATAATTGAAATTTTGAACAGATTTTTTAAAAAAATGTTAAAAATACCTAATTAAAATTTTGCCATGCATTTTATTAAATTTTATTAAATATTATTCCAGATTGTTTGATGTTAAATTATGTGTTGGCGAGAAATGTGATTTTTTTACAATTTTGACAATTTCGTGTTTCCTTTTTGGCGTTTTTTCCTAATATTTAATTCGACTTTTTTGGAAATTTTATCCGACTTTTCGTGACTTTTGTTGTAAATTTATGCGACTTTTTTTGAGTCTTAAAGACGATCCGAGCCCTGATATAATAAAAAATATTAGATTCTAAGCGATTTTTTTTATATCCAAATTAATATTATTTCAACATTGGACAAATCTTTATTTTTACACTGGGAATTTTATAGCATTTTTCTTGCACTTTTCAAATGGCAAAAATTTGATTTTTAAAAAAATTCAAACTCTATTTTAATGAAAAACAAATCTTATTTTTCGATTTTTATAAAATCTAACCATTTTTAAAATTTGTTATCTTCGCTGACATTTTTCCAATAAAATATGTAAAAATATGCTTTCCAGAAAAGGAAGAAAAAACTTTTTCAATATTGTTCTTTTTTCATTTTCTTGAAAATTCATTATTTTCTCATTTTCAAACTTTTCATGTTTTGGAAAAAAAATTTCTTTTCTTTTGACTGTACGTCAAATTCTTTCTTTAATAAATAACTTTTTTTTTGTCGTAAAGCGTAAATCGTGTCTTATTGACAAAATTGTAGTTTTTATTCAAATACAACTTTAAATTGTTGAAAATTAAATTTTTTATCCTTCCAGATAAAGGAATTTAAAATTTAATTTATCTTTTTCTTTTAAAATATGAAATTATAACTTTTGTTCCGATTGTTTGTCGGATTCTTTTTTGAATTTCAGTTCGGTTAAATGACAATGAATTAAAATAACAATAACGTCACATGACATTTGGATAATGTTCATGCATTTCGTAATCATTTTTGTTTTTCAATTTAGTTTATTTGATTAAAATCGTTTTCCTTAAGTTTTGAAGAAAAGTGACTTAAATTCTTTATCGAACTTATTTTCTTTTTTTGTTTGAGAAATTATTTTCACTATATGTTTTTTTTTTAAATTATAAAACTATTCCCTACATTCGAAGAGTTTGTAAATATTTTTGCAATTTTTGAAACGAGTGTCTTTAATTTTTAGAGTACTCTTGTGTACTGGGTAACGACAAATTCTGTTACACTTCTACAACATCACGTATTAAAAATTCCTTCGGTGAAAAAATACTATGGTCTTCCCGATCTTGCAAAGGTGAAAAAAAGTATGGCGCCGTCTGGAAATTTTCTAGACAATTTTCGCAACAGTAAGTTTAAAATTTACTCTCTTAATATTGTGCAACATTGTTTAATATTTTTTCATAATCTTTAGAGTTTAGAGTCCAACATTTATTTTGATGAATATTTTTATCCAACTGATTTCTTATTTATAAATTTTTTTTTAATTTCAAAACTATCAAAATTTGTGCAAATTTGCCGGCCCTCTGAATAATTTACATTTATTTTTTTATTAAATATTTTTCTAGACATGGAAAACATGAAAGTAACACAACAATTCAATGAAAGAATTAATCTTCAGAATATGGAGAAAAATAAATACAAAAGGCAACAGACTGAAGTTTCTGAACAAAAGAAAATGAAACGTTCAATGTAAATAAATTGTAAAAATTGTATTGCGTGCTGAAATTGTATTTATATGATTAAATAATGTATAAATTAGAAAATAAAATTATTAAAATAACATTGGATTTATTTTAACTTTAACAGTACAATTAAATCTTTTTTAAAAATACATTTTAAACCTTTGGAACTTAGAATAGTTTACTTTGGAGGAAAAGTTTACTTATAATTCTACTCGTATACATTGATTAATTACTTCGAGGAGATGATTATTTTCGAGGGCAGCTGCAACACGTTCCTTATCGGCGAGTTGTTTATTTATTGCCAATTCGGAAGCGTGTGTTCCAGGTGTAATTTCAACTGTGACTTTAAATCTTGCTGGCAATGCCCGTAAAAGTTGAACTCTTATTGAAAGGCCGATTAATGTGGCCATACTACAGTGAGGAATTGTTGGCGTGAATTTTACGAAAACTGCATTTTTCCTATCGTCCACCTGTGGATTGATTTCGAAATTTTTCATTTGTAATTTCCAAAATAAATAGTTTGCTAACTACAGATTATAATTTCAAGATATTTCGTTTCTTACTTCAATAAGATTCTCTTCGACGACTTTTAATTCTTCGAGAGTTAAAGGATGTTCCGGATCGTTTATGTTCCTGACGATGTCTGTGGGCAATGAGAAAAATATTATTATTATTATTATTATTATTATTTGTCAAAAGAAGGAAAGTTAATTTGTAAACTGTGTAAAAAAATGTGTAGAAAATTGTGTTAAATATGTGTAAGGTTTTAATTTCTTAGCTTCCTTAAAAAATAAACATTAAATTTTGAATAATATTATTCCACAATTCTAGAAAATTAACTAAATTTTGGAAGACTTGCAGTTCAAATTTTTAAGTATTTTGAATTTTTAAGCAAACAAAGAACAATAATTAGTTAAATATTTATTTTACAAAAGTTATTAAAATTTGAAAAATTTAATTTGGAAATTTTTAAAAAATTAATTTTTTTGAAAAATACTATTTAAAATTTAAAAAAAAGTACTTGAATTCTCAATAATTTTAACAAATCGAAACAATTGAAAATTCTGTTAAATTTTATATTTTAAAGAATTTCACTTTTTCCTCTTTAAAAATTGTCTATAAATATAATTATATTTTTGAAATTATATCATTTTATGAAATTACAAAAATTATTCTATTTTAATAATTCAATTCTCGTAGTCGAATTCTGATAGAAATTGATTAAATAAAAATATCAGTTAACATTTTGTTAAAAATAAATCATTTTCTTCACGTATTTTATTAAAATTTACAAAAGAAAACTTTTAAAGAATTTTAGTTAAAAATATTGAAAATAATTCTATTTCCGAAAATTTTAATGAATAATGTCCAAGTGTAAATTTAATAAAAATAAAAATCAATGAAAATTAGGATATAAAAATAATATAAAAATATTTTAAAATAAACTAATTCTCAGAATTTTTTCATTTTATTTTTTTTTAATTCAAATACTTTCAATATTGTCGATTACAGATTTTCAAAAATTCAAATACATTAAAAAAATATTCACATTTTGGAGAAAAAGATCATGTTCAACATTTTTAATTAAAATTCATGAAAAATTGAATTAATTTTTTTTTATTAAATAGAATTTTTAGAATTTCAATTATTTTTGAAAAATTACTTTACAATATTCATAAAACAAAGAAAGATAAAAAATTAATTCTTCGCGAACTGTTTTATTACAATTTTTAAAAATTTATTTTTTGTCGAACAAACTAAATTAAATTTTATAAATATTACTTTTATAGACGTATTAAAATTTCGGAGAAACTATTTTTAATAGAAAATTTCTTTTAATTTTATTATTTTTTAAATATTTTTTAAAAAATTAGTTATTTTGAAAACATTTTATTAAATTTTAATTATTTTAACAAAGATTTTACCAAATTTCAATTATACTTATAGTTCAAATTTTCAAGTATTTTGAAATTTTAAGCAAACAAAGAACAATAATTAGTTAAATATTTATTTTACAAAAGTTATTAAAATTTGAAAAATTTAATTTGGAAATTTTTAAAAAATTAATTTTTTTGAAAAATGCTATTTAAAATTTTAAAAAAAGTACTTGAATTCTCAATAATTTTAACAAATCGAAACAATTGAAAATTCTGTTAAATTTTATATTTTAAAGAATTTCATTTTTTCCTCTTTAAAAATTGTCTATATAAATATAATTATATTTTTGAAATTATATCATTTTATGAAATTACAAAAATTATTCTATTTTAATAATTCAATTCTCGTAGTCGAATTCTGATAGAAATTGATTAAATAAAAATATCAGTTAACATTTTGAAAAATAATTAAATATTTAAACGGTTATAACAGAAATTTTAGGAATTTTAAATGTTTTCAAATTCAATTCCTTGAAAATTTAAGGGATGAAAAAGTTTAAAAATCTTTTAATTTTTGTTTTAAAAAATTATTAATAACATTATTCTTTAAAAATTATTAAAGTTTTTCAATAACCTTATTCAAAAATTCTAAAAAAATCATTGAATTTTGGATAAATTACAGTTGGAAATTTTAGAAATAATTATATTTTATGAGGTTTTTTATTGAAATTATTTGAATTTTAATTCCTTGGGAAAAATAAATATGAATAAGTTTTTAAACTTTTGTTTAACAAAAAGTATTACAGTTTTGAAAAATTTAATATTCAGAAAATTCGAAAAATTGTTTCTTCAAAAAATGAAATTAATTTTTTTTTAAAATACTACTATTTCCGAAAATATTTTTAAAAAATTGAAACAATTGAAAATGTTGCCAACTTTTATTGAAAGTTTTTATTAAAAAATTTGAAATTATTTAAAGTCGTTTGAAGGGTTTTATCAAAATTCTTTAAATAATTGAATTCTTGCTAAAAATATTATCATTTATAAAAAGAATCAAGTTCTTCAACAAAAAAAATGTTATTAATTTTTTTTTTAAATAATTGAATCTTTTCGTGAAATTTTATTAAAAATTGTTTTGAAAATAATTGAATTCCTGCGAAGAATTTTAATATTTTATATGAAAATCATTGAATTCTTCTAAAAAAATGTTATTAACGTTCTGAAAAATAATTTAATTCTTGCGAAAAATGTTATTTACATTTTTGAAAATAATAAACAAAAATAGATTTAATTATGTACATTCGTACTTAACAAGTAAATTTTTACAATTTTGAATCTGAATAAATTATTCAAAAAGTGATGTTTATATTTAAAAATACCTATAAAATTTTCTAATTTGTCTTGAAAAAATGGTTTAATTACATACTTTAATTGTTTATAAATTTAATTTAATAATAATGTTCAATTAATAATTAATTTAATAAATATTGTTTCAATTGAATAGAAATTAAATTTAAATACAAACAAATGTTAAACAATAGTTTAGAAAATTATTCATGGAAGTGAAT
This sequence comes from Leptopilina myrica (nomen nudum), assembly GCA_032872475.1. NCBI lineage: Eukaryota > Metazoa > Arthropoda > Insecta > Hymenoptera > Figitidae > Leptopilina > Leptopilina myrica (nomen nudum). The sequence continues at coordinate 55,867,196 of CM065458.1, read as the reverse complement.
ATTATAAACGACAATGTAATTTTAATTTAAAAAAGTATCTGAATCATTCATACCGAAAATTTCACGTGCGTCGAAATCGTCGACAACGTCTTCATTTTCATCATCAGCTGTCACTTTCCTCTCATCAAGTTTTTTATATAATGTAGGGTTAACATTTTCCAATTGTTCTGCATTGTTTTTGTCACCCGAATAAACAAAATAATTATTCATGGTACAGTGTCAAAACAACTTTCATAAATGTAATTTTTAACGAGTGTCAAATTGGCACAATACAAGAGAAAATAATGAATTTATCAATTCTAATCGTTTGGTAGTGTTTTAATCACTTTTGATTGTTTGGCAATTAATATTTAATTATTTATTCAAGTTATAGGTTAAAGAGCCACTTCGCTATATTCCCGTCAATACAAAACAGCAGAAGGCTGAACAATGCGCATGCGCAAATTTGACAGCCATATTGCTCCAGGGAAAAATTCAAAAATGAGTGCAGATTATTTTTACAATTTCAAGAAAATATTTAATTAGAATTTTTTATCGGTTTTATTTAATATTTATTTCAGTTTGAACGAACAGAAAACAAAAATTATACCCAAATACAAAGTATTAATTACAATAACTATTTTTAGTAAACTCAATTGTTATGTTAAAAAATTTCTGAAAAATTGAGAGAAATTTCTGCAAATTGTTTTTATTCTTTTATAAAAAATATTAGAAAATTGTTAATTGTTGTAAATTTAGATTAAAAAGTAGGATAATATACCCTATTTATTTATAATTTTTCTGAATAACAATATTTTTTTTACAAACTCATTTTTTTCTCTTGGAAAGATTTTGTATAGAAAATTTTCATAAGGAAATAATTTGCATCAATTCTATTTCTTAATTTCTATTGTTTTAAAAACATTCAAAGTTTTTTTTTAAATAAAGGAAGAAAATGTTTATAAATTACATTTGTCAATTAGAAAATTTAATTCAAAATTTTTTAGAAAATAAAGGAAAACATTTTATTGAAAAAAATTCTTCTGTTAAAGTTTAGGAATTTCATTAATTGTAAAATTATTCGAAAACAATAATTTCTTTTTTAAATATTTAATTATTAGGTATTATTTTTCCATAGGCATTAATATTTGCAAAAATTTTAAAGTCAAATTTTTTTGAAATTTATCAACTTTAATAATATTGTAATAAAACATAAAGATAGCAATTAATTAACGATCGATTTCTTCATGTTTTACAATAATTAAAGTTGACCGAGTGTCAAAATTATTATTTTATATTATTAAAATATTGTTACTATGTAACTTCTAAAAAATTATTTTCAAATTCTATTATTATCTAAAATTTAAACTAAAATTCATTTTTAAATCAATTTTTATTTTAAAAAATTCTACGAGAATTCAATATTTAAATGCAAAGGTAAATTATTTATTGAATAATTGAATATTTCATAAAATTTAATTCTTAAAAAGAATTTTACTAACATATTTTTAAATAATTGTATTCTTTTAACGAATTTTATAAAAAATTTGAAGAGTAGTTACATTTTTCAATGGAATTTGATAAAAATTGTATTAAACATAATTGAAATTCTGCGATGAGTTTTCTTAATTCATTAAAATAATTTAATTATTGCGAAGAAATTTCTAAAAAAATTTGTAAATATTTGAATTCCTGGGAAATTTTTATTATTTATGAAAATAATTATATGTTTGTGTATAATTTTATAAAAAAAAATTTTTAAATAAATAAATCATTGAATTAAGAAAAATTTTTGAAAATAATTGAAATTTTTCTAATATTTATATTATTAAAGTTTTTGAAAATAATTAAAATTTGCAGAAGATTTTCCTACAGTTCCTATATGAAGAAGAATTTTATTATTTTGAAAGATAATTCAAATTTTGACGAGAATATAAAAAATTATTGAACATAATTGAAATTTTGACAAACATGTTTTTAGGTAAGAAAATTAAAAAAAAAATTAATTTTCTTCAATCATTTGTAACGTTTTCAAAATTTAATTTGTTTAGTGTTTTTAATTATAAAATTCTTCTATAAATCCATTATTTTTAATAATTAATTAAATATATATATTGACAAATTTAACTAATTTTAAAAAATTTGGAGTTATTGAAATTTTTCAAAAATCTAAGTATATTAAAATTTCTAATTAATTTAACATTGAAAGTTTCTAATGTTTTAAATTGTTACCACTTGAAGTTAATTTGTTTACGTAAATTGTAAACACAATTCTTTTAAAATAAAATTAATTTATTGAAGTAAAATTATTCTTTAAATACTTTATTTATTTCATGATAGTTGTTGAAAATTTAAGTTATTTAAAAAGAAATTTTTTTCAGAAATTTGTAATATTGAAGGTTTTGTACTAGAATTCGCAATAATTTTATAATTTATAAGTTAAAAAATGAAACAAAACTTTAGAATTTTTTTATGAATATTTAAAAAATTTAAATTTTTTCAGTACTTTTTATGAAAATTTTAGAGTTTTTCCTAAATTTTTTTGGATTTACAAGTCACATTGTTAATTATTGTAAATTATAAAACTGAATTTTATAATTTTGGGCATTTTCTTTGTTCGAAAAAATAAAAATTTTAAATCTTGTTGGTTACGTACAAATATTTTTAAATTGATATAATTCTTTCTTAACCATTTTTTTCTTAATGAAACGGTGATTAATTTGGAATAGTTTAATTAATTATCATTCACGGAAAATGCAAAGTAAAAGTTTTTTTAAAAAAAAGGAACTGGTTGTTCTTTCACATTTATGAAGAATAAGGGAAACCTTTGAAATCATTCGCGAAAAATATTATAATCTTTTGAAATTAGTCGACAACTAAAATTTGAAATTATAGTTATAGTTAAATAATTTTTAAAGAAATACTTATTATGACACATAACTGAAAAACTAATTAGAATTAAATTTTTAAAATATATTACATTTTCAAACTTTAAAGTATATAAAGAAAACTTTAACAAATTTCATTTTTTTTTACTATTTTCATTAATTAATAATTATTTATAATTGTTAATAATATGTTAATAACAATTATTTATTGTTCCTTGAATAACTCCTCTTGAAAAATGGAAGATAAAAAATAGATTGAAATTGAAAAATACTTATTGAAATACTACATCTTAGAAGGAGAGTTATATTTTTTATAGGTGAGTGACGCAGACTTAAAAGATTTGAATCTTCATAATAAGACTATAAAAAAGTGTAATGAAGAAATTGGTGAGTTAAGTGATCATGAAAAAAAATATGAATGCAAAATAAAGGATAAACAGTGTTTTGAATTAATGTTGATCACTTCGTTATGAGAACGCAATTTGGTCTAAATTTCCTATAGGGGCTTAGTGAATGTGTAGACAGAGAACTGATTTACTCTTAAATTATTATCATGATATTATACACTGATCCAATATGTGCAAGTGTTCGATACAAAGTGAAGCACCTAGACTTGTATATATTAAAGAGAAGGGAGAAAGTGGCATCACTATAAATACTTGACCGTGACTTTGAAAGTATTAAAGATACAGCATCCGATTTAAAGTTGTTATTGTGGAGTCAGGTTCTTTGAACCTAATAGTGTCTCTATTTACTACAAACATGAAGGTTCTGGTAAGTGATCATTTTTCCCCAAATAACGAATTTATATTTTCAAAAAAGAGAGAAACCACTCTTGACGCTTGAAGCCATGTGAGATTTAAAATTATGTTTTTTTCTATAAATAAAAATTCTATTTAATTTAGTCGACATTTCAATGAAAATCGGTAAATTTTTCTAGATAGTACTATTTAATTATACCTTTACAAAGCTATAGGTATTATTTTCAAAAAAATTGTTAAATTGAAAAGTAATTTGGTTGAATATTTTTTTAATAGTTCCTGAAAAAAGAAATCTTTATTACTTTCGATTATTATTAACCCTTCAGTTACCTGCGAATGACGAAGATTTTGATTGATTTTGATCTTCCGTCATATTGCAGTTAATATAATTAATTAATTAATTAAAAATAATTATTAATAATAATTACAGATATTTGCGTTCTTAGTGGTGGGTGTATTTGGAAGTTACGAGAGTGATCATGGAACAACGACTTATCATGAAACCCAAAAGCCTGTTGAGATACCGATTTACAAAAAGTACGCTATTCCTATTCCTCATCCGATACCAGTTGCTGTACCACAACAAATAAAAGTCCCAATTCCTCAACCCTATCAAGTTCAGGTGCCTGTTCCACATCCAGTTCCAGTTGAAGTCGTAAAACGCATCGAAATACCAATAGAGAAGCCAGAGCCTTACATTGTTGAAAAAAAGGTATTACTCCAAATTATTTTAGTTTCTTTCCGGAAACGGAATCAAAACAAAATTAAAAAATACTTTTGTTTTGATTCGGATATGGGTATCAGAATCAAAATTCCACTCTATTTAGTTCTGATTCCAATATCAAAATCAAAATTCCTTGTTTTGGTTCCAAAATCAAAATTCAACTGTGTTTCGTTTTGGTTCCAATATCAAAATCAAAATTCCACTTTTGGTTCTAATATCAAAATCAAAATTCTTTCTTGTTTTAATTTTGATAAAATAATACTGCGCATGTAGAAGTGTCATTGAACCTAAATTTTGTTGCAAATGTCAAATATATCAGAAGATAATATCGTTTTCACTTACGAAATCTGAAATAGAATTCGAATCGACTTCTGTTTCTATAAGAAAACCAAATTGCAGTATTCCAGTATCAGAATCAAAATAGGAAGTAAATTTTGTTTCCTTACAGTATCGGAATCAAAATAGAAAGTAAATTTTGTTTCGTTACAGTATCAGAATCAAAATAAGAAGTGAATTTTGTTTCGTTACAGAATCAAAATCAAAATACATTAATAATTTCGTTTTGTTTTGGAATATCGTAACGAAATCAAAATTTCATTTCCGTGACGGTTCCTGATAAATTATAATACTATGCACTATTCAGGTACCATACATAGTGGAAAAGCCTTATGCTGTGACAGTGGAAAAACATTTTCCGGTGCCAATACCAAAACCATATCCTGTGCATGTTCCGGTTTATAAACATGTTTTTCACCATCAGAACAAAGGACACGGCTGGAAGCACTATTAATCTCGAAAATAGGAAAATAATATAGTAGTTGGAAAATAGTATCTATAAAATATATAAAACTGACTGTGTGTGTACTTCAAAGTAAGCACATACATATTATTCACTGTTAACGAAAATCTTTAATTTTATTAAGTTATGAAACTTGTAATTTAAATTTTGTACATAATATTTTAAGACACATGTAAAGTTAATAGATATTGTACTTCTGTTTTGGCAATATTAGTATACCTATATTACAGAATTAATACTTTATGTACTTTTGCTTATAATTTATTCTTGTTGCTTATTCTCAAAAAAGTTCTGTTTAATTCCGTTTAAACATTATATTTAAATAAATAAATTTGATGTTAATTAAAGTTGACTTAATTTCTTTATATTTACCCTAAAAATATCGACAAACGCTTTTTATTGAGTGACAAAGATGGCAATGTCTCTGAGTCATCAAAAAGACAACTAAAAGATGTCTAAAAGATATATTTATGGGTGATTCTCCAGAAAGGGACCACTTATAACATGTCTCCAACGTGAGGAAATATGTTGAATTAATTAAATTAAATATTGAATTTGCATTAACTTATTATTGATATTTTGTTGAGTATAAATTTCAAAAAAAAATTTCCATAATCTACGAAACATTATTTATCTTTACATAATCTTGCAATGTTAAAATTTAAAGTTTTTCTTAGTAAAAAAATTTATTTAATTTCATCTTTTGGTTTTGGTTAAATATGATACATATTTTTAATTATTTTTTAATATAATTACAAATTTTGCAATATAGTCTTAATATATATATATCAAATTGAAGCTTAGAATCTACCATTTATTTTCCACTTATATTTATTTTAACCCATTTAGTCCCAAATGTCCGTATTTCTTTGTACAAGTTTGAGTTCTCCGTTCTACGAGTTACGAATTTGGAAAAAATCGGGACATATGTTTTTTTTTAGATTTGAGTGTCCTCTTTTAGAATCTGAAAGAAAATTTTAATTTCAATTTAATCATAAAAAGTTGTAATTGTTTAAACAAAAAAAAGCAGTTTTTTAAAGTGTTTTTTGTCATTAAAATTAGATTATTTACTCGAATTCGGTTGGGAAAAATCCGGGACAAGAAAATATCGCGTCCAAAATGTTGGAACTATCAAATAGGCATAATGCCGAACATTTTTTTTTCTAATTTCAAAATGGCGCCTCCAAAATGGCCGCCAAAATAGTGAAATTTGGAAAAATAATGTTAAAAAATATTAACATTATTTTTTTTAACTTTTATGCTTTATTTAAATAAAAAAATGTTGTTTCAAAAAAAAATATTGTTATCTGATATTATGTAACAATAATTTAAACATTTTTTATAAACAATTTAAAATATGTGGGACAAAATGGTAAACAAATTTTTATTTTTATCAATTCTCATTTCTTTTTGCAGTAAAAATGAATAATAAAAGTTAATAACTTAATTTAAACTTTTTTACAATGTTTAAGAATGTTATAAACAATTTTTATAAACAATTTGCAAAACATGAAATAGAATCCTAGAAAAAAATTATTTTTTGATTATATTACATTCTTTTGCAATCAAAGTGTTGCTAATGGTTCAAACTTTCATTTAACGTTATTTAACAATATTTAAAAATGTTATAATATAACAATTGTTTATAACATTTTTAAATATTGTTAAATAACGTTAAATGAAAGTTTGAACCATTAGCAACACTTTGATTGCAAAAGAATGTAATATAATCAAAAAATAATTTTTTTTTATGATTCTATTTCATGTTTTGCAAATTGTTTATAACATTCTTAAACATTGTAAAAAAGTTTAAATTAAGTTATTAACTTTTATTATTCATTTTTACTGCAAAAAGAAATAAGAATTGATAAAAATAAAAATTTGTTTACCATTTTGGCCCACAGATTTTAAATTGTTTATAAAAAATGTTTAAATTATTGTTAAATAATATCAGATAACAATATTTTTTGGTGAAACAAGTTGTAGCCCAAAAAATTTGTTAAATTATGTTTCAATATTTTTAAATTTAATAAAAACGTAAATTTTTTATTTGACAAACTATTTATCTCCGAAGCCTTTTTCATATTTAGTAAGCGTTATTGTTTTGTTTTTAATTTTTTAATAGTTTTTTTTAAATACCTAACCATTGAATTACAACAAATTTTTCCGTTTCATTTAAAATAAAATATTTTTAATTTTTTAAAATATAACATATTAAGTAGAAAGTTAGATAAATAACAAAATTATAATTAAAAATAAAACTTTTTTTTATAGAAAATATCAATTTTGAACTTAAAATGATAAATTAAAAAATTCATTACAATTTTTTTCGTTTAATATAAAAAAATATATATCACTTATTTTTGAAAAAATAAAATGGTTATAAATAAATTATTAAATACACAATTCATTAAATTATAAATGAATAATGTTAAAAGTTTAATACATTAAATAAATTAAATTTAAAAGGAATTTTTTTACAAAAAACCCCAATTTTGATTACAGTATATTTAACCATCAAAACACTTTCTTTATTTATTTATTTAATGTACTTAATATTAAAATGATGCTGGAAGCTTTATTTTTGAAAACTAATTTTGCGCAACTCAGATTTTTATCTTTTAACGTATTTAAAACCTACCCATGACAAAGAAATTCAGAATAATGTAAAAAATTAATTTTTTTTAGTTTTTGAAAAAATAGGTGCCTTTTATTGACATTTATTTATACCCGCACTAGACTTTCTTTATTATTCTTTGCTCTAAATGCCCTTCTACGAAAAGCACTAAAGTAATGCTATATTTGACGATTGTTAAAATTCAGGTGAAAGTGTTTTCAAGATTTGTTGCAAAAGATAATGAAAATAAAATAATGCTAGGTCTATTTTAAATTAATTTCTAGATGTTATTAATTAATTTCTAAATCTTATTAAAGTGTTTTATTCTTTTACTTGGTCTTGGAAATGTAAATATATTATTCAAAAGATTGATTAAATTTTACAATTAATGATACATAATCGAAAGCTTTTATAATTTCTACAAAAATTGCAGTAATCGATAAATTTGAGAAAAAGAATAAAAGAAATGTAATTTTTTTGAAATTTTTTTTGAAAAAGAAGGGAATCGAAAAATCCTGTAAAGCGGCTCCAAAGTAGGAAGACGATAAAAAATGAATCATTCGAATTTAACAACAATATTATAAATAATAATATATAAAAAAAACTATAATATAAAGTTATAATTTATATATGTTTGACATTCCGGTGATTTAGATGTAATGATTTTACTACGTATATAATTTACAATACAGCCCTATATTTTTGTTTGACACGTATAATATGTGGAAGGAGGTGAACTGGATGTTTAAGTATTTTGAAAGAGTAAAGTGCTGATCTTAGAGTGGATCAATCGAAGTTTAGGAGTACCCTACTTTTACCAGAGCACTTTATTTACAAACTGAAGCAATTACCTCATTCGTCATAGCAAAAATATTTTTAATTGCTCAGCTATCCTTTTCATAACAAATTGTCTATATGGACAAATTCATCAAATTGTATAATTTAATGTTTAAATTAAAAAAAAAATGTTGAAACAACTGTTTATGTTAATATAATTGAATTAATTAACATTATACGAATGGAAAATCGACAAGCTTTCCCATATTGGCTAACTACTGGTTGCCAATACAAAAATTTTATTTTATTTTGCAATATTTATAACAGTAATTAACAAATTTTAATATTCAGTAATTATTACTTTTTACTTATTTATGAATAAATAAATATTACAAATATTAGCTATTCTCAAAAAAAATTGATTTTCGGTAAAATGTTAAAAGACCTATATATCTTTAAAAAAAATTGTTTCATGAAAAATTAAAAAATTTGGAAAGCAAACGTATCACCCTCAAACTTTGTGCATGTAGGCTATTACGGCATAAAGGAGATTTATTCAGGAAATATCTGGGAGCGACCATTGCATCATTTGTATCTCGACCACTTTTTCTACTTCTTAAGGGAATTTCATTAGGCATCGTTGGACTCAACTGAATGCGAAACTTGCTCTATCCAAATGGGGCACAAGTTTATAAATCGAGAAGCAATCACAAAATACTTTTAGTTTCACATGAGCAGCGGATACTAACATTTATTGAATGAAGCATCTAATTTAGTTTCTAACCATGCTTAAAATTTCGGTGAGTGAAATATTTTTTCATCGATTTTATTATTTGTTGAAGTTGCAAGTCAGGTTTGTTTCATTTCCAAAGTGAAAATGGAAAATAAAAAAGATTTATCAGAATAACATACAATTCAATCTTAAAAAACAGTCATAAGCATCATTGTACAAGTTAAATATTTATTAAATAATAAATTGTTAAAATTAGTTGCACGTCATTAACAACTTTGGAACAATAAATTTTTGTAAAGTACAAAATACTTTAGAATAGAAAATTTATCTATCAAATATTCTTTTAGTTAATGTTTCTAATTGTATTTTTCAATGTTATTTCGTATGAAAGAATTAACACTGTCCTACAAATTTAAAGACTTTATTTCTGCAAATAAATTGGGAATCGTATTTTTAAGTTCTGGAAAAAATTAGGCAGCAAAAGTCTGACGTGCTTAAACCTTCGTTAATATCAAAAATAAAAGATTGAATCAGTGGATGTTCATTTTATTCCAACACATCAAGCTTTTGACACAATTTCTAAAAGACTTTTTAGCTGTTGATTCGGGATTTGATGTCAGAAAATGTTTCATTATACGTTTCTGGATTTGCTTAAACCTAATGTCTATAAAAGAAATATTTTTAAACCATTACATTGGACATGCTTTTTTTTGTATGAAGTAGAATAGTTTTTCCAAGTAAGCCTAATGTTTTACTTAATATTAAATATTAATTTTTTAATAAACTCTATTGATTTCATCGAAAAAGTTAATGATTGAGGTAAGCTGGCAGTAATACTACAAAACACAAAATTGTATTTCAGATTTTAGTGCTACTGTGTCTCTCCCGTGTCTACTCAGAAACGGTAGAAAAGGACTCTACAAAGAAAGAAACAGATGCAGAGAAATCGAAAAGACATGCTACTCATCAAGAACCCTGTCCTCCAGAACACATTAGTTCTCAAATATGGAAACCTGAAATTAAAGTTAGTTTTCAAGCAATGCCTCTTATTATTCATTCGTAAACAACTTTAAACTTAAGCCAATGTTTATTGTTCAAAGCAAGCCATAAATATTGTGAAACCATTGCCAACTGGATGGCAATCAAAATCTTCAGGATGGGAACAACAAAAATGGCAACCACCATCTACAGGATGGCAGCCTAAATCTTCAGGATGGGATCAACAAAAATGGCAACCAATGCCATCAGGTTGGCAACAACTGAAGTGGCAATCAATGCTATCAAGGAAGGTACAACCCTTGTCGTCTGGTTGGGAAAAACCCAAATGGCAGCCAACATCTTCAGGATGGGATCAACAGAAATGGCAAGCACCTTCCACTGGATGGCAGCCTAAGTCTTCTGGATGGGAGCAGCAAAAATGGCAACCAGCAACGACAGGATGGCAACCTAAGTCTTCTGGATGGGATCAACAAAAATGGCAACCACCTACTACAGGATGGCAACCTAAGTCCTCAGGATGGGAACAACAAAAATGGCAACCACCTTCTACAGGATGGCAGCCTAAGTCTTCAGGATGGGATCAACCAAAATGGCAACCAGCAACGACAGGTTGGCAACCCAAGTCTTCTGGATGGGATCAACAAAAATGGCAGCCTAAATCTTCAGGATGGGATCAACAAAAATGGCAACCAGCAACGTCAGGATGGCAACAACCGAAAATAAATGTGCACAAACCAATGTTCGAATATGCCCCAATGTACCACCAACCAATGGTACATAAATCCTGGAGTTCGAATGTACAATCACCATGTCCTGATCCCTGTAAATCCTCACACGGCGCTGTTCAACATGCTCCATTACCACCAATGCATCACATTAAAATACCTCAAATAAATTACATTAAACCTCAAATTCATCCTGTTGTTCATTTGCCACCCGTACAAAATAAGGTCTGGGAGGAACCATGTGATTGAAACATTCCTCATATCTTTTCACTGGCTTCTACTTCACCTATCAAAGAAAGAATTTTGTCTCATTAAAATAAAATATTCTGTCATTTTGAATTTAACCCATCTGTCGAAACTCTTATTATTTGGAAATTGAAAAAAAAAACCCAATCAATGATGTACAATTTAGTTTTAATTTTGTATTTATTTCTCCAATACATATGAAAGTGACCAGGCAACGAGTCATTAAACGTCTTTTTTCTACCACAAAAAGAAGAACAGTTGTAGAGTATAATTTATTTGATCTTACCTTATCCTTACAACTTCCTTTCAAATTAATCATACACTTTAATAAGAATTATTTCATGAAATATCTAAATTAAAAAGACAGAAAAATAATCGAAACATTACAATTGTTTAAAAAAAAGTAAAATATACTTGATAATCGTGATGACAAAGAAAAATCAAATTAGATAAAATGCTTTTAAGTTTCAAGGATCAGATTTTTCCAATATTTAAAGTTTAGAATTATTCTTAAACATTAAAACGCAATTTATTATTTGCCAATACTGCCGTACTGATGAAGAAAGTCACTCTCTACATTTCAACTCAAACGAAAATTTCTATTTGAATTGCGATAGAAATTTACGAAAGAATGCATATTTTCAACGTGTGTTCACTAATTACAAATTACGTTCAACAGGATTGGAAGAAATGATACCAAAAAAGTGGATGAATCATTCCTGACCAATGGGTCAGGAATTGTTAACGGTTGCTGGAATAGTTGAAACAAAAGAACATAGAGTTCTTCATGTTCCGATAAATATTATTGGCATAAAAGTTTCCTCGGAAATTCACAGTAGCTTAGCTAAATTCATTTCTTTCATCCTCCTTCATATGATTTCACCATTTTTTTGAAGTATTGTATGTAACCAAAAACTGTGGTACAAACCACTGCAAACTTTATGAAACATGAATTATACAATACATACAATTAAATGAAAGAAAATTACCCCATTTACCTTCTCTATAAATGTGATTCCTAATTTTTGAAAGCCAAAAATTGAAAAAATGATTGGCAATTGTATCATCTGTTGACGTAAGTCGTCCATCTGAAAGAATTGTAAAAATTACCAGCATTACTGACTAGAATGTTCAAAAATAAATATGACTATTATTCAATAAATATAAACACTATTCATTCACCAATTGGGTAATTTATTTTTGCTTCAATTCTTACCTCTTTCACAACTGAAGCGTTTGTTTTATAATTTGCCAACTCTGCTAGTGTTCTTATCATCTCATCGCTCTGAAATAATGTTTCTTTAAATTTATCAATAAAACTTTTAGATTAAAAGTGAAACATATTAATTACCTGCTTTTCGATTTGACAACATGGTGCAATGATGAGATAAAATCTTAAAGTACTTTTAATGGCTTTTAATAGATATGCAAAAAAAAATAAAGAACATTCTTCAGATGCCAATATTGAGATGCTAACCCACGCCGCTATATTATACAGGTTAGATAGCGTTTGCAAAAGGAAATGCATTTGATAAATTTGATTTACCCGCTTAGAATGAATGTAGAGGCTCAAATAAACGTATCTGAAAAATATATTTTTTATGGTGAATTAAATATAAGAAATAACTTATAACTTACTTTATTTTTTGCAAACTCTTCATTTCCTCTGTCAAATTTTCAGACTCCAAGTAAATTGTTTCTATTGACGAATGGAATTCGGTAGCAGCCGATGAATTAGGGTTGAAATTATCTAACTGATTATGAAAGATGGATCGATTTAAATTTTTCGTAAACTTTTCTATCAGCCAGTTGTTTAGCAATTCTATGTTAATAGAAATGAACCTGTTGCGTAACAAAATTAGTTTTCATTTACATGATTAATTGTGTCCCTGTAAACTATATACGTACTGGATATTTGAGTGTACATTTAAATCCATGACTGTTGCAATGTAGAACACCGAGAATTGTATTCCGAACAAATTAAAATCTTCGTATAATAAAAATTCCGACATAAAGCCTAAACATAAAAAGGCAAATATCCATCCTAGTAGGGTTTTGAAAATTCTACTATAATTGTCCTTGAAGCGAAAATTTCTAGTCGCATCATCCACTTCTGTCATACACTTATAAAGATCATTCAATTTCTATTATTTGGGAAAGCATAAATTACAATTTTTTTCTGTTCCAACGTTTAAATTTCGTCTCAAATTGTTATTATCACATACCTTAAAATACAACCAACCGTTTATGTGAGCGGCAAATATTACTATAGTATCAATGGCATATACAATTTCGAAAGCATATGCAAATGAGCTTAATATGGCATTAGTGTATATTTGGTAAGAAATATCACAAATCATCCAACAAAGAATACCTGTAATAATAATAAAGAAAGGAGTAAAAAAAGTATTAAAAATAAAAATTTCTCTCAGGTTTGAAAAAATTTGTACTCTTTTAATCTTTTTTAAATGAATTCTACAGCAATAGGTATAGGAAATTTTATAAAGACAAAACAAAAATAATAATAATGAAAAAAGGTAGAATCTTTTTAGAGAACATACCTAAAAGTAGTATCACTGGAATGGAGGCAAGTTTATTATGTTTCGTGCCGCCTAAGGGGTATCCGCTGAAGCCAAATATTGACAGCCAGTTTATGAAAATCAGAGGATAAATACTTTCACGAATGTTTTTCGGAACCCATTTTTCAAATTTTAAAAATCTCTTCATTTTAATAATTTTCGATGCTCTGCTTTTGTTCTAAAGTAAACGGAGTGACAATGTAGTAAAGAATTATAGAAGTTTGCTTATTATGTTAAGAATATATTTTGCAAATTATAAGCTTACGTTCATTGCATGCTATAGAAATAATTGCAACAACTGAATTATTTAGATTGATTTCTATCAACATTTACACGCTTATTGCGAATCCTCTCATATAATTTTTTTTAATCAGCCAGATCTGTGACTTTCTGATATCTAAAATATATTCTGTTATGTTCTTTCTAGGAAAAATTTATAGGGACTCTTTCTCTTATTTTCAGACTTTGCACTCGATAATTAAATTTAAAAAATTTTTTAAAAAGTATCTTTCAAACTAAAAAAAGTAGCTTTCTTACTAAAAAAAGAAGTCAAGAATTAGCTATCATATTTTGAAAAAAATTAAACTTGACGACAAAAAAAAATGTTTTCGATAATTCACAAGACTGACAAAAATTCCACTTACATATTTTTTATTTTCTTGACTTTTTCCTAATTTTCATCAAAAATATTTAATCCCTATTTTGCCAATAAATCGAATTTCTGCAATGAATTTTAATTATTCTTATTCATGAAAGAATTTTAAAATATTTACAAAAATACATAAATTCCTTTTATCGAGAAATTTTAACAAAAATTGACTGTTTCCAACAAATTTTATGCAAGTTCTAATTTAAATAATTATATTCCTGAGAAATTTTTCTTAGTTATGATAAAAAATTGTATTCGTATAAAGATTTTAAAAAAAAATTTTGTTAAATAATTGATTCCTATTTGGAAAATTTTTTGAAAATATTAAAAATCATTGAAATGCGAAAAGTTTTTAAAAAATAATTAAATTTCACAAAGAATTATATATAGAAAATTTTCAACAATAATAGAATTCTCGCGAACGATATTATTAGAATTTTCTAAAATATTTAAATTTTCTAAGAAGAAATGTATTGCTTTTAAAAATTACTAAATTCTGATGAATATGGCTATTTACGAAAATAATTAAATTTTAAAAATAATAATTGAATTATGTCAAAAAAATTTAATTAAAATTGTATTTAAAATAATTGATTTCCTTCGAAAAATTTTATTAAAATCTTTCAAAATTATTAAATTTCTGTGAAAAATTCTTATATTTTTGTTAATTATTGAATTCTTTCAAAGAGTGTAAATAAAAATTCTCTAAATAATTGATTTTTCCCAAAAATGATATTTTAAGAATAATTTCTTTTTCCAGATGAATCCTACGATGAATATTATTATCCATGAAAAAAGTTGAATATTTGCTTTAGAATTTCATTAAAATTGTATTAAAAATAATATTGAAAACCTGGGTTGAATTTTTTTTTCGAAAATATTTGAATAATTGCTAAAAAGTTTATTAAAATTTGTCAAAATAATTGAATTCATGAGAAGTATTTTTTATTCATCAAAATAATTGAATTATTATGAAAAATTTTATTTTTTTTGTAAATAATTGAATTCTTTATGAGAATTTTATAAATATTGTTTAGAATAATTAATTTTTTCGATACATAATAAAATTTATGAAAAAAATTTTGTTAAATAATTGATTTTTTCGAAAATGCTTATCAATATTAATTGAATTGGTGGGAAAATTTTATTGTTTATAAAAAGAATTGAAATATTGTAGAATTTTAACAATGGTTTGGGAAAAAATATACTTATTAGGTTTCAAAAAGTTTCCTTCTTTCAATTGTAAACATTTATAATTGATTTAAAATTAAAAATTATATATTATGTTGCATATTATATAATAATTATTATAATATTATTTAATAATAATAGAATTTAAAAAATTTTATTTGAGGTTTAAATTTTCAACATTTTTAGTCTGAAATTAAAAGTTAGTGATATAAGTTCAAGGCGAAATTTAAAAAAAAAACATGTAAAATATTGAAAAATTTGAAATAAAATATAATAAAGAGCATAAATTATTATTAAAGAAGATAAGTGAAAATTGTACATTACATATCGATCCATCATTATTAACAGACAATATAAATTACAAGCTTATCAAAAACTGTATATAATTTTTCAAAAATTTACAATAAAGTATTGAATGTAAAAGAATATATTCAAAATTTTTCGAAAATTTACAAATATCGAATGTAAAAAAATGTGTTTAAAATTTTTCGATAATAATTATTGATTAAAATATTTTTTTTTATAGAATTTGTTTGTGAAATTTAATTATTTTTGAGCAAACTTATCATCGCAATTCAATGATTTTTAACATTTTCGTAATATTTCCAAATAGAATTAAATTATTTAAAAAATCTTTTCTACGAAATCTTCACACGAATTCAATTTCTATTCATAAATAAGATACATTTCTCAGGAATTTATTTAATTTCGAATTTGCAAAAAATTTGTTGAAGAAAATCAATATTTGTAGAAATTTTCTTTGTTAAAATTTATCGTAAACATTAAATTATGTATTTTTGTAAATATTTTTAAATTCTTTTATGAATAATTTAAATTCGTTGCAGAAATTTAAGTTATTACTAGGATAGGGTTTCAATATTTTTGATATAAATTAGGAAAATGTAAGGAAAATAAGTCAAGTTTTATTATTTTTTATTAATATTTAAAAAAAAATTCATTTTTTTTTGCAAAATAATTTGTCAAAAATCAATTATTTTTAATGTCTATTTCAAAAAAAATTTTAATAAAAGAATTCAGTTATTTTCAAAAGAAAGTAATAAAATTCTTTGCAAAAATCCAATTATGTTAAAAAATAATAAAACTTTTCTTCGACATTCGTTAAATTTTCTAATAATTATTAATTTTTAAAAGAGATTTGAACGAGAATTGAATTATTTAAAAATTTGTTTCTAAAATTTATTATGAAAATTGATTTCTAAGAAACATTTAATTATTTATTAAAATATTTATTTTTATAGTCAAAAAATTCAATTATAAAACACAATTTTTTATACACCAACATTCAATTATTTTTCCAAAAAATATAAAACTTTAAAAAAAATCATTGCAGAATTTCAATTATTTTTAATACATTTTCAATCGAATTTCTCGAAAATGTAATTATTCTTTCTCACCCGAAACAATATTCCGATTTTCTCTAAAAATATTAAGACTTATAAATTTTTAAAATATTTTTTCAAAAGTAAAATTATTTGGAAACATCAATAGCTTCGAAAAACAAATTTAAAGCTATAAAAAAATGGGGGACTAACTCTGCTGGGGCTCGAAACCCAGGACCTATCAATTGCTCTTCCACTGAGCTACAAAGGTCCACATCCAACAAATTTTCATAGCCAAGATGGTTCGCATTCTTCTGCATTCTTCTTATCAATAAATTCTTTTTTAAATGAATATTTCCAATAATTACTATTTTTCACTAAGAATTAACATTTTCAAACATTTAAATTCGTCTTTTTTTTATTTCAATTCAACATAACTTATATACATTGAAGGGTTACAGAAATTTACACCGGGAGAATAAGCAAAATATATATATAGTTAAAACTTTAGTTTTTTTATTAATTTTCTCCGTTTCTTAAATAAATGTAAAATAATAATTATTTGCATTCAGGCTGAGTTGGTTTTCTACTTCTACAGCCACCATCACAGTTACATCCAAAAATATTACAACCTCCAACACCACAGAAAGTTCCTTCTTTCCTTTTACAGTCTTTGCATTTTAATATAATATCAGATGTTTTCCCATCTTTTGAATAAACTCTATAATATTGACCTCTGTCGCAACATTCAGCACGACTCTCATTAGGAAATAATAAAAATGTTCCAACAAATATCAGCAAGTAAATTGTTAACATTGTTGATATTTTAAAACACTATTTTTCGTTATATTAGATTGCGTAGTTACTAATGTTTCAATTTTTTTAAATGTTGTATGCGAGTGTGCTTCCTCCTCGATATATATATATGAATATAATTACAATCAAGTTGCAAAAACTGATGTCATGTATAATTTAATAAGGACATTAAATATAGACCAGAAGTATCGGAGTGATATTTTTTATAATTTCAGAGTAATTCCCCTGACTAATTGCGTGCTATATTTTTTCTTTAAGAATTATGACTGTTTTTAAGCGACAAAGGCAAATAATAATTATAGCAACCTTGAACATATAATTGAATTTCTGCAATTATTTCTAACTTCTGAAAAATTAAATTTTTTAACTGTTATAATGCATTTCTTCTTAATTTATTGTTATAATTAAGTAATAAATTTCTTCTTTCTAAATTCACTCGTTTTTATAAAAATACTAATTAAAAACGTTCGTAAGAATTCAATTATTGTCAAAAATTTTAATTGAATTTTTTTGTAAAATTTAATTAATTTTACAAAGGTTTTTTTTAAAACTTTTCGTAATTCAATAATTTTCAATATCTACTATTTTTATAAAATTTCCACACAGAATTTAACTATTTAAACAATTGTTTGTAAAAATATCCTTAAAGAATTTAATTCATTTCATGAATAATATAAATTTCACAGGAAAACAATGATTAAAATTAGACGAAATTAATTAATTATTTTTAAAAAAATTATAAAATTCTTATGAAGAATTAAATTATTTTGATAAATATTTTAATTCTTTGATGAATTTTTGATAAAAATATGGAAAATAGTCAGAAAAATGAAAATAGAAGGAAATTTTTGTCAGTTTTGTATATAAAGTGTCGAAAATGCGTTTTTTGTGGTAACTCAATAAAAATTAAATTCGCAATTTATATAAACTTCTAATGAAATTAAAGTTTCTTTAGTAAAATTTGATTCCCAGCAAGATCGAACATGGCTTTGTCCCAACTTTTCTCGATTTTTTCTCATAAAAATTATATTTATTTGATTTCATGAATAATTAAATTCTTTTGACAAGTTTCTTTAAAGTTTTTTTTTTGTAATTTTAATTTCATAAAATAAAAAATAAAATAAAAATTATATTTATTTGATTTCATGAATAATTAAATTCTTTTGACAAGTTTCTTAAAAGTTTTTTTTTGTAATTTTAATTTCATAAAATAAAAAATAAAATAAAAATTATATTTATTTGATTTCATGAATAATTAAATTCTTTTGACAAGTTTCTTTAAAGTTTTTTTTTTGTAATTTTAATTAAAAACTAAAATAATTGAATTTTATTAAAATGTATTGACACTGATGAAATTTCTGCAAGGAATTTTACTAATTACAAAAGTAATTGAAATTTTAAGGAGAATTAAAAAAAAGTTCAAATAGAATTAAATTTTCCGTGAAGAATTTTATTATACTCTTGAAAATAATTGAATTGTTAAAATTCCTGGCTTATTCAAAGTAAAAAATTTGATTTTTTATTATATACAAGAATAGAAAGTTAGGTACTTGTACTATGTTTCCAAAGCTAATGATTTTTTTGGATACAATAAATTTAATGTAAAAGAGTGTAAGAAAAAAAATTGTATTCCTTAATGAATAATATTTATGTATTAAATTCCTTTTATATATAAATTAATTTATAATATTAATTATAATAGTTTAATAATAAATTAATAATAATTATTATTATTATAAACGTTTAAATAATTTATAGATAATTATATGAATAATCATATTGTAAGTATTGTATGATTTTTATAAAAAAAATTTTAAACGAGTTAATTAGTTTTAATTAATAAAGAATACCACTGTTTTAAAAGAAAGAATTAGTAATAAAATATTTTATTAATTGTGCAATAAATTAATCTCCCTTTTGAAGACAAGAATTTTTTGAGTTAAATAGAAAAATAAAATTTCAGGGAAATCAGTTATATATACGAAAGAAAGCAAATTAGGCATTAAACAAATAAACACACACATTTACTATTGAATAATCTTAATTTTATTCAATAAATAAGAAGCAATAATTTATTAAGTAATAATTTATTATCGCTAAATATTTATTACTAAGAGTACAATTATTGCAAAACCGTTGCACACAGTTTCATGTTTATTCTCAATGTTTATAGAGGCCAACTCTTAAAGTTGCTCCGTAAATATTGTGGTCAATTCAATCATGCGAGTTGACAGAGAGTCTATATATGTTCTATATTTATATAATCTAAATCATTTCTTTTCAATAATTTAAAAAGAAGCCTCTGTTCACAGTTAAAAATGTCCAACTTTTGGAATTCTTCATCAATGAAGAATCATCATCATTAATGCCAATGCTTTCCTTTTGAAGAGTGTTGGTACACATGTTTGTAAATAGGCACATGTACGGCATAAGGCTTTACAACGGGATAGGAGAATTTTTTTTCCACGTAAACGGGATAAGGTTTTTCCACGACGTATGGTACCTGAAAAGATTACCATTTTGTTAATGAAAATTAAGAAAAATCTACAGACTTTGAGAGTATTTACTTTATTATTTTAAACGTTAAAAACCAATTAAACAAAAAACATAACATAAACATAATGAAACAGACAAAAATTACAAAAAAGTTTTTTGATTTTCTTAATCTAAACTTACGTGCTTCTCAACTACGTAGGGTTCTGGTTTTTCAACTGGGATTTCTACATGTTTGATAACTTCAACTGGATATGGTTGAGAAATCTCCACTGGCACTTGGTATGGTTGAGGAATTGGGATCCTAATTTCTTGTGGCACTTTGACTATTACAGGATGTGGAATTGGTATAGCTGAAATCGAGAAAATGCAAATTGAAAAATGCACTTTTAATATTACTATAGCTATAATAATTAAATTCTGACATAGAGAGTTTAGGGAGAACTCTGGAATTTCCATTAAAAGTACTGAAAAAAATTAAATTTTTCAAATTCATAAGAATATTCTAAATTTTTCTTTCTATTTTAACTTATAAACTATATAAATTGAAAAACCAGTAATTAAGTATAGAATTATTTATGTAACCTAAAATTGTTATTTAATAAGTTTTTTACTATTTAGAATTTAATTTAACAAATTTATTTATTAACCTACATTTATCATTAATTTATGTATTAAGCTGAACAATAAAAATCAATAAAAATTAGCAATTTTTAAAATAACAGGATGTCAAAATTTTTTATAAAAATAAAATGTAAATTGGAAAATGCAGTTTCAATATTACTATAATTATAATTATAATCTGACATAGGGAATTTAGGGAAAAAACTCTGGAATTATTATTAAAAGTACTGAAAAATTTAAATTTTTTTAAATTCATATGAAAATTCTAAATTTTTGTTTCTTTTTTTTAACTCTTAAACTATAAAATTACCGCGCGAATTCTAATACAAAACCTTTAATATTACCAATTTCTGCCTAAAATTTCTTTTTAAATGACTTAAATCTTAAACAACTATCATGAAGTAGATAAATTATTTAATAAATAATTTTACTTAAATAAATTCATTCAACTTTGAAAGAGTTGCGTTTACAATTTACGTAAACAAATTAATTTCAAACGGTATAACAATTGGAAATTTTAGAAACTTTCAATGATGAATTAATTAGAAATTTTAATAAACTTAGATTTTTGAAAATATTTAATAACTCCAAATCTTCAAAAATCAGTTAAATTTATCAACATATATTTAATTAATTATTAAAAATAACGAATTTATGGAAGCATTTTATAATTAAAAACACTAAACAAATTGAGTTTTAAAGACTTTACAAATGATTGCAGAAATTTAATTTTTTGGGAAAATTTTACTTGTCTAAAACATTTTTGACAAAAGTAGAATTATGTTCAATAATTTTTTCACATTTTTGTCAAAGTTTGAATTATTTTTAAAAGTAATAAAATTTCTGTCAAGAATTTAATTATTTTCAAAAACTTTAATAATATGAATTCTTGGAAAAATTTCAATTATTTTCAAAAATGTTTCTCAATTCAAAGATTTTCAATAACTACTGTTAGAGTTTTTCAAAAGACTTCAATTATTTAAACAAATTTTTAATAAAATTATACACAAACATTTAATTATTTTCATAAATAATAAAAATTTCCCAGGAATTCAAATATTTACAAATTTTTTTAGAAATTTCTTCGCAATAGTTCAATTAATTTCATGAATTAATAAAACTCATCGCAGAATTTCAATTATGTTTAATACAATTTTTATCAAATTCCTTGAAAAATGTAACTACTCTTCAAATTTTTTATAAAATTCGTTAAAAGAATTCAATTATTTAAAAATATGTTAGTAAAATTCTTTATAAGAATTAAATTTTATGAAATATTCAATTATTCAATAAATAATTTACCTTTGCATTTAAATATTGAATTCTCGTAGAATTTTCTAATAAAAATTGATTTAAAAATGAATTTTAGTTTAAATTTTAGATAATAATAGAATTTGAAAATAATTTTTAAGAAGTTACATAGTAACAATATTTTTATAATATAAAATAATGATTTTAACACTCGATCAACTTTAATTATTGTAAAACGTGAAGAAATCGATCGTTAATTAATTGTTATCTTTATGTTTTATTACAATATTATTAAAGTTGATTAATTTAAAGAAAAATTTGACTATGAAATTTTTGAAAATCTTAATTTCCATGGAAAATTAATAATAATTAAATATTTAAAAAAGAAATTATTGTTTACGAATAATTTTACAATTAATGGAATTCCTAGATAAATTTAACAAAACCATTTTTTTCAATAAAATGTTTTCCTTTATTTTCTAAAAAATTTTCAATTAAATTTTCTCATTGACAAATATAATTTATTAACATTTTCTTCCTTTATTTAAAAAAAAACTTTGAATTTTTTTAAAACAATAGAAATTGAGAAATAGAATTAATATAAATTATTTCCTTATGAAAATTTTCTATACAAAATCTTTCTAAGAGAAAAAAATGAGTTTTTAAAAAAAATATTGTTATTCAGAAAAATTATAAATAAATAGGGTATATTATCCTACTTTTCAATCTAAATTTACAACAATTAACAGTTTTCTAATATTACCTAAATGTACGTCAAAATGTAATTTCATTTTTTTGTATTTTAATTTCAAAAGAAATTTATCCACAAAAGAATAAAAATTTTGCGCTTTTAAAATATAAACAAGAACTAACAAAGTACAATTTTTTTGAAATTTGCAATGTTTAAAAATTAATTTTAAGAAATTTAAGCGTTTATCACATTGATAACGAAGAATATTCTTATTAATTTTAATAAATTATTCACAAATAATTTAAAAGTTTACTAATTCAAAAACTCACCATATTTTTTATATATAGGAATATTTACGGTTTTAGTTTTCTCTTCATACGTTGTATCGACATGATCAGGATAATCAGCAGAAACCAAAAAAATACATGCGAAGAAAACAATCTGCAATTTGAAATCTCCAATATTTAATCTTGCACTTCACGTATACACATGAGAGAAATTATTGTCTTTATTCACAATAGACAATAAAAGTTCACTTTAATTACAGTATTTTGCTTTAGAAATTTTCTATTAACATTTCCTTCCTGAATCATATATATATATATGACTGAAAATTCGTATTAAACAATTTTTTTTTATTTCGCAAAAAAACATTTTTGAATTTTGCCAAATTTTCTTATTGAACTGGAATTTTTTATTTTTACAAATATTACTTTATTAATTTGAACGAGTGAATGTTTTGATTTTTAAATTAAATTTAATTAGTTTTTCGACTTCTCCTATTTTTATATAACGAAAACAATTGTAAATAAAATAAAATTAATAATTAGTTAATCAATTCTAAGTAGGTAAAATGTTATTAACTCCGCAAACCCTTTCACTGTAAATTAGTCCAATTTTACTGATTCAGGTAAGTCTGAAATGATTTTAATCTGGGGGAATTAATACATTGGTTACTTTCCTTTTCCCCTATGCTCATTAATATCAAATAATTAACTAATAGTTAATTTAATGTACTGTACAAGAATTGGTTATTAATTGTTGGTAGGTGGTAGAAATTTCATTGCTGTAAATTTAAATTAATTTCCATCAAGTTTAATAATGATTTCAAGAATGAATCAATTGTATTAAGAAAGAATTTCAGTGTAACTTGTTTTTCACACTCAAATTTTTTTTTGTTTAAATATTTATTCAAATTTTAGTGACGACGGGGGAAGAAGAAAAGAACGCAAAATATTAATTTATTTAAAGCTGAAAAGATGTTTTGATCTGTTTTTTTTTTTGAGAAAATTCTTACGATTTGATTCATGATGGAACGTTTTTGGAGGAAGTAGAATATTGACACTGTTTTATGTCCAGTTGAAAGATTGTGTTTATATACTTCGAATTCTATCACCTTTCACTTGAATCCTCTTTTGTACTATCTCTTCCGCTTGAAATTATTATGATATTACAAATGTTCCAAACTAGAAGTTGTTTTAAGCATCTAAACTGCATTATGGAGGAACAATTATCGTCACAAAAGGTCTAATTGTATTTGAACGACTGTTAATTGATTCAGACCTTGTCTTAAAATTCTGTTAATAATAAGTCAACATTATTTGTTAATTAAAATTACATCTTTGTAATTAAAAAAAAAAAAATTACGTCAAAGTAACGAAGATCAAATGCTCTTGAACAATTTTCTCTACTCTTGTAATTTTGTAATAATGATTGTCTCAAAACAATGAAAATAATCTCTTAATCTGAAAACAATTAATTAACAGAAAATAAGAATTGAACGGAGGAAAATTATTATTCAATTTCATTAACCCTTTGACATGACTATTAAGAAAATAACATACCCCTGTTTGTAGTTGTATGTGACACTTCTTAGAAATACACTTTCATTATTTAAATAAACAAATAATTCATTCAAATAAAAACAGTGTAATAAAAAAATGGTTCGAGAATTCAAATGCATGCATTACTTTCATTGTAAGATATTTTTTTAAAACAATAAAAACTCCATGAGACTTGTTAATTTCGATTTGAAAACTTTTTTTTTCATATTCGACACACGTAAGAAATATTTAAGGATCTAATAAAATATGAATATTTTCCAACAGTAGAGAATGTATAGTAAATTGTAAACACCTTGGAGAACGTTGATTCACTTAAATAAGAAATTAATTGTTATATGGGGTTTTTTAAATATTCTTTTTCATTTAGAGAATATAGTAGGAAGTAATCAATGCATTTACTTTCGCCTGGACTTTTTTTTTTAATTTCATTCTTGTTCTTTAAAACTATGCTTTATATTCTCATTTCTCATACTGTGTGCGCCATTACGTTATTATAGCATTACAGAGTTTTCTCGAGATCTCTTGAAATATTTTGATTGATTTTATTCGACAAATTTTTTTTTTTATGAATGCAAGATTCAATCATAAGATAAACAAGATAATTGTGCTTATTTGTAACAATGAATACACTCTCCCTTCCGTGTTTCAGGTTTCTATTATAAATAGTTCTCAATTTTTAATTTCTTTTATTATTATTATTCCCTCCTAAAAGCTACATTGACGAACTTTTTTATCAAAATAATTCTGCAAAAAAAAATGTTTATTCACTGGCAATTATAAATAAAATTTGTTTCTAGTTGGACGAAAATAAGGAATTTAAATTTTCATCAAAATAATTCTACCCAAAAAAAAAAGTGTTTATTCACTGGCAATTATAAATAAAATTTGTTTTTAGTTTGACGAAAATAAGGAATTTAAATTTTCATCAAAATAATTCTACCCCAAAAAAAAAGTGTTTATTCACTGGCAATTATATATTATATTGTTTTTATAGTTTGACAAAAATAACGAATTTAAATTATGTTTAAGAAAAGTTTATTATGGCATTTCTTTCGTTTCGGATGTAAATAGTAGTCGATTATACATTTCGATTAAAGTGGTTGTGTAATATGTTTACAGTACGAAGTATAGAAGGATTATGATCAAATTTTTATTACTTTTCTCAAAATAAATAGAAAGTGCAGACAAATAGTTTGAGTCTTAGTTCATTTAGATTTTGATTGAAGTAGTTTTTAAATTGCCATTTTGTGAAATTATTCTGAATGCTTTCTGTTGCACTAAATAATTTAATAAACTTTTTTCGTTCTATTACAATACGTTTTAAATTGTATTTACATTAGTATTTTTTCTCAATTTTTTTCTCCGTTTTGCGGTACGTAGCCGATTTTTGTCACAAGTACAAGTTATCTGAATATTCAAAAACATATAGACAATACACAAATTTATGTGTGTACATAAATTTTACATTAACAAAAGCAAAAAACTAACTTTAAAAAAAAAAAACTAATGTTACTTTTCTCATTGTCACTTTTACTTTCTTAATACAAGGTCGAAAGTAGAATCATCTTAAAAAACCAAATAAAAATGTAACTAAAACTGCTTTCTCCAAGTAATTGATATATGAAAGTACTTCTGAATTACGTCAAGTACAAATTTCAGTACCAAAACTAGTTAAAAAGTAATTTAATTCTAATAACTTTCGTGCAATATAAAAATATTATTACGGGATATATACAGCTAAGTTTAATTATTATACTTTGTATACATTATATTTTGTCTTTTGCAATAAGCGTCTTTATTATTACATTAATACACTTTCACGGAAGGCAATCAACAAAATTTATAGCAAAAACATTTCAATGCTAGCTTTTAAAGTTTTTAATTTCTTTTCAAATTTTAGATTAGAAATTAAAATATATACTTTTAGTATAGAGAATTGAAACACAACAAATGCGTTTCGTTTTTTTTTGCTCTTGAACACCTTCGGCAGATTTCGATTTTTTCACATTAAAACAACTTGGAAATCACTTCTCATGACGTAATTTTTATTCTACATTATCGTTTGAGGATTAAAATTGAAATCAATTTTTTTCCTGATCAAAGGTGTCACTTCACCTTAAGCAGAATAAAAATTACTTTATAGTATGTCTAGATTACAATGTTTGTTTTTATAAAAAGATCAGAAAAAATGTTCTTTCTTTGAATATGGTTACTTTCTCGAAGAGAGAAATTTAAAAAAATCGAATGATTCTAAACATGATATCGTATTGGTGATGCGTTATATTTTAGAAAACTTGTAATATGATACAGATAAAATTTGTATTGAAGCAGTGAATCGCTTGCGAATTTTATTAAGAACATTTGTAAGTACAAAATAAAATGTGAAAAATACATATATAGAAAGCATGACAGGTTCTTTAAAGTAAAACGATGATTGGTTCAATTTAACACTTACAATATATAAAATTATTGTCATTTTTTTAATGTCAAAAAGAAACAAAAAAAACTCGTTTTATTCACTTCACAAAATTGACAAACATTCCATTCCATATTTTTTATTTTCCTGACTTTTTTCTTATCCTGCTAATAAATTGAATTAATGCTACGAACTTTATTATTCATGAAACAATTTAAAATAATTTAATTCTTGTGAAGAATTTTAAAAAAATATTTGAAAATAATTGAATTTTCAATGAAAAATGTTATTATTTATAAAAATAATTGAATTTTCAATGAAAAATGTTATTATTTACAAAAATAATTGATTTCTTTAGGCAAATTTTGTTATGTATGAAAATAATTGAATTTTCTTGAAATATTTTATTATTTATTAAAATAATTAAATTCTTGCGAAGAATTTAAAAAAAAAAATTTTGAAAATAATTAAAACTTTTCTGAAGAATATTATAAATTTTAAGAAAAATTGACTTTTTTTTAAGAATTTCATAATTTATGAAAATATTAAAATTTTTTTGGAATATTTTTCTATTTTTATAAAAATAATTGAATTCTTGTGAAGATTTCTGAAAAATTTTATAAATTTTGAGAAAAATTTAATTTTTTGAACAATTACATTTTTTTTTAAGGATTTTGTAATTTATGAAAATAATTGAATTCTTTCAAGAAATTTTATTAATAATTGTTGACAAAATAATTTAATTACTTTCGAAGAATTTTGTTATTTATAAAAATAATTTAATTCTTTTAAAGAATTTTATTAATTAGGTAAATGATTAAATTCTTGCGGCGAATTTTATTAGAATTGATGAAAATAATTTAATTTTTTCCTAGAATTTTATCATAAATTTTTTTTGAATAATTGAATTCCGTTTGGTTATTTTATAAAAATAGTAGATATTGAAAATCATTGAAATGTGAAAAGTTTTTAAAGATAATTAAATTTTACAAAGAATTCTATTTTAAAAAATTGGCAATAATTGAATGTCGGTGGGAAATTTTATTAAATTTTTTTGAAAATAATTGGATTTTCCAAAAAAATATTTTATTATTTATGAAAATAATTGAATTCTTGCGAACGATTTATTAGAATTTTTTAAAATAATGGAATTTCCAAGAAGAAATTTATTACTTTTATTAATAATTGAATTATTGTGATGAATATTGTTATTTATGAAAATAATTGAATTTTGAAAAGAATTTTATTGAAATACCTCAAAATAATTGAATTTTCGGGAGTAATTTTTTTATTATTTAAAAAAAAATTTTATATAAATTATATTTAAAACAATTAATTTCTTTCGAAAAATTTTATTAAATTTTTGAAAATAATTGAATTATTGCGGAAAAGTTTATTAAAATGTTTAAAAAGAATTGAATTTCTGTTGAAAATTTTATTAATTTTGAAAGGAATTGAAATCTTCATAAGAATTTTATGAACATTGTTTTAAATAATGAATTTTTCAATGTTATGAAAATTTTATTAGTTTAAATAATGGAATTCTTGTCAAAAACTTTAATTGTGAAAGTAACTGAATTTTACGATTTTGAAAATAATTAAATTCATGCTTAGAATTTAATCAAATTTTTTTTTTGAAA
The DNA here is from genome assembly GCA_032872475.1 of Leptopilina myrica (nomen nudum). NCBI lineage: Eukaryota > Metazoa > Arthropoda > Insecta > Hymenoptera > Figitidae > Leptopilina > Leptopilina myrica (nomen nudum). The sequence goes on along the minus strand of CM065458.1, from coordinate 55,838,414 downwards.
AAATGGAATTTACATGAAAAATTTTATAATTATTAAAAGTAATTGAATTATTGGGAAAAATAAATTGCATAAAATTTTGTTAAATAAAATTGATTTTTTTCAATATTAGCGAATTAAAAGTATAGTGGAAATTCTCTAAAAAAATATTGTTTATATTCTTTGTTCGGAAAGTTAAATACCTATATGTAGCTAATAATTTTTTTACCTTCTCTATTCTTTAGAATAATTAAAATTTTCGTAATGAAGTTTTTTTTTTAAATTTAGGTATCAGATAACAATTTTTGTGAAATTCAATTTTCCTCGTACAAGAAAGTTTAATTATTTTCAATTTTGAAAATCTGATGCCAAATTTGAAATTAGTTCTTTAATAATTATTATCCAATTTCCGTAATGAAAATTTAGCACTTACTTATCATTTTAAAAAGAAAATTAAATAATTTTTTTCTACTGAATTTATCTAATAACTTAATTATTTTCATCTCCGAAGCCTTTTCAACATGTCTCCAATAGAACTCATATAAGAAAACTCAATTTTTACGGTTTTTTTCAAACTCTGAGAATGTAATGTTAATAAATGTGAAAAAAATTTATTTTTCATCTCCGAAGCCGTTTCCTTGTCATATGCGAGTTTTTCGTTTGTTTTTAGTGATTACCTGCAATGCTTTGAAAAAACTAACCCAAATTACCGTTAAATAAAATACTTTGAAATTTTAAATAAATTTATATTTTAATTGAACTGAATATATTTGGTATTAAAATATGCGAATTATTAATTTTTAACCATAGTGTAATTTTATTTTCCATTTTGTGAACGATATTAGCGTGGATTTTTAATAGAAAAACTCGCAAATCAAATGAAATTAACCTAATGGAGCAACATTAATCTTTGTCAAAGGAGGAAAACTAATATTTTTAAAATTTAATGTTCCGCAAACCTAAAAGTCTTACTCTTGAGTATGAAATTAAGTAATTCTAGCACCTCCTATTTTTCTCTTAATCATAATCAAATATAGCCATAAAAATGCTGTTTTTACTTTTTTAACATTAATTTTAAGCTCGACGTCCTGAAGTATTTTTCTTTTTCAGATTCTTAATCAGCGTGCGAAAAAATCTATCGAAAGTGACCAGAATTATTGAAGGGGCTGAAAACAAATTCATTTCTGTCGGACATTGTAATCATCAGTAATTACTTTATTTTTAAATTTGTAACATTTTTCGTTACACCATTTGCAAGAACAATTCCTGAACTATAAGAAATGTCCAATACTGCAAGCTTATTATCAAACGGAAGTATATAATAGTTGTTGATTCAGAAATCATGAAAAATATACTATCCTTAATTTTTCGGTGCAAAATGGTAGATAAATTTTAATTCTTCTAAAATGAAAACATTTAACACAAAATTAATTTTAATGATAAAGATTGTGTTATAAGTTTATAATAATGTTACAATAAACCATTTATAATGTAAAAGCTCAAATAGCTGAAACTGAACAACAATAATATTTCTAACATCATTTGACTTCATTACCTTGTGATGAATCAACTTTCTCAAAATTATCAAAAACATTATAAGATTCAGTCAATAAATTTTTTAGTGAATAAAATATTATTACATTGCCAGAATAGAGCAATAAATGGTTAAATTAATGTATTACCTGTTAGAAGTTTTTTTTGCAGAGAAATAGATAGTTACAATGCCCTGGTCACTTCCTTTCGCTGGGAAACAATTGCATTATAGTTAGCGCACCTCAAAGGAGAATTTCTAAGGGAAGATCTCATTCAATATTAGATTGTCGAAGCAGTGAAAGTTTTCATACTATATTAAGATGAGAAATGCTTCAATATGTATCAGTCCCAGAAAACACCTCTCAGCAACAAGACATTCGTTACCAATTCTATTGACACGTGTTCAATCATGATTGAACTTGTGAGTAATAACAACAACGACGCGCCCTGAGAAAATAATATTAAATTTATAATTATTCTGCTTAAAAAAAGGGTTTATAATTATTTCACTATGTTTTTATTCATAAATTTATAAATTTATAAATACTAATTCGAAAACTGTTTTAAATGATGTTTTTTTCTATTTTAAACCTTGGAATAAATAAGATGGTCTTGAGAGAGATGAAAATTATTCTTTTATTATTGCAGATTTTTTTTACCCTATTAAGTATGGTAGCAGCATCGCCAATTACAATTACCGAATTTCAAGGAAGATATTATTTACCATTTTTCAACAACTATCCAAATATCGAAAGATCAGATAGTTACGCTGCAGCATCTGAAACTGAAGGATATAATGATGATATAACGACAGGAACGGACCCGCATTATCTTTCTGGAGACAATTCTGGAGGTCACATTGAAACCAGTGGCTCTGGCTATGAAGGGCAACATGATTATTCTTCCTACACTGATTACGGAAATTATCACGGTTCAAATAGTAATCCTCATGGTCTTGAGGATCACGGGAACAATTACGTTCACAGTGTTCCTGTGTCCGAACATGTCGAGGTCACTAAACCAATCGCCATTCCAGTTTATAAAGACATTGGTACGTTGCAAAAAGCTATTTTTAAATGTTAATTTTAAAATAAATTAAAATTCATTTATTTAATGACAATTAATAGTTTATCTAGTAAATCTTGTTACTTTTGCTTATTACTTCTTTAGAGTTAAAAGTATTTTTTAATTTTTGTATTACTAATTTTAATCTTTGACACTTAAGTGGATTTTGAGAAATTAATTAAAATCCATAATCGTTTCAAAGGTTAAAATATTATATTATTAGTTATTAAGTACATTAATCTTAATTTTCATTGATTCATTCTGACCACTTTGTCCGCAGTTTGAAGTTAGTCTCTGAGTATGCTTTTTTTTCCTTAGAAAATTTTAGTTAACAAATTGAAAATATACAGGTATTTTTTCACGATTTAAAACAAAGTAGTATTACAAAATAGAACATTTTTACAAAAAATTTAAAAAATAAAATAACATTTTTATTTAGAAATAACATTTTTATAAAATAAAAATGGTTAAAAATAAAAAACATGCCCATTTTGTTTTTATGTATGCTTTTTTTATAACAAATGACGTTTTACTAATATTTATATTACACAAATTATTTTAATTTTTTTTTATAAAAAATACTAGAAAATTGTTAATTGTTGTAAATTTAGATGAAGAAGTAGGATAATATACCCTATTTATTTATAATTTTTCTTTTCTGAATAACAATATTTTTTTACAAATTCATTTTTTTCTCTTAGAAAGATTTTGTATAGAACATTTCCATAAGGAATTAATTTGCATCAATTCTATTTTTTAATTTCCATTGTTTTAATAAAATTCAAAGTTTTTTTTTAAATAAAAGAAGAAAATGTTTAAAAATTACATTTGTCAGTTAGAAAATTTAATTGAAAATTTTTTAGAAAATAAAGGAAAACATTTTAATGAAAAAAATTGTTTTGTTAAATTTATTTAGGAATTTTTATACTATAATTGTAAAATTATTCGAAAACAATAATTTCTTTTTTAAATATTTAATTATTATTATTTTTCCATGGGAATTAAGATTTTCAAAAATTTTAAAGTCAAATTTTTTTTAAATTAATCAACTTTAATAATATTGTAATAAAACATAAAGATAACAATTAATTAACGATCGATTTCTTCACGTTTTACAATAATTAAAGTTGATCGAGTGTTAAAATCATTATTTTATATTATAAAAATATTGTTACTATGTAACTTCTTAAAAATTATTTTCAAATTCTATTATTATCTAAAATTTAAACTAAAATTCATTTTTAAATCAATTTTTATTAGAAAATTCTACGAGAATTCAATATTTAAATACAAAGGTAAATTATGTATTGAATAATTGAAGGTTTTATCAAAATTAATTTATTGTAAAGAATTTTATTACCAAATTTTTAAATAATCTAATTCTATTAACGAATACAATTTTAAAAATTGTATTAAACATAATTGAAATTCTGCGATGAGTTTTATTAATTCATGAAAATAATTGAATCGTTGCGAAGAAATTTCTAAAAAAAATTTGTAAATATTTGAATTCCTGGGAAATTTTTATTATTTATGAAAATAATTAAATGTTTGGGTATAATTTTATTAAAAATTTTTTTAAATAATTGAAGTCTTTTGAAAAACTTTAACAGTAGTTATTGAAAATCTTTGAATTGAGAAACATTTTTGAAAATAATTGAAATTTTTCCAAGAATTCATATTATTAAAGTTTTTGAAAATAATTAAATTCTCGACAAAAATTTTATTACTTTTAAAAATAATTCAAACTTTGACAAAAATGTGAAAAAATTATTGAACATAATTCTAATTTTGTCAAAAATGTTTTAGACAAGTAAAATTTCCCCAAAAAATTAAATTTCTGCAATCATTTGTAACGCCTTTAAAACTCAATTTGTTTAGTGTTTTTAATTATAAAATGCTTCCATAAATTCGTTATTTTTAATAATTAATTAAATATATGTTGAGAAATTTAACTGATTTTTGAAGATTTGGAGTTATTAAAATTTTTCAAAAATCTAAGTTTATTAAAATTTCTAATTAATTCATCATTGAAAGTTTCTTAAATTTCAAATTGTTATACCTTTTGAAGTTAATTTGTTTACGTAAATTGTAAACGCAACTCTTTCAAAGTTGAATGAATTTATTTAAGTAAAATTATTTATTAAATAATTTATTTACTTCATGATAGTTGTTCAAGATTTAAGTCATTTAAAAAGAAATTTTAGGCAGAAATTGGTAATATTGAAGGTTTTGTATTAGAATTCGCGCGGTAATTTTATAGTTTAAGAGTTAAAAAAAAGAAACAAATATTTAGAATTTTCTTATGAATTTTAAAAATTTAGAATTTTTCAGTACTTTTAATAAAAATTTCAGAGTTTTTTCCTAAATTCCCTATGTCAGATTATAATTATAATTATAGTGATATTAAAAATGCATTTTCCAATTTACATTTTATTTTTATAAAAAATTTTGACATCCTGTTATTTTAAAAATTGCTAATTTTTGTTGATTTTTATTGTTCAGCTTAATACATAAATTAATGATAAATGTAGGTTAATAAATAAATTTGTTAAATTAAATTCTAAATAGTAAAAAATTTATTAAATAACAATTTTAGGTTACATAAATAATTCTATACTTAATTACTGGTTTTCAATTTATACATATTCTTAAATTTTTAAACGATTGTGGAGTTTAATTAATTATTCTGAAAATCGACCGAAATGTCCAAGATAATTTTTACAGAAATAAAAATAGAATATTTATGATTTATTTCGACATTAATTTTATAAAAATCGGATCAAATTTTCTATATAATTACGTTTTTTTTAAAAGAAAAAGCTTTTTACTGTCATAAGATTCAAGAATTTATCGTTGAAAAGTCCTAGTTAGAAAATTCAATTGACTTATTTAAATAGAAGAAATATTTATTTAAAAATTTCTTTAAATTGGTAAGTCGTTTTGAAAAAGAATAACGCATATAATTTATCACTTGGTTTGAAAATTATATAGCTGATAAATAAATAATTCTTACAGCGTCAAATCAGCTAGGAAAGAATTATTTTTTTCTCACCTCTATATATATATTATATTTTCTAAATAATGTTCTCAGGGACTGAATAATTTCCGACTTTATAATTAATAATTTTTTAATTCGAGAAATATCCACTTATCTCTTATAATAAATAACGAATTTACGATTTTTCATATTGCAAATACTCATTAAATGTCATGATAAAACGAAGAAATTACACTTTAAGAGTTTCCACTATATTGATTCACTTAATTTATGTCTACATAAAAGTAAATTGTTTGAAAATAACTCACTTTAATGTTTAAAATTAAAATTTTTAATTTTTCTCCCTTTGAACTCTAAAAAATAGACTTTTGATCTTAGTTCTTATTAAAACAAAAAAATTAATTAGCAAAGATTTTTAAAATTAAAAACACTACCGGTTAAAATTGAGAGACCACCCATTTTCAGATGATTAAAAACATTTTAAAACAAAAATTGTATGGAACCTAAAATGTTTTTAATTTTTATTTTTTGAAAGATGTTAAAATTTTAAAGAGAACAAGATGTTTTAGAAGTCATTTGGCCAATATTTAATTTAGATATTTTTAAAAAATCGTCATTTTCAATGTTTTACAAAAATTTGAATAACTTCTAAAATAATGTACGCTTTTTAATGATCTTAGGCTTATTTTAAAGGTCATTTGTTACATTATAAGACTTACTTATAGGCATTAACGTGTAATTTTTTTCTTAAAAAATGCAGGCCGTCAAACTTGGACCAAAAAAATTGAAAAAATTTGGAACAATTTTTCTGTACTAAAAACTATTCTAAAAAATATTTAAAACATCATATGGTGTAGATTTTTCAAGAAAATTTAATAAAAGTAATACGTTTGAATTTTAAAAATTATATTTCTGTTAATAAGAATGTTCCAAATTTTTTGAATTTTTTTGGTCCAAGTTTGATGGCCTGCATTTTCTAGGAAAAAAATTACACGTTAATGCCTATAAGTAATTCTTATAGTGTAACAAATGACCTTTAAAATAAGCCTAAGATCATTAAAAAGCGTTCGATATTTTAGAAGTTATTCAAATTTTTATAAATCATTGAAAATGACGATTTTTTAAAAATATCTAAATGAATTATTGGCCAAACGACTTCTGAAATATCTTGTTCTTTCCAAATTTCATCATCTATCAACAAATGAACAGAGAAAAATTTTAGTTTCAATAAATCTTATGTTTTAAAACGTTTTTTATTCGCCTGAAAATGGGTGGTCTCTCAATTTTGACCGGTAGTGTATGTTTTCTTTAAGCGTTAGGAAATGAAATGAAATGATATTCAAGTTCAAAAAAATTCTAAAGTAAACATATTCTGTGATATAACCGAAAAAATACACTCACAACACATAATCTCAGTAGAGGAATTTAAAAACTGTAGTCATTTATTTAAAAATTATATTTTTAGAGTAGTTTGTCACTGATTAGCGATAAACGTACAACGACTACTTATCGTTTTTGTATGAAAATTAATTGAATGATTAATTGTTAATAGGAATACCAGTTCCTCAGCCAGTGAAGATCAATGTGCCTCATCCAGTGGCAATTGGCGTTAATCAACCGTATCCAGTTGCAGTTCCTGTCGCGAGGCCAGTTCCCATTCAAATTATAAAAACCATTGCTGTTCCTGTTGAAAGGAAGGTTCCTTATCCTGTGGAAAAACATATACCTGTTCCTGTTGAGAAGCCTGTACCGATAACAATTGAAAAACACATTCCCGTACCACTCGTGAAACCTTATCCAATTAAAATTCCTATTTATAAGACAATCTATCATCATGCCAAGGGCCACAGTCATGTTCATAGTCACTAAAAACTTGTACTTTTCATTTAGTACATCTAATAAATTTTAAACATCAAAAGTGACGAAATTTGAGAATATTATAAATGTTCTATTTTTGATATTGAGTTAAAATTTACAAACATTTTTTAATGAAAATTTATGCCTAAAATTTTCATTAAAAATTTGATACCAGATTTCTTAAAATAATATAGAGAAAACTTTCCTACTAATATTATAAGAAGAATTGTAGAAAAATTCCACAGAAATTGATTTTCAAATTTTTTACAAGTATTTTTTAATTTTTTTTTTAACTATTATGAATTTTTAAAAATGAGAGAAGTTAACAATTTTAATTAAAGAAATATCTTTAATATTTAATTACCGAATGAATCAGGTTTCAATATATTCTTCTTATAAAGGCCAATTTTTTTGTTAAAAGATTTTTTTAAGCGCATCGTATACTTTGAGACGAAAGAATTATTCAATTTTCGATTACGGCAATGTTTGTTATTGTTATTGATATTGTACATAGTGATATTGTTGAGCAGTAGATTGAATTGTTAAGTTTTTTGTTTATACTACTGAATATTTTTAAATAAACATTCTAAGAAAATACAAAAACATTTCTTTTGTTTTAGACTATATATAATTAAAATAGCACTGAATTTCTGTTTAATTATACTTATTTTGTTTTTAATAATAAAATTAATAAATAAATAAAAAATGTTTAAATTTGCTTGAAAATAATTTCAATTGTGTTCCGCTATTTTGTTATAGTCATTAAAACTTTTAATTCTTTCAATATTAATTTGAAATTCAGTTATGAATTAGAAATAGATAATAAAATAAACCTAGATATAATATTAATAAAAAACAATAATCAACTCATCACTAATTGGTGTCAAAAATCCATTTCTTCTAATGGATTGAAAAATTATCAGCAAAACTACGAATTTTTTTTTCCCTTGTTACTATCAAAATTCGCTTTTCCAAATTTAATGAAAATTCTTAATTTCTTAAAAAATATAATTTTTCTCACGGTCTTTCATTAAATGTAATTATTTAAACAACTCGTATAGTAAATGCCAAAATATTTCTAACGCCAACATCAATTGAAATTAAAAATTTATTTCAATAAAAGTTGGCAAAATTTTCAATTGTTTCAATTTTTTAAAATTATTTTCGGAAATAGAAGTATTTTTCAAAAGTTTTAGTTTGATTTTTTCAAGAAACTATTTTACGAAATTTCTGAATTAAATTTTTCAAAACTTTAATACTTTTTATATTACGATGTTATTTTGTTTGGATTATTAATTTTAGTGAATTTACATCGTAATATTTAATACTTTTTGTTAAACAAAAATTTAAAAACTTATTCATATTTATTTTTCCAGAGGAATTAAAATTTTAAATAATTTCAATGAAAAACCTCATGAAATATAATTATCTCTAAAATTTACAACTGTAACTCATCCAAAATTCAATTATTGTTTTTTTAGCATTTTTGAATAAAATTATTGAAAAACTTTAATAATTTAAAAACCAAAATAATGTTATTAATAACTTTTTAAAATAAAAATTTAAAGATTTTTAAACTTTTGCTTACCATAAATTTTCAAGGAATTTAATTTGAAAACCTTTTAAAATTTAATTAATTCCTAAAATTTCTGTTATAACGGTTTAAATATTAAATTATTATATTTTTAAATTTTAACTAAAATTTTTGTTAAATCAATTCCTATCAGAATTCTACTATGAGAATTGAATTATTTAAATAGAATAATTTTTGTAAATTCATAAAGTGATATAATTTCAAAAATGTGACGCGATCTGAAGAAAGGGACCTTAGAAGCAAAAAATTGTAGGTTATGTTTGCAATTTTTGAAATAAAAATACAAAAAGAGAATCAACTGACAATATAAATCATTGATGATTAAGTTTTCATTATAATTGAAATATTTAATAAATACTGATTTTAATTTGCTAAAAGTAAAAAGAAACATTCAATCAACAAAAAGGTAAGACTAACATAACCTTAAAGTGATTTGCTTCTAAGGTCCCTTTCTTCAGATCGCGTCACAAATATTATTATATCTATAGACAATTTTTAAAGAGGAAAAAATAAAATTTTACAGAATTTTCACTTTTTTCGATTTGTTAAAATTATTATTGAGAATTCAAGTACTTTTTTTTTTAAATTTTAAATAGTATTTTTCAAAAACCTAATTTTTTAAAAATATTTCCAAATTAAATTTTTCAAATTTTAATAACTTTTGTAAAATAAATATTTAACTTATTATTGTTCTTTATCTTAAAATTTCAAAGTACTTCAAAATTTGAACTGCAAGTCTTTCAAAATTCAATTAGTTTTCTAGAATTTTTGAATAATTTTATTCAAAATTTAATTTTTAAGGAAGTTAACAAATTAACTACAAAACAAAACATTTTAATAAAACAACGTTAACTTCAGGTTAGGACAGATTATGTCGATTAATAATTTTTTACATCATCCAATGTAATAAAAGAAGAACATTGTTTATAACTTATAAGTTTGAGCTATTTTACTTTGAAAAAAAAAAATTTGTGAACATAAAAACAAAAATCTTGAATCTGCTGTGAACAAACATCAAACTGAATATAATCATTCTTTTAATTTTGACGATGCAGAAATTTTGGATTATGAAACTTCTTATAAAAAGAAGATTAATTTCTTAAATGATTCACATTAAATGCTAATCACTCGTTTATGTTTGTGATTTGGAAATTTTTATATTTCATTTTTTTGTTTTATTGCGTTTATTTATTTACGTGATGTTTATTTTTTTGACTTTAATTAGGTAAAAATTGTTTTCTCATGTTTGTTTAATTTTTATTTATTTTTGAAAAAAATTGTGTTGCATTTATTGAAAAATGATTTTTTATTAAAGGAGAGATGTTGTTCAGGTTCATTTTTATCAACCTGAATATCATTCTCATTTTCTTGTTGCTCATCAAACCTATATATACAATTGTCACTTTTATTTTGTTGTTGTTGATGATTTGACAAAAGAAGAATTATTATTAGTGATTTTTTTGGTCCAGAGATTTCAAATGTCAATAAAATTTTTTTCCTAGCTTCCTTTATAAAAATAAAAATCTTCATAAAGGACACATTTGTAATTATTTTCCTAAATTAGTTAAAACTGAATGAAATATTTCTAAATACTGAATCAATAAGTGAAGGAAGTTCACTTCATTCGCAAGTTAAAACTCAAAAGCCTTAAAAATTGACAAGTCCATTCAAATATCCCTTATAGTATTGAAAATGCAACTTCATAAAGAGTGATCACTTTCCTTTATACGAACATATAAAAAAGATTCTCCTTAAGAAAGTAAAACAAACTAAATGGGCGTTCACCGGACGTTCACTGAACTTAAATTGGATCGCGTTTATGTATCTACACTTGTAATTTAGATGCATCTAACAAAATTTGATTGCATCGCATTTCACATATATATATATGCAGGCAATATATGATTTACTTTTAATTCCTTTTTTTTTCCAATGATTAGCGAATCGAGCACAAGAGTCTATTAAATCCGGTTTGCAACATGCTGTGCATCTTTCCGGCATGAGTGGGAGAAAGTGTTACCTATAAAAACTGATGTTCTTATTAGTGACATTCATAGTGCCTGATTAACTAAGTGACTATTAAACAACAAATTTACAGATTTTCAAAGAAAATGTTTTTAATTGTAAGTAAAATGCTGAGGTTATTGTTCGAAAAAGAAACAAGGTTCGCGATAGTTTGCGGGAAATTTATTCAATAGTCATAAAATTGTCACTACGATAAATATTATCATAAGTTACAAAATGTAAGGAAAACTCGATGCAACATAATGGAATATTTAAGACAAATAGAACTAAGGTTTCTGCTATATATGTTAGTGAGAAGTTTTAGTGATGCTTTGGAAATTTTTTTGAAAGACAAGTATTTAAAATAATTACACAGTGCTGTAGGATAAAAATTTATCACATGATACGGTTCTAGTTTTTTATGGATTTGGAGCTAAAAGACTCGAATTACATTTTATTTAAATATTTATAGAATTTATTACTTTATTTCTAGTTAATTATTGGGTCTTTCGTTTCGGAAACAACCTTGGCCAATTATAGAGCAGATTCTCAGTTACATAAATGGCAAAGGTAAGGTTTTTCCGTATTAAAAAAATTTTTTATCATGCCTTGCTTTTGAAATTATATTTTTATTTTACTCAAATTGCAAAGTTAAAAAAAAGAAAATATTCATCTTTTATTAATGTGTCATTTTGTTTAGCGCAATAACAAGAAGGGATGAACGTTTAAATAAAGCGAAGAATTTTATCTTATCAGTCAATAGTAGAGTGGATAATATGGGGATTTTAAAAAATGCAGTCGTTCCAACAACTCCAAGATTATTTAGGACTTTAAGAAATAGTAACGTTAAAGGACATTTCATTAAAAAAGAAAGTGATTCAAAAAGAGGTGAGCCATATACAAAATACAGTACCACGAGACCGTATAATCCAACTGTTCTAACGTTGGGACCATCAGGTGACATCAAGAGTCAAGTAAAAGCTTCTGATATAAAATCACAACCCAATGGATTGACGTACAATCCAACTATTATAACGCTGGGACCCACAGGTAATATAAAAAGTCAAATAAAAGCTTCTGAGTTAAAATCCGAACAGAATGGATTAAATAAAAACTACGACTCCACTGGGAAAGTTATGGAATCATCTAATAGTGTCAAGAACTATATTCCTGTTTCGACATTCAGAGGTTCTAGTGGACATGGTGGCAGCAATAGTTTTTCCCCTTCGTACTACAGTGGTACGAATAAATACGGTTCTCCTGTTTTTAGTTCCACTGGTATCAACGGATATAAATCCTCTATTTCCGAGACAGATGTAAATAATCATGGTTCGTCAACTTCATCAGTTGGTAAATACAACAGTTATGGAAATCTTATCCCTTCAGGAAGTAGTGCAAGTAGCTATGGTTCTCTGACCCCATCGAAACCAATCACGAACAGCTATAATTCCTTAATTTCTCCAAACATCGGTGCTAATAGTTATAGTTCTCCTATTTTATCAGGTAACTGTTCATAGCAATAATTTAGAAACGAAATTTCCAAAAAATTAACGAATAAAGAAAACTATGCGTAAATTATTCATTTTATTGAACTAATATATTGAAGTGTACCTGATTTGAAAATGAATGTTTTGATTTATGAGGAAGTGATACCAGCAAACATGGTTCATCATCATACAGTCATGCAAGCAGTTATGGTTCACCGATCTCATCTGAAAAGACGCTAGGTGGAAGTAATTCTTATAGTTCTTCTTCGTCAGAGACGTCATATAGTGGTGCCAATAGTTACGGTATTCCATCATCACCTAGTGGTGCACCTACAAATGCTGTGACAGTTCCTATTTATAAAAACGTTGGTTAGTATTGAAAAACAAAATTACTGTTTAAAACATTAATGATAATGTATTAAACATTCTTATTCATAGTCCTTAACATATTATTCAAAACATGGGATCCAAAAACCCAATCTAAATTGGACCCCACAAGAGTTGCATTAAACAGTCTAGACAAACATTTAAAAATTATCTTTTTCCCAAGAAAATTCATTCACACAACATATTTATAGCTCACAGATTGTACCGTGAAATAGACACTTCAACTTTCATCCTTATTAGCAGTCACTTTAAACTCTAAACTTTTAGAAAAAATGCTTTTTAGGGACACAAATCAAAGTGTTTCCAAATGTAAAGGAAACCGTAAATTGAACTAGAAGTTAAGTTGCAAATTTTGTCAAGATCCTAGTTTCAAAATGATAATCATTTTTATTAAAGTGAAATAATTTTGAACTATGAATTTAAAGGTGGTTGAAGGCAGGATTTGTTGTTGTTGACACAGCATTGTTCCCTTCAAATTCAAATATCCCTTTTTCTCAACAAAATTTAAAACTCGAAATATTCTGGAACTATTAGATATGAGAGTTTAGATTCAAAAATAATAAATTATTTTTTAAATATTAAATTATTTAATGAATAATACTTAAAATAAGTATGTCTTGTCCGTAGGATGTTACAAAACAATATGTGACATTTAAATTTTGAACAAATAAAAATTATTTAGTTTAATTTAAAGTGTCATGTTTCAAGAATTCTTACTTTGGTATATGAACAATTTTTTAACATGCGTTTTTAAAAATTAAACGTTCGTCATGAATAGAGATATTATAAACGATATAAAAATTTAGGGGTTCAATTTTTTGCATATTGTTAGTTAGTATTTAAAGAGGATTTTGTAAAACTTTGTTTAAAAATTACTGAACATGATGCCGAAATTCGTTAACCCATTTAGTCCCAAATGTCCGTATTTCTTTGTACAAGTTTGAGTTTTCCGTTCTACGAGTTACGAATTTGGAAAAAATCGGGACATATGTTTTTTTAGATTTGAGTGTCCTCTTTTAGAATCAGAAAAAAAATTCCAATTTCAATTTGATCATAAAAAGTTGTGATTGTTTAAACAAAAAAAAGCAGTTTTTTAAAGTGATTTTTGTCATTAAAATTAGATTATTTACTCGAATTCGGTTGGGAAAAATCCGGGACAAGAAAATATCGCGTCCAAAATGTTGGGACTATCAAATAGGCATAATGCCGAACATTTTTTTTTCTAATTTCAAAATAGCGCCTCCAAAATGGCCGCCAAAATATTGAAATTTGGAAAAATAATGATAAAAAAAATATTAACATTATTTTTTTTTAACTTTTATGCTTTATTTAAATAAAAAAATGTTGTTTCAACAAAAAATATTGTTATCTGATATTATTGAACAATAATTTAAATATTTTTTATAAACAATTTAAAATCTGTAGGCCAAAATGGTAAACAAATTTTTATTTTTATCAATTCTCATTTCTTTTTGCAGTAAAAATGAATAATAGAAGTTAATCACTTAATTCAAAATTATTTACAAGGTTTAAGAATATTATAAACAATTTGCAAAACATGAAATAGTATCCTATAAAAAAATATTTTTTGATTATTGACAAAATTTTTAAAATAATTTCTGAAAATCCCTTTTTTTATCAAAATTGTTTATAAATATGTAAAAATGTTAAATAATTTTAGACGAAGATTATTATTTCAAATATCTATTCTGATGAAAAACCAAGCAAAAAGTGAAAAAAAAATTAATTCTTCCACCCCTGAACTGTTTTTTCTATAAAGATTGTTTATAACATTTTAAAATATTGTTAAATAACGTTAAATGAAAGTTTGAACCATTAGCAACACTTTGATTGCAAAAGAATGTAATATAATCAAAAAATAATTTTTTTCTAGGATTCTATTTCATGTTTTGCAAATTGTTTATAAAGATTGTTTATAACATTCTTAAACATTGTATAAAAGTTTAAATTAAGTTATTAACTTTTATTATTCATTTTTACTGCAAAAAGAAATGAGAATTGATAAAAATAAAAATTTGTTTACCATTTTGGCCTACAGATTTTAAATTGTTTATAAAAAATGTTTAAATTATTGTTCAATAATATCAGATAACAATATTTTTTGTTGAAACAACATTTTTTTATTTAAATAAAGCATAAAAGTTAAAAAAAATAATGTTAATATTTTTTAACATTATTTTTCCAAATTTCAATATTTTGGCGGCCATTTTGGAGGCGCAATTTTGAAATTAGAAAACAAAATGTTCAGCATTATGCCTATTTGATAGTCCCAACATTTTGGACGCGATATTTTCTTGTCCCGGATTTTTCCCAACCGAATTCGAGTAAATAATTTAATTTTAATGACAAAAAACTACTTTTTTTTGTTTAAACAATTACAACTTTTTATGATTAAATTGAAATTGAAATTTTCTTTCAGATTCTAAAAGAGGACACTCAAAACTGAAAAAAAACATATGTCCCGATTTTTTCCAAATTCGTAACTCGTAGAACGGAAAACTCAAACTTGTACAAAGAAATACGGACATTTGGGACTAAATGGGTTAAAGAATTTAAAGGTACATTCTTAGGGTTTTAATGGAAGCTTCTTTTCATGCGAACATTTTAAGCTCGAACAAAGCTCCCTTTAAACTTTTTATGGATGAATTGGAAGCTACCCGTAAGTTTCCAGAAAGAGCTTGTGCTATTAGTAATCAAGTAAAACACGATAACAAATATACTATGTTTGATTTTTAAAAATTTTAGGTGCTTCAGTTCAACAACCGGTAGAAGGTGAAATGCAACATCCAATTGACTTTGGTGAATCTCAACATTACCCTATTCATGTACCAGTTTCTCATCCGGTTCCAGTACCTGTAATAAGAACAATAGCTGTTCCTGTTGAAAAGAAGGTCCCGTTTCCAGTTGAAAAAATTGTTCCATACGCTGTTGAGAAACATGTTCCATACACAATTGAAAAGAACATTCCAGTGCCGGTAGAAAGACCGTATCCAATTCATGTTCCTGTTTATAGACATATTTATCATCGGTACAAAGGATATGGTCATCATATGGGATAAAGGGGTTAAATTATCATAGGCTTAATTGAACTTTGTACAATTTTGTACCCAATAAGCTATTTATTATGTAGGGTTTAGTAAAAATAAAACGTAATTTTTTCCATTGGCTCAAGAAACTAGTCATTTTAAAGCATTTTAAAGCAGGTTTATTGCTACGCAATAGATATTACGATGCTTTCGTAAAGCTTCTCGATTGATTCTGCGGAAGCTACAATTGTAAACTATAATCAGATTAAAATTCGTAAGAAAAATAAAATCATTTATTAAACCTTCCATATAATTTTCCTCTGTGTATCAGATATCAAGTTGCAATTTTTTACATGTCGCATTTGCCTTCTAAAATCACCCCTACTACATTTCTCAAGTCACTCATTGCTTTATCGACATCGGGGATTGGAATATTGTTATATTATCTTCTATTTCTACGGCTCTATGAGTTTTATCGGAAATAGCTTTAATTTTTTTTCTCCTATACTTTAAAGCTCTTCAGCTGCTCGATTTCTGTTATATGATGTGTTGATGTCCATAATCAATCGAGTTGTTCATGGATAAATCTAAAATTGCAGTTCAATTGTCATTTTTTGAAGTAATTCTCATCCTCACTCATTTCGGTATTATATTAGTTTTAGCATTTTTCATCTTCTGTTAAAATGTTTTTATCACTGATCTTTGCCTATTTTTGGACCTAAACCGAAACTAACAATAAGCTTTAACAGGTATCTGACTTCACGGTTTTTATATTATAAATTCACTTTAATTGTTCAGTTCAAAATCAACCCTTTTTTAAGTTTGAAATACAAACCGAATTAGTTAGATCAGTCAAAGGTAAATGTGTATGATTACACTTTAAAGATGATTCAAAATTATTCAAATTCAATTCAAAATTATCTATGAGCGATTCCACGTCAAGTGATCAAGGGGTCTTTTGGTGTAATGTTTATTTCAATAATTTTTTACTCTTAAACAAATAAACATACAAATTTGACAAAGTACATTTTGGAAAGGTTTTTTCATGCTCTTTCGATTGGAAATAAGCATTTTGAAAAAAAAAATTTTTTTGACCCAAAAAAATCAAAATTAAAAATAAATTTCAATTTTTGGGGGAGAAAGGTACGATTTTTTTTTTTTTTTTTTTTTTTAAACGAAAGCTGAGGTTTTTTCCTAAAAGGACATATAAATGGTAAAGTGGGACTAGAATGTTTAAACATTGAAAAAAAGAGTTTTCTACTCGCCGGAGCGCTCAAAACCCGGTTTTTAGCTCCGTTTTGGAGAAAATTCTTTTTTTCAATATTTAAACATTCTAGTCCCACTTTATCATTTATATGTCCTTTTAGGAAAAAACCTCAGCTTTCGTTTAAAAAAAAAAAAAAAAAAAAAAAATCGTACTTTTCTCCCCCAAAAATTGAAATTTATTTTTAATTTTGATTTTTTTGGGTCAAAAAAATTTTTTTTTTCAAAATGCTTATTTCCAATCGAAAGAGCATGAAAAAACCTTTCCAAAATGTACTTTGTCAAATTTGTATGTTTATTTGTTTAAGAGTAAAAAATTATTGAAATAAGCATTGCACTGAAAAACACAAAAATTTAACCCCCTCCCCCTCGGAAAATAATGGACTGGGTAAAAAAATATTTTCACGAAAAATTACTATCTATGAGTACTACAAAAGCCCCAAGTTTTGCTACGATTGGAGAAAAATTTTTCTCCACCTTGATCACTTGACATGGAATCGCTCCTATATGATAAAGAAAAATACAAGTTCCACAGTTTTGAAAAAAATTTAATTTTTATAATAGTTATTGTTAATAGCATTTTTTCGTATGAATTTTAAAATTATTGATTTTCTACCGTTCTTTAAGAGGAAATGGGACAAAAACACGACTTTGGACAAAACAACTTTAGAACTTCAATTTTTAACGAAATTTAATAAAAAAACGTTTCGCCTCTAGGATCCACTACAATAAAAATTAAAATTTTACAAAACTGTGCAACTTGTATTTTTTAAGCAAACATAGTACTAAAAGAAATAAACATCGCGAGTGTACGTCTGGTAGTAAGTTTCAGGGGAGAGATAGGTGAAATTTCAACGTTTCGAAACTTAAGTTATTAAGATACAATAATTTATTTTTTCTTGTATTATTTAATATATAAATTAATTGTTTGTTATTAAAATAAAAAAATTCTTTTTAACCATTTTAAACATTTTATTTTTTGAAAAATAAGTGATATATATTTTTTATATTAAACGAAAAAAATTGTAATGAATTTTTTAATTTATCATTTTAAGTTCAAAATTGATATTTTCTATAAAAAAAAGTTTTATTTTTAATTATAATTTTGTTATTTATCTAACTTTCTACGTAATATGTTATATTTTAAAAAATTAAAAATATTTTATTTTAAATGAAACGGAAAAATTTTGTTGTATGGTTAGATATTTAAAAAAAATTATTAAAAAATTAAAAACAAAACAATAACGCTTAGCAAATATGAAAAAGGCTTCGGAGATGTATAGTTTGTCAAATAAAAAATTCAAGTTTTTATTAAATTTAAAAATATTGAAACATAATTTAACAAATTTTTTGGGCTACAACTTCAAATGTTTATATATAGATAACGTATAATTAAAAAACAGTTTAAAAATATGATTAACTGAAAAACGAGGCTTGGGAGATGAAACTGAATTTTTCTCCCATTGCCAGTATATAAAAAAAACTTTAACAAATTTCGATACTAATTTCAAATTTGGCATCAGATTTTCAAAATTGAAAATAATTAAACTTTCTTGTACGAGGAAAATTGAATTTCTCAAAAATTGTTATCTGATACCTAAATAAAAAAAAACTTCATTACTAAAATTTCCTCTACTTTTAATTCGCTAATATTGAAAAAATTCAATTTTATTTAACAAAATTCTATGCAATTTATTTTTCCCAATAATTCAATTACTTTTAATAATTATAAAATTTTTCATGTAAATTCCATTTTTTCCAAACAATTTTTAATTAAATTCTATGCATGAATTTAATTATTTTCATAATCGTAAAATTCAGTTACTTTCAAAAATAATGTTTTTGACAAGAATTCAATTATTTAAACTAATAAAATTTTCATAACATTTAAAAATTCATTATTTAAAACAATGTTCATAAAATTCTTATGAAGATTTCAATTCCTTTCAAAAGTAATAAAATTTCCCACCGACATTCAATTATTGCCAAATTTTTTAATAGACTTCTTTGTAAAATTTAATTATCTTTAAAAACTTTTCACATTTCAATGATTTTCAATATCAACTATTTTTATAAAATAACCAAACAGAATTCAATTAATCAAAAAAATTTATAATAAAATTCTTTCCGAAAATTCAATTATTTTCCAAATTTAAAAAAAAAATTTCGCAAGAATTCAATTATTTTTATAAAAATAGAAAATTATTCAAAAAAAAATTTAACTATTTTCATAAATTACGAAATTCTTCAAAAAAGTCAATTTTTCTTAAAATTTATAAAATTCTTCAGAAAATTTCAATTATTTTCAAAAATTTTTTTAAAATTCTTTGCAAGAATTTAATTATTTTAATAAATAATAAAATGTTTCAAGAAAATTCAATTATTTTCATAAATAACAAAATTTGCCTAAAGAAATCAATTATTTTTGTAAATAATATAATTTTTCTGAAAAATTCAATTATATTTATAAATAATAACAGTTTTAATTGAAAATTCAATTATTTTTAAATATTTTTTTTTTAAAAGTCAGAAAAATAAAAAATATGGAATGGAATTTTTGTCAATTTTGTGATTTTTTGGTTTCTTTTTGACATTAAAATAATAACAATAACCCACAAAAATTAATTTTCAAAAAAAGCAAATGAATACAGATAATTTGCTAACGGAAAGGAAACTTACGATTATTATATAAATAATAATGTATAATGTATGTTTATTTCTATTTTCTATCAAAACGTATAAAAAAACGAAAGAATAACTATAACTAACTTCAAGTGTGGACAGAGATCCAGAATCACGACGATTATTATTTATATAATATAATTTTTAATTATATTAAAAAATAATTAAAAATATGTATCATATTTAACCAAAACCAATGGACAAAATTAAATAAATTTTTTTACTAAGAAAAACTTTAAATTTTAACATTACAAGATTATGTAAAAATAAATAATGTTTTTTGTAGATTATGGATAAATTTTTTTTTCGAAATTTATACACAACAAAATATCAATAATAAGTTAATGCAAATATTGAGTCTCACGTTGGAGACACGTGAAGTGGTCCCTTTCAGGAGAATCAACAATATTTATGAATATCTGCTAAGATGCATACCCTTAATTTCCATAAATTGAATGAGCGATAATAATTAAAAAAAATTTTTGTCAAGTCTGTAGTTGTAGAAAGTAAAAATCACCTGTTTGAGAGCTTTTGGAAGTGATAAAATATTTTACTGTTATTATATTTTTCTCATATCATATTGTATTTTCCGTTGTGTAATATATATAATATGTATAACTACATGGTTATACAATAAAATTGTTTTGTAGGGATGAAAAAGTCGCCTACAGTTACTATCATAGTAGACACTATCATACCGGAAATATACTATTATCAAATTATTTATTGAACTCTTAAGATAAAATCTTAATTCGAGTGCAATAACATTAACGAATAGAGTGGACACGTAGTAATTGTACTCTGTCAGAGGTTTCGCCTTCAATTGTCATTAGTGATACAAGACCTGTAATTTAGTCAAACAATCCGGATATTTATCGACAACCGTAATAGTTTTAATTGATTCTATCATTACAACTCAAAGTATATAACCTGTTGCTGACTATGGTTTCAGCATCAGAATCATAATCTCCAAGGATCCACGAAGATGAAGGCTTTTCTCTTGGTAACAAAAAGTTCTCAAAATTACCATTTATTCATTTTACTATTTTTTGGTTTAATTTATTGTTTGACTCTGAAAAAGTGTATTTCATATTTTGAAGCTACTTTTTTCATTTTGTACCTTGATAGCATTTGTATATTGAGGATGTTGTGGTGATAATAATTAATAATTAATAATAATTAATCTTTGATCCCTCTAGGATTAAATTAACACCAAAAAGAATTAAAATAATCTATTTTAGTGTTATTGTTAAGTATGAATTAAATTTTATTTTAAATAAAACACCAAAGTCAACGATTTGTAAAAATTCAACGAATTTAGCTTCTCCAGGGAGAATAGTAAGTTACTTACTAACTAACTTAGTAACATAGTTACTAAATGCAATTAAGTTCAAAAATTTTTAAAAATTCTCTTCAAAATTTCAATTCTCTTTATAAATAATAAAATTCTTCTCTCATATTCAATTGTTTTACCAATTTTTTTTATCAAATTCTTGTCAAAATTGCATTTACTTTCAAAAGTTTTCTAAAATTCCATTATTTTCAATATCTACTATTTCAATAAAATTTTTTAAAAGAATTCAATTGTTTAAGTACAATTTTAAATAAAATTATACACAAACATTCAATTATTTTCATAAATAATGAAATTTTTTTACAGGAATTCAATTATTTACAAATTTTTTTTATAAATTTCTTCGCAATCTTCCAATTATTTTCATAAATAATAGCATTTCTACAGGGATTCAATTATTTTTATAAATAATAAAATTCTTTTAGGAATTCAATTATTTTCATAAATAATCAAACTAATTGCAGAATTTTAATTATTATTTTTATGCAATTTTAATCAAATTCCTCGAAAAATGTAATTATTCTTGAAAATCTTATTAAAATTCGTCCAAAGAATTTAATGATTTAAAAAATTTGTTGAAAACATTTTTTATATGAATTTAATTTTAACAAACATGAAATTTATAAATTATTTATTTTTGTATCTAAATAATTGAATTCTCGTAGAATTTACTAATAAAAATGGTTTTAAAAATGAATTTCAGTAAAAATTTTAGATTATACTGAAGTATTAAAATCACTATAACGTGGATTTTTAGAAATAATTAAATTTTGAAAAAGTTTCAAACTAAAATCATTGAAATTCTTAATTTTTCATATTTTTGACAAAAAATTCTCTAGAATTAATTCTTTTTAAAAGTTTAATAAGGAAATTTATTGAAATTATTCCAAGTTTTTATTTTTCAATATTTATTTAATTGCAGAATTTCCGAATAATTAAAATTTTTGTAAAATTGAATTGTAAACGAATAAATTTGAAAATTCTAATAAAACTCATCGTAGCGTTTCAATTATTTTTCATACAATTATAATTGAAAGCCTTGAAAAAAGTAATTATTTTTATGCAAGTTTTAATGAAATTCGACAAAAGAATTGAATTATTAAAAAGTTTGTTACAAAAATTCTTTATGAGAATTAAATTTTTAAAAACATTCAATTATTCAATAAATTATTTACTTTTGCATTTAAGTAATTAAATTCCTGTAGAATTTTTTTGATAAAAATTGATTTAAAAATTAATTTAAGTTAAAATTTTAGATTATAATTGAATATTAAAAGAAATATAGAGTGAACTTTTTGTAAATAATTGAATTTTGAAATTTATATTTTTGAAAAAGTTTAATTGAATTTTTAAAATATTATTTGAAGGTTTTATTTTCTAATATGCATTTAATTAAAGAATTTAGGAATAATTGAAATTTCCTGAAATTGATGAATTAATTATTATTAAAAATAATAGATATAAAGTAAACTTGTAGTTAAGAATTTTTGATAATAAGAATTGAATTGAAATAATGAAAATAATTTTGAAGAAGTATTGTTATAATATAAAATAATGATTTTATTACTTATTGGGAATCTTTAATTATTATAAAATATGAAGAAATGATATCTTCATGTTTTAAAGTTAGTAAAAAAATTTAATAAACTAAAACTTCATTCATTGTAAAAAATAACACCAAAATTGATTATTTTAATCTTTTTTGGTATTAATTTAATCTGCAAGACTTTTTAATACCTCACGATTTACTGTGTTTCTTTGTGATCCACTGTAAAAAGAAAGGTACTTGGAACCAATTTTGGTACTAAATCGTAATTTCACCGATGCGATACCGAAGTCATTTCTAATTTAAAAATCTTTTTTACAGTGATCGTGAGTCATTGAGTTATTTGAGTATTTTTTAATAATTCCTAAAATTCTTATTTTTTTGTATTTATTTTTGAAAAAAGGTCTTTATTTTAATTGCGTTAATAGAAAAATAATTTTATTTGCTTAGGTCTCTGCATTAGTTGCCTTGATACTGGTAGCAGATTCGAATCCAGTAGGATCAACTAAGAAGGCAAAGCGAGGAGTATCATTTTTCCCAAGGGGTTACGATATTTATGGGGTTATTCCAGCGTTTACCTCTACATGGAACCCCACGACTTTCGAACAATCCGCCTGGGACTCTTCCTTAAATTCTGATCTAGCCTTAGGACAAATACAACTACAGTCCACGCACAACATTGCTCTTCAAGTATTCTCACTTATTTAATGATATTAAATTAGGGTACTTCATTTTAATTTTAACAGACTGCTGGGATTTGACGAACTTTTGTCCTGCCTTATCCTCAAATTTATTAGAATCTTAAAGTTCCACTCAGAATTTACAGCTATATTGAAACTTTTCCGTGGTTTGAGGGTTAAAAGAAAATGTTGAAAATTTTTTGTCATGTCAGCTTTATTGAGAAGTTTAAATGTCTCTGATATTTTATTAAAAATGTTTAAGGTTTTAATTCAAAAATAAATTTCTATTTTATATCATTGAAAAAAACAAAAATTGGTTTATCAGATAAACGTGGTTTGCAGGGAAAAAGAAATAAAGAATTAATTATTAAATATACTTATAAACGCAGGCTTTGAATGATCCTCACCATGGAACACCGAGCATTGTTTATTCACCGGAAATTTTACGCTCAGTTCAACAAGCAAAAGAAGCAAATTATAATGTTCTTGTGGCTCAACAACGAGTTGAAGAGGCGAAACAAGCAACAATTTTACAACAAAGATTAGCAATCGCTAGAGAAGCTGCAGCTCGTGAAGCAGCTCACAGGTGAAACAAATCAATAAAATTTACATTTACATTATTTGTATAAGTACACTGAAAAAAAAATTTATTTGATTCAAATAACCGATTATTTGACTATTATCAAATAAATATTTACTTGACTATTATCAAATAAATATTTACTTGAATCAAAGAAATTGTATTTGAATAAAATATTTCAGTATTTGAAGCAAATACTATTTAATTGATTCAAATAAAAATTATTTGATTCAAGTAAATATTTATTTGATAATAGTCAAATAATTGGTTATTTGAATCAAATAAATTTTTTTTTAGTGTATTAATCCCAACTCTTACCCTCATAGTGCTAGCAAGGTGTCTACTATTTTCGTTCAACAACATTTTTTTTACATTTTTTTTAAAGCAAATTTAAATTTAATTTCCAACATAACTAAATCTTTAAATTTAAAAAAAAAATGTTACTCTTAATAATTTTAATTCAAAAATGAATTTAATCTTTGGAAAATAATTGAATTAAACAAAGAATTTTTTCAATTTCTTAAAAATAATCTTGTTCTTTTATAATTATGATTAAAAATTTTATTTTTCTATTTTTTTGAAAAGAATTTAAACGATTTACATAAAAATAATTAAACCCTTCCAAAGAATATTAAAATTTATGAAAATAATTCAATTCTTGTGAAGTATTTTATTCAATTTTTCAAGATAATAAGCAGTAATAATTAATTATTTACTTAATAAATAATAAAAAATGCAATTTGACCAAGGAATAAGTAAATATTATATATTTGAACTTTCGGAAATTATAATTTTTAAAAATTTAAGAGAAGTTCAATAATTATAATTATTGAGTAATAAAATTTTGAGACACCAGAAATTGATTTAAAACTTTAGTAGGGAGTTAGATTCTAAAAATAAAATTTTAATTACAGTCACTAACTTTACTTTATTATTTTCACAAAATTTCAATAAAATTCTTTAAAAAATTAAATTATTTTTCGGAAAATGTAAAGAAATTTGAATGATTAAAAAAAATGTTCAATTATTTGGTTAGAAAAATTCAATTATAAATACAACAGAATTGAAAAATTTCAATAATCTTATTTTTCAAAATTAAAAAAAAAATTGCGAAACTAAAATGTGACTCTTTATAAAATCCAATAATTAATTATTTAATAGTACTTTGAAACTTCTATTTGTTAAAAAGTTTCTAATAAAATTCGTTAACAAATTTAATTACATATTTTCAATCGAATTTCACAATATTTCTATTAACTCCATAAATTTTGTAAATTTATTTACATAATGTGTTTGAATCGATGACAGATTTTTTACTATCAAACACGTAGAATAATTTAATTTTTTTTCCAAATTGAAGCTAATAATTGATCAATATGAAGTCGTGCCTCTATTTGATTGAAATTTAAAATGGTAAATACATATAATTTTTCCAAGAAATCAATATTATTTTGTAAGTTCATAAAAATTTAATGAAATTGCTCAAACTTTGTATTGATAAAAAGTTTAAATTATAATATCGAACAATTTTTTTTTCACAATATATTCATTTGGTGAACTGAATTTTTTTGACACTTTTGTTTGACAAAAATAAATTGATTAAAGTTACTTAAATTTTGAAGTTAAAATATTTAATATGCTTTTCATGATTAAAATAAGGTCTTCATTTAAAACATGAGTTTAGTAGAGGCATTTTTTTTATAAAACATTAATCGATTTGTTTGAAGTTGTAGAAAACATTTTTATTAAACTTTGTCCAATTTTACTAGAGGACATAAAAAAGTGGATGAAAATGAAATTACTAACGTTGTTTCAACCTTTCAACAAAAATTTTAAACTGTTACTAATTCTTTTGTCACATATTTTCCAAAATTCCCTGAAATTAAACTAAATTCGTCTTGGAAGCTGTTTTTATTCACTTGGAAATTATTGATTTTAATAACAGAACCCATCAAAAAATCGCAAAAGGCTTCCAGGCAGGGAAAGCAGTAATTTTTATTGTTTCCTAGTTTTTCTAAAAATCTCGGTATTTAAACTAAATTTTAATGTTTACGCCTCGGAAATAAATTTTCTTTCATCCGCAAATTATTTATTTTAATGTTAGAAGTTATAAAAAAAATTTGCAAGATGATCCAATGCGGGGAAAGTAGTAATTTTGATTTTTTTCAAATATAAGTAAAAAAATTTTTGTTATCATTAACCAGGGACCGTCACGGAATCAAAACAAAATTAAAAAATACTTTTGTTTTGATTCGGATATGGGTATCAGAATCAAAATTCCACTCTATTTCGTTTTGGTTCTAATATCAAAATCAAAATTCTTTCTTGTTTTAATTTTGATAAAAGAATACTGCGCATGTAGAAGTGTGATTGAACCTAAATTTTGTTGCAAATGTCAAATATATCAGAAGATAATATCGTTTTTACTTACGAAATCTGAAATAGAATTCGAATCGATTTCTGTTTCTATAAGAAAACCGAATTGCAGAATTACAGTATCAGAATCAAAATAGGAAGTAAATTTTGTTTCGTTACAGTATCACAATCAAAATAGGATGTGAATTTTGTTTCCTTACAGTATCGGAATCAAAATAGAAAGTAAATTTTGTTTCATTACAGTAGCAAAATCAAAATAGGAAGTGAATTTTGTTTCGTTACAGAATCAAAATCAAAATACATTAATAATTTCGTTTTGTTTTGGAATATCGAAACGAAATCAAAATTTGATTTCCGTGACTGTCCCTGTCTTTAACTTTTTGATGAAATTGCAGATCAGCAGAAATTTCAGCTCACGCTCAAGAGGAGGCAAGAGCAAGTGCAAAGCAATTAGTAGCTCTACAACAAAAATTAGCTACTTTAAAAGATTCTGTAGCTGCAGCACAGAGAGTTGCTGCTGCAAGAGAAGCTGCGGCAGCTGCAGCAATACAACGAAACGCAGCTGACACTGCTGCAGAATTAAGAAAGCAAGACGTAGATAAACAAATCTCTACCAGTGAAAAAGAGGCCAAGGTGAGATAATTTTTTTAACTTCAAACTTTAACGTAAAAGATAAAAAAAACTTTTTGTAGTTAGCAAATTATTTTGTAGCAATAATAATTAGCAAATTTTGTTGTAGCAAATTAAAAATTTATGATTTGTAAGTTTTTCCGTCACTAATATTTCTGTTGATTAGCTAGAATTATCGACACAGTACACTTCGTAAAAGATTACAAAATTCTTAATAAAAATTAAAAGATAACTATAATTTAATAATTGAATAATAATTAAAAATAGTTAACTATCGAAAGACGTTAAAAAATATTATTAAAACAATAAATATTATTTCGCAGGCTCGAGATTTAATTGCGGCTAAAGAAAACGCTATTGCCAATGCTTTACAAAATTCGGCAACAGGAAAACCAGCGCATCGTCCTTGGGGTTAAATTTTTTGTTTTCAAGTAATCATTTACATATGTAGATCACAGAATCACAAAATAATAATCAAACATTAATCAAATCAACGGGACTTATGATTGTAAAATGACTTACGATTATAAAAGCATTTGTTAGTGTCATATTTAGAATCATTTTATATTGTACACTTTATTCCTACGTATTCAAAATATTTGATAAAAGATGGTGTATTTTACAATTTTAGAAATAAAAACTAATTGTTTTAATAAAACTGTCCAATTTTTAGTATAATTTTCAACTTCCTCTTAAAAAATATTTATTTTATTAAGTTGAAAATAATATTAACACAGTATCATTAAATACTACTTATCATAAAGTTAATAATAATTATATAAGTACATAGGCTTAAAAACGGTATAAGTATAGAAATTATTAATTCAAGCTAGCCAAAATATAATGTTGTGCTACAATGTTTATTGTAAACAATTTCAAGTCATTTTAATTTAAGTAATTTTTAAAGAAATACTTATTATGACACATAACTGAAAAACTAATTAGAATTAAATTTTCAAAATATAATATATTTTTAAACTTTAAAGTATATAAAAAAAACTTTAACAAATTTCGATACTAATTTCAAATTTGGCATCAGATTTTCAAAATTGAAAATAATTAAACTTTCTTGTACGAGGAAAATTGAATTTCACAAAAATTGTTATCTGATACCTAAATTTAAAAAAAAACTTCATTACGAAAATTTTAATTATTCTAAAGAATAGAGAAGGTAAAAAAATTATTAACTATATATAGGTATTTAACTTTGCGAACAAAGAATATGAACAATATTTTTTTAGAGAATTTCCTCTATACTTTTAATTCGCTAATATTGAAAAAATTCAATTTTATTTAACAAAATTTTATGCAATTTATTTTTCCCAATAATTCAATTACTTTTAATAATTATAAAATTTTTCATGTAAATTCCATTTTTTCAACAAAAATTTTGATTAAATTCTAAGCATGAATTTAATTATTTTCATAATCGTAAAATTCAGTTACTTTCACAAATAAAGTTTTTGACAAGTATTCAATTATTTAAACTAATGAAATTTTCATAACATTGAAAAATTTATTAATTAAAACAATGTTTATAAAATTCTTATGAAGATTTCAATTGCATTCAAAAGTAATAAAATTTAAACAGAAATTCAATTTTTTTAAAACATTTTAATAAACTTTTCTGTAATAATTCAATTATTTTCAAAAATTTAATAAAATTTTTTGAAAGAAATTAATTGTTTTCAATATAATTTTAATAAAAATTTTTTTTAAATAATAAAAAAATTACTCCCGAAAATTCAATTATTTTGAGATATTTCAATGAAATTTTTTTCAAAATTCAATTATTTTCATAAATAAAAATATTCATCACAATAATTCAATTATTATTAAAAGTAATTAATTTCTGCTTGGAAATTCCATTATTTTAAAAAATTCTAATAAATCGTTCGCAAGAATTCAATTATTTTCATCAATTTTAATAAAATTCTTCCCAAGAATTCAATTATTTTCATCAAATTTTAATAAAATTCTTCCCAAGAATTCCATTATTTTTATAAAAATAGAAAAATATTCTAAAAAATTTAACTATTTTCTTAAATTATGAAATTCTTCAAAAAAGTCCATTTTTCCTAAAATTGACTTTACAAATTGTTTTAAAAATTATTTCCAAAAATTCAAACATTTTCCAAATGTAAAAAAAAAATTTCGCAAGAATTCAATTATTTTTATAAAAATAGAAAACTATTCCAAAAAAATTATAGAAAGTGAATTTATCATTCGGTAGTATTAATTTTAAAGTTGAAAGAATTTAAACAAAAATTTATTCCAAAAAAATTTAACCATTTTCATAAATTATGACATTCTTCAAAAAAACGTCAATTTTTCTTAAAATTTATAAAATTCTTCAGAAAATTTCAATTATTTTCTAAATTTTTTTAAAAATTCTTCGCAAGAATATAATTATTGTAATAAATAATAAAATATTTTAAGAAAATTTAATTATTTTGATAAATAACAAAATTTGCCTAAACAAATCAATTATTTTTGTAAATAATAAAATTCTTCTGAAAAATTCAATTATTTTTATAAATAATAACATTTTTCATTGACAATTCAATTATTTTCAATTATTTTTTTAAAATTCTTCGCAAGAATTAAATTATTTTAAATTCTTTCATGAATAATAAAATTCGTAGCATAAATTCAATTTATTAGCAGGATAAAAAAAAGTAAATATTTTTGATGAAAATTAGGAAAAAGTCAGGAAAATAAAAAATATGGAATGGAATTTTTGTCAATTTTGTCAAGTGAATAAAACGAGTTTTTTTTGTTTCTTTTTGACATTAAAAAAAATGACAATATAACCCACAAAAATGAATTTTCAAAAAAACAAATGAATACAGATAATTTGCTAACGGAAAGTAATCTATTCAGGTTTTGATGAGTTTAAAAATGTTAAAAAAATTAATTTTAATTTTAATTAATTATTAAATTAATAAAAAAAAAACTATTACGTTAAGAATTTGAAAACTATATACATTTTTTTTCATACAATAAAATTCTCCAGTTATGCATCGTAAATCACACAATAATAAAACATTTTTCTTTAAATCAATTTAGTATATTATTTTTTAATATTAAACTGTTTACCTCGAATTGTTCAAGAAGAAAATCATTAAATGGAATAGAGAGTAGGTAAAACCGTGAATAACTGTAAGAATAAGATAATTTCCATAATTTGCTGCAAAGTTTTCACAAAGTGAATTCACGTTATAGCCAATTTCAAATATTTTTCAGACTTCGAAAGTAAAGTAAACTTTAGAAATTAAAGACGTTATGAAATGTTCAATTGTTTTTACATAACATTTTCTCAATTTCAAAATTATTTTAGACAATAAAGTCTCAAGAATTTAATTATTTTCGAAAGTATAATAAATTCTTTGTGAAAATTAAATTATGTTCAAAAATTTAAAAAAAAATTAAGTTAAAATTTTATTATCTTTATAAATAATACAAATTTGTCAAAAATTCAAACATTTCTGAAAAATTTTAATAAAACTCTTGCGGCAGAATTTCAATTATTTTTAATATATTTTATAAAATTCGTTTCATCAAATTTCTCGAAAACTGAAATTATTCTTAAATATTGTATTAAAATTTGTTAAGAGAATTCAATTACTATTTAGATTTTTGGAAATAATTAAATTTTCAATAGGTTTTAAATTAAAATCTTGAAAAATTTGAATTTTTCATACCGTTAACGAATAATTCTGTAAAATTAATTTTTTTTACAAAAGTTTACTTGCTCCTTTTTTACAGTAACTTCTTCAAAAATTATTTTGATCATTACGATTATTATTTTTAGAATTTTAAACAAAAATTCTTCTTTAAATCAATTAATTTTAATAATTATTTTCGAAAAAGTCCTTTGACAATTTTCAAATCCATTTGAAAATTGGAATATTCAATTATACGAAATTTTAATTATTCGTCAATTCTTCAATTAAATATATGTAAGGGAATAAAAACTTCAAATTTTATCTAATATTGTAACTGAATTGAATTTTAAAAATCAAATATTATTATAGAAAATTTTCCGAGAATGCAATTATTTAAATACAAACAAAGATAATTTATTGAATAATTCAATTTTTTTAAAACTTTAATTCGGGTAAAGGAATTTATCAACAAATTTTTCAAATAATAGAATTCTTTCGATGAATTTTGATAAAATTCTATAAAATAATTCCATTTTTTGAGAAATTCGATTGAAATTGTATTAAAAATAATTGAAACTCAGCAATGAAGTTTTGAAATTTTTATTTTTTGGAAAAATAATTGAATGTTCGTGTAGAATATTATATTCTTAAAATAGAAATTTCATAAAAAATGTTATCAACAAATTTTTAAATAATTGAATTCACTTGGCAATTTATAATAAAATTTTAGGAAATAATTTCATTTTTAAGTTTGACAAAAATTGAAAATATATTAAAAATAATTGAAATTCTGCCACAAGAATTTTGTTAAAATTTTTTTTAGAAATGTTGCATTGTCGGAGAAAAATTTTATTATTTATAAAAATTGTTGAAAATTGACTTGAATTTTTGTTAATTTTTTTTTAACATAATTGGATTTTAGCAAAGAATTATATTACTTTTGAAAATATTTGAATTCTTGAGACGAATTTTATTAAAAGTTCTTTCTAAATAATTGAATTCTATTATTAAATTTTTTTTTGTAATAGCAGACATTGAAAATAATTGAATTTTGACAAATTATTTTTTAATGAAAAATGAAGAGAATTAAACTTTTTTGAAAATAATGTAATTCTTTGATGAATATATAAAAAAAATAATTAAATTTAAAAAAAAATTTTATTTCTATATGAAAAAATAGTAATGATTAAATATTTATTTAAAAAATGAAGTTATTGATGTTTTCGAATAAGTTTCTAATTAAGGGTATTTGAAACATGACGTCACAGTATAACCAAAGCATGTGTTCCAAAATCGTGACGTCATAGTGGTTCAAATTCCCTTAATAATAAATGCAGTTTTAAAAATCTGGAAAAATTCCATTTTTTATAAATTTTTATAAATTTTTATAAATTTTTATAAAGTTTTTATAAATTTTTTATAAATTTACCGCTATTTATATATGTTATACTTATAATTCCTTAATTTTCAGTCACTTATTATATATTAAATCCATTATAAAATACTCACGACAAAAACTCGCTTTTAATTATATTACGAAACTTTATATATAATAATAATCCTAAATATCTTACTTTTTCTGAAATGTTTATCAAAATTAACAAATGGATAAATATTTGAATAAATTTTTAATTTCTTAAGACTATTTATGGGTTATCAAGAGAATCGTTTATTTAATTCTAATTTTATTCTTTGCGGGGAGAAAAAATTGTAATCATCTTCGGTGACAAATGCTACATTATTTAATGTTTGAGATGGAAGTAATGATTTCTCTGTTATCGCTAATGACTTGTCATCCTTTTTTAAAGGAATCTGTTGATGGGAATTGTCTTTCTTGAACCTAGAAAGAGAATCAGAGTTTTTTTGGATTTTATGTCCAAAAGACTTGTCATAAATTTGGAAGTTTAATTTCGTTTCTTCTTCATCATTATTTTTGGAAGCTGGGTATTTCGTTCCACCTTTTATAGCACCTTTTATATTTCTGTCACTGTTTGGTGAATTTTTCTTTTTATTGTATTTTAGAATGTCTGGAACACTAGATCGGTCTTGTGCAAATTCTGAAATGGTGAAATTAGAAGTTGTTTTAAATATTCTACTTGAGCTGTAAAGCTACATAAGATTTATGAAATATCGTTTGAAGTATCTTTTTGAATTTTAAAAAAAATGTAAAATTAAAAAGTTGTGGATGAAATTGATAACGTACTGGTTTTTAGGCCCTCATTCAGGTAGGGAAGATTAAATTTCTGTTGAAACTGCGAATCGTAATTTTTAATATTTGCCAGACCTTTAACAGGAGTAAAACTATCGTCATCGTCTATTTGTTTGTCAAATTTTTTCGAATCCTCTTCATCTTCACTTTCATCGTATTCGGAACTTGGTGAATTTACAGAAGCGTACGGCTTCGAAGGATAAT
Organism: Leptopilina myrica (nomen nudum); assembly: GCA_032872475.1. Taxonomy (NCBI): domain Eukaryota; kingdom Metazoa; phylum Arthropoda; class Insecta; order Hymenoptera; family Figitidae; genus Leptopilina; species Leptopilina myrica (nomen nudum). The sequence goes on along the minus strand of CM065458.1, from coordinate 55,805,271 downwards.
CTTCATCATCTGAAGAATTCGATTCGTCCGAATAACGACTTTCGGGTCTGTCATGGTTTAGGAATTTGTTAAACATACTGCTTTTGTCATCAAATGGTTGAAAAACAAACTTTCCCATTGGTGGCATATGTTTAAATTCTGGCTCATCTAGAGAATAACTTTCTCTCGAATCCTCTTCACTGTTGATCTGTGCTTTTGAATTTTCATTTTCCTCCGAACTACCGTATTCCTGTCCAACAGAGTTGTAGCCTAGAAGTAAAAATTTTTTATATATAAGAAATTAGTAATTTTTATTTTTCCTATATTTTAATTGTGTTAGGTTCTTTATTTGTGATACAAAATGTGAATCAAAAGATAGAGATAAAATAGCTATTGAAATGTGACATTAGGTTTGGATTGGGTGTTCAAAAATGCAAATCACTGTGGTATGTAATTTTTCAGTGCTAGATAGTTTTATACAGGGTGGAATAATTAAATCTGTTACAAACCATCATCTAAATCGTCATTCTCTTCAACACTTTCTTGTGACTCTTCGTCATCCTTTCCATCATGCTGAGGTGGAGCAGGTTTCTTCTTATCGATGACCTCAACGTCAGTTCTAATTCTTTCGAAAGGATTGTTGTCAGTTGGAACATGCATCCTATCGACAGGTCCATTATTCAGATTGAAATGCAATTGCGGTTGGTTCGTAAATAACTGATATGCCCCAGGAGGATGTGCAAAGTCACTACGCGAATGAGCCGGAATACTCGCACCTTTGTACTGGGGAAATTGTGGTGTACTACTTGACGTTTGAACCGGCAGAATCTGTCGTTGTTGCTGAAAATCTTGAAGAGTTAAAAACGGTTGATTCCTACTCTCCGTTCCAAAGTCGAAAGGAATCCCAAAATTTGGCGCTTGGAAATTAAAGCCATTGTCGGTATTAAATAAAATCGGTTGTGACTCTTGTCCTTCGATGAATCCGGAAAATTTTGCATTAATGTTGGTAGGCAAGGAAGTGGATAAGCTCTCATAGGATTGTGACGATGGCGGTAAATTGATTTCAGTCTGATGGGTGGGTGAAAAAATTTGCTGCGAGTTTTGTAAACCAACGTGTTGAGTATTTTGAACTGCATTCTGAGTTGCTGGTGGACTTAAAATTCTGAAAGAATTGCTATTCTGATTTTGAAAGGAATTTTGAGCGAAAGGTCCTTGATCAAATAGACTATTCTGGAAGGTGTTTTGACCGAATCCTTTGAATGTTTGATCAGGGGATGTAAACTGTGATCCGCCTGCAGCGAAAGGAGAATCGAATCTGTCATGAGGAGTCGTGACGTAATTGATTGGTGTTGCTGAACTGCCAACGTATTCTACATTTGAGTCACTGTAAATGGGTCCTGTTGCGGTTAGATCTTTGGAATTACCATGATCTTGATGTTTGGCGTACTTATAATTATCCTTAGAAGGTGAATCATACGATTTTGCCCTTGAATTTTGCCCCTGTGGTCCATAGACATGGGAGAAATCTCTGTATTCCTTAGATCTGCCTGAACTATAAGGAGGACTTCTTTTTGCATTAGTAAAATCGGGTTCGAAAGAACTTGGCTTCTTTGTCGTTGGCTCGTCGCTTTCAAAATTGGGATCAATATTATACTGAGTATCTTCCTCCTCCTCTTCTTTATTTTGCGTCTCTTCTTCTTCTTCAAAGGTTGTGCTCCCGATATTAAATGCTGTATCATCATTAAAGTTGTCACCGTCAAGACTAAATGATGGTGAATCTACATCAAAAGAAGAACTTTCCCTAATCTTAGGACTAACGATACCAAAATTGGGATTACTTTTTAGTCGTGAATCCTCAATACCAAAGGAAGTCGATTTTATATCAATGTCATCAATATCAAACTCTTCCTTATTAATAGGTCTACTGTCTCTAAATCCTGAAAATGAATCTGAATAAATACTTCCAGATGGTTCATCGAATGTTGAAAGAGAACCGCCAAAGGATGGATTGTCTTGTCTTTTACTGATATCAGTTTGAGTATTACTATTAATAGATTTTTTCGTGGTTCTTCGATTTAATTTTGATGCTTGTGATTCATTGGTTATTGGTTTCGTTAGATCAATGACTTTTGAAACTGTGTAGGTGATTGGTATTTTTGTTGTCTTATTGTAGGTATACGAAGACACTAGAGATGCTATCGAAAGCATCATTATCTTTAGGATCTGCAAAATATTCGTAATGCAATTATAAACTTCAACTTATCAAAAAAAAAAAAAAAAAAAATATTAAATTATTATCTGTTTATAACAATATTTAAGAATCAGAAAAGTGTATATATTGAAAGAATGTGCCTCAATTTTTGTGATATCAAAAAGAATCAAGGTTGTCATTATTGTAGGGCCTTTTTTTTAGTAACACTCAAGCACATAACACATTATTCCAGAATACACTTAAACTTTTAATTTCTCTGAATCCAGTTGTTCTAAACACTAAACATTCTATGAAAATAATCACACAAAATTCTATTAAAATAAATAAATTTGTTAACTTGTTGAACGAAGGAATAAATTATCAAACTAACAAATGGAGAATTTTAATCAAAAAATATAATTTACTAATATATTGATTTCTCTTATTATGCAAAGATGTGTTAGAAAAATCTTCACGTACTAGCATGGTATTCATTTAGCCGAGTTGACAGAAACAAAAGTTTAATCCTAACTGTACTGCGCTTGGGTTTCGCTTTCTTTTATATTCTCTGTTTAGTGGTGCGAAACTATTGAACAAATTACACTTTTCAGAAAGTGACAAAAACCGAGGCAATGAAAAAATGCCTAATCTGTTTGCCTCTCTCTTTGGATGTGCGACATAAACCAAGTCACGCCATTGGCACCTTTATGCTTTGATTTAAATTTTTTTCAGCGAATTCATATTTTATCACCACCAAAGGTGGTAGACTACTTTAGTCGTGAAAAATGTCTATTATAAAACTATGATTATGGGTGGTTTGTGGTTTACTTTCAACTTCTCCATTATATTTCATAACAAAGTACTTCCTCTACGTTAATAATAATAATTATTTTTTCTTCAACAAGAATAATGAAAAAAAGAACAAATATTTCGTGACAAATGTTTGACACCTTGGATCTGCTATTTTTAATTTTGCAAATTTGGCCAGTACTTTGCAACGACTGGTCTATTTTAAAAATAGAAAAGATTACGTGTTTTATAAATTTTTTATTTTCTATCAGACTTGACAAGTTTAAAACGAATCTGTGTTATAGAAGGAAATTTTCTTTGTTAGTCAAAAGTAGCTTAAATGAGACAAATCTGCAAAATAAAATCAATCAAGTTTTATAAAAGTTATGTATATTTGAAAGTATGACAATATCACATAATACGTTATAAGAATAAAAGCTCCCTACTTTCTACAAAGTTTTTTTAAATGCTAAAGTATTTTTGAGGCTCATGCTAATTCCCGAAAACTTTTTTGACATAATACTAATTTGATATAAAACCACTTAACTTAAAAGTCACAAAAAATAAACCTTATTTGTCATAAATTTCATTGCACACAAAAAACCATTTAACATAAATATCATTTGTTATAAAACTCATTTAACATAAATATCATTTGTTATAAAACTCATTTAACATAAATATCATTTGTTATAAAACTCATTTAACATAAATTTTATGTTACATAAAATTCATAGAACATCATTTCCATTTGACATAATAATAATGTAACATAAATTTTTCTTGACATAAAAATCATTTAACCTAAATTTCTTTTGCCAAAAAATTCAATTGACGTAAATTTTAATTGTTACAAAATTTTTTTTTCATAAAATTCATATATTTGTCAATAATTTCATTTGGCATAAATGTTATTTAACGTAATTGTCATTTGACAGGGTTGCCGCGCAACCTGGAAACCTGAGAAACATGGAAATGTTAGAGAATTTTATAAAAATTGAAAAAATCTGGAAAAGTCAAGGAATTTTCATCGAAATCCTGGATAAATGGTTTTTAATTGTATTTATTCTTGAAATCTAATTTTACTTAAATATTCCAAAAATTAGTTCAATTTTAAAAGAATTGCATTTACAATTTTCATAAGAAGAAGAACTTGAAGAGATTTTCGTTTAAAAATTTTGTAAAATTTCAATTTGAAATTAATTTTGTTTGAAATTTTGTAAAATTTCAATTTTAAATGAATTTCATTGAAAAATTTTAAAAACTAAGAAATTTTTTTAAAAATTCAAATTCTTCTTAGAAATTCAATTATTTATTGGAACTTTTATTATTTATTTTACAAGTAATTAAATTATTTTCAAAAATTTTAATGAAATTCTTTTTTAACAATTCAATTTTTTGAAAAATAATTTAAATAAAATTTTTCGTAGAAATTTATTTGATTTCAAAATTCAATTTTTTTTAATGTTTGCTATTTTAATAAACTTTCACAAAAGAATTCAATTATTTAAAGAATAACAAAATTTGAATTAAAATTAGTCGGAAGAATTCAATTACTTTTAAATGAAATATAATTCTTTGCAAAATTCCAATTTCTTTTTTTAAATAATTCAATTGCCTTGTGAAATTTTAATAAAATAGTAATTGAAAATAATTGAAGTTTTTCAAAATTTTTTGAAATAAACTTAATTTCTGCAAAAAATTTATTAAAATTATTTTCAAAAAAAAAAAGTTAAATTATCACAAAAGGATTTCATTGAAATTTTTGAAAATAATTTAGTTCTTGGAAAAACAAATAAAATTTATAAAAAGATCTTAATTTCTATATGAAAAAATATTAAGAGGATTAAATATTTATTGAAAAATGAAGTTATTGATGTTTTCCAGTAATTTTCTAATTAATAATGAATGTAGTTTTAAAAAACTGGAAAAATTCCATTTTTTAACCAGGAAAACCTGGATATGTCAGGGAATTTAAAAAAAGGGTAAAATCGTGGCAACCCGGATAAAATATTTTACAGAAAAATTCATTTGATAGATAAATTTCATTTGACGAAAATCTCATTTAAGATTTAACATAATTCTTATTTAACATAAAATTCAGTTGATATAAATTTCATTTGACATAAATTCCATTTAACATAACTCTTATTTGACATAAAATTTACTTTAAATAAGTTTCATTTAGTATAAATTTGTATGTCAAAATAATTTTGTTGAATGACTTTTATGTCAAATGAAATTTATGTCAAACGACATTTATGTCAAATAAAGATTATGTTAAATGTCTCTCATGTTAAATGAACTTTATGTCAAATTGTCAAATGAAATTTATGTCAAATTGTAAAATGAAATTTATGTCAAATGAAAATGACAAAAAAAATTTATATGAAATACATATTATATCAAATGAAATGTTAAATGTCTTTTATCTTAAATGAATTTTATGTCAAATGCTAAATGAGTATAATGTCAAATAATATAAAGGACTGGTAATTATTTACAAAAGATCAGAAAAGTAGTTATTGCAGAATGTTCGTAAATGAAAACTGAATATTTTGCCCTTTGAACTCATATCACTATAATTAACTGTTTTAGAGAAATTCCATTTGTGTCAACTGCACTACTTGTCAACCGCACCAAGTCTCCTCTATAAGCGAGGATGATAGGTAATGTTCACAATGGTACCTCAATATGACAATATGATAACACAATTTTTAAAGCATCTATAGAATCAGTACAAAATATTGAACCGATCATGACAATTTAATAACAAAATCAAAAATAAATTACTTTTTGAAACTTCTAATTTAAAAAATTGTTAATTAACATTGACCAGCAAGAAAAATTAAAAACAGAATGTTCATTATTATCTGTTAAAGATAAGTCTTAATAAATGTTGAAAAAATTAAAAAACACTCAAAATTGGTGTCAAAAATTTTGTTAACAAACATCCTTTTTGGAATCCTCGAGGTCATAAACAGAAAATTAAATTTTTAAATATTTAATAGTAAAAGTAATGCTTCGCTGAAGAGCAATATAATATTATTATAATACAACAATTAAGTAAAGAATTATTTAAATTTTTTTCTACATTTTTAGTGTCATAATTTTTTTTCGAAATATAAAAGGCGAAATATTCCAAGTGAATTCTTGCAACGATAATTTGAAATGAACTGGAAATTATAATTTCCTGTTCTAGTAGCAATTTTAATTGCTTTTAGAGTTTTAGGATAATAATGAATGATGTAAACGAAATTGTTTTCTAGTTCATGATTAGTTTCGTCAGTGCGATATTTACTGGTACTGTAATAATATTAGTGTTTCTGTAGATTAACGGTTCAGGTGTTAAAAATTTCGTGATTTATGAATCGTGCAAGATTCACGGGTAATTAAATTTCGAGACTATTCATGCGTGACAAATCTATTTCACTAGTGTAAAAAAAAAGTTTAAGTTTATGTGAGGTAACATTGGCAGAACAGAAACGACAAATGTGTCAAAAATGTCTAGATGAGATACTATTTTTTTGTTTGTTAGTAATCGACCTTTAGTGTTAATTGATTTTAATTTCACTTTCATTATTAATTCACGGCATCTGAATTTGTAGTAACATTGATCTCATTACTTCAGTAATAGGAAACATAATGCTTCTGTATAGTTTTAATATTTATTAATTAATAAATGATAATTTTAATTTTAAAGTTGTGTCAATTTTTTTACACAACAATGAAAGTTGTTTCAATTTTTGTGATAAAGTTAGTATAAATAATGTAGTCTTTAATGACCAATGTAGGATTATATCACTACAAAAATCACTTTGGAATAATAATCAAAAAAGGAACAACTATTTTTGTGATGACTGAGGCATTAAAAAATCTTACAAGTTTTTACTTTTACTGTATTGCTGATCAGATTACAGACGTTAATGAACATTACAAAAGTTTTGACAACGACAAATGATCGAATTGCAATAGAAATTTACGAAAGAATGCATATTTTCAACGTGTGTTCACTAATTACAATTACGTTCAACAGGATTCGAAGAAATGATACCAAAAAAGTGGATGAATCATTCCTGAGCAATGGGTCAGGAATTGTGAGCGGTTGATGGAATAATTGTAACAAATGGATATAGAATTCTTCATGTACCAAAAATTATTATTGGCATAAAAGTTTTCTCGGAAATCCACAGTAGCTTAGCTGAATTCATTTGTTTCGTCCTTCATATAATCCGTTTCCACCTTCTTTTTGAAGTATTGTATGTAACCAAAAACTGTGGTACAAATCACTGCAAACTTTATGAAACATGAATTATACAATACATACAATTAAATGAAAGAAAATTATCCTATTTACCTTCTCTATAAATGTGATTCCTAATTTTTGAAATCCAAAAATTGAAAAAATGATTGGCAATTGTATCATCTGTTGACGTAAGTCATCCATCTGAAAGAATTGGAAAAATTACTAGCCTTAGCGACTAGGATGTTAAAAAAAAATCTGACTATTATTCAATAAAAATATAAACACTACTCATTCACCAATTGGGTAATTTATTTTTGATTCAATTCTTACCTCTTCTACAACTGAAGCGTTTGTTTTATAATTTGCCAATTCTGCTAGTGTTCTTATCATCTCATCGCTCTGAAATGTTTTTTTTTTAATTTATTAATAAAACTTTTAGATTAAAAGTAAAACATTAATTACCTGCTTTTCGATTTGACAACATGGCGCAATGATGAGGTAAAATCTTAAAGCGCTTTTAATGACTTTTAATAGACATGCAAGAAATAGTAAAGAACATTCTTCAGATGCCAATATTGAGATGCTAACCCACGACGCTATATTACACAGGTTCGATAGCATTTGCAAAAGGAAATGCATTTGATAAATTTGATTTATCCGCTTAGAATGAATGTAGAGGCTCAAATAAACGTATCTGAAAAATATAATTTTTTATGGTCAATTAAATATAAGAAATAACTTATAACTTACTTTATTTTTTGCAAACTCTTCATTTCCTCTGTGAAATTTTCAGACTCGAAGTAAATTGTTTCTATTGACGAATGGAATTCGGAAGCAGCCGATGAATTTGGATTGAATTTATCTAACTGATCATGAAAGATGGATCCATTTGAATTTTTCGTAAACTGTTCTATCAGCCAGTTGTTCAGCAATTCTATGTTAATAGAAATGAACCTGTTGCGTAAAAAAATTAGTTTTCATTTACATGATTAATTGTGTTCCCTGTGTAAACTATAAACATACTGGATATTTGAGTGTACATTTAAATCCATGACTGTTGTAATGAAAAACACCAAGAATTGTATTCCGAACGAATTCAAATTTTTGGGTAAAAAAATTTCCGACATAAAGCCTAGACATAAAAAGGCAAATATCCATCCTAGTGGAGTTTTGAAAATTGTACTATAATTGTCCTTGAAGCGAAAATTTCTAGTCGCATCATCCACTTCTGTCATGCACTTATAAAGATCATTCAATTTCTATTATTTGGAAAAGCATAAATTATAATTTTTTTTTCTCTTGCAACTTTTTAATTTCGTCTCAAATTGTTATTATCACTTACCTTAAAATGCAACCAACCGTTTATGTGAGCGGCGAATATTACTATAGTATCAATGGCATATACAACTTCTAAAGTATACGCAAATGGGCTTATTATTACATTAGTGTATATTTGGTAAGAAATATCACAAATCATCCAACAAAGAAAACCTATAATAGAGAAAGGAGTAAAAAAAAATGTATTAAAAATAAAAATTTCTCTCAGGTTCGAAAAAATTTGTACTCTTTTAATCTTTTTTAAATGAATTCTACAGCAATAGGTATAGGAAATTTTATAAAGACAAAACAAAAATAATAATAATGAAAAATGGTAGAATCTTTTTAGAGAACATACCTAAAAGTAGTATCACCGGAATGGAGGCAAATTTATTTTGTTTCTTGCCGCCTAAGGGATATCCGCTGAAGCCAAATATTGACAGCCAGTTTATGAAAATTAGAGGATAAATACTTTTACGAACGTTATTCGGAACCCATTTTTCAAATTTTAAAAATCTCTTCATTGTAATAATTTTCGATGCTCTGCTTTTGTTCTACACTAAACGGAGTGACAAAGTAGTAAAGAATAATAGAAGTTCGCTTATTATGTTAAGAATATATTTTGCAAATTATACACTTACGTTCTTTGCATGCTATACAAATAATTGCAACAACTGAATTATTTAGATTGATTTCAATCAACATTTACACGCTTATTACGAATCCTCTCATATAATTTTTTTTTAATCAGCCAGATCTGTGACTTTCTGATATCTAAACTATATTCTGTTATGTTCTTTCTAGAAAAATTTATAGGGACTCTTTCTCTTATTTTCAGACTTTGTAATCGATAATTAATTTTGAAAAAAGTAAGAAGAAAATAGCTTTTGAACTAAAAAAAGTAGTAAAAAAAGTATCTTTCCTACTATAAAAAGGAGTCAAAAAGTAGCTTTCACACTAAAAAAAGTATTAAAAAAATGTTTTCGTCAATTCACAAGACTGACAAAACTTCAATTTACATATTTTTTATTTTCTTGACTTTTTCCTAATTTTCATCAAAAATATTTAATCCCTATCTTGCTAAATCGAAATAAATCGAATTTCTGCAATGAATTTTAATTATTCAAGAAAGAATTTTAAAATATTTACAAAAATACATAAATTACTTTTATCAAGAAATCTTAACCGAAATTGACTTTTTCCAACAAATTTTATGCAAATTCTAATTTAAATAATTAAATTCCTGAGAAATTTTTTTTAGTTATTAAAAGAAATTGAATTCGTATAAAGATTTTTAGAAAAACTTTTGTTAAAAAATTGATTCCTATTTGGAAAATTTTTTGAAAATATTAAAAATCATTGAAATGCAAAAAGTTTTTTAAAAAAATAATTAAATTTCACAATGAATTATTAAATATAGAAAATTTTCAACAATAATAGAATTCTCGCGAACGATGTTATTAGAATTTTGTAAAATAATTAAATTTTCTAAGAAGAAATTTATTGCTTTTAAAAATTATTAATCTTATTATTATGAAAATGATTGAATTTTAAAAATAATTGACAAAAATTGATTTCCTTGGAAAAATTTTATTAAATGCTTTCAAAATTATTGAATTCGTGTGAAAAATTTTATTATTCACAAAAAGAATTGAAATATTGCAGAATTTTAACATTGGTTTGGAAAAAAATATACTTTTTAAGATTCAAAAAGTTTATTTCTTACAATTGTAAACATTTATAATTTATTTAACATTTAAAATTATATATTATGTTGCATACTATATAATAATAATTATATTATTATTTAATGATAATAGAATTAAAAAATTTTATTTGAGGTTTAAATTTTATACATTTTTAGTCTGAAATTAAAAGTTAGTGATATAATTCAAGGATAAATTTAAATAGAAAAAAACAGTTAATTATATAAAATATTGAAAAATTTGAAATAAAAAACAATGAAGAGCATAAATTATTGTTAAAGAAGATAAGTGAAAATTGTACAGTACATATCGATCCATCATTATTAAGAGACAATATAAATTACAAGTTCTTTAAAAACTGTGTATAATTTTTCGATAATTATTATTGTTCAAATTTTTTTTTATAAAATTCTTTGTTCAATTTAATTATTTCTGAAAAAACTTATCGCAATTCAATGATTTTTAACATTTTCGTAAAATTTCCAAATAGAATTTAATTATTTAAAAAATCTTTTCTACAAAATCTTCGCACGAATTCAATTTCTGTTCATAAATAAGAAACATTTCTCAGGAATCAATACAACTGAAAGAAAATGGCTTTTTATGAAAGTTCTATGGTTTAAAATTTATTGTTCCTAATTTTTTTATATTCTACCAATTACTATTTAAAAGTATGAAAAAATATGAAAAATTAAAGACAATAATTAATAATAATATTAATAATAAATAATTTATAAGAAAATTGCAGCAAACTGGTCAACTGGAGAAATAAAATATTTAACATTAGGAAACTAACTACAATAAAAAATAATAATAAAAAAAAAATTCCTGAAAAAAATGTTTACGAAAAAAATTCATTTACGATCTTTTTTATTTGTAAAACTAACCAAAAACATCAGGAATTAAACAACCTACAAAAAGAATAAAAGTTGTTTTTGATTAAGAACATTATTCAAATTTAATTATTTTCAAAAGTAAGTAATAAAATTCATTGCAAAAATACAATTATGTTAAAAAATTTACAAAAATTCTCGTCAATTTTTAATTACTTTTATAATTAATAAAACATTTCTTCGACATTCGTTAAATTTTCAAATAATGATTAATTTTTAAAATTGGTTTAGAAGAGAATTGAATTATTTAAAAATTTGGTTCTAAATTTTTTATTAAAATTGATAGAGATTTATTTAAGATTTAATTATTTGTTACCATTTGATTCGGAAAATTGATAGCTTCTTTCTTATTTAATATTTGTAAACCGAATGATAAATTCAGTTTCTATAAATTAAAAAAAAATCATTGCAGAATTTCAATTATTTTTAATACAATTTCAACCGAATTTCTCGAAAATGTAATTATTTTTTAGAATATTATTAAAATTTGTCGAAAGAATTCTATTATTTAAAAAATTTGTTGATAAAATTATTCACCAGAATTAAATTTTAAGAAAAATTGAATTTTTCGATAAATTATCTTTCTTTGTATTCAAATAATTGAATTTGCGTAGAATTTTAGGATAATTAATTTTTAAAATGAATTTCGGTTAAAATTTTATATAAAATTTGAGGTTTTTTATTTCTTTATTTCAACAAACTTTCCTCAAATTATAAAATACGTTGAATATATGAGACCCTCATCCAATGTTCGGAATAATGCGTGTATGGACCTCTTTTTCTCTGCCTTACATTAATAAACAATTTATTAATAAAAAAATATTAATTTAATTTAAACATTAATCAATTTTAAAATATTGGTCTGATTTCCATTCTGCTGAAAACTTCTTTAAAGAATTATATTATTCTATAATTGTTCGAATAAAAAGGTACTAGTTGAAATATCATATGTTGGTTTATAAAATCGTGAAAAGCAGTTTTTTTTCAAATTTTTTGCTAAAAACATAAAAATTGAAATTAAACAAATTCCGCCAGATGGATTTTGCTTTCTTCTGTTTAAAAATAATCAGTGAAGTACCCCAAACGAGTTACAACAAGAATCGTCAAAAGGATGCAACTTGAGGGTTGAAATTATTTCCAGGGTACCGTCATTTAAATTCATACTTTTTATATTTCAATTTAACATAACTTAAATATAAATTGAAGGGCTACAGAAATTTACACCGGGAGAATAAGCAAAATATATATAGTTAAAACTTTAGTTTTTTATTAATTTTCTCTGTTTCTCAAATAAATGTAAAATAATAATTATCTGCATTCAGGTTAAATTAATTTTTTTTTCTGCAGCCACCATCACAGTTACATCCAAACACATTACAATCTCCAACACCACAGTAAACTCCTTTTAGCTTTGTACCATCTTCGCAAATTTTGGGATATTTACATGCTGTCGTATATATTCCACAAGCTTTAGGATATTCACCTTTGGAACAACATTCAGCACGACTCTCATTAGGAAATAATAAAAATGTTCCAACAAATATCAGCAAGTAAATTGTTAACATTGTTGATATTTTAAAACACTATTTTTCGTTATATTAGATTGCGTAGTAACTAATGTTTCAATTTTTTAAAATGTTGTATGGGAGTGTGCTTCCTCCTCGATTTATATATATATGAAGATAATTACAAGCAAGTTGCAAAAACTGATGTCATGTATAATTTAATAAGGACATTAAATATAGACCAGAAGTATCGGAGTGATATTTTTTATAATTTCAGAGTAATTCCCCTGACTAATTGCGTGCTATATTTTTTCTTTAAGAATTATGACTGTTTTTAAGCGGCAAAGGCAAATAATAATTTTAGCAACCTTGAACATATAATTGAATTTCTGCAATTATTTCTAACTTCTCAAAAATTCAATTTTTTAACTGTTATAATGCATTTCTTCTTAATTTATTGTTATAAATAAGTAATAAATTTCTTCTTTCTAAATTCACTCGTTTTTATAAAAATTCTAATTAAAAACGTTCGTAAGAATTCAATTATTGTCAAAAATTTTAATTGAATTTTTTTGTAAAATTTAATTAATTATACAAAGGTTTTTTTTAAAACTTTTCGTAATTCAATAATTTTCAATATCTACTATTTTTATAAAATTTCCACACAGAATTTAACTATTTAAACAATTGTTTGTAAAAATATCCTTAAAGAATTTAATTCATTTCATGAATAATATAAATTTCACAGGAAAACAATGATTAAAATTAGACGAAATTAATTAATTATTTTTAAAAAAATTATAAAATTCTTATGAAGAATTAAATTATTTTGATAAATATTTTAATTCTTTGATGAATTTTTGATAAAAATATGGAAAATAGTCAGAAAAATGAAAATAGAAGGAAATTTTTGTCAATTTTGTATATAAAGTGTCGAAAATGCGTTTTTTGTGGTAACTCAATAAAAATTAATTTCGCAATTTATATAAACTTCTAATAAAGGTAAAGTTTCTTTAGTAAAATTTGATTCCCAGCAAGATTTTCAAAATCACATTACTTTATATTCAACTTTAAAAAACAATATATTCTTCTCACAATTAAAATGAAAATAATTGATCCACTAATAAGACGAGATATTCGTAATAAAATTTTTAAACGACTTAATTTATTAATTAATACAGAATACTACTGTTTTGAAAGAAAAAATTAGTAATAAAATATTTTATTAATTGTGCAATAAATTAAGCTAATCCCGTTAATGTTGAAATTGTTATAACAAAAATTGACTGTTTCCAACAAATTTTATGCAAATTCTAATTTAAATAATTAAATTCCTGAGAAATTTTTCTTAGTTATGATAAAAAATTGTATTCGTATAAAGATTTAAAAAAAAAAATTTGTTAAATAATTGATTCCTACTTGGAAATTTTTTTGAAAATAATAAAAATTATTGAAATGCGAAAAGTTTTTAAAAAATAATTAAATTTCACAAAGAATTATATATAGAAAATTTTCAACAATAATAGAATTCTGGCGAACGGTAGTATTAGAATTTTCTAAAAGAATCAATTTTTCTAACAAGAAATTTATTACTTTTAAAAATTAGTCAATTCTGATGAATATGTCTATTTACGAAAATAATTGAATTTTAAAAATAATAATTGAATTACGACAAAAAAATTTAATTAAAATTGTATTTAAAATAATTGATTTCCTTCGAAAAATTTTATTAAAATCTTTCAAAATTATTGAATTCGTGTGAAAAATTCTTATTTTTTTGTTAATTATGAATTCTTTCAAAGAATGTGAAAAAACATTTCTCTAAATAATTGATTTTTCCAAAAAATGATATTAAATTTTAAGAATAATTTCTTTTTCCACATAAATCCTACGATGAATTTTATTATCCATGAAAATAATGAAATATTTGCTTAGAATTTCATTAAAATTGTATTAAAAATAATATTGAAAACCTGGGATAAATTTTTTTTTCGAAAATATTTGAATAATTGCTAAAAAGTTTATGAAAATTTGTCAAAACAATTTTTTTTATTTATCAAAATAATTGAATTATTATGGAAAATTTTATGAAAGTGTTTAAAAAGAATGGAATTCAATTCGAAATTTTTTTTTTTGTAAATAATTGAATTCTTCATGAGAATTTTATAAATATTGTTTAGAATAATTAATTTTTTCGATACATAATAAAATTTATGAAAAAATTTTTTTTTTAAATAATTGAATTCATGTGGAAAACATTTATTTTTCAAAAAGGCGAAATTGAATTCTTAGAATTTTAGGAAATTTTTTTTTTAAATTGTATATCCATAAACATGTTATTATTAGTGAAAGTATTTGAATTATTTTGAAGAATCAGAAAAAAATTTTTGTTAAATAATTGATTTTATCGAAAATTCTAATCAATATTAATTGAATTCGTGGTAAAATTTTATTATTTATAAAAAGAATTGAAATATTGCAGAATTTAAATATTGGTTTGGGAAAAAATATACTTTTTAAGTTTCAAAAAGTTTATTTCTTACAATTGTAAACATTTATCATTTATTTAACATTTAAAAATTCTATTGTAATTAAAAATAATTAATCAAATTAGGGGTCTGGATAAAATAATTTGACGGACGTTCATAAACACGCTCTACTGTCAGTAGAGAAGCAGTGCCCTGCGGCACTCACTGGTACTTGACTGGCCTTAACCTGTTCATCCGAAAGACAGACTTATTCATTTCAATTATTGAATAATGAAAGTATAGTTATATGTCAACATTTTTCAAAAATATCAAACTATACTTTATTAATTTTTTTTTTGTGAAAACTATTAAAGCTTTAAGGTTATGTTATTCAGTGGTCACGTGCCCCATTTACTTCACTATGGAAAAACTTCCCACTGAATAACATGACCTTAAACCTCTAATAATGTTCAATACTATAATGACAGTATTAAAATAAAGTGGCATTTGTAGACCAGAGTTTTTAAAACTTTTTTAAACCATAGAAATAACAAATCTCTTGCGGATTTTTAATTTTCCCGTCCCCCATATTGGAGTCGCCATTTTGAATTTTGAAAATCTGACAACAGATTTGTTATTATCGACCTCGAAAACCTGGTGTATGATAAAAATTATATTTTTTTTTTGTTGAAACTATTTTAGGCCCGCAAACGATTTTTAACTAGACTGCAAAGGGGTTAAATAATAATTTGTAAAATTAAAAAATGTAAATGATAAATTATTCACTTAATTAGACCATTTGTTTCATTGGAGGATTCACCATTTTCACTGATAAATATACAATTGCTACTTCATTTCAAGATGAAACATTAAATTTCCGCTGGTTCAATGATTTTTCGGGTATTTTATCATTTACATGTAAATCTTTCACTTAAATTGTTAACAAAGTTTATACTATTTATTCTTCAAAGAATTAAATTATTTTAAAAAATTTTAATGAAATTCTTTTGTAACAATTCAACTTTTTTTCATAACAATTTTTGTAAAATTCCTTCGTAGAAATTTAAGTAATTTCAAAAACTTGTCAAAATTCTATTATTTCCAATGTTTACAATTTAAATAAAATTTCTTAAAAGAATTCAATTATTTAAAACGAATTTTTAATAAAATTCTACGCAAATATATAATTATTTTCAAACGTAATAAATTCGTAAAAATCACAATATGTTAAAAAATTTGAGTCAAAACTTCAATTATTTAATTGAATTCAATTACTTAATTTTAAATTTTAATAAAATTCTTGGCAAAATTTAAATTACTTTTTAATGCATTTTACAAAATTCGTTTCATTAAATTTTACGAAAATTGAATTTAATCTTAGAAATTTGTTAAGAGAATTGAATTATTTTCTAAATTTTAGAAATAATTGTTGGATTTTTGCTAAGAATTATATTACCTCTGAAAATATTTGAATTCTTGAGACGAATTTTATTAAAATTTCTTTTTAAATAAATCAATTGATTTTTTTGTTAAAATATTCTCAAATAGTAGACATTAAAAATAATTTAATTTTGACACATTATTTTGAAAAAAGAAAAAAAATTGTTAATGTTTGTAAATAGTTTAATTCTTTGAAGAGTAAATAAAAAAAAAAATAATTGAATTTTTTGTTCGGGATGGGAAAGTTTTTAAATTCTTAGAAAAATTCAACAATAAACATTTATTGAAGTAGGACATTTAAATTATTACACAATAATTTCATTTAACTTTGTAAGTAAATTTTTCGAAATTTGCAAGTGTGTGACTAAAAATATTAAAAATAATCTCACTTTGTAACAAAGACTGCACTTGAAATAGAAATTTTTTACCAAAAATTAGCTTTTGAAATAAAAAATCTCTATTTAAAGACACGCTTGATTTGGAAAGTTTGAGAGTAATAACTTTTTGATGGCGTGAGAATATAATGAAAATTGGGCGTGTTTCTTTTTAAAATCTAGTCGTTTAATGATCAATTAAATATATTAAATTCATAAATGAATTCTTGCATTTAAATCAAGAACGAAAAGCATTAATCAAATAGTAAATAATTTTACACTTAGAAGAATTAAATGCTCACTTTTAATTTGAAGAGAAAATAAAATAATACAGGACATTATTTATTTGTCAACTAATAGACGGCGACTTTCGTTTGAGGATTGTTTTTACTATATTTAGAAAAATACGTTTTTAAATACATAAAAATGAAACACTTTTGAAAGGTTTTTTTTATATCTTCTCACAATTAAGTTTAAAATTTAAAGAAAAATTCTCATAAAAATCACAATTATCTTTAGAAAATACAAAATTCTTCTTTAAATTTCATAATTATTTTCACAAAGTTTCCCTCATTTCAATGATAAAGAAATTTCCCAAAAAATTCAACTATATTTAAAATAAATTTTAATGAAAGTGTACTCAAACCTTTCATTATTTTTATAAAAAAATAAAAATTGAACAGGAATTAAATTGCTAAAATTTCGTTTATAATTTTTTTTCGCAATAATTCAATTAATTTTATAAATAACAAATTTTTTTTTTATTTGATTATTTTTATAAAAAATGAATTTATTTTTGGAATTCTAATATTTTCATAAATAATAAAGCTCATCGCAGAATTTTTAATTATTTTTAATACAATTTTAATTGTATTCCTGAAACAATGTAATTTATGAGGATTAAAATTCGTCAAAAGAATTTCATTATTTTGAAATTTATTAGAAAAATTCTTTACAAAAATAAAAATGTTAAAAACATTCAATAAATTACTTACCTTTCTGTATTTAAATAATTCCATAATTTTAAAAACCTTTAAAATAAAAATGCTTGAAGATTTGAATTTTCAATACTTTTAACCGTGCAGTAAAATTGTAGTCATACTTATTTGAGTTAAAAGTATTAGGCATTGTCTTATTCAAATTAAGATAATTCATGAATTGATATTTTAGTAAATCATCGGTTTTAATTTGCAAAATTTCATGTTAATTGTTTGGAAATACTTGAAAGAGGAATTTGAAATTTAAATTTTCCCGGGAATGTATCTTTGTTTTGTGATTGGTTACTAAATACACACTATACACACTTGAAATATTAATTTTTTCTCTCACAAGCGGTGATAGTTTCATCACTTTTGTATATAAGGAAAGTCAAATCAACATCATTTAAATGTGTTATGATATGTATAATTATATATAATAATCGTCATGATTCCGGATCTCTGTCCACACTTGAATTTAGTTATAGTTATTCTTTTGTTTTTTATACGTTTTGATAGAAAATAGAAATATACATACATACATTTTATATAATAATCGTAAGTTTCTTTTCCGTTAGCAAATTATCTGTATTCATTTTTTTTTTTTGAAAATTCATTTTTGTGGGTTATTGTCATTTTTTTAATGTCAAAAAGAAACAAAAAAAAACTCGTTTTATTCACTCCACAAAATTGACAAAAACTCCATTCCATATTTTTTATTTTCCTGACTTTTTCCTAATTTTCATCAAAAATGTTTACTTTTTTCTTATCTTTTGCTAATAAATTGAAATTATGCTACGAATTTTTTTATTCATGAAAGAATTTAAAATAATTTAATTCTTGCGAAAATTTAAAAAAAATATTTGAAAATAATTGAATTTTCAATGAAAAATGTTATTATTTATAAAAATAATTGAATTTTTCAGAAGAATTTTATTATTTACAAAAATAATTGATTTGTTTAGGCAAATTTTGTTATTTATGAAAATAATTGAATTTTCTTGAAATATTTTATTATTTATTAAAATAATTAAATTCTTGCGAAGAATTTTTAGAAAATAATTGAAATTTTCTGAAGAATTTTATAAATTTTAAGAAAAATTGACTTTTTTTTAAGAATTTCATAATTTATGAAAATAGTTAAATTTTTTTTGAATAGTTTTCTATTTTTATAAAAATAATTGAATTCTTGTGAAATTTTTTTCTTTTTTAATTTGGAAAATAATTGAATTTTTGGAAAGAATTTTATCATAAATTTTTTAGAATAATTGAATTCTGTTTGGTTATTTTATAAAAATAGTAGATATTGAAAATCATTGAAATGTGAAAAGTTTTTAAAGATAATTAAATTTTACAAATTCCATTAAAAAATTTGACAATAATTGAATGTCGGTGGGAAATTTTATTAAATTTTATTGAAAATAATTGGATTTTCCAAAAAAATATTTTATTATTTATGAAAATAATTGAATTCTTGCGAACGATTTATTAGAATTTTTTTAAATAATGGAATTTCCAAGAAGAAATTTATTACTTTTAATAATAATTGAATTATTGTGATGAATATTGTTATTTATGAAAATAATTGAATTTTGAAAAGAATTTACTGAAATATCTCAAAATAATTGAATTTTCGGGAGTAATTTTTTTATTATTTAAAAAAATTTTTTATTAAAATTATATTTAAAACAATTAATTTCTTTCGAATAATTTTATTAAATTTTTGAAAATAATTGAATTATTGCAGAAAAGTTTATGAAAATGTTTTAAAAAAATTGAATTTCTGTTTAAATTTTATTACTTTTGAAAGGAATTGAAATCTTCATAAGAATTTTATGAACATTGTTTTAAATAATGAATTTTTCAATGTTATGAAAATTTTATTAGTTTAAATAATTGAATTCTTGTCAAAAACTTTAATTGTGAAAGTAACTGAATTTTACGATTTTGAAAATAATTAAATTCATGCTTAGAATTTAATCAAAATTTTTTTTTGAAAAAATGGAATTTACATGAAAAATTTTATAATTATTAAAAGTAATTGAATTATTGGGAAAAATAAATTGCATAAAATTTTGTTAAATAAAATTGATTTTTTTTCAATATTAGCGAATTAAAAGTATAGCGGAAATTCTCTAAAAAAATATTGTTTATATTCTTTGTTCGGAAAGTTAAATACCTTTATATAGCTAATAATTTTTTTACCTTCTCTATTCTTTAGAATAATTAAAATTTGCGTAATGAAGTTTTTTTTTTAATTTAGGTATCAGATAACAATTTTTGTGAAATTCAATTTTCCTCGTACAAGAAAGTTTAATTATTTTCAATTTTGAAAATTTGATGCCAAATTTGAAATTAGTATCGAAATTTGTTAAAGTTTTTTTTATATACTTTAAAGTTTGAAAATATAATGTATTTTGAAAATTTAATTCTAATTAGTTTTTCAGTTATGTGTCATAATAAGTATTTCTTTAAATTAAATTTCTTTAAATTTCTTTAACTTACAAGTTATTTCTCAAATTGTATATATTGTATGTAGAATTACAAAAAAGTCTATCTTGAAATAGGTAACAAGATGTAAAACAGCAAAAATATGCCTATTTCTCAAAAGATTTTTTTCAAAAGAATAAAATTTTATATTTGAAACTATAGAATTATGCTATAAAATTGAATTTTAATTCATTAAAATCTAAATTGTGCTGTATTCTAATTAAAAATATGTGTTATTCAAACGATAGCATCATGCTATAAAATTGAATTTTAAACTATTAAAATCTAAAGCATGATGTATTCTTTTTAAAATGATGTGTTATTCAAACTATAGCATCATGCTATAAAATTGATAGCATATTCTATTGATTTGAAAGTACATGCTATTAAATTTACAACAGATTTAATTATAGGAATGAAATGCATTTCTCGATATTATAGCATTTTTCGGTTAATACTATAATTTCTGTGATAATATTCTATAAAATTTATTTAAATCTACAGTGCAGTAATCAATAGCACATGTTATTGAACCAACAGTATTTGTATTCCGAACGATATTGAATATGTCGTTTATTGCGACAAACAAATATTTCATTGATTCAATAGCATTTTTTTCTCAGTGTATAAACGTTTTACCTTTTTGCTGCGATTTATATACATTATGCTGACAATCCAGGAAAAAGAATCGAAACGATTATACAAGAAAACAAGAAATAAAATAAAATCCACTAAATTAAGTTTGTCATACCTCTCACTTAAAGTGTGAAAAAAAAAGTTTATTTAAGTCGCGCTTATTGTGCGAAGACATTGGGAGAAATTAGCAAAGAAATTGCATGAAAATATTCTTGATATTTATATAGTAACCAGTTTTTTTTATTTGGAGTTGAATTTCTCTTGCGGGGTTCCGATTTTTTGTCTTTTTGGTTAAGTAGTAGTGCGCGCTCAACTTTTGGCAAAATGCGTCATCTTCTTTTATATATATATATAAAAATCGAAAGAGAATAAGCATTCAACTCGTTGTGCGGTGAAATTATATACTGCGTCCTCCTCGCTCACGAGAAACCGAAGGCATATAAGGTGGGATGCTGTTGTCTCTACTTCATCAGTACCAAACATACAAGATTCATCTTCTGAGTCAGCAGGTTTAAAGATTTGTTCACCATGCGGTCCGCCTGGACACATGTAAGTTGCAATTTAATTAATTGTTCCTAATTCGCTTTCTAATCAAACTGTGCGTTCTAATTCCTTTAATTTACATCAAACTCAATCTCTAATCTACGCGTCTTGATCACCTGTAATTTTCGGACTTTGTTTGCTCACTCTCTATGGACTCATTGTGCAGCCGTTTAGTTCTAACATTATCATTTTCTGAATGTCTCACAATCAGCCAAGCGTGCAAAAACGCTGAACAACTTATGCATGAAGTTTCTGACATTTTCATTATTCTTTCATTGTCAACATTCATAGTAAACATTTCGAAACTTTTATTGTCAACAAATAAAATTGTTCGTCTTTGATTTCATATTCTCACATGATGTTTGATTTTTTAATTCACTTAATGTTTGTGCTTACATTTAGATGCATATTCGATATGTTTAATAATTATAATATATTTGTATAAATAAATTATTCGGGAAGTGAATTTTTTGAAATCAGTGCTGAAATGAAAGGGTTTTGGATTCAATTAAGTTTTATTGCTTTATGTCGTTTTGATAAAGAGTGTAAGTAACTGACATGAATATTAGTTGTTGATAATAGTGATCAAGTTTGTTAAAAATTGTGGATTTATGGTTGAAATTAGTGCCATATATTACCATGAGAGACAAACTTGTTCAATATGAGTAATCCATTTGTGGGACACTAGGAAATTGCTGTTCCACTTTTGATTTTTCCTTTCATAAACGAAATTTATGTGGTTTTCTAGTTAACCTGGTTATGATATCAGCCTAGAAATTTACTCTTCTTTTGTAAGATATTCTTTTGATGGCTGTAAATAATATTTCTCTACACAATGTAAACATTTCGTTTGGATTGAAAATTAATTTTTCTAAAATCTTTGTATTCTTCATATTCTTCATGTTCTTCATCTTCTTTATATTCTTTATATTTTTTATATGTTCTATTCTTTAAAATATCTAATGAAGCGTTGTTTGTCATTCTCTGCAAATAGCAATGTTTCACTTTTGTTTCTAAAACCATTGATTATTATATTGTTATTTATACTGAAATCTTCATTTTTATTCTCTTACTTTCTCTTCCTTAGAGAATACTATCACCGTTGTTCAAGTTTCTGAAAACTTGTTTCTCTTTGATTCCCTCTTATCGCATTCAATCATCCTCCTTTTTCGGCTACTATTCCCCACAACTTTTTCTTTCTGCTTTCTTACAATTTTTTTTTCATTTTTATCTTTATTCCTCTATTTCCTTCTTTTTATCCTTCTTTTCGTACTTTTAATTTTTATTCTAGTTTTAAATTGTTTCATTTTCTTTCAGGTTCCATTATCAACTTCTGTAATCTTTATCCTTTTTTTTCTCTAACTTTATCCTTCATTACATTTTTTTTACAGTACAACTACTCTCTTTTTTTCGTCCTTTATGTACATTTCTTTTCATACCCTTTTTTTTATTTTTCATTATAGTATCACCACCACCACTAGTTCGCTTTTTTCTCACTGTTTCTTTTTTAAATAATTAACCCTCAAGTTTTCAGTGGCAATATTAAATTTTTATCAGTTTTAATACGTATGCTCTTCAATATAAGAAAATAATTTTTACATTCTAAACAAAACTTATAAGCATTTTGCATCTTTAAACGTAATTAATTAAGTTATTAGAAATTTAAAAATCTTTATTATTATTTATTTTTAATTTTGTAACTGTACTCGGATATATTGTTGATTTTATTATTAATTTTTATTAATATAGGTTCATGTAAACTTGATAAATTTGAATATTTATCTATAACATGTATAAAAAAAAGTAAACAAATAGAAAAGATGAAATGATATACATTAGGAAAAGAGTAAACAACCGTTAAGTTCCAATGCATGAATATTTTAATTACAAATTTAGAATAAGTGTCTGTATACTTTCTTCCACTTGATTAAATTTAGAATAAGTGTCTTGTATACTTTCTTTCACTTGATCTGCGCTCTTCCGTTATTGTGCTCCTTTCAAAAATTTTTTATTATCATCTCTTCGACTTGTGCAAGTTATAAACCTAATTTAAATAACTTTAAAATAATCATCCAAGTATATAGCATGTAATATTACTTGAATATTTCTGCAATGTTACATGCAATATTAGTAAAGTTACATGTCACATTAGTAAAATTACGTGTAATATTAGCAAAGTTACGTGTAACATTAGTAAAGTGTGACATTAATCTAAAAAAATTATTAATGTTTATTATATCATTCATTATTTTTTTTTTAATATGAAAACTAAATTGCTTGACAAAAATTTGGACTTTTTTTCAAACCGCAAAAAAATATTTTGATTCACTCTAAAAATTATTAGATTCTTCAAAAAATGTTCTATTACATTTATTTACAAATTTCTTCAAAAGTAAAATTATTCGAAAACATCAATAACTTCTTTTCTAAATAAATATTTAATTATTATTTTACCACAAGAATCAATTATTTTTAATAATTTTGGAAAAAAGGTTCTTTGCGAATTTTGAAAATGCAAATGGATTTTCAAATTCGCAAAGTTTTGCGAAATTTAAATTATTCAGAAATGTAATATGTATTTAAAAAAAAACACTTAAAATAAGTTCAGAAAAAAAATACAATTTATTATTGGGAGGCTTAAAAATGAAATTTTGTGCAAAGTTAGCAAAGCAGTGATAAATGTTGTAAATTTCAATTTTTAACGAAATTCATTTTTCATACTAAACGGAAAATAGAGAAAATTATTTTCATAATTTCAATTCAATTAATAATTTCTAGAATGTAGAAACATTCCCATAAAATAATGTAGAAAAAATTCCAAATGTTTGGAAAAATTCTGTAAAACGTCTATAGGAAAATTTCTTTATGAAAGTATAGGAAATTTTTTGGATTTGTAAATTTTTGTAAATTTATACATATTTCCATGTAATTTCCAATTATTTGAAGAAAATTAACGAAATTTTATCAACTTTTTAAAAATAATTACATTTCTCGAGGAATTCCATTGAAATTGTACTGAAAATAATTAAAATTCTCCGATAAGCTTTGTTATTTATGAAATTAATTGAAATATTGCGAAGCAATTTGAAAGATTTCAATTATTTTTAAAATTATTAAATTGTATTAAATTAATTAAATTGCATTGAATAATGTATGAAACATTTGGTTAATTTTGAAAAAAATTGAATTTCTGCAATCGTTTGTTACTTCTTCAAAGTTCAATTTTTTAAAAGTATTTTTAACTAAAATTATTCTATAAATTGTATTAAAAAATTCTTAATTCGATGATTTTCGCGAAAAATTTTATATAAATAAAATTGTCAACATTGTCAGAATTTTTCGTTGCAATTCTAATATTTTTAGGAAATCTAAAAGGAATTATAAACATTCCAATAATATTTATGAATGCAAAATTCTATGACAATATTTAATTCTTTACAGTATTCGACAGTATTTTTTACAGTATTTCTTTACATAATGTCTATTACTTTCAAATTTAAACACAATTTAAATATTTAATTTTTATGAAATAATTTAATTATTCTTTTAGATTTTAATAAAATTCTTCCCAGGAATTCAATTTTTCACGAATAAATAATTCTTGGAAACAATTAAATTATTAAACATAAATAACAAAATTATTTTCGAAAATTCAATTATTTTGAGTCATTTTAGTAAAGTTCAATTGTTTTTTATTAATAACAATATTCATCACAAGAATTCAATTATTTTTAAAAGTATTAAATTGCATTAAATTAATTAAATGATATTAAAAATGTATGAAACATTTTATTAATTTTGAAAAAAATTGAATTTCTGCAATCGCTTGTTACTTCTCAAAAAATCAATTTTTAAAAATGTTTATAACTCAAATTTTTCTATAAATCTATTATTTTTAATAATTAATTTAATGTATTCTGACAAATTTCGCTGATTTCAAGAATTTTCCAAATTTTTCTATAAATCTATTATTTTTAATAATTAATTTAATGTATTTTGACAAATTTCGCTGATTTCAAGAAGAATTTGAATTATTAACATTTTGCGCGAAAATCTGTTTTCTGGTACTTTTACTTAGATTTCCTAGAATTTCCTGTCTCAGAATACCTATTAATTTTGGTTATTATTATAACCACAAAACGATTAATAATCTATATTCCAATGAATATTTCATATTTATGAGAAAAAAAATTTGAATTAAAAATGTTTATAAATTCTATTCTTTTTTAAATTGCTAATTTTATTTTCAAAAGTACGTAAGAAGTTGGCTAGTTGTTAAATTAAAATTCTAATTTGAAAAAAGAAATAAACATTCTCATAACAAAAGGGTAATTACATTAAATTTTATTACGAACAAAACTTATTGTTTCAAAACTTGAAAAAAGATCGAAAACAAAAAAGTTGTCCAAAAAATTACCCTTTTTTGTTGAGGACTTTTTAAAATTAAATATATCAAGAAAGAAGTAATTTTTAAAATCATCTCATAAGTGTAAATTAAGAGATATAAAATATGACAAAAATTTTTAATTAGCAGTTTAAAAATTTTTTTTTAATTCCTAAATTTTCTAAACTGTCTTGAGACTTTCACACTGAGTTAGGGTCCTAAAATTATAGTTGGCCATGTATGACAAGTACCACGCATAACTTTGAAAAGTTTTCTCTGGTTTTCAGTATATGTTTAGACTGTTCTTGTATTATGTGTTTCCTTCTTTACAATTTTGTATTTCCCGCGGGAAACAAGGATCTCTTCGCGTCCGTGTTGGCTATTGTAGCATTTTTCATGGAAGAAGGAAGTCATTAAAACAAACAAATAACAAGTATCAAAGAAGTTTTCTTATTTTCGTTTTAAACTTGGAACATTATTTCTGAGGTAAGTTCACTCTACGTTAAATATAAATATATAAAAAAAAACAATTTATTATAAATAATATTATTATATACAATTCTAATAGTTTACACTACCGGTCAAAATTGAGAGACCACCCATTTTCAGATGATTGAAAAACATTTTATAACAAAAATTGTGTGGAACCTAAAATTTTTTGAAAGATTTTAAAATTTTAAAGAGAACAAGATGTTTTAGAAGTCATTTGGCCAATATTTAATTTAGATATTTT
The DNA here is from genome assembly GCA_032872475.1 of Leptopilina myrica (nomen nudum). Classification (NCBI taxonomy): domain Eukaryota; kingdom Metazoa; phylum Arthropoda; class Insecta; order Hymenoptera; family Figitidae; genus Leptopilina; species Leptopilina myrica (nomen nudum). The sequence goes on along the minus strand of CM065458.1, from coordinate 55,778,600 downwards.
TAAAAAATCGTCATTTTCAATGTTTTACAAAAATTTGAATAACTTTTAAAATAATGTACGCTTTTTAATGATCTTAGGCTTATTTTAAAGGTCATTTGTTACACTATAAGACTTACTTATAGGCATTAACGTGTAATTTTTTTCTTAAAAAAAGGAGGCCGTCAAACTTGGACCAAAAAAATTCAAAAAATTTGGAACAATTTTTCTGTACTAAAAACTATTCTAAAAAATATTTAAAACATCATATGGTGTAGATTTTTCAAGAAAATTTAATAAAAAAAAATACGTTTGAATTTTAAAAATTATATTTCTGTTAATAAGAATGTTCCAAATTTATTGAATTTTTTTGGTCCAAGTTTGACGGCCTGCATTTTCTAGGAAAAAAATTACACGTTAATGCCTATAAGTAATTCTTATAGTGTAACAAATGTCCTTTAAAATAAGCCTAAGATCATTAAAAAGCGTTCGATATTTTAGAAGTTATTCAAATTTTTATAAATTATTGAAAATGACGATTTTTTTAAAATATCTAAATGAATTATTGGCCAAACGACTTCTGAAATATCTTGTTCTTTTCAAATTTCATCATCTATCAACAAATGAATAGAGAAAAATTTTAGTTTCAATAAATCTTATGTTTTTAAACGTTTTTCATTCGCCTGAAAATGGGTGGTCTCTCAATTTTTACCGGTAGTGTATTATTAATAATAAATAATGTAACTTTTACAGAAGTATTTCTTACATTACAGAATGTTATATAAGGAAGAGGATCTCTTGGAAGATAAAATACAAACTCTTTAAAAGATTTCACTAAATTGGCAAGAATGCATTTAGTAATGAAAAATGTAAACTAACATGTATTAATTTAAAGTTTTTCATTAGTTAATCTTCTTTTCGGAGTTAGAAGTTGAAAACAGCAATTCTAGAAATGGTACTTAATTTAACACTCTGAGAGAAGTGGGAGACTTGAGGAAGCTATATAAACGTTATACTCTTTTTTTTTTTTGCTAGTGGAACTCTATGGCTGTCTCATATTCTGGTGATTTAACGCCCTTAATGCGACGTCTCAATTTGTAAGCTATTTAAGTACCGCTACGGGGCATCACACGACTCACAAGGGAGCTCAGCGTTCCTGAATCGTTGGTTCATATGAGAACCGCACAATTAATACTCCCTTGGGAAGTCTCAAGTTCCGTGATTCTCTCAGTGTATTATACATTTTGTAATTTATTTTCTCAAAAATATTTTTTTTTTACAGGTCAAGATATACTACAGAAAAACGTTTAGAAGTGATTCCGATATTTTTGAGAACTCATAAAAAAAATTAATTAAGGTATCGTTATAACATTTCCAAGTTATGTTGACGCAATATTTAATTTTGATTTTAGAATATATATTCTATTATAATAATTACATATTAATGGATATTATTTTGCATTCTTATCGAAATTGTATCTTTCTCTTTCAGATGTATTTTATTTAAAGCAAACAAAATCACATTTAAAATTGTAAGCAGGATGAATGATTGGATTGGCTTTCAGGGGTCATTGATTGAAATGCCGGACAAAAGAACAGGAAGAAAGTTATTGCAAGCGAAACTTTGGACGTCGAACGCGCAAATCTGCTTTGCAAAATTTTTAATGTATTGTAAAAAAATGTAAAATCTCTGCTTGACATGCATTAATATTAATAAGATTTTGTTCACTTTCATAAACAATATTTTGTTATTAAAAAATAAACAAGAACCTTTTTATCATTGAAATTAGAGTTTTTTTTTTAATGATAAACCCTTACTGGTCACTTAAAAATTTAGCTGCATGATAAATACTGACTGTTTTTTTGCTTTTGAAATCAGTAAAACTAAAAAATAACTGCTATTACTATGCCTTACTGATCATCAGTTATTTTTAAACTAAACGATCAGTAGAAATATTACTTTTTTAAAATTCATTATATCGATTGCAAAGTCTGAAGATATCAGACTTTGCAATCGATAATGAATTTTAAAAAAGTAGCCAGAAAGAAAGTTATTATCAAATTTTATAAAAAGTATGTTACAAATGTAGAACAAAATGCGACAAAGGTAAATTTTGATATCAGAAGTACTAAACAAAAAAAATTATAAGATCTTTATAGTAAAGTTATATCAAATATCTCGTATCATAAACTGTTTACAAATTTTAATATAACATTACTTAATTTTATATAAGTTTTTTGAAACTTTAGTATTTCTGATATCAAAATTAACCTTTGTCGCATTTTTTACTACACTTGTAAACTACTTTTATAAAATTTGATAATAACTTTCTTTCCGTCTATCTTAACGCTAATAAATTGTATTCCTGCAACGAATTTTATTATTCATGAAAGAATTGAAATATTTATAAAAATCATTTAATTCTTGCCAAGATGTTTTACAACGAAATTTCTAAATAATTGAATTCTGTCCGCAATTTTTTTTTTTAAATATCAAAAATCATTGAATTTAAAAAATTTTTTCAAAATAATTAAATTTTACAATGAATTCTAATAATTAAATCCTTGAAAAGTATTTTAAAATTCAGAAAAATAATCGAATTGCTGCTAGAAGGATTTAATGCCAAATTTTTAAACATTTGATTTAAAAAAAAATGTATGCAAATTCTTATATTTAAATAACTAAATTCCACAGAAATTGTTATTATTCATGAAAAAATTGAATTCTTACGAAGATTTTTACAACGAAATTTTTAAATTGAATTCTGTTCGCAATTTTTTTTCAAATATTAAAAATCATTGAATTTAGAAAAGCTTTTGAAAAGAATTAAATTTTACAAAGAATTCTAATAAAATATTTCACAATAATTGAATATCTGTTTGCTATTTTATTTAAATTTATTAATTAAATAGTCTTTAACGTCCGAGATACTTAATAAATAAGTCAAATTAATGAAAATTAAATTTATTTAAAAAATTCAATTCCCAAAAAGCTTTTTGATATTTACAAAAATAATCGAACTCTTGCGAAAGGTTTTATTGGAATTTTTCAAAATAATTGAATTAACATAATAAGAAGAAATTTAATACTTTTAAAAATAATTGAATTCTTGTTATGAATATTGTTATTTATAAAAATAATTGAATTTTGCAAAAATATTCTACTAAAATGACGCAAAATGATGAAATTTTCGGGAATAACTTTGTTATTTATATTTTATAATTGAAATGTCTTAAGGAATTTTTTTTTCTAAGTAATTGAACTTCTGGGAAGAATTTTAAATTGAAATCTAAAAGAATAATTAAATTATTTCGTAAAAATTTAATATTAAAATTGTATTTAAAATAAGTGATTTCTTTCATACAATTTTATTAAATTTTTTTCAAAATAATGGAATTCTGAAAATAATTAAATTTTGTCGTAGAATTTTGCATTCATAAAGATAATTAAAATGTTTACAATTGCTTTTAGATTTATTCAAAATAATTGAATTTTAACGAAGAATTCTCACAATGTTGACAATTTTATTTATACAAAAATAATTAAATCCTTGAAAACTAATTTTAAATTTATAAAAATTGTCGAATTACTGACAAATTTAAAATCATTTGATTTTTTTAATATAATTTAAATATTTGCGTAGAATAATATTAAAATTTTTCTTTAATAATTGAATTCTTTTGGAAAATTATATTAAAATAGTAAAATATTAAAATTTATTGAGTTAAGAATAATTTTTCAATACAATTGAAATTTTACCATGAATTTTATTGATTTTTTAAAAAAGTAATTGAACTCCTAAAAAGAATTTTATTATTTATGAAAATAATTGAATTATTGTGAAAAATTTTAATAAGATTATTTCAAAAAGAATTGAATTTATGTGAAAAATTTTTGTTCTTTTTGAAAATAATTGAATTTTTCATATGAATTTTATAAACATTGTTTTAAACAATTACTTTTTTCGAAATATATGTATAACAAAAAATTGTGAAAATTTGATTTTAAATTTTTTTGGTAAATACTATTCTAAATTAATTAAATCCTTGCGTGCAATTTTTATTGTTTATAAAAAATAATTTAATTTTGGATGAATTTTATTTTGTTAAATAATTGAATTTTAAAGTATGCGAAATTTGATGAAAATACTGGTTATTGAAAATAATTGAATTTCGAGGATTTTTTTGAAAATAATTGAATCGTTTCAAAGAATTTGTTAACAATTTTTGAGAATAGTTTTTTCTATTTAGTATAAGAGAATTTAAAGTAGTGAAAAGACTAAAAGAAACAGAAATAGTAGCTTTTAGTGACCGAACTAAGAAAATAGTACCCAAATAGTAATGTAACTTAAAAAAAGTGGTAAATAGTAGGTTTTAGGAGATAACTACGAAGCCTGTATTCAAATTAGCTAATGACTTTTTGCTTTTAAATCAGTTATTTTTGAACGTAATTGTCTTGTCGCATTTTAACGTTAATTCCTTAAAGTATTAATTTTTTTGTTTTACATTTAATAGATTTATCTGCCCAAAAAAGTTGAATTTGGTAGACACACTTTAATTCGTGGATTATAGGAAAGATGTAACTAAAGAGACTAGATGATCATATAGTGTTCTTTAAGGATTTGTGTAATTGTACAAAAATACACTTATCTGAGTTCATCAATTTTCCTAATTAACAAAGTTATGTGTACAAGAAGCCAACTTTTGAGCGTGAGATCAATATTTAGATATGAAGTGCAATCAGAAAGTGTATATATGTAACATGCAGAATTTGTCGAATATTGTCTTTACCCAACAGGACAGATATTTACTGTCACTGGTACTCGTAATTGTGGAGAAAGTGTTTCCGATTTTCTATCATATACGGAACCGTATCCTTGTGATTCACTCAAGTTACCTGGAACATAAGAGACTGAGGCAGATGCTTTTAAGCAAGATAGTGAAAGTTTTGTATCCAGAATAACATTTTAAAGAATCTTAACTCACCTCGATTTGTTAGATAACCAGCGTCTTCATTCAAGAATGAAATTCATCTTTCTTTTTTGATAATCTGTCTATAATTAGAAAAAAAAGATGGGAATTTTTTTGACACATCCTATCTTATTATTAGATATTAATATCGTCACATTGGACCTCATTTAGTAGTTAATGTTCAGTTGATATTTTTGGATCCTAGGTATAAAATAAAATGACTTTATCTATTACCGAAGTTGGCAAATAAAAATACGAGGGATAAAGAAACATACTAAATCTATTATTGAGAAAGCAAGAATAAATTACGATTCATCTTTTCTTCTCTCTGATACACCTTAATATTTCAAGGTCCAGTTAATCTGACACACAATCAGAGTCAAGGCTGCATCATAGTTTTTTCAAATTAATTATTTCCTATTTATGATATTGTATTTTAATAAGTATTTTAATAAAATTGGAAAGTAAAATTTTGCTTACCGCATATTTGATAAGTTAATTTTGTTAAAGCATTAATGATATCAAGTTGAACTTTATTTACAGGTTATTTGCACGCTACTGGTTGTCGGAAGAACTCAGGCGCTACAATCACAATTGCACGAGAGTGAAAGGAAAGCAGGGGTCGAAGACATCTCAAATCACGATTCTCTACTTGACCTTGATAGAGAACTCAAGTATGACCTCAAGAATAAAAACATTTCCCTACTGCCTCCGTTATTTCTCTTTGAATACACGAACGGCACCAACGTGACAAACGATGACAAATCAAAACGAACGATAGACGGAGTCCTAGGTTATGGTTTTCAATCGAATAACATTAATTCCGGTCATTATAATTATTATTTCCCCGCTGGTAAGTCCGGAACAACAGTCAGCATTGAGGAATCCATCAGTCCATTCCAACCAAAAACGATTGTCGAACAGGATAATAATTCCGCAAATCCCAACCAATATGAGAGAAATTATTTCAGTAATCAAAAATCGAATCAGCATTATGATGAAACACAAGCGTATTTTCGACAAAGGACAAAGTTGCTTAAAACATCCGAAACCCCAATAATTCCGAATGCGCCTTTAAATGCTTACGCAACGGAAAGTCCGGGACTTTCGGCCTATAATTCGATATCAACGACTGGAAAGTCAAATTTGGAAGTGACAACACCGTCTGCTCGGGAGAATAACGGACTAACGGAGAGTTCAACACCGGAATCACTTTTGGACATCACGCCAGCTGCATATCGATCCAAATATCGATTCCGTCCCTACGGCAATCCAAGACCCACAGCTTCCGAGCACAGGACTCCTAATTCTCAGGAGGATTACTACTCCGCCCCAGAAGACGATTTAAGCAACTATCCCAAATACTCAGTCGAAAATGGCGTCAAATACGAACACAAAATCGTTTGGAAATATCCAGATGGAAGAGTGTCTGACACTCCACCAACTTCCTATGTCACCTACTCGAAACCCACTCCAAAAACCGTAACATCTTCTAACTTTCAAACTAATGCCTATAAAGACAAGTCCAACATCCCACACATTTACAATCCGAGTCCATCCATCTACTCCCAAAAACCGGCTCAATTCCTCAAAGATGACACAAAGGTGAAGAATAATCAATATCCCCAGTCTGCATTTGCAGATTACGAATCAGAACGTGATCCTTCACAACCAACTCAAAAACTAGTCTATCAGAATTCCTTCAATATGAAACCAGGAACGAGGCATCGTTTCTCCGGCCATCGTCTAAATCAGAGAATTTCGTACAATTCGGCAAAAACCGTTAGACCAATTTCAAAGTACGCTGTGAATAGTCCAAATCCAGAGTACATTGAGACAACAGAAAATCCTGGGAAACTTGACTCCGATAAGGTGAGAAACGAAGCTCAGAATTACTTCAACAAAATGTACAATGATGCAAAGTTTTCCAAAAATAGCTATGGACATAAAATTGTCGATCCTCAGTATGACGATTTGTTGAAGTACAATCCATCAATTTCGCAGTACATCAAGAATCCCGCGTCAATATTGAACGCACAGCCGACATTCGTCCAAGCTGGTAACTCATTGATTCCAGTGATAATTCTTCGCGTTGATGGTGTACCGCCAGCACGTCAAAAAGCAACTCCTAACATCAATCTGAAGGCATTGCTGCAACAATATCTAACACAATATGCACAGAGTCTCAATGAAATGAGTAAAGATTCATCCTACGAATTAGGCAATGATTACGTAAAAAAACATAAGGAAACACCCATCTCGGATTTGACCGAATTCACAGAAAATTTGAGTCAATATTCTAACACTCCGGATATTGCTGCTGGATTTCATAATAAATTCATCCATAACAATCGTTATGACAGAAGACACTATCAGGCGAGTAATTATGTTCCGATTGTCAAGCAAGGTCAACGATTCATGGAGGATGAAGCGAAAATGATTGAAACTGTCAACAGATACACGAGTCAGGGCAGGAAGACCCAAAAAATAAAGAATGTCGAAATTATCGATGATCCGCGATACACAACTTATCATAGAAGCTAAATTTTATGAACACGAATGTTCCAACTGGATCCCAAACTAAAGTAAACGTTATTTTTAATTAACAGGAGAGATTTTTAAATTTGAAAATTTAATGTTTGTCTTGCGAGAGCATTCTTCATATATTTTCTTTTAATTTCAAGGCAATCGACTATTCAAACAGATAAATTAGTTCTACTGTCCTAAATTTTTTGATTCAAATAATCAATTGCAGTGAAGATGGAGTGCTGCTCGAGAGGACAACCCAGAGAAATAATAGAATACGTTTTTTAAATCTTCAATCATAAAAGTTGAAAGTACTTCTCGTATTGACGAAGCACTTCAAATTTGCAACACATTAGGCAAACCCTAATTCTGTTTCGTAGAATTTTTTTTTTTTGATCGCTTATTTCGATTGTTTCGTTTGTAAAAATTGTCGTGTCACATTTGCATTTGTCAGTGAGCAATATTTTCGACATGGAAAAATAATTTTGCCTTAAGTAAAAATTAAAAATGTCATTTTCCTTTTGTGATTAAAGTTTTTATGTTTTAAATGCATATAGAGCATATCCCAGACGAGGGTATATACAGGTTTAATTCTCCTGCGCATAAAGCCAAGTACAATTGTCCCAACTAAACTGTAACTGTATATATGCATAAGGACGAGTGCAGTGTCGCTCAATAACTTTTGCCCACCCTACTGTAATTAAGGGCATTATAGAAAGTTTTATATTTTATTTTCTGTTCGCAAGTTACGAAAGTCCAAAAGCTCATTTTCAGAGCAAAACAAACCAATTTGTAATTGTTTTCAATAATTTTGACTTTCGAATAATTACAAAACTTTTAATTGTTACTAATGATGATGATTTAACAATGTTTTGACATGAAACTTCCGCTTTACAGTGATGAATGAAATCATGTGACTGATTACAGCATTATTATCTGTAATAGCAGTTTTCCTAAATTTAAAAATGGATATAGTACGAATTAGGATTTAATGAAAATATTATGAAAATCATTTATGATCCTTAAATGTTTTCGAATGTTCAAAAAGGTTTAAATTTTGCAACGAAAATGTTTTCATAGCAAATGATCGAATGAAGTGTTATTAGAAGTCATGATGATGAATTTTGGATTTAATGAAAATATTATGAAAATCATTTATGATCCTTAAATGTTTTCGAATGTTCAAAAAGGTTTAAATTTTGCAACGAAAATGTTTTCATAGCAAATGATCGAATGAAGTGTTATTAGAAGTCATGATGACGAATTTTGGGCTAAATTAACGTGTATTAACGAAGTAGTAAAAAAATAAGTGTCAAGTAAAAGTTAAGGAACAGAGTAAGTGACTCTGATAAGTATTCAGATACTACAGTATTCATGTTGAAAAAAATTAATGAAATCAAACTGATTTTTGATGAATATATTTTTTAAATTTATCTAAAGTTGCATTTAGAACAAAAATCAATTAAAATTAAGAAAAAATTGACTTCAGACTGTTTCTAATATTTGATTCCTGATTAAATTTCACAGACTAAAAATAATTAAAAAAGTAGTTACAATTACAAATGTATAATGTTTTAGCTTCTTTACAACAACGATATTAGAGCATAAAGTAAAGATTTCTGGCTAATACTAATTTTTATAAGCAGCTAGTGACTTTCGTTGGTGGCATCATATTTTTTGTCACTAAGAATTGTTTCAATTTGACACAAAATAAAAGTGACTCCAGGTATTTTCTATGATTCGGTGCTGAAAAGGTTTAATGAATTTTTAAAAATAGTTTATAATGTATATACACGTATAAACCGAATAGTTTCTTCTGTTAAAAATATAAAGTCGTTCTTTTATTAGTTATTGTTTAGACGATGAATTGTGCACCACAACAGCCATCATACAATGGATGCACGTTTAGCAATAAGACGCAAAGTATCGTTTTTTTTTTAAAAACATATATTAGTAAAATATTTTAATAATAAGGTATTATGTACTCATTTTATTTATCTATTTTGTGTACCTGAACTCACAGAAACTATTTTCTTATTCTGATGAAAAAAATTGCATGCAATTAAACTAGAGTAAAATTTCCTGAAGAGGCCCCCCTATTTTTCCAATGTTGCAAAATTCGAAATAAGTATTTGTATTTAAAAGTACTAGTATCTAGTAATATTTCCACGGAGTATTTTAAAAATATTTAAATTATTTACATTTTTTATTGATGTTTAATTATTTTTCTACCCTTTTAATGAAATAATTTTCAACTCATTGAGTTTTTGCATAAATTGAACAAAAATTTATCGTCATATCAGTGACTAATGAAAAAAAAAAATTTTTTAAATAATTTTTTTTATTTTTTAATAATTTCTTTATAAATTATTTAGAGTAAATGAAAAGGTTTTCTACAATTTAATTCGAATTTAATAGTCAAATAGAGAAAATTATCTTTTTTTCATTTAAGGAGTATGATTTTTTAAAAATGATAAGAATTCGTTCTAAAATGAATTAAATTACTCGAGAAGATGTCGAATAATAGTTTCTAGCAAAATTGTTATTAAAATAAATCTTTTTATTTTGATATAAACAAATAAATTAAAGATTAAATTTTGATCATTTTTATAAACATTATTTGACATTTTTATAACATAATTTGACCAAATTGACAGTGGATCAAGCCCTAACAAAAATTTTTCAAAAAATACAATATTTATTTATAAAATTAATAACAATTTATAAACAGTTATGACGTTATTGACTTTGAGATTAACAAAAATATTATTTTCTGAGCAGAATAAACGACTGATTATTATAATATGATCCTAAATTTATATACTCACTTTCAAACTTTATTTTATAATTGTTTAAACAAATGTTAATTAACAAATTTACTGATTCGATATTTATTTACTTAAAAAGTTCGTTTTTTCAGTGTTGCGTTTAAGAACTTATTTTATATTTTGTAACAGTGATTAAGTAGTAACAATCTAATGATTATTATAAAATTATTAGTTAACAAATACATTGTTTAAATTTTTGTCAGTGTAAAAACATCGTATTTTTTACATTCTTTTTTAATTGGAAAATTTTATCATTAGTCAATTAAGTTTTGCAGCGACTAATAATAATAAAATTAATAATACTAATAATACTATTAATAGATAATAATAATAATAATATTTTTGTTTATCCCAAAGTCAATAACGTCATAATTGTTAAGAAATTGTTATTAATTTTATAAATAGCAAATTAAATTTTGAAAAACTTTTTTAGACGCTTGATTCACAGTCAATTTGGTCAAATTATGTTAAAAAAATTTTCAAAAAATGTTTATAAAAATAATCAAAATGTAATCTTCAATTTATTTGTTTATAACAAAATAAAAAATTTTATTTTAATAACAATGTTGCTAAAAACTATTTTTCGATAGTTTCTTCAGTAAGTTAAATCATTTTAAAACGAATTCTCATCATTTTTAAAAACAAATCCTCATTTTTTAAAAATTGTGCTCCTTATATGAAAAAAAAAATTATTTTTTTAATTTAATTTGGATGCAAAATTTAACTTCTCTTATTTTACAAAAATTTGAGCTAAAAGTTCTTGTTTATCTACATTCTAAAGAACATTTAGAAAAAATTCTTCTTAATATCGCGTGTAAAATTTACTTAAAATTGCATTTGTTTAAATAAAAAAAATTATTAAAAATAAAAAAAAATTAATTTAAAAAAATTTTTATTTTATTAGTCGAAAGTACATTTACTCACTGATATGACGATAAATTTTTGTTCAATTTATGCAAAAACTCAATTAGTTGAAAATTATTTTGTTAAAAGGGTAGAAAAATAATAAAACATCAATAAAAAATGTTAATAATTTAAATATTTGAAAAACACTTTGTGAAAATATTTCCAGATACTAATACTTTTAAATACAAATACTTATTTCAAATTTTGCAACATTGTAAAAAGGGAGGGGTCTCTTCGGAAATTTTTAATCACTTGCATATTTTTCATCAGGGTAAAGTTAATAAAGTATATGATGAATTTTCAAATAACTGTATTAGATATTGATAATCGTCTTTTTTTAAAAACAAAAGTCCATATTTAATATTTTATAGACAAAATTTAATTTTTTCTGTGCCATGTGAAGTCTCATCTCATAAATTAAAAAATCTTTTTCTACAAAGAGCTGATGACAATGATAATAATTACAATACATCTTCAAGTAGAGACTGAAATTTTATATTTTTCATGCTAATTAACTGAAAAACTTTTCTTCAAGATTTTTAGCTTTATAAACGTGCAGAATGACAGTTATTTGCAAATCATCAAAATATCTGTGTTAAATTTGTCAACCTCTGTAACTATAATTTAAGTATAATTGAATAATTGATAGGGTTTTTTTAATTTGTCAATACTTTCTAATCACGTATTCAAATTCAGTAACTGTTAATTTTTCTATTTGTTCTACATCTTGTTTCATTACAAAAAATAAATAAAATAAAAAAATAGAATAATTAGCAAACATACATTACATTTAAAAAAAAAATTTCTAATTATTAAGTTGCTGAAACAAGTCTTTGTGCCATGATGCACAATTTCAAAAATTACAATTAGATGAAATTCACTATTTTTTCGACTTGTTTTTCATGATTTTAATCAATATTGTATTGTATTGTATTAAAAGTTAGGCAAAGTGGCAAAATCGTCAATAATCTTTTCCACAAAGTTAAATACTAACTTAGATTAAAATTGTGAAAAAAAAATTAGTTTTTCTTTGTTTCAGTTTTAGATAGTATAGAATGGAAATGTGCAATTATATAACGAATGTTAAATTATCATGAATATTGTTAATTTTATACATTTTTACTGATTATTGATAATAATCTAGTGAGAAAAAGTTACGGGTACTTCAAGAAGATAACCAAATTTTTGACATATCAAATTGTTACCTTCTCGAGAATATTTGTTTAAAATACTACTTTTGTATCTTTGCAATGTATATTTTGAATTTAATAATAATAAAATAAAAATGTAAAGAGTTTTTAAGTTTATTACAAATTCCTCATTTACTAACGCTAATTTGGTTTGTTATTTATTTATTAAAATCTACATTCGAGTTCCAATGGATTTTTTTTTGGGTTGTGAGGCACGGAAAATAACCACGAAGTAGGTATGATTTTTAGTCAGTAAAGTATTTAGGATTTTTTTTGTAATTTAATTATAGAAATAAGAAAGGGCTAATTAACTATAATAATCGTCGTATTCATTCATTCTGTTCACACCTGAAGTTAGTCATGATTATGCTTTTGTTTTTTTTTATAAGTTTTGACAGATAATATTATTTTTCTTTTTTTTTCACTCTTACTTCTTAAATTTAATAAAAGGTATTTATTTATTTCATTTAGTAACATTATTTTTATTTTTCAAATAATACAAAACTATTTTTATTAATTTACAAAAATTATTAATGTTATTTTTCAATATTTCTCTTCCTTCCAGAAAAATTAGCACTTTGTAAGAAACATTTTAGGACTCGGTATTTAATCTTTTAATTTTTTCTAAAAAAAAATTAAAAAACAGTTGGAAACTTAAAATTAGAAAATATTTTGTACATTTTCTGCTTCTCAATGACAATTTATAAATAATGTACAAGTTTTTAGTAGAAAAAAAAGTGATAAATCAAATTTTGATTAAGAAATTTGATATTTATTTTTGAAAAAATATTTACAGAATTTCTGTTTGTTAAAAACTATATTATCGAAATTATAATAAAAAATAAATAAATAAAACAATTTTTGGATACCCCAATTTTTTAAATAATATTTTCCGTTATTTTCAAATAATTTAAATATATTACGATTATTTTTATTCTGACTTTTGGTCAGAAATATTTTTACTTTATTATTTGTTTGGCTTGAGAAATTTATTGAACACCTGATCAAGGTTGTCACGCATTTGTTAATTTGAAAGTTCCTGATTTTTTCAGTTTAAAAAATGGAAATTTTACAGGTTTTTAAAATAATATTTATTTTTTACCACATTAATAATACGAAATAATTGATTTTGCTTGACGACTTTTAATAACATTTTTAAGAAGAAAGAAATTTATAACAAATTTCTAAATAATAGAATTCATATGAAATTGAGGAAAATTTTTGAAAATAATTGAATTTTTGGAAAGAATTTTATTACAAATTTTTTAAATGATTGAATTTTGCTAAAAATTTTGTTATCAATTTTTAAATTAATTGAAATTCCGACGAGAATATGAAACAAAATTTGAATATAATTGAGTTTTTGGAATCATTTATAGTGTTTGCAAAATTCAATTTTGTTTTAGTGTTTTAAGTAAAATGCATCCATAAATCCATTATTATTTTTAAAAATGAATGAAATGTATATTAAAAAATATAACAAATTTTATAAGAATTTGAATTATTAAAATTTTTCATAAATCTAAATTATCTTTAAAATTTCTAATGAAATTAATTGAAAATTAAAATTTTTAAAAATTCCAATTATAAATTAAAAACCAAAATTTTACAAAATTCAATAATTTTTTGAATTTTTAAATAAAAAATTATTCCAAAATAGTTGATAAAAATCTGTAAAGTTCAATTATTGTTAAAGATAGGAAAAGTTTGAAATAAATACAATCTTTTCAATGATGAGAATGATGAGAAACATTTAGAACATTTTCTTACGAATTTTCGAAATTGAATATTGTTTCAGTATTTTTGACAAAATTTTCTGACATTTTCCCGACTTTCCTAAATATATATTTAGAAAAATAGTGATTTTGAGCTTTGAAAAAACTGTTACTAAAAAATAAAATAAAATAGTAAAAATAAAATTTACTACTTATAATTTCAATAAGGAAGGCAATATACCAAGTATAAGCGATTAAACAATATTGAGGGTTTATATTATAATTAAAATTTTCCTAATTTTCATGAGAGATAAATAAAGATAAATAAAGATAAATAAAGATAAATAAACTTTTATTGAAATTTTATTTTATTAAAATTGTGTCAAACTTTGTATATTGCTTTTAGTTTATATACGAATATTTGTTTTGAAAAGTATTTTAACGTTTTTCTATTTCCTTCTGCAATTCATGCCATGAAACAATATCGAAATAAATTTTCTTGATTTAAACATATTTTTTTTCTCAGGGTTTTATTGAAACTGATTGGTAGTAGAAAAATTGCCTCCTGAATTTCCTATCTAACCGCACCACATAAATCACAAGAAGGGTATCATATTTTCTCTTGTCGATATAGAGCATTCACACTATGTGCAGAAAAAAATTTCATAGTGTCTTTCGATTATTATTACATGACAATAATTTCCCTTTATTGCTTCATAAAAAATAATAGACTATCCTATTTAATAAATAAAACCAATAATAATTTCGACTTATCACGATCCTTATACTTTTACTTTCTGTTTCAATAAAAATATTATCTTTATGTTCACCACAAAAAACTAAATTTCAAAATTCTTATTTCATATTTTTAGTTTCCGAAGAGAACAGCAAAGCTGTAAAAAGGTAAAAAGTTTTTTTTTAATTTTTGATTTGACTTGGAAGAATGTTTCTTTTTTTAAATATTAACTGTATATTTTTACCAAGTGATTAATTTATATTAATCACTTCTTCTTCTTGATTAATCAGTTTTTCTTTTTTTAAACCAAATTTCGTACCATACAAATTATCCTTGATGCAGGGTTTGATAAAATCTCAATTAGCATTAGCAGAGGGCTAATGAAAAGAAAAAAAATATAAATCATAAAGTTACTTTTTAGAAATTTAAAATGTTTACAACTTTGCAGTGGATTTGTCGTTCCTGCTAACTCGGATGCACTTCAGGTTGCTGTAAATTCTTCCTATTCGAAAATGGCTATCTAATAGATTAGCTTGATTTGTTAAAATCAAGTTAAAAGTTATAATACAATTTTTAATATTCAATTGAAATAATCTTATCCAAATTTAGTAAAAAGTTAGCTTTGAAAATTGGCCAATAAAAATAACAAGTTAATAATAATTTGTAACCAATAATAACAATTATAAAATAATAGAATTGTAATAACAACTTAATAATGAACTCTAACAGATAATAACAAATGTAAAATAATTGAATTTTAATAAAATGTTAATAATAAATTTTAACAAATAATAACAACTGTAAAATAATACAATTGTATTATTTTCTAACAAGTTAATAAAAAATAGTATAAAAGTACAACTATAAATAATTAAAAAATAACAACAAATTATAATTATAAATAACAAAAATTATAATAACAAACTAGCCAAATTATCCGCGCGCAAGCGTGCGGGAATGTTGTGCTACAATGTTTATTGTAAACAATTTCAAGTCATTTTAATTTAAGTAATTTTTAAAGAAATACTTATTATGACACATAACTGAAAAACTAATTAGAATTAAATTTTCAAAATATATTATATTTTCAAACTTTAAAGTATATAAAAAAAACTTTAACAAATTTCGATACTAATTTCAAATTTGGCATCAGATTTTCAAAATTGAAAATAATTAAACTTTCTTGTACGAGGAAAATTGAATTTCACAAAAATTGTTATCTGATACCTAAATTAAAAAAAACTTCATTACGAAAATTTTAATTATTCTAAAGAATAGAGAAGGTAAAAAAATTATTAGCTATATATAGGTATTTAACTTTCCGAACAAAGAATATAAACAATATTTTTTTAGAGAATTTCCACTGTACTTTTAATTCGCTAATATTGAAAAAATTCAATTTTATTTAACAAAATTTTATGCAATTTATTTTTCCCAATAATTCAATTACTTTTAATAATTATAAAATTTTTCATGTAAATTCCATTTTTTCAAAAAAAATTTTGATTAAATTCTAAGCATGAATTTAATTATTTTCATAATCGTAAAATTCAGTTACTTTCACAAATAAAGTTTTTGACAAGAATTCAATTATTTAAACTAATAAAATTTTCATAACATTGAAAAATTCATTATTTAAAACAATGTTCATAAAATTCTTATGAAGATTACAATTCCTTTCAAAAGTAATAAAATTTAAACAGAAATTCAATTTTTTTAAAACATTTTAATAAACTTTTCTGCAATAATTCAATTATTTTCAAAAATTTAATAAAATTATTCGAAAGAAATTAATTGTTTTAAATATAATTTTAATAAAATTTTTTTTAAATAATAAAAATATTACTCCCGAAAATTCAATTATTTTGAGATATTTCAATAAAATTCTTTTTAAAATTCAATTATTTTCATAACATTCAATTATTGCCAAATTTTTTAATAGCATTCTTTGTAAAATTTAATTATCTTTAAAAACTTTTTACATTTCAATGATTTTCAATATGTACTATTTTTATAAAATAACCAAACAGAATTAAATTATTATACAAAATTTATGATAAAATTCTAAGAAAAAATTCAATTATTTTCATCAATTTTTATAAAATTCTTCCCAAGAATTAAATTATTTTCCAAATTTATAAAAAATACTTCGCAAGAATTAAATTATTTTTATAAAAATAGAAAAATATTCTAAAAAAATTTAACTATTTTGTTAAATTATGAAATTCTTCAAAAAAAGTCAATTTTTCCTAAAATTGACATTCCAAATTGTTTTAAAAATTATTTCCAAAAATTCAATCATTTTCCAAATTAAAAAAAAAATTTCGCAAGAATTCAATTATTTTTATAAAAATAGAAAACTATTCCAAAAAAATTTAACTATTTTCATAAATTATGAAATTCTTCAAAAAAAGTCAGTTTTTCTTAAAATTTATAAAATTCTTCAGAAGATTTCAATTATTTTCAATAATTTTTTTTTAATTCTTCGCAAGAATTTAATTATTTTAATAAATAATAAAATATTTCAAGAAAATTCTATTATTTTCATAAATAACAAAATTTGCAAAAAGAAATCAATTATTTTTATAAATAATAACATTTTCTATTGAAAATTCAATTATTTTCAATTTTTTTTTACTCTTTTGATGGTATATTTAATAATTTAGTCTTTACCTACTTTTTTCTACCAAGTTACCTCTCAAAAATATCACCACCCCTTTTTTTTGTGTCGCTACTACGTTTATGACAGGCTATTACTCATTTACAGAATTGCATTCGAATTCCTTTCAGCGGTCAGAAGTTCTTAAGCTACTTACCTCCTTAATATGAAATTCCTTCCAGTGCTTAATTTAGGTAGAGCTTTGGTTAAATTCCTTCTTGCGGTAAGTTTGGTAGGGAATCTCATTGTTTGTCTAAATTAAATTATTTAATTATTTATCTTTAAGAAATTTTCTTAAACTTTTCAAAACAATCGTAAATTTAGTATTTCCTCAAGATTATAAAGCAGTTATCTGGGAACAAAATTAGTTTTACAATGATCATGTAGTTTATATGTATTTTAACTAAATACAGGGCTCGGATCGTCTTTAAGACTCAAAAAAAGTCGCTTTAGTCGCATAAATTCACAACAAAAGTCACGAAAAGTCGCATTAAATTTCCAAAAAAGTCGAATAAAATTTTAGGAAAAAAATGCCAAAAAGGAAACACGAAATTGTCAAAATTGTAAAAACATCACATTTCTCGCCAAAACATACTTTAACATCAAATAATCTGGAATAATATTTAATAAAATTTAATAAAATGCATGACAAAATTTTAATTAGGTATTTTTAACATTTTTTTAAAAAAATCTGTTCAAAATTTCAATTATTTTTATAAAGAATAAAATTCTTCTCTAAAATCCATTTATTTTCAAAAATAATGAAATTCTTCGCAAAAATTCTATTACATTCAATTTTTTTTTTAAATTTCTCGTCAAAATTATCATTTTTTTCATAAATAATAAAATTTATCATGGAAATTTAATTATTTTAAAAAGTTCTAAAAAAATTCTTTGCAAAATTCAATTATCTTAAAAAGTAAGAAAATTCTTTGCAGAAATTCAATTATTTTCCAAATTTTTTTTTTTAAATTCTCAAAATTTCAATTTTCTTAGAAATAACAAATTTCTTCTTCAAAATTAAATTACCTTTAAACATTTTCAAAACAAATCTGTTGAAAAATTCAATTATCTTTATAAATAATAAAATTCTTCTTATAAAAATTCAATTATTTTCAAAGAATTTTAATACAATTCTTGTCAGAATGTCAATTATTTATTTATTTATTTCTGTACATTTGTAATTATCTTTATAAATAATAAAATTCACCGTAGAAATTCATTTATTTTCAAAAGTAATAAAATTCTTTGCAGAAATTCAATTATTTTCAAAAAAATTTTAAAATTTCTCGTCAAAATTATCATTATCTTCATAAATAATAAAATTTATCATGGAAATTTAATTATTTTTAAAAAGTTCTGATAAAATTCTTTGCAAAATTCAATTATCTTAAAAAATTTGAAAATTCATGCCAAAAATTCAATTATTCTCAAATTTTTCTAAATTCTCCCCACAATTTCAACTATTTTTTAAAATATCAAAATTCCTCTTCAAAATTCAAATACTTTTAAACATTTTAAAAAAAAATCTGTTCAAAATTTCAATTATCTTTATAATAATAAAATTCTTCTTTGAAATTCAATTATATGCAAAGAATTTTAATAAAATTTTGGTCAAAATTTTAATTATTTATTTATTTATTTCTGAACATTTGTAATTATCTTTATAAATAATAAAATTCACCGTAGAAATTCATTTATTTTCAAAAGTAATAAAATTCTTTGCAGAAATTCAATTATTTTAAAAAAAATTTTAAAATTTCTCGTCAAAATTATCATTATCTTCATAAATAATAAAATTTATCATGGAAATTTAATTATTTTTAAAAAGTTCTTATAAAATTCTTTGCAAAATTCAATTATCTTAAAAAATTTGAAAATTGATGCCAAAAATTCAATTATTTTCAAATTTTTCTAAATTCTCCCCACAATTTCAACTATTTTTTAAAATATCAAAATTCCTCTTCAAAATTCAATTACTTTTAAACATTTAAAAAAAAAATCTGTTTAAAATTTCAATTATCCATATAAATAATAAAATTCTTCTTTGATATTCAATTATTTGCAAAGAATTTTAATAAAATTTTGGTCAAAATTTTAATTATCTTTATAAATAAAAAAATTCATGCTAGAAATTCAATTATTTTTAAATTCTTTTTTTTTATAAAATCTTATAATATAAAATAATGATTTTATCACTCGGTCATCTTTAATTACTATAAAACATGAAGACATCGAATGCTCCCAGTCGAAGACTCGGAGTGATCGATTTCTTCATGTTTTATAACAATTTTTTATAAGTAGTTTAATTTCAAAAAGGTTTGAATTTAAATCTGTTGAAGAATTTTAATTCTTATGGAAAAATAATAATTAAACATTTATTTAAAGAAGAAGTTATTGATGTTTTTTGAAAAATTTGAAAGGAATCTTGAAATAAACTTAACAGAACATTTTTTTGACTAAAACTTTTTCCTTTAACTTAAAATTTCTGAAAATTTAAAAAATTTCAGTTTCATTTTACTAAAAAAAATCTCGAAAAAGTCGATTAGTCGCATCTTTTCACAAAAAAGTCGAAAAAAGTCACATTTCCTTGGAAAAGTCGAAAAAGTCGCACAATCCGAGCCCTGTAAATAAAAAAAGTCGCTGGAAGAATTCGCTTTTTAGTAATAGTTTGATGTTTAAATCTTTGTCAAAGGCAAGTGTAATCAGAATCATGTGGATGTTACAGCAACCATTCGACTTAAATTGATAAATTTAAGTAAACATTGATAAATATTTTTTTAATCTTTTAAATTCCAATGGGGGATTTCTGAAGGATCCTTTTTTTTTATCCCAGGTAAAATGTCGAAATCTTTATATAGGAATTTATGGGTATCATGAATTACGAATCCACTTGTATTTCTATATTGAAGAATTTTGAGAAGTTGCTTTTGCCTGATTTTGATTTTATTAGATTGAGCCGTCTCAAGGTCTCCGCATTGATGCGAGGAGGCAAGATCTGAATTATATGGCTATGAAGAAGAAAGCGAAATGGATACGTGTATATGTAATTTATCACCAATCATTACGAGCGTCTTTTTATTTTTATTTTCAAATCAATTTTCTCTAGTAAAACCATTTTTACAAGGTGTGACGAGAAAATGTTTTCTAAGTTATGACATATACGAAGAGTTCGTTGGACAATTTTTTTTTGCTGTTTCAGTTATAGTTTCATAGTCGTTGATTAATATAATAATGATTATCCCTGCATCCTTTAGTAAAAAAAAAAAAAAGAAAAAAGAAAATACTTTTTCTACTGTGGTCGCGTGTAGTAAATGAAAGTATCCTGGCTCTTGCAAATTATAGAATAATATTTAGAACGATATTTTTCACTTGGTTGCTAGAGTGTATAAAGAAAATTGCGTATCTTCTATGTGGCTCAGTTCTCGTGTAGAGGTTTAACTCGATAGATACTTTATAGAGAAGTTGGGAAAAATCACAGTGATTCAGGTCAATGTGGGATAAAAATCCGATGTGAAAATAAGGATTAAGCATCAGGAGTGATTTTTAAAAACAATGTTTTTTTATCTTGTAAGTAGTATTCGCAAAATTTAGTAAGATTTTCAAAATGGGAACGAATTAAGTGGCGCTTTTTGTGAATAAGTGATGCTGCATATAGTGAATGCAATGGATTAAAGCTTCTGTACAAAAGCTCGAAAATTTAGGTTCGAAAATACGTATGAAAAAAGTGCTTCAATAAATTAAGAAAAATTATGTGTAGAAGAGTCTTTGTTATGCAGTATTAAATGAAAAATATTTTCTTTTACACTTTCTCGCTGTTAAATTGAACATCCCTTAAATCCGTTTCACTTCGGTGCGTAGCATTTTTGCATTTCATTATCACTAAGCTTGCTTCTAGAAGACATTTTCAAATATTCATTTGCAAACTATGAAAATAACCTTATTTTGAACATTATTATTTATCTATTTTTCAAACTCAATCCGAGCAGCAGACTTCTCACATTTCAATAAAATAAACCATATCTTAAGAAAAGATTATAAACTAAAATCCTTATAATTCTTGTTATATTTGCTTGATTATTATCCACACTGAAAGAAAGTTTTTGGAAATTATCACAAAAAAATTCAGAAAGCAAAATCCATTGATTTATTTAAAAAAATTTACTAACACAAATAAGGGAATTTTTCTAAAAAAAAGTACAGAAAACTTCCTATGAATTTAGAAACATTTCCATGAAATAGTAGAAAAAAAAATCCCAAAAGTTTGGTAAAATTTCTGAGAATTTGAAAAAAATTCCTTTAAATATTGAGGCAAATTAAACGTAAAACATTCGGACAATGAATAAAATGTTTATTTACTCCAACGTTTCGAAAACTAAATAATTTCCTCTTCAGAAAGTCCATCAAAAAAAATATACAAAATTAAAATTATAAAATACAAATTATATACATAATTAAAATAATAATAAAAATTAAAGTAATTTAACAATAAATAAATGAATAATTATCTTACCAAAAAATAGTAATTAAAATAAACGAAGACATAAATTTTTCCACCCTGACGATGAAGTAGAGTCTTGAGTCATAAAATTATAAAGGAACTTAATATTCATAAATAATTGAAAAAATTTACATATAAATGACAAAAAATTATTTTAAATTGTGAAAAATAAAAAAAAAGCTTTCTCAATAATAAAATTAGTAACAAGTTAATAAATATTTCAAAATTAATAAAAAAAATTTTTTAACAATAAATTAAAATTTATAAAAATTAATAGTACAATAAATTATGAAAATTGATAAATAATAAATAGTAGAAAAAAAATTATTAAAAAAAATAATTAAAAACAATTAACAAAATAAAAAATAATGAATATATAATTATTATTTTAATTTTGTATATTTTTTTGGATAGACTCCCTGAAGAGGAAATCATTATTAGATTTTCGAAACGTTGGAGTAAATAAATATTTTATTCATTGTCCAAATGTATTCGTTTAATTTGCCTTAGTTTATAAAGGACCTCGGACGTTAAAGATTATTATTTAACTAATTTCTTTAAAAATTTAGGAAAATTTTCTTAAAATGATATAGAAAAATTTGTAAATATTCCCTCAAACGTTTAGAAAAATCCCCTTTTCATATTATAAAAAGATTTCTGAAAATTTTGCAAAATCCCATCAAACAGATAGAAAAATTCCATAAAAAACGAAAAGGCAATCGCTTTTAAATTGAATGTTTTAATAAATTAATAAAAATATTATCAATATTTACAACAGAATTTAGAAAAATTTTAATTCGAAAGCAAACACTAAGAAAAATTACCATTTTTTGGGGAACAATAGTTTCTAAACACGTTTTAGGAAAATTCTCATGCAAAAGTTTGGAAAAATTCCTGAAATTTTAAACAGTGCATAGACTTATTATTAACTATAATAATCGTCGTATTCATTCATTCTGTTCACACATGAAGTTAATCATGATTATGCTTTAATTTTTTTTTTTAAGTTTTGACAGATAATATTATTTTTCTTTATTTTTTCACTCTTACTTTTTAAATTTAATAATAGGTATTTATTTATTTTATTTAGAAACATTATTTTTATTTTTCAAATAATACAAAACTATTTTTATTAATTTACAAAAATTATTAATCTTATTTTTCAATATTTCTCTTCCTTTCAGAAAAATTAGCACTTTGTAAGAAACATTTTAGGACTCGGTATTAAATCTTTTAATTTTTTCTAAAAAAAAATTAAAAAACAGTTGGAAACTTAAAATTAGAAAATATTTTGTACATTTTCTGCTTCTCAATGACAATTTATAAATAATGTACAAGTTTTTAGTAGAAAAAAAAGTTATAAATCAAATTTTGATTCAAAAATTTGATATTTATTTTTGAAAAAATATTTACAGAATTTCTGTTTGTTAAAAACTATATTATCGAAATTATAATAAAAAATAAATAAATAAAACAATTTTTGGATACCCCAATTTTTTTAATAATATTTTCCGTTATTTTCAAATAATTTAAATATATTTCGATTATTATTATTCTGACTTTTGGTCCGAAATATTTTTACTTTATTATTTGTTTGGCTTGAGAAATTTATTTAACACCTGATCCAGGTTGTCATGCATTTGTTTATTTGAAAGTTCCTGATTTTTTCAGTTTAATAAATGGAAAGTTTCCGGGTTTTTTAAATAACATTTATTTTTTACCACATTAATAATACGAAATAATTGATTTTGTTTGACGATTTTTAATAACATTTTTAATTTTTTGAAAATAATTAAATTTTTGGCAAGAATTTTATTAAAATTTTTTTAAATAATTGAATTTTGCCAAAAATTTTGTTAACAATTTTTAAAATAATTGAATCTCGACGAGAATATTAAAAAAAATTTGAATATAATTGAGTTTTTGGAATCATTTATAGTTTTTGCAAAATTCAATTTTGTTTTAGTGTTTTAAGTAAAATTCATCCATAAATCCATTATTCTTTTTAAAAATGAATGAAATGTATATTAAAAAATATAACAAATTTTATAAGAATTTGAATTATTAAAATTTTTCATAAACCTAAATTATCTTTAAAATTTCTAATGAAATTCATTGAAAATTTAAATTTTATAAAATTCCAATTATAAATTAAAAACCAAAATTTTACAAAATTCAATTATTTTTTGAATTTTTAAATAAAAAATTATTCCAAAATAGTTGATAAAAATCTGTAAAGTTCAATTATTGTTAAAGATAGGAAAAGTTTGAAATAAATAAAATCTTTTCAATGATGAGAATGATGAGAAACATTTTAGAACATTTTCTTACAAATTTTCGAATTTGAATATTGTTTCAGTATTTTTGACAAAATCTGACATTTTCCCGACTTTCCTGAATATATATTTAGAAAAATAGTGATTTTGAGTCGAATTCTTCTGAATAATTGAATTTTTCAATGCTAATGAGACAAGAAATTTCAAGCGCGCTTCGGCGCGCGTTATTTTAGCTACACTGAGAAAACGATTTATTTGATTCAAGCAAATTGTGTTTAAATCAAACTTAAAATATCTTTGCTATACAGTCAAACATATTTAAGTTTAATTCAAACATATTTTCTGGTTCAGTTTAAAAGATTATATATATTAAAATCAAACATAAATTGTGATTGATTTTAAATTATCTGTAGTTAACTTTTAAGTTTCATTCAAACATACAATTTTTAAACATAAATTTTGTTTAAACCGTAAACAGAAAATATGTTTGAATTAAATATAATTATTCAAACAAATAATACTTTTGAATCAATGCAGTAGATATTTTCTATATATTGAGATTAAACTTACAAACTAATTTCAATTAAACAAAATCCCTTAAATTTATTTTTTTATTTAAATTAAGTATAATGTTTTCTCAGTGTAGAAATTGATAATTAATTAATTTAAAGATAACAAAGAAGAACAAAAGCTGAATTACAAAACAATTATTGGAGTGCATTCCTTTAATTTAGTTACAAAGCGACACGTTTTCTAATCGTATTAAAATACAAGCATATTAATTATGAATAAAAGAGAGAACAGAATTGTATAAATTCATTCATAAAGTCTTACCAAGTTCGAAAAATAAGATCTTATCTGTTGATATAGTTTGACGCGTGCCACATTGTGAGCAAGCGGTTCAGTTTGGAAACAATGTCCCTTTAAATTCAGACAATAACATTCTTCCCATTCTTCCTATTCACATCACTCGTATGGTATGTGTGTGAATGAAAATTTGCAGACTATTAGGTAATTCTCACGTTCCTCCACTTATTAGCTTCTCAGACTCGCAAGAAATTAATTTTAATTGTACTTTATGGGTTTATTTATATATAGAAATAACTATTATTTTAATATTTCTATTGTATTTGGAAAAATCAATAATTTTAATATTTCTATTGTATTTGGAAAAATGAATAATTTTAATTAAACGACTTGCGAAGAAAATTTATTTTAAAATTAACGATTTAAATGTTGTACCTATACAGGAACAATTGTAACACTAACAATTTTGGATATAAGCGACATTTAAAAAGTTTAATTTTTAGTCTGCAAATTTATTTCAAAAGTAATTTTTTCTAATGTCGAAAAGTTGAGGACACTTGTTTCGATAATAAAAGTGGAAGCAAAAGACAATTTGACATTTCAGGTTGATTAAGGCAGCAGAGTGGCGGAAAATTGGTGAAGTCATTTTCTCGAGACAGAAATGAATATTGAACCTTTAAAGTCGTAAGAGTTTGCGAGACTTTCGATAATTTTTTTTTTCAAATGGAGTTACTTTTTCTCACGACTTCGAATTGTAATTACTTTTTTAAAAGAGAAATTATAATTAATAATATTAAAACTAATGATATTAAAATTAATGATATTAAAATTATATTAAAATTAACGATATTAAAAATTTAAAATTAATGATATTAAAATTAATAATTTAAGCAAAGTTATTAGTTCACAGAAAAGGAAATCATTCATCTTCACTTTCGATTAATCTGCTCCCATATAAGAATAAACTATATTCTAAGAAACAAATAAGTTCAAGAACGTGGGAATCACCTTGTCTGAGAATGTTATTGTTGGATAATTTGCACTCATATCCCATGAAAATTATATGAATGAAAAGAATGTTCTTGTTTAAATTTAAATGTACATTGTTTTTAAATTTTACGGTTTTCAAACAATAAGGCACGCGCGAGCACGCGTCAAACTGTATCAACAGAAAAGATCTTGATCTTAAGTTACGGTTGTAATTCTTCTTCGAATTTTGATACTAGTTTATCTATCGCTTCCAAAAGTAATGATAAAAGTATAAAAAATAAATTATAAAGCTAATCTCAACTAATAATTGTAATAATTAATTAACAATTAAGTTTTTCTGTCCCCTCTTATATAGTTTATTCACTAAATAAATGATGTGGTAACAGCTTTGAAAATTTGTTTAAACAATTATTATTTAACGATTCAAAATTAAAAACAAAAGAAGGTACATCTTTTTTTCAATTGGCCTATGAATCCAATTGTTAATAAATATAGTGGATAGAAAATAAATAAAATTTCTTTAAGGGACCTACCGGATTAAGGAAATAAATTAAATAATCAACTTCACTAAATTTATTTGATTCTAATCTAATTAATATTGAGGAGGAAGACACTAATTTTCTATGTTCACTATCTGATATAGAAAAAATACAAGTTGTCCAATTTTGCAAAATTTTAATTTTCTTAATAGTAATTGTTAATAACATTTTTTCGTATGAATTTTAAAAATTATTTATTTTCTACTGTTCTTTAAGAGCGATCGAGTTAATTTTTGGTGTGAAAAATAAGAAAACATTCCACTTTTGATTAATATTTGTCATTATAAAAAATTTTTTAAATTGTTAAAAATATAAATAATTAAAGTTTATTCAATTTTGCATCGATTCCCCGAGGACGATTTTTATAAAAAATATCTGAATTTTTTTTTTTTAATAAAAATAATTAAAAACATTTTTTCATAAAACAAGGGATAATTTTTGTAAAATTCACATATTTTATTCGTAAACGAAGGTTAATAATTAAGAAATTTCCTATAAACATTTTTAAGTAGAGAAAATGGATTGAAAAACGATTCTTATTTTTGATTAACAATTTAATGAGGAAAATTTATTTTATATTTTGTTATTTTCGAGTAATGTTCATTTCTTAGAAACTATATTTAATAAAAAAACTTATTAAAATACTAAAAATGAATAATAATTTCATATTTTTTAGTAACTTTGTAATAACAAATATAAATAAACGAAAAAAATATAAATTTTTCCGCTGAATCTTTTTATCAGAATTTTCTGTTATCGAATTAATTATTTATATAATATTAAAAGTAAAACAACAATAATTTTTTATTTACACATAAATAAAACTTTTAAAATTATTAGTTAATTTGTTAAATTTGGTTTAATAATGTGCTAAAATTAAATACAATTATATATTACACTATAAGATGATTCTATTGTATTGATTTTATGAAAAAAACATATATACATTTCATGAAAATTAATAACAATAAGAATTTTAGCAATTAAAAAATAATAAATAAATATTTGAATTTTCTCAAAATTTTTCACGAAACAATTTGTTAATTTTTTAGTAAGTCCCTTATTAGTAAATTAAGGGATAAAAGTGTAATTTTAAAAACATTTCATTAAGATCAGTTTCAATTAATTTTATGAAAATGGTTTTTGCAAAAAATAATTATTAAGAAAAATGAATAATATCTGGTATTTATTAATTAACATTATTTATAAACAATTTTTGTGTTATTTCACAAAACTACAACTTTAATCAGATTCTTCTAGAAGTATTTTGTAAAACGAATAAAACACTTTACAGTTTATATGCCAAGTTAACAAAGTCATGAATTTGTTTATTAAGATTATTTAAATAATAATAATTAAAATAATAATAATAAAGGAATAAATAATAATAAATAAATAATTTAAATAATGCAACTTTAAAATAAAATAAAAGCTAACTTGTTATATTAACAAAGTTATGAATTTGTTTATTAAAATTATTTAAATAATAATAATTGAAATAATAATAAATAAATAAATACATAATAATAAATAAATAATAAATAAATAATTAAAATAATTTAACTTTAAAATAAAATAAAAGCTAACTTGTTATATTGCTATTTAATAACGTTCGTTTACTAATAAATATGTGAAGTTTACAAAAATTATCCCTTGTTTTATGAAAAAATGTTTTTAATAAATTTTATTGACAAATACAAAATTTCAGATATTGTTTATAAAAATCGTCCTCGGGGAATCGATGCAACATTTAATAAACTTTAATTTAATAAAATGTTTATTAAATTTCGTTAAAAATTGAAGCTCCAAAGTTGTTTTGTCCGTTATTAATTATTCGTCATTAAGAAGTAATGTTCATTAAAAAAAATTCTAAAAATGTTGGAAGAACATGAAAATATTAATTGTTTAAAACTTTAAATAAATTATTTATATTTTTAACAATTTCAAAAATTTTTAATAATGCTAAATATTAATCAAAAGTGGTATGTTTTCTTATTTTTCACACCAAAAATCAACTCGATTGCTCTTAAAGAACAGTCGAAAATAAATAATTTAAAAATTCATACGACAAAATGTTGTTAACAATAATTATTAAAAAAAAAAAAAAAAAAAAAAATTTCCAAAACTGTGCAACTTGTAATTTTTTCGTATCATATAGAATAGAAAAATGTTATAATCATAAAAAATACTCGCTGATCGAAAAACGATGGCACACTTCAAAAATTTTGACACTAATATATTTTAATTTTAAAATCTGACTTTAACTTTACTACAAAAAGTTTTAAATAATTTTATTTCAATCTCGCAAAGTGTGAATTCTTGCATTTCAATGGTTTCAAGTTTTTAGTGAATTTAATCAAATGGAAGTATTCACTATTTTTTAAATTGAAGTTTATAATTTTCAATCTTTCGGTGTAAAACTGGAGCTTAATTTATAACAGTGTAGTGTTTCTTGTTTTATAATTAGTATTGAATAATGGTAGCAATAAATTATTATTTTTATTATTATTATTATTTTAACTATACACTGAAAAAAAATTATTTTATTCAAATAACCGATTATTTGACTATTTGACTATTATTATCTATTCAAATACTGAAATATTTTATTCAAATACAATTTATTTTAGGCAAGTAAGTATTTATTTGATAATAGTCAAATAATCGGTTATTTGAATCAAATAAATTTTTTTTTAGTGTAATAATAATAATAATTATTATTAATTAATAATTTAATTAATATTATTATTTATTATTAATTAATAATAATAAATTTTATAATAATAATAATAATTATTATTACTATAATAATAATAATAATAATAATAATTTATTAGTGATTCTTGTATTATAGTTAGGGTTAAAAGTACGTAGCTATATCCCTATAGACTATACACTGAAAAAAAATTTATTTGATTCAAATAACCGATTATTTTTCTATTATCAAATAAATATTTACTTGAATCAATTAATTTTTATTTGAATCAAATAAATTTAAAAAAAATTTAAATTAAATTAAATTAATTAATTAATTAATTAAATTTAAATTCAGTATTTGAAGCAAATACTGTTTAATTGATTCAAATAAAAATTATTTGATTCAAGTAAATATTTATTTGATAATTGTCAAATAATCGGTTATTTGAATCAAATAAATTTTTTTTCCAGTGTATAGTTTTCTATTCTACCTTAATGTAACTTGTCGAAAAATCAAGGGAGTGAAATTTCCGATTAAGCGGTTTATATTGCCGCGTCGTATCGCTCAGGAAACTTCAGGAACGTTCTATACGATTTTACACACCCTTTAAATATGTGAGTAATTCACCTCTATACTATTGATTGAAAAATTCTTGATTCTCCCCGACTGTGAATTAAAGTGCGGTTTCCTTTTACGCCTCGCGTGGCTATATATCCTCATTTCTTCCTGGAAATTCGAAGCACGTCTAATTGTCGTATGGCCAATTCCGTTTAAAATTTCAAGTCTAATTATAAGAATACAATAATTTCATTCTCATGGTCTTCAACGCGTCTTTAACGTCTCCCAAGAACAATGCCAAACAATGATGTTGTATGAAGATCTTAATCACTTTTCTCTGTTATTAAATTAGAGCTTTTTAATTTTAATGAATTCTTTTAATAATAAAATTGTAAAATTTAGTTTTGCGCAGTTTTTTCTATTAATTATACTGCGACGGATCGTAAAAGGGTATATATAGCCTATTGGAATTCTTCTACGATCAGTTGGTTCAATTTTTTACTTTAATTGTGTTTTTGTAGGAAAAATTTTTATTTCTGAAATAAAAATTTAGTGAAATATCATTTTAGTCATTTCAATGAAAAATACTTGATTAATTTTAATTCTTATTAATTAAATTATATCTCTTTAAGTTTTACAATAATTAATCAGTCAGGATTGCCGCTGATGATTTCGATTTAAATATTCTTCTCAAAATGCCATCGTATTTGCTAATGAATTTTTAAAAACCGATACCACCATTCGATTCTTTGGAAAAAAATTATTAAAAGAACATTTGGAGAAAATATAAGTGATATCTTA
This sequence comes from Leptopilina myrica (nomen nudum), assembly GCA_032872475.1. Lineage (NCBI taxonomy): Eukaryota > Metazoa > Arthropoda > Insecta > Hymenoptera > Figitidae > Leptopilina > Leptopilina myrica (nomen nudum). Next base: position 55,747,923 of record CM065458.1, on the reverse strand, counting down.
AAAGAATGAAATTTGCTTCTCGATTTTATTGCAGGAATAAAATCATTTCCACTCGGAGCGAGGGAGGAATGTGACAAAATATATCTCGGTCAAAGATCGAGAAAGAGAGAGAGTAACGTCAATTATGATTTACTTTCGTCACACCAAAATTCACTCTCGCTATACTCTGTTCAGTTGAGAAAAGTCCCACTTTCGCCACACTTTTTTAAAAAAGAAAAGTTTAGTGCAAGCTTTAGAGAAAATTTATTAAAAGCGAAATTATTATTTAAACAGTTGTTAAAACAGCAAAAGAAGTTACAGTAAATAACAACAATTTGTTTAAATAATTTTTGCAATAACTGTTTTATAATTTTTCTCTATTTGTTAGTATTAAAGAGTTGATATCTTGTAAAAATTTATTAAAAAAAGATAGGTAATAAAAATCATTTAAATCCTTTGAATCATTCAATATCATTTTTCACTCTTTTTATTATTTATTTATAACAAAATTTCTATTTGTTTTGAAAGAATATAAAAATTAAGAATTTACTCTTCTGAAAAACATTTAATGATCAAATTAATCATAGTTTAAATAATTTAATAAGATAAGATAAATAAAATATTAATAAAAAATCCATTATTTTCGACAAAATTATAAAACTTTAAATTCATAGTCTAGAGAGAAAAGAATGAAAATGTTAATGCCACAATAAAGAAATTACAGTAATTACTCTTTTCATTAAAATTTTTAATTCAGAATAGTAACACTTACATATTCGTGCACCAGTAATAAAACGAAAGTTTATAGTAATTTATTACTAAAGTACAGAAAGTTGTATTCAATAGTTGGAATTATTTATCGCCTTTTCAATTTACTGTTTATATGTATATATGCTCTGTAAGAATTTATCTATTGTTTTCTGCCCTTTTTTAATTCAGTGTTGATTATAAATAATAAATTTTTTCAAATATATATTTTCAATGGAACTAGAAAATTTCCTATGGGAATGTGTAAAGTGAAACTTTAATCTATTTTTAGTTTAATAAAAGGAAGCTCGTGAATCAGTGTGGAACTTCATCAAGTTTTGGTCCCATGCACATTCAGTTCTTATTTGTATGACATGCGTGCTTGCTTACATTTTACTTTTCCATTTTTCATTTCTCTTCTAGGTCATACCCTTGACTTTCAAATGCAATTATGAATTATTATTGTTAAAAAATTCAATGCAATGTTAGGGATGCATCGAGGCCTTTAAGATTATTTATACAAAATAGAAATATTAATTATTTTTCTTTGATTCATTAAATTTTTTTGCTCTCTAAAAACAGGGAGTAAATTTTGTAAAATAAATTAATAAAAAATAAACTTTTCTTTCGTTTTGAAACATTTTTGGAGCGTTTATTTTAGATAAATATTTAATTTAAATTTTAATTAATTAACTTTCTGTCTAATATTTAACAAAAACTGTAAATGCTCAGTTAACTTTTGGGTTAAACGTTATTATCACAAACGTGGAGATTTTTATATTCACATATCTTTACTCAGCTTTGCAACTGAATATTTCGAGGTTTGCCCTTTAACTTTTAAATTTTTAATACACTTTGAGTAAATTCTCGGTTCTCTGTCCACCGTATTGGATCTAGCAATTTGAATTTAAAATTTCGTAATTAGATTCGCAATCAGCGATGCAAAAAACCTGCGGACCCCAAATTTTATAAAAAAATCAACAACTTTTAAAAATATGCTTCGTGTACTATTTACAGCTACTGTTTCTATATATGTAAAAAAGATATTTCGCTCTAATCGCGCACTGAGGGATGCTTAATTATTTTTTTGCCACTTTAATGTAAATATGTATAAATGTATAAATAATTATAAACATATGTGCAAAAGAAGCTAAATTGAAATTCTTTTTTAGACAATTTCTTTACTGCTGAACTGGTCATGTGTGAAAGGAATTGAAGAGCAGAAGCAGAATGTCATTCCAAATCAGATTGCTCTTCCTTCTAAGCGAGAAATCGAGAAGCTACTCTACGATAATCAGACATATAATTTAAATCAAACGACAGCCAAAAGAGTAACTGTACATTATGAGAATTCAAATGGATTTATGCCGATTATCGTCCTGGATAATCACGCAGAAAATCACAAGATAACACCCGAAGAGAATCCAAAGGAAAATGAAAGCGTCTTGGAAAATAATCCTGCATATTCCATGGAAGCAAGAATGTTTCTAAATTTACCCAAATTGGGCCCCAATCGCAAACCTGCTGAATTCAGCAACAGAAGAAATGATCTGGAATTAATGAAAGTCGACAGCAATACACCTGAAGTTGCTACCTATCAAGAATTCTACGGAAACGTGCAAAGTCTAAATGACAAAAATCATGATTCCTTGGGTATGGAGAAGAAGAGAGATTCAAGATCAAGAAGCAGACATCGAACAAAACAGGTAGAAAGTGAAAAAAATTATGAAAACCATCGGGACAGTGCGAATTTACAAAATCATAATTTTCCGTCAAGTCCCTACAGTGGTAATCACTTAAAGAGTAATTTTGGAGTGGAGAATAATTACCCTTCAAATCAGCAAGACGCGTCAGGATATAATCTTCACCGTAGTGTTGCTTCAAAAGTAAAACTAGTGACAGGGACCAGACTACCTTCTGAAAATGAAAAGAAATCAAAAAATTACTTTCAATTGCATACAAATCATAACAATGAGTGGAGGACCACGAAACCCATAATAGATGTTGATGACGACGAAGCTGATGACTACAGTCTTGGTTCGAAACACGGATCTCAAAAACATGTTTCTCCCTCTATGTCGCAACAAATTTCATCCAATCCTTCGGCTTTGTCAAATTTTCCATCAAGAACATACGTTCAAGAAGAAGGTGCATCTGACAACACAAGTCGTCATTACGAACGGTCGGAAGATTCTCAAGGAAGCTCTGACGAAAGTCTAGATTACATGGATATTTCCGAGAAGCCTAGAAAGGTTCACAAGAGCAGAAGACGACCCCAAACTCTTGAGTTATCCAGAAAACTTCCAAAAGAACATCAATACCTACACGAAAGTGATGATAAGAAACGACACAATTTAGTAAAAGCCAAGCAACGGCATCGTCAGCGCAACAAACCGAATCACATGGACGATGAGTTTCAAGACGAGAGTCACGAAGATAAACTCAACAATTCAGAACTTAACAATTCTGACAATATGAATCAGAATTCGAATACAAATTCCTGGAACCCACTTGGATCAACTATCAACGATAATACAGGTTCAAATCGATATCACGTAAATCAAATAGAAAAACCCAAGTTACTGGTTCCTGTAAATCTAGTACCATTTACACATCTTGATCAACAAAATGCAATGATCCAAAATCTAGGAGCTGGTATGTCGATTATCAGTACAGCTGCTCCTTACGCATCTACATCCCAGAATTTAATCTCAAAAAATAGACAAACTTCCAATCAGGTACCGGACATCATTGTCGGTTTAAGCAGCATGCAAAATCCCGTCTCCGTCCTTTTACCACACGATCAAACCCCTACAGCTAGAAGTGCTTCCAGCTCAACCCCAAGATCCATTTTCGCCTCCGCTTCAACATTAGCTCCAACTCATCAACAAATAGCACTGAATCATCTTCCAATAAATCACATTTTGGTACCCCAACCATCTCTCCAATCGACCTCGAACATTCTTCAAGAAAATTCTGCTATTCAAATCCACCCACACGGAATTCAAGGTCAGAACATAGTTTCCCTACAAAACATTCCTATTATCTCAAGCACTACTCCTATAAGTTCGAAGTTTTCCACAGATGCACAATATTTGGCAACAGCCAACATTGCTGTTGGCAATGATGCTCAAAAATCAAATCAAAAGGCAATTTTTCAAACTCAAATGCTTCCGGTCATACTAAACTCTGGCCTAAGCAATCAGCAAAAATCTCAGGATTCGTTTGTAGTAGCAAGACCAAAAGACGGCGATCAGATTCAAAAAGCAACCAATGATGCCTTCCTCAGTTCAATGAAGGACCTACAAATGCAGATCCAGAGGAATCAATTGTCAAACTCGTACCAAAATGCCGACAGTGTTGGCAGTGCGAGCAACAACATTAATTCCTTTGCCGAACTACCATTCAGCATTATGAGAACTCAAATGCCTGTTCTTGGTTCTAAGAACATTGAAATCATTAATTCCAACGGATTCAAACCGAACCTTCTTGATTTTGCGATATTGAATCCCGTCACGCCGATTAATCAGTTCACTGCTATGTACACTACACCAGTTCCAGTTGTCAGTACAACAAGATACGTAAATAACAGACCGTCCATTTCATCAGACAGTATCAATCTCAGCAACTACGTGGGCTCATTGACCGAGTACGGCGCCAAAACACCATCAAGTAATTCCTACAATTTCGCATCCGCTGAAGACAATATCAAAAGTCCTTCCCAAAAAAGTTCACGAACCACCAACAAGGCGAATCTCAAATCCGAAATAGCAAAGTACGCCGAAGAAGTCGTCAGACAATCATTCAAATCAATCTACGATTCCCAAAAATTGAACAACGATCACCGAGTTCCCGAAAACATTAGCATTGTCGATTCATCCGAATTGGCGAAGCTGAGAAACGAACTACTCCGACTAAGGCCAACCGGCTCTGTCTCCAAATCACCAAACGACGTTCTCGAAGCCCATCAAACGGAGCACAAATTTCGAACATCAAACTCCAGACCGACGAAAAATAATTCCCAAAAGCCAGCATTCTCTCTCGAGCAAATTGAACACATTCTCAAAGACGTTACAAGTCCGGATTACTATTCAAAACTGGAATCCAATGATGGATATAATTTCAAAATAAACGACTACCTCACACCACCAAAACTCAATTCATTTCACGATAAGCCAAAGAAGCGACCCCCCGGATATTCCCGATCACGTCCCCGCAAACCCTCGGGCCCCTATTCCAAAATGCACGGACTAGAAACTGCATCCTCGAACAATTACGAATTTGGTTTTGATTCACCTCGATTCAGGAATGTACCACACTTTGATCATGACTATCATGAAACACGATCGGGACGGCATGGTCGCTCGAAATATCGTAAGAAAAATCGGGCCTTTAACAGTTATTCGACATTTAGTCCATCGATGAAGGAGACTGAGAGAAAAGTGTTGGGAAAAGACTTTTACGACATCAATAATCCCAAGTTCCATAATTTCCTTGGATTATTGATGAAGAACAATAGATTGCCGAATGGGATTCCACAACCATATTCAAGTAACAAAGACGATGAGCATTTCGTGAAAATTTTAGAAATCGAAAAACAACGACTTGAAAATAAATTCTATGACGATGCTTTGCAAGGATTGCAGAAAAAATTAGATGAATCCAGATTAGTGCAGAAAAGTACGAAATAAAAATTTATAAACTATTGTACAATGAAATATGTAGTCGATGTATAATCAATCTGTATAGAAGACGTAACTGAATTATAATCAATGTTTATATTTATTATTGTAATTTTAAACTTTTTTTTTACCACAATGTGAAGCTATGAACTATTATTTTTTTTAGATAATTTAAAATATTTTTTTAAACCACATGTAGTGAGCAGTTCTTCAAATAATTATAACACTAAAATTTTGTCACTTTAACATCCCCCACAGCATCAATAGTTTCCTAAAAATGTACTAAATATTTACTTGTAATATTCGGCATATTTCACTGAAACGTGACATTTACACAACTTTCAATAAACATTGCAATGAAATATTCCGAATATTGCAAGTAAATATTTAATTTTTTAGGTTTCGGTGCCATGGGGGATTTTTGGGATACTTTAAAAATTCGTTTTCATATCGAGTGGAAAATCTGGGACGCGATCTGAAAAAAAGAACCTTAGGTGCAAACAATTATAGGTTATGTTTGCAATTTTTGAAACGAAAATACAAAAAAAGGATCAAGTGTCAAATTTAAAGTTAATTGTTATTTTATTGGAACATGAGTATTTACTCTACATCTTTTAATCAACTTAATTAGAATATAAGGCGTTACATTTATTTTCAAAATTGATTAAAAAATAAAATCGTAAAATAGTATTTTTCTTACAAGCTGAAAGTGAAAATCGTAAAATATCTATTCGCACATCTCTATTAAGGAAATTAACAGTTTTTTTTTTGTTAATGTTAAAGTTACATTTTAACACTTTTTTTCTACAAGTGTTTCAATATTATTATTTTTGTACCTGCATACGTAACTTAATGAATGTATTGTTGTGTGAATGAGTAAATATTAAAAACAACTGATATGCGAGAGATCCTGTGAATTTGTTATTATATTGATAGAAATTCATGAATGGCATATGTTATATATTCTTTTATAAATTCTGTTTGAAATTGTCATAATATTAAGAATTAAAAAAAAAATTTTTAATGTGAATTTATTACAATACTATGTTACGTTTTTTTCCATTATAAACCTCAAAATAGAGTCTGAAAAAAAAAATTTGTCCAATCCATTTCTATAGGTAAGTAATTTTTGTAGAAAATATTTTTTAATTGTTTCAAGAAATTGTGAATATCAACGAAAGTAATAGTTTTTAACATTTTTATTACATTTTTTTGTTTTAATTAGCAATTTTAATTTTAATTTTAATTAGCAATTCAACTTTTTTTAAAATATTAATTTATGCAAAACTTTTTCACCGATTTTAACAATTCAACCGGCATTATTTTGTTTGTCTGGCAACTAAATTTGAAATAAAAAAATTAATGTTTAAAGACACAGCAATAAACAATATAACAAAATAAGCAATAAACAAAAAAAATTGTTTATTTTTAAAAATTATGTTAAAAACCAGTTTATACCCGTGGAATTTTAAGTTGAAAAAAATTCTATAATTTTTTTTATTTTCAAAATATTATTATAAATGATTTAAAAAATAAGTAGAATTTTTTTTAATTTAAAATTTCACGAGTAAAGTGGTTTCATACAATTTTTTTTAAATTAAACCATTTTTGTTTGTTTGTTAAAATTCGGTGTCTTTAAACATTAATATATTTTTTATTTGAAATTTGGATTCAAGACAAAAATAATGCCAATTGAATCATTGAAATCGGTCAATAAGATTCTTTAAAAATAATTTATTAAAAAATGTTTTTGAAAATTTTTCATTTGTTAATAACGAGAGTAAAATTTCTTTCCCAAATTCCTTTTGCATCGTAATTTTTCACATAAAATTCTGCTGGAAAATTACCAGCTTCTTGGAAAGGATTTTTATTCAGAATTAATAAGGAATTTTAATTGCGGTCGACAAATAAAATAAATAATGGTTAAAGATGCTATTACAAAGTTGCATCTCGAATTTTTGTTTTCTAAAATTTTATTTTCTCAATCAGAAATGGAACATTTTATTTATTCTTAAGAAAATAATACAACTCAATGATGTCTTATCTTACGTTTAAAAAATTCCATAATTACAATTTCCGTTTATTTATATAAAATTATTTATAAATTATAAATTCAATTATTAAATAAGGTATGTCATATCTGTTAATATAATCTAAGAAGATAAGAAAAAATTACTTTATGTAACCTTAAATCCACCTTCTTTTCGTCAAAGGTAAGTTATCAATTTTTTTAAATGTAGACCTACTATTTCAATTTTTTAATTAATTAATTATTAATTAATAATTAATAATTAATAATTACCTATTAATTATTATTATTACTAATTAATTAATTAATTAATTACATTTTTAAATGAATTAATTATTAATTAATTGTTATTAATTATTATTATTATTATTACTAATTAATTAATAATTAATTAATTTCATTTAATTTTAGTTAATAATTAATTTTAATTCACAAATAAACATGAAATTTTTCATATTCATTTTGCTTATTTGCTTGTCAATTTATAATAAAACTTAACAAAAGTTTAATACATTATTCAACAATTTACATATTTTCCAAGAAATAAGTTTCTTAAACAAGGAAAATTTTCTTACTTAAAAATGTAAAAAACACTTATCTACAAATTTATATGTACTTTTAATTAATAATGGTAATTTTACGACGTTAATTTTTTTAATTCTTTGTCCTTTCTTTAAAAACTTAATTTTTTCTGTTCGAGAAATTATTTTCTCCTTTTTACTGCAGCAGAAATTTGACAAATTTTTTCCTTTTTAACCATTTTTTACTTATGAAAAAGTGACTACACTTTTTCATAAGTTAAAAATAAACAAAAGTCCCTTTACTTAAAGTATTTAACACAGATTTTGTCTACCAACGTGTTTTAAAATATTTTTCAACCGAGTTGCATAATTACCTGTATCACAATAAGTACTACAGACGCTTTTTTTTTAACTGACAATATCAAACTTAATTCACAACAAAAAAATGTAATTTAATTTTAACCTCTTTTATTATCCTTCTTGTTACTGAAATTTATACTAACATTATCCAATTCTTTTTGCTGAGACGATGTGGTCGGCGGCGTTGGCTGATAACTCGAGTACTCAAAACTTGACGTTTGAGGTGTTTGGGTGGGTAGATTTTTACTTTTAAAACTTGCTCTCTGTTCCTGATTGGATGATGCTTGATAATTTTGATCTACCTGTGACGATTGTGCCTCGTAGTCACCATAGTCAGGAGAAGGAATGGAACTTGGATTTCTACTGTTCTTCAGGGGTGTAAGAAAAAGTCCAGGTGCTTTTGGATACTGTGAATCGGGATATCTACTGGGATTCTTTGTGATTAATTGTGTCGTTGGTGTTAATCCACTTCCAAGTTGATTGTTGGGTTTATTGATGATCGAAGGATTTATCACGTAGGAAAATCCACTTTTAGTTGGACCAGATGTGTAACCGTCATTATTTCTTATGTTCTGATTGGGAGAAGTGCTTGTTTCGTAGATGGGATACTGTGCCTGGCTCACTTGTTGGGCGACACTCTGTGCAAGTAATTTGATCAGCGTTTTACGCATAAGTTGTTCCAGTCGATGAGATTTAATGTCAGAGTCAGTGTCGAAATCCAAATTGGCGGATTGGTTGGGAATTCCGTTCAGTCTTTCAGCGTAATTTGATTTTAGGGAACTAGAACCTTTATAGGTGGATGACTGTCCATCCAAGTCCTTACTGTTTGATGATAGAAAATTCCCACCGTCTCTAAATTGGGTGTCATCATTGTCATCCTTGTATCTTCCTTTCGACTTTTTTCCTTTTCTGTCATCATCCTCGTCATCGTCGTCCTTCTTGTTTGGATAGTTGGCACCGGCACCCGGTGTCAAAAATGGATATTGATTGTAAAAGTTAGGAAACTGACCTTGAGGAGAATAAAAATTAGGGAAATTACCAGCTGGAAATGGTCCAGGTGGAAGCTGCGGTACTGGTGAATTTTGAAAGGCATTAGCGAAATTGTTCACGGGACTGAATGGAATTCCTCCAAACGGATTTGCACCAAAACCAGTGGAACCAAAGGGAGAGGTACCAAAAGGAGACGAACCAAAGGAATTGGCACCTAAGGAACCTGAAGGAAAGAGTGCGGGAAATGAAGGCGGTGACGAGGCAGCAGGTGTTTTTGGAAATGAATTATAGGGCGAGAAGTAGGAATCCTTTCCAGGATAATTCAAGCCATAGGATGAAGAATCTCGTGGATCTTGTTTTGAACTGTAAGAATCTTGTATGTCTGGAGTTGCGATATTTCTCTCCGCTCCTCGTTTCATCAACTTGGGACTGTATGGAAATGTTGGATATATTGGCATAAATGGTTCACTATTCAGGTCACGAGTACGATGGTAGTTCTGAGCTAAAATTGATGTTGACAGCAGAAGGAGAATCTGGAAAATGACAAGAAAAATCTGTTAGTAAATAAGGGAATTTAGAATTTCTTTATTTTGTCCCAGGATAAGAATAATTGATTTACAACAAATACAATATGTATGTATATAATATAAACAATACAGAATTATAATGATTACGAAAAGAATCTTAGACTTAAAAGAATCACATTAAAAAAGGATTACATCCAGATATGTAATCATGTTAGAGAATGAAGTCGCATGATCTGCAACTTTAATTCAATGAGTACTAACATATAAAAATTAAACCTATATCCAAAAAACAAGAAACCATCCAAAACAGCAAAAATCAGTTATTAATAGCAATTAAATATTTATAAAGTTTTGATTTAAAAATACGAATACTATCCGCACTAGTGATCGAGCATGGAAGAGAATTCCACAGATCAGCAGCAGTGACAAAAAATGAATTTTTATATTGTTCAGTTCGACAAAGAGGTACCCTAAGAACATTGGGACTACTTAGTCCTCTGGAAGTAACCTCACTTCTCAATGTTTTATCAAATAAATAAAGAGGTCTTTTAGTATTAAGAATCAAGTAGGTTAAACATCCAATAAATAATAATCGTCAATTTCTGACATTCAACCACTTCAGTCTTTCACGGTAAGGAGATATGCGCACATCACTCTTCAAATAAAAAATAAATCTTATGCATGAGTTGAGGAGTCATTGAGTTCATCTGTCAGATCATTATAAACAGCACAGCAGTAGTCAAAATGAGGAAGAGAATTAATGATGAAACTAGTTGAGTTTTTAACTGGATAGAAAGAGCTCTTCTATTTGATTTAAATTGTTGCAAGGTTGCATAAACATTTCTACAAATTAATCCGATATATGCTTATCCCAGGAGAGAGTTTGACGAAAAGTAACACCCAAGTTTTTAACAGATAATACATAAGGAATAATTGTCTTATTTATTTTAATCGAAGGGCATCTATCCAAATTCAAACAATTTATATTCCAAGAGGAACCAATTATCATAGAATAACTTTTCTTTAGATTGATTTTAAGCTGGTTAGAATTTGCTTAATTATAGACCGCTTGGACATTCTCATTAATTCGTTTGATATTCTCATCCAACTCATCAAGACTAGAGTGCGTTAAAACAAACTGGTAACATTTCCCACAATTTTTATATGAAACTTCATATAATGAGTTCTTTTTTAGTAAAGGTATATTATCTTTAAAATTATGAGGAAAAACGGTGTTTTTGTAATGTTTCATCTATTGAAAATACTAAAAAGGAATTTGTGTTTTTAAATATAATAAAATAGTTTGATGATAGAAAAATCCCACCATTTTTACAGTGTTATGTTATTTTTATTGTTTTTTTAAATAAATATTTCTAATGATATGTGAGGTGAGAAATTCCACGTGGTAAGTTGAGGTTAAGTAGCATAGTTACTATACTGTAATATAACTTTTTACATTTTTGTTCTTTTTGTTATATTTTGTAAATTTGCAGTTTTCTTAATTAAGTCTTAAGAGGTCTGTCGTCGTTGGACGAAAAGCTTAACATTTTAAATTGAAAATAAATGTGGATTCTCAAAAAAACCTTTTACATCTTTACTTGAATTAAAAAATCCAGAAAACAAATTTTACATCTTTACTATAATAAAATAGATTCAAAATCTTGTATATATATGGTAAAACAAAAACAGTTGCAAGTTCATTACCAAATTTACTGAAACGTTTTAAAGGATTCATAATATGATGGTATCTGATACTACTTCTTTTAATCTAAAAGTGATGGAGAAGGGTTATTAATAAGTACTTCCTTAATAAAACTCAAATTCTCAAGATGAAACCGTGGATGAGATAATTTAATAGCTCTATCCATCGAAGAATATATCACTCCGATCTTTTGAAAGAAAGGGTGATGAGATGCAAAATTATATACACTTTATAAAAATTGTTCCAAAAGTCTACAAGTGGTTTCCAAATGGTAAAGGATTTTTTGCAAAATTTTATCTATGACAAAAAATTGTATTAAAAACTTGTTGTGCAACCTTGTATGGAACGGATGGGCGGATAAATTGTGTATTAATATTTAATACGCACCAACAGCTCCATGCTGAATAAACAACACTTTGCACCAGAAAAGAAAAAAAAAGTATTATGATGACATTGATCACTATATTCAGTATAAGTTTCTTTAAATTTTTTTTAAATCTGTGTTCAATAGCAGTGTTTGGTTGTTAATGATAGATCGGGGGACATTGAATTTCTCCTTTATACCTGACTTCTTGAAAAATCTCGGAACTAGTTTACCTTTTCTCTTGTCTTATATGTTGCAAGAAAACTCCTGGCAGAAATACACGCCCCTCGTTTAAAAAGATAGTGAAAACAAAGTGCCCGTAACCGGTGCACATCACGCATTAATGAGTAGATCAGATGAATTGTATTAATTCAGTAAATGATGTGATTATACTATATATGTACACCTGCATTTTTTGACACTTATTCTAATGTGGATGACAAGAATTATCGATTCATATTTTTAAAATTCTTTTTTCATTATTAAATAATGAAACATTGCAAAATTAATCATCTTCAATTACTGATCAGAATTTTTCATTTGTCAGCATAAAAAAAATGAAAACCCGTAAATAGAATTTAAATTACGAAGAATTTTATTTATCGTATGTTGTAATGTTATCAAAAGATTTTTAAGGGATCAGCATCTTATTTCAATTTACGGAGAAATTAATTATAAATAAATAAACAGTTAACTGTATATCGAATAAATTTAGTTTCATTTAGAAAAAAATCAAATTGAATAACTGACATCATGTCGGTTAATTTTCATCAAAAGAATACAAGAAAACATATTAAGAATAAAGAAGTAATTTATTTATGTTTAAAGAAAAAACTACCGAGGTGAGAAACAATATTGAACAAAAAACAATTGAACAATAGTCTTCAGGAAAATATAAAAAATATTTTACAGCAATTTTATTTCTTCATTCAAATACTCCAATATAAATTTATTCATATATTCAGTTATTTAATAAAAAATAATGCTGCGGGGTTTGAAATTGAATTTTTACTCGTGCCAATATCTCAACTTTGATTATTAATAAATGCAGTACTTCTTTTTTTATTATAATACACGAAGTAAAATGAATTATAAGATTCAGATAAATACAGGAAGAGATTATATGATCTGGTATCTGATATAATTACATTTATAATTTTTATATTTTATTATCATAATAACGAATAAGTCATTATTTTCGTAATACAGGGCAGAAGAAAAATTTAATTTGAAATTGAGATTACTTAGTCTGACGCAAAGAGAATTTTGGCAAAATTTAAAAAATTATTTTTTATGTTTAATAATGCATAATAATTAGTATTGTGAAATATTCCTTTTATAAAATACAATAGAAAATTCTTTTTTATGCGTAATAATAATATAACATTAATGATATCCACTAGTTATTATTTATTTTGTTTATAAAATAATAATTGTTGTCTTAATATAAATCGTAATGTGTAAAAGTGTATAAATGTGATAAGTATGTAATAATTAATAATCAACTCACCAACTTATAAATCTTTTATTTATATTAGAGACAGAAAAGTCTCCTGTTACTCTTTATAGGTGAATCATTCAGATTCATACCTGTAGTATATTCCTTATAAAGATTTTCTCTTCCTTGTTTCTTTTATTTCTTTTATTCTTCAATAGTTTTCATTTCTTCTTGTTAATTACTTATGTTCAGTATAAGACTCTTTGTTAATCTTAATTCAAAATTGATTTTAATATTCAAAAATCGGGGTCACCGATTTTGAACTTTTAATCAACTCTGATATTTGCAGTAAAGACAATTACAAAAAAATGCTTTTATAATCACGAGATACAGGTTTGAAATTTAACACTCTGTCTTCCTTTTTAAATGAATCATTTTTATATATTTTTTTAATAATCACTATTTTATAGTAATATTTTCTTTAAACAATTCTTTTTTTTAAATTTAACTTCTTTTTAACTTTAATTCCTTTTCAATGATAATAATGGTGAGAATATAAAGAAAAACAAAATCAGAGTTAAAAAATTCAAAATATCGGATCCAACATGGATGATGAAATTTTTTTTAAAAGCTGGGAATTCAGTTAAAATTTGTTTCTCAGGGGTTTTTAGGGTTGAAAAGTTAAACTTAGAAAGTTCAAAATGGAGAATCCAATATGGTGAATAAAATTCAATGTGACAAATAAAATATTTAAAAACTAACCAGATTCATAGAAAATTGTTATTTGGGAGTTTTTAGGGTCGCTGATGACAAAGTCAAAGTCAGATTTAGAAAATTCAAAATGGCGGACGACTTTTAGATGTGTTCCAATACAAATATCTGTACTAAAATTTGAAAAATTAATAATCCGTAAAATTTAACGTTCCATTTTAAAAAACGTAATTTACAATTTGTTTAGTTAATGATCATATAGATCAAATTATAGGAATAAAAATTTGAATCGATTTACCGTTTTTTATTGTCGATTCAAAACAATGGGCGAGGGGTCTTCACCCTTAGATGGGTATAATCAAGGATCGACTCTCGCTTTAGCCCGTTATTGACTGTTAATAAAACCGGTTGTACTCAGGAGAGGTTTTCTACAATTTCTTTTCCCTCTGACAAGAGAACCCGCCGATGGATACTGATTGTCAATGCTGAGAAACAGTTACATTCTTTGCAATAATTGTTACAACGAGGTTTTAAAGTAAAAGAGTCATTCAAACGGCAAAGATGTAAAGAAAAAAGTAATTTTTACACCCGAAAGTAACTTCATAAAATTTTCATGTTATTGTTATAATGTTTTCTATAAATAACTTGTTAAAAAAAAATTTTACATTGTTCGGTTAATATTTGTTTTGAAGAGCAATTGGAGATTTTTAAAGAACATTTCTGTTTGTAAAGAATAATAAAATTATCAACAAGTACTTCTTGGGAGTAATGGCCTAATGGGCAAAAAACCATCATTGTTTTAAAAACGTTCCAAAAACGTTTTTAGAACGTTTCATGATTGCCAATTAACATTCCAAAAACGTTATATGTTTCAAAAACGTTTTAAAATCAATAGAACGTTTTTGGAACATTATTTGGCAGACATGAAACGTTCTAAAAATGTTTATGGAACGTTTTTAAAACAATGATGGTTTTTTGTACAGTTCAACATACATCGTGGCAATTCTGAAGCTTGCAAAGTCAAATAATACATTTTTCATTTGTGATCACATTAAAAGTGAATAATTTTGCTTTGCTTAATATTTAATTTGATTAAAAAAAATTTTTAAGATAAAGAAGTAGGTTATATTGTTTATTTAATTTGCTTTTTCATTTATTTTAAAAGCATTTTTAGTTTCATAAATTGTAAAAAAAAAATTTCATTTAAAATGCTCAGATAACAGTTAAATAGAATAAATTTAAAATCTTTTATGAAAATACGACTAAATTCGTGAAAATTTATTTATATTAACATTTCTCATTACATCTTATCATTCAAAACTGTTAATATTTGTTTAAAATAAATGTAATGTCTTTAATAAAAAAAAATTGTATCTCAAAATGTAAATTTACTTTTATTAAAAAGAATACATAAGGTACTAAATACGTGTATTATTTAAGTTTTATAAATAATAAATTAATCTAATTATATTTTTGCAAATAAAAATGAGTCACTGGATTCTTTTATAAAATAAAAATTTATTCTACGCTTTGGTAATTACTATTGCAGATAAATTTTATAAATGCAATGCTACTAATAATTAAATTTTCTGTCAATTTAAAGAATAAATAATTCTTTTTAATTTCTTTAAATTTTACCGATGTATTAACATTTTTTTAAAATAATAATCTAATGATTAATTATTAATTGAAAAAAACGAAATAAATCTTTTTCGATGTTAGCCTGAAATGGCATAGTTTTCCCCCCAAGCGACGAATTCTCATATTGTATTTTATAAACACAATTAATGTGATCAAGAACAGTAAACTTGTCTTTGAAATTATGTTGTATAATATTATTAAATAGAGTGTAGTTAATGCGGAAAATATTAGATTGTATTTAAATTTTTTTTGAAACGTTCTTCTCAGCGTACAATCAACATCTTGTACGTATGAAGAAACAAAAAAATTTTTCGGTATATAATCATCATTATTTGAAAAGTAGTGTTTTGGATTAATAATTTTTTTATAATGCAAATTTATTTTAACGTCTAACAATTTCCATGGAAGACCATTTTCTAAAAGTGTGTTTTTAACAATTATGAAATTATTTTGATGAAAAGATGGATGAGGTAATTTAATTGCTCTATTTTTCGAACGTTCTAAATTTTCTTCTTTGTAACAATATTAATGTCTTATAATAATTTTTTTACAGATGTTATTTTACTTTGTACAAGCTTATGCTCGTTTGAGATAAAAAATTATTATTAAAAAATTGCTTAATGAGGACCTAATCAAAGTCGAAACTTGTAACAATTTATGCGAATTATTAAAATAAACGAACATCTTTAACCGCATAAACGGCCTCTTAATACTATCATAAATACTTTTTATAAATTTAACCGCAGTTTTATTTTGCTCCAATTTTTTTTTTTAATGTAACAATCCAAGGGAGGCGAAAATATATATTTTTTGAACTAATAAATAATAATTTTCACTTATTAGCCATTAAACGCCTGCGCCCTAAGGTCATTCATCACGCCCTGCTCCGGGGTGTATTGAATAGCTTCGCTACCTTGGAAATACTGTTCTCGAGAAAAGCGTAAAAGGAATATCAGAACCTTTTTATAAAAAGAAAGCTAAGATACAAGATTCACTTTTCCGTGGGATAAAAATTTAATGAATGTGAAAACAGCAAAATAAACAAAGAGTGAAAAGTTAACGCCCCAATCTTCCCCAGAAGATCGTTGACATTTTCCCATACTGTATAGTTATAGATTAGTAAATTTCTATGATTTTCATACTTGGACATCCGATTCTATCGTCGTGGATCTGAATAATTTTTGTGCATAACTTTCTGACAGAAATTACACCAATCCAGAACGATATCTTCGGCAACGCCTACTTCTTGACGAACTACCCGTTGTGATTGTCAATCACTTTCACGTGCCCGAAGGAAATTGTTTCCTGTTCTAGGGAAGTTACCAAGTGTCTTATTCCTTATTCGGTCGAAAGTAGAAACGAATGAAAAAAAAGAGGCGAGTTTAAATTGTCCCTCCGGCTCAAAAGACCGGCTATAGTACATTTCTTGAACTCGTTTTCAAGGTTACAGTCCCATGTCTCTGGGATTCAGTGCTTCGATTATACTAACAAGTATGTATGTATATAAAATAAAAGGGAGAGAACATGGAATTGCTTCACTTTCACCTTTTCGATTATTCTCTTGTTAATAGAATCTCTTTTTAATGTGCAGCACTCTACTATGCCTTTTTTGTAATACTTGACTACAATAACAAATAGATAATGTACTTCCGGTGTCCATTCGCATATATACAATGGAGAAAAGTGCGCCTTTCATGATATCAAGATTTACTTCATATGAATCAAATGATTTTTATTAAATAATAATTCATAATTCATAACATCAGAAATATAATCAGTTATAATGGATTTTTTTTATGTTCGTTAAAATAAAAGAGATAAATTACAGGTAAATTATAATTCCAAATAGATGGAAGTTACAACAAAATTTGATTTAAATTCCCAATTTTCTATATTCTGGAAATAAACAGGTTTGCTATAGTTAAAGCCAATTTTCTGGAAATGGTAAAGATTCTTTGCTAAATTAGCAATAAGTACAAACTTAGCTCTATTGAACAAAAATTTTCTAAAAACAGTGAGTTAACAAATAATAATCATTCTTCTTAAAAATATTAAAACACCCTTAACTGTACTGGTTTTACATGGTACCGCAAGCGAACAGAAACTATTTCGAGAGATGAATTCGCCAGGAGTTAAGCTACAACTTGGTGCAACCCTTATTTCACCCAAAATAAAAAAAATTCTTTACTGAAATTTAAATTAAAAATTTTTTTTACACTATCGGTCAAAATTGAGAGACCACCCATTTTCAGGCGAATGAAAAACGTTTTAAAACATAAGATTTATTGAAACTAAAATTTTTCTCTGTTTATTTGTTGATAGATGATGAAATTTGGAAAGAACAAGATATTTCAGAAGTCGTTTGGTCAATAATTCATTTAGATATTTTTAAAAAATCGTCATTTTCAATGATTTATAAAAATTTGAATAACTTCTAAAATATCAAACGCTTTTTAATGATCTTAGGCTTATTTTAAAGGTCATTTGTTACACTATAAGAATTACTTATAGGCATTAACGTGTAATTTTTTTCCTAGAAAATGCAGGCCGTCAAACTTGGACCAAAAAAATTCAAAAAATTTGGAACATTCTTATTAACAGAAATATAATTTTTAAAATTCAAACGTATTTCTTTTATTAAATTTTCTTGAAAAATCTACACCATATGATGTTTTAAATATTTTTTAGAATAGTTTTTAGTACAGAAAAATTGTTCCAAATTTTTTCAATTTTTTTGGTCCAAGTTTGACGGCCTGCATTTTTTAAGAAAAAAATTACACGTTAATGCCTATAAGTAAGTCTTATAGTGTAACAAATGACCTTTAAAATAAGCCTAAGATCATGAAAAAGCGTACATTATTTTAGAAGTTATTCAAATTTTTGTAAAACATTGAAAATGACGATTTTTTAAAAATATCTAAATTAAATATTGGCCAAATGACTTCTAAAACATCTTGTTCTCTTTAAAATTTTAACATCTTTAAAAAAATAAAAATAAAAAAATTTTAGGTTCCAAACAATTTTTGTTTCGATATTTTTAGTATTGCATCTTCGACCAAAATAGATTTCATTTTTATTACTGTACAACCATTATTTGGTTGCCTTCTATTTTAAAATATAAATTTTTGGAAAGAAAATAATGTTAGGTTATCTAAATCTGTAACAAGATATACATAAACATTTTATCTCCTACACTTAAGTAAGTTATTTTTCAGTATCACAAAAACATAATTAAACATGAAAATAAATATAATAAACGTCTAATACAACTAATAAGGACAACATTACAATAAAATAAAATTAATGAAAATTTTTTACGTATAATTATTTGAATTAGTAACATGAACTTTTCTAATTATTTGATTGGCTGAATTGTTTTGAAAAAATATTGAGGATCTTAATATAACCTTGAAAAAACACTAACAGTTTCATGAACGTTTAATAAAAAATAAATAAATATTACTTAAGTGCCTTCCGTTGATAAATTTTTCATTCCGCGTTTCCTTTTTCTCGTTTTTTATTTTCTTTTCTTTGATTTTCTTTCATTTTGTCACTTTTTATTACATTTTTGGTTACTTCGTGATAAATAACACAGAACAAATAAATGCGAAACTTCAGATTGATTGGAAAACGATTGATTTGACCAAGCGACATATTTGACGAGCGACAATTTGAATATCCACGTAAAAAAAATTATTAAATAAGAATTAGAATAAATAAAAACACATGCACAGTTTTAAAGTACATCTAAAGTAATATGTGCCCCAATTTTGGAGCAAATTGAATAAGAAACTTTGGAGAAATTAATGATTTGACTAGCGACATATTTTTCGTACTACACCAGTTACACAAGTAACCAACAATTATTTTTCTTAAAATATAGTTGAAAATAGAAATAAAAATCACGCACATAAAATTTGAATTACAATTCAATTGTGCCTCTTATTTCAAATTTTTTCACTAAGTTTTTGAATGTTTATTTTATAAAACCATTTTGATTTGACCAGCGACACAAAAACTGAGGGACACTTTATAGATGATTATATCTTTTATAATTTTTACTCTTTATTTCTCTTAAGTTTGTTTATGGAATTCTTAAGATATTCTTAAATAGTTTATAACAGTAAAAAAACCTGTTTTCCAAAAATATCTTATTTAAACAGTTAAAATCGTTTTAGAAAAAATGAAAGTGACACTTGCAAAATCATGGTATTGTGAACTTTAATAAAGAAAAACAGAAAAAAGTAAACAAAATAATTTCTATCAATGGTTAAATCGTAATTCTTATTTTCTTTTTAAAAACATGTAAATATTTAAAAATCATTAGTTTTCATATTTAGGTTGTTTGAGTGAAAATAATGTGAGGGACATAAAGGTTAAAAGTTCCAGAGATTCGCCCATATATGCTGTAAAAATCCTTTACAATTTAAAATGTTTCTTATGATAATAATGCTTTTAATCTATGAATTTAAAAATCATTTTTACATTAGGCGACAAATTTTCCTTCACAAAATATTTTCATATCGAAAGAGGAATTGAATAAAATATAAATACAGTTGCAAAATATTCTTTTTAATTTGACAACAGTTCCAGATATGTGTGATTCAAAATTAATATTACAAAGTTTCTATTTGGACAAGAACAAATGTTTTACTATAGAGTTTGAAAATCTCGTGACTTTGAAAACAAAATCTCTTCTATATCTAGTTGAGCTTAAAATAATTAATAGATATAATTTGATATATGGTAAGAAAAAAATACTATTCAGAAGTAACGTACTCTATAATCTTATAATGAAATCAATTAACAAAAGACTTTCCCAAATAAAATAATCTTTTTAGAAAGGAATATTGCCGTCCGGTTTGTCGGGTTATATGACCTTGAAGTAAAAGTGATCTCTTTCTTGTGCATCTATTTCTACTGACGCTAATGACTATTTTTTCATTAAAACCGGTATTTGAATCATGACTTTCACATGTCTTGAGAAATTTTACGTGTTTGCAATTCATTGAAATTATATTTGCATAGTAATCTATTTATTTTTTTTTGGTCATAAAACTGGAAGAAAGCTCTCGAAAATGTCTTTCAAAGGCCAAAGTTGCCTCTTCTTTCAATTTTATTCTTAAAAATTTATAATTTAATAAACGCCATTAATTTAATCAGATCTGATTAGATCACTTTCATCACTTAGTGCGCTCGTTTGTATCAATTGAATTTGAATTATCTTTTTGTATCGTTCGTTAATATTATTAAAATATTACTATCAGTGTACGTTTAGAAATCTAAAAATAGAAAACAGTTTTTTGAAATTACACAAAAAAATTGTATGCAAACATTTTTTAAATTTATTTCTAAAGGAAATGGGTAGAGGAGAGTAACATAATAGAATTTTTTTTTATTATAAATCGATTTTAATCAGAGAACAAGATCACAATTATATACTGTACAACTTATAATAGATTCAACAACAGTCAATTCAACATTAGTCATAAATAAATACAAACTATTCCTATAATAATTTTCTGTTCTTTAAAGAAAATAGTCTACACTGAAAAAACCTTTATTTGCCTAGTTATTAATCAGTTTAATAAGCATCGATATTGAATTTCTTAGGTGATGTCACATTACGTTTTGTTAAAAATTAGTTCATTTTAAGTATGAACAAAAAAAAATTTTATCTACATTTGAATTGGTCTTTGATAACTTTTTTATAAACATTTAAGATAGAAAATAGTATTGAATTTACAAGCTTGATGTTAGAGAAGGTTTTAGGTTTTTTCGATTAGAACTACATTAAAGTGTAGTATCTGAAAGAGTTGAAGTATTTGATGTATTTGATGGATGAAAACTATGATAATTCAACTGGACTTGAATAAGAAATTGTGTCGTATTCCGATAAAGTAGATTGCTTTTTATCAGCGACTTTATTCTCCGGATACCTAAGGTATTTGGTGCTCAAACTGGCATATGCTCCAGATAAATCAGCTTGAGAGCTGTGTTGGGGAAAATTGGGATAGTTGGTATTGTAACCACTGCCAGAATCAGCACTGGCATATGCAACAGAAGGATTCAAGTTGCTCGCACTTTGTGTCAAATAATTCGAATTACCATTGGAGTAGCTAACACTGGGAGACCCATAGCTGGTTCCTGAAAAACTGTGTCCAGATGTCGATTGACTGGAACTGGGATGAGAATGGCTAGAGCTAGGTCTAGAATAGCTAGAACCCAAATTAGCGTAACTAACACTTATCCCAGCTCCTTTAGTGTTTCCAGAATAGTTGGGAGACTGATAACTACCACTTGTGTAACTTGGAACTGATTGACTTTGGGTACTTGGAGAACTGTAATTTTCTACTTGAGAAATATAATTGGAACTTGGGGAACTATATTTGTTATTTAACTGTCTATAAGCGCTGGGGGAACTAAAACTGTGACTATAAGAATTGTAGGTAGGATTGGAGCTAGTGCTGGCGCTAGGAGTATTGTGTCCAGGATTTTGAGATCTGTAATTACTAATCAATGATTTAGGTACGTACGCACTTCCCTCTGAGGAAGCTGGTATGTATTTGGATAAAGAACTAGACCCGGAATTTGAACCCTCAAATGATGAGATTGGCTGAGCGTAATTTGAACTTAAACCACTGTCTACATCTTTAGATGTTCCATAGGCTGATGTGTAAGGGGCATAAATTATAGCGCCTTGAGGTGACGCTGACATCGGGATGTTGTATTTTGAAGAACTTACAGGTGATGCGGCTACGAGAATACTACCTGTAATTGGTTGTTGTGAACCAGAAATCGGTAGACTGTAGGTTTGTGATTCGCCAGAACCTGCTGAGGTTTGTGGTAATACTTGGACATCTGATAGTCCTGGCGATGCTGCTAGTAATAATGGTATACTGTAACCTCCAGATTGACCACTTAGCATCGCCATTCCTTGAAGTCCACCATGAAGTGATGCAGAAGGATAACTACTTGAAGCACTACCTTGAGCACCAAAAGTAACTGGCCCCGCTTTTGTTTGCGTTGGTAAAATTAAACTCCCCTGATCACTTAACGAATGTGTTCTCAGATTATAATTGTGACCAAAATTTGCAATAGGACTCACTACAGCTGCTGAGGGATCATTGGCGCCACCCAAAGCAGCAAAATGTTGAATTCCTGGACTAAGAACATAATTAGATTGTGATGACGATGATGTAGATTGTAATTGAGCTGGTGAAGCTTGAACGTAACTTGCGGAATAATCAGCTGCACCTCGTTTGTCTTTGTTTAAACGATAACCTCTATAAAGTCTCACGTCGGCTCTTGCTTCTTCAGTTGAAAGATCAATGATTGCTATTGATACCACGAAAATCTGTAATTACGAAATAATTAAAAATGATAATTTTTTAAGTAACAATAATATGTTATCAGTTGAATAGTATGAACTATACTAGGAAGAATAGTGTGGAATCTACCGTTAAATATGATTTCCAGAAATTAAAAACAGTTAATTAAATTTATTCACAATTATGTTACACTGGAAAAATTTTACAAAGGAAAAATAGGGAAAATTAACAACAACTGTCTATGTGTCGATATAATTAATAGAAATTCCAAAACAAATCCTTTTTCTTTCGAGAAATACAGCACTTTATTGATTAGAATAAAAGATGAATTATAATAATGAAACAAGTAATGGGTTTAAAAATCTAAAAATGAATAAATATCTAAATAACATAATGTTAAGAAACTGACCTTAAACAAACAAATAAGATCTTTCATTCACTTTATTCTAATTAACCTAATTTAAATTTTATTAATTCAGTTAATTAATTTATTAATGTAACATTGAAAATAATTAAAAACTGAAGTAATCATGTTTGACACATTAGAGATTGTTTTGTTTTAGTAAATAAACTGAATGAGAAAATAGGAACTCACAAGAAGCCGCATGTTGATCCTTATGAAAATAATTGAGAGGGTAGTTTTTGAAAGTATATAATCCAATAAGTAATGTGCAGTATCTGATGGCATTTCAAACATCCTAAGATCTTTTATATCAAGAGACCCCTCTTCCTCGAGAAAGAAAGGTCTAGGTGAAGGTAAAGTTTATACACTTGTCAAACACCTTCACAAGCCGTTACAGATCCAAATGCAGGTAATACTTATGAATTTTTGTGCAATAAAAATATATATGTACATCAATCGTTACACTGTAAAAAAAAGGAGTTAAATTTTAACTCCCCAGGGAGTCTATAAAAGTCGCACCCAATTTGGGAGTTAATGCCAGGGGAGTTAAATAAAAGGAGTTAAAATTTAACACCCAAATGCTAAGTCCCCATGGAAAAAATAACTCCCGCGGGTGTTAAATGAAGGGAGTTAAAAATTAACTCTCTTTTGGAGTTAATTTTTAACTCTAAAAATTTAACTCCCTACTCCCGAGTCCGTTAACTCCCTAAATTTTTTACAGTGTACTAGTAAATTACAAGATTCTGTAAGTAATTATTTTGAAATATAATTGTTGAACAAAAAAGTAAAAGCATTCCAAAGCACCTAGAGTGTTAAAATGTATTTAAAAGTGTTTAATTAAATGAAATGTTTGAATTTCTATTCTGGTTAATGATATATGTATAAATAATTTAAGTAATTTTTATTATTATTAAATTTAAATCATTTAAATAATTTAATTATAATTTAATTTAAATAATTTAAATAATTTAAATAATTTTACAATAATTTAAATCGAGTCCAGGTAAAAATAATTTTAAACGAAATGCTTCCGAATTTCTTTCAGAAATCGTATTAAATTTCGATTAAAATTCGTCTGACGTTTTGAAACGTTATTTCGCATATAACTTTACAGAAAAAATTGTTTAAACACGATTTGAACCGATTCATTTACCAAAAATCACAGTTATGTTCGTTAAAATAAATTAATTCTAATCGTCTGGAATAGTGTCAATTGATTTTAATGGTGGACGATTGAATTATTTCGTCAAGGTAATTACTTATGATATCCTCAATTTTTATTGGCATAATATTTTTAAATGTTCAATTTCTTTAAATATTAGATTTAATGGGCTGATTCCATCAACGTCAATTAAATGTTAATAAATGATTAAAGCTATTTTAACAGATAATGATTGGATGATTGAGAATTTCATCAAAAGTTAACTTTTAATCTGTATTGGTGAAACTGTCGTTATTAATTAATTGATTATTAAATTTATTAATCTTATTATTAAAATGGATCATTATTACATTATTAGAAAGTGAGAAGGGTATTAATGACGATGGAGAAAATGAATTTGTTAATTTAATTATAATAATAATTTCTTTATGCGATTATTTAACTAATAAGTAATTCATTATATAAATATATATATTATTAATTGTGATAATATAATGATAGTTTATCATAAATTATGATTAATTATATTCATTTTAAATGTAATTACATTCTTATAAATAATATTAATAATTAAAATAATAATAATTATAATGATATAATAATAATAATAATAATAATAATAATAATAATAATAAGGAAGTGTAAATAGAAGTCGATCCACTAACAATAAGCAATTTTCTCGAAAATAGTTAGAAAATCAAATTTAATTACATTGGAGAATGTATAATTGTGTTCAGCGATCGTTTGCCTATAATTGTGTGATAGAACCACATAGAATGGCTTCTATAGTCTAAATAAAATTCAGGGTAAAAAGTTATATTTTGCTCTTTTTTCAAAATAATATTTCTAAGTCAACACCCCTCCAATTTAGCACAATATTTTTCAAGACGTTTTCAAAAATAAAGTTTAAAAATTTTTCTATCTAAACATCTTGTCAACTTTCTTTAAAAACTAAATGTTCTTCGTATGCAATATTACGATGGAAACTCCTTGAATAATTAATTCATAAAAATTTATGAAAATTTGTTTATTTATTCGTGGTAAATTGTTCCAACATGTGATTATTCAAAATTTTTATTTTAACTTCAACTAATTGAAAAAATTGAACTCAAAATTTTTCAAGAACAAACTTGTTTGGGATTGTTTAATTATTAAATAAGCTTTAAATTATTTAAGAAATGAAAATAGTGATAAGGACATCCATAAAGTACATTATACGATTAGTAAATTAACGTTAAAATTATCTTGAAAATAAATTTGAACTATAATATTAATTTAATTAAATAATTATTGTGTGTGTGTAAATGAAAGTGGTAGTAGTTGATATTTTGATTTCACCACTATCAACTAAAGCAAATAAGGAAGAAGAAGACAACATTAATGAAAGTGATAGAGACACTAAGTGTTAGTTTATATAAATTCTATTTTTAATTGCAAATTTTAAGTAAAATTAAATTTATTTGTATCTTTAGAAAATAAAGGAAAAAATTTATCTCAAAAACATGTTCCGTTACATTTTTTTTACGAATTTCTGTAATGGTAAAATTATTCGAAAACATCAACAAACTTCTTTTTTAAATCAATATTTAATTATTATTTTTCCACGCAGGAATTAAAATTTTTCGAATTGTTTAAATTCAAAACTTTTTTAAATTAAACAACTTATAAAGATATTGATATTTTGTATTAAGAATATTGTTACTGTAACATTCTTAAAAATTATTTCCATCATTTCAATTCAATTATTATTTTCTAGAATTTGTGTCTAAAATTCGTCTCGAGGTCAACTTTTCTAAAATATTTTTTTAAAAACTTCTTTGAGAATTTGCTATTGAAAAGTTACTAAAAATTTAGAAATATTCCCATGAGATGATGTAGAAAAATATACTAAAAATTTAGACAAATTTCCTTATAAAAAAAGAACAATTTTTGAGAATTTGAAAAAATTCCCATATTCAGAAAAATTTCTGCATAACGGCAAATTGTTTAAAAATATAAATTTAAAACTGAAAAAAAATATTTGTTCAAAGTTGCCAGTTAAAAGAATAGAAAATTCAAATTTTCAAATATTTTAATTGGAAATCTTTTCAAAATAAATTATTCAATTCTTTTAATACAACAGTATATAATTTACTGAAGAATTGAATATTTCTTAAAATTGAATTTTCATAAAGGATTTTACCAAAAACATTTTCATTAAATGCATTCTTTTGCATTCTTTCGATGAGTTTTAATAAAACTTTTAAGAATCATTATACATTTTTCGAGACATTTTTCTAAAATTGTATTATTTAAATACAAAAGTTAATAATTTTATTTAATAATTGAATGATTTTTAATATTTAATTCTTGTAAAAAACTTTATGAAATAAATTTTAAACAATTGAATTTATTTTACCAATTTTAATCAAATTTTTGAGAATAATTACATTTGTCAAAAAATTCCATTAAAACTGTACCTAAAATAATTAAAATTCTGCAAAAAGCTATATAATTTATAAAAATAATTAAATTCCTAAAACAAATTTATTATTTATAAAAATAATTTACTTCATATAAAATGCATTATATATAAACTTAAATTAAATCAAATTTCTTAAAAAAATTTATTATTCATAAAAATAATTTACTTCATATAAAATGCATTATTTATAAAATTAATTGGATTATAGCGATTAAATTTATGAAAAAAATTTTAGTATTTGAATTCCTTTGCAATTTTTATTTCATTTATGAAAATAATGAAAAACTTGAGTCAATTTTGTTAATTTTTTTAAATTGAATTATTTTAGAAAATTTTTCAAAAATAGCAGATATTGAAAATGAAATAAGGACAGTTTTTTTTTTAAATTGCATTTTGGAGAAAAATTTTGTTATTTTTATAGATAATTGTGATTTTGACGGGAATTTTTCTTTAAATTTTCAACATAATTGAGCTTTTGTAAGAAGAATTTTATTACGATTGAAAATAATTGGATTTCTGCAATCATTTGTAACTTCTCCAAAGATATGGATTATTGTAATTATAATAGTAATACTCTACGATCCAATTCATATTTGAAATTTAAAAAAAATTGAATTAAAAATTATTAAATCCTATTTTGCACATTTGCAAATTTTATTTAAAAAAGTATGTAAGAAGTTATCCACGCACGCTGAAATATTCCAAAGTTATCTTAAACTAATTAATTGCTTGCTGTCGCTTTAAATAATTCGCTCAAAAAAAAATTAAAAGCTATAGAGCAACCTATCAACCAAATGCAATTTTTCTTCTTGATTCTGAAGATGAAACCTTGTTCACCTTAGGAAAAATTAAAGATATCGTGGTAAGAATTCCCAGAATGGTTCGCTAAATTTTTTTTGGATCTGTGAATTTTATTTATTCTTATATGTTTCTATAGCATATGATGGTATAATAAAATCCTGTAAATAGTTTTCCGAACTATTCGAATATTTACAAAAGTTATTAAAGGTCAAATTTATCTGTAGAATTTTAGAAAATAGCCAATTTCTCGTAATTGGATGAACTGATTTTTATAAAAATTGAAGTAGAGCTTACTGAGGAAGTTTACTTTAGATAAATGATCACAATTTTAATTCAAACAATATAATTTGTTTGAAATTAAATTTTTAATTATTGGGGTTGGCAAGTGTCACGTCATCGCGACGTACTTGTTTTGATATTTGTAATGCTGGAATGTGAATCCTCCCTTTTTTCTGGTAACCCAAACAAATCGATCCAATTGTCAGACACCTGAACGACCTTTACCATATATGGTCATCCACGAAAGCCACCCTGGTATAAGGTGACTCACTAGTCTAAAATAAGTCGCCTAATTTAATCAATAGAAGAGAACTGATCCAAAGGGTTATTAAGTGGGTGTCATTATCATTTCTTTCCATTAGAAGCCAAGGTATAAAGGGTGCCACCCTCGCCAAATTCTTCAGTCCAGGAAACGCCTTCAACTTCACTAGTCTACAAGTCACCCTCGAAATATCAAATCTACCGATCTACGTTCTTCGCGTCAGTCTAAAAATCGCCACCAAGTTAACCAGTCGTGTTCTATCCCCGTGTATCTTCTTCGCATAAGTCAAGCAACCACGACCAAGTTAACTAAGTCAAATTCATTCAAGAAGAATATTTCTACTACGAGGCACATTTCTAATTTTCTGAAGACTGCATTATATCGACATCGACTGAATATAAATAATTCGGTCACTCTTAAGCTGAGGGGTGCACGCCTAATTTACATTCGACACCTGGACTCCGGACCGTACGTTTTGCTGGCCCGAAAACAATTCAAAGGGAAAATATTGCATTCTCTGTTTCCGCTAGACAACGTCATTTCTTCGACTTCATTGTGAAGGTGGTTTTCACATGTTGGGTCTACGACTCTAAGGATAATTTTAAAAGTGTCCTTGAAGACAACTGGATCTACTCTTTCTCTCTGATTCTAATTGTAAAGGATTCAAATAAATATTCTAGTAATTTAACATCAATTAACCAGTTACTTTTTCTTAAAACCTGCTCCTTAAAATCAGAGGTTATGCTCTGTGAATAGATCAGGTTGAATCACCGATGTCGGCCGAATTAAATATGTAAATTATGATTATGTTTAGTTTCATATTTTAAGACGTAACCGTTACATAAAAATTTAGGTAATGTGAACCTTATTGAAGCAAAAGAAGATGAGGAAGAATAAAAAGAGAATTGAACTTTTAAATATATTCTTAATGTACTCAAAAACTATAAGTTTTTAATTATAACGTAAATTTAAAACTAAAATATATAAGATTTTGTAAAATTATTATTGTTACAATAACATGATAAGAAAAAAACCTAAATATTACAATTATGGGGTAAGTTTGATTAAAAAATTTGTCCAGCATATACTTCGTTTATATTGCAACTCCGTCACATTGTTTAGTAAATCTTTTCGAAATGGTTAAATGATGCCAGCTTTGTATGTTTGGTTGTCAAGATGTAGGAGTTCCAATATTTATTTTCTACCATGTAAGCTAATATTCTAGATTATAATATACTATAATATAATATTATAATATAAAATAATTGTGAGTTACTTTTAATCTTTTTCGATTGTCTTCAAAACGACAGTAAAATTGCATGCTTTTGTTTCTTGTTAATAAAAGAAAAAATTTCTACTAAAAAAAATTAAAAGTAAATGTACATTAGTTTTAATTTAATTAATTTATTTTATTTGAAGAATTTTAAACTAGATAATTTTGTTAATAATCATTTTATTTTAAAATCGAGATAAAATATCGTTGTCATGAACCGAAAAATAAAGTCCAGAATATTAACTCACATGGTAAAAAATAAATGTTAGAACTCCTATATCTTGACAACCCATCATACGAGGCTGGCATCATTTAAAACTTTCAACAACATTAAACAATTTGACAAATTAAACCAGAGAAAAGATTGGAGAGTAACAAAATTTAGACCAACCTTTTTCGAAAACTTTTCTGCAACATTTTTCGCACATTAACATTTTTTTTGTACTTTTTTACCATTAATTTTTGAACTGTTATGTTTAGGAACATTTCCCGTTTTATTAGTTCGAATTTGCTGGAGATTTAAACAATTATCAATATTGATACTATTTTTTAAAACTAGATAAAAAAATTAATATCACATTAATTCTGTGGATACTTTAAAAAGCGATGTTGCGAAGAGCGTACCAAAATGTAGGCGCAGCGTTATAAAGATGCAAGTATAGGAAGTCAGTGTGATCAAGCAGAAAAGAGAAAGCTGTTTTTTATGCTATTCCGAGTTATTAGTGTATTTAACATCTAATAGTAAAGTAAATATATTTATATACTTTGCAAAAGTCAATTGATATTGACGAAATTCTAAAAAAAAACTGTGATATTCTAAACACATCTAATCACATAAAGAGAATAAGTATGTTTCAAGTTATAAGAAGGTTCGTTTACAATTATTTCATACATAGAGATCATAGTTGTAAACAAACGTTCTTTACCTGAAAAACAAATATTTTAGTATATTATAAAGTTCCTGTGAATTGAAAAGTGTTAATTTCATTACAATTGTTTTATAAAATACGAAAATCAACTTAAAATTAATCTCAATAAAAGCTATTCAATGATTATTGGTTCCTCCTAGAATATTAATAATTTGGATTTGAATAAGTGCTCTCCAATTAAAATAAATAATATTGTGATACCTTGGGTGCAATCTGTTAAGAACTTGGGAGTTACTTTCAATCCAATTCTTTCTTGGGAAAAACATGTTTGTCAAATTTGTAGAAATGTGTATGCAATATTGCAACAGTTTAATAAAAATAGAAAGGCTCTCTCTATTAAATTATAAACAGTTTGTTTCCTCGTTAATATTACCTCATTTTGACTATTGTTGTGCTGTTTATAATGATTTTGCAGATGAACTCAACTATAAACTGGAGAAACTACTCAATTCGTGTAAAAGATTTATATTAATTTTAAAAAGGGAGGAACATATTTCTTCTTATCGCCCGAGACTGGGATGGCTAAATGTTAAGAATAGACGTCTATTTTTTATTGGATGTTTGACATATGTTACACCGAATACAAGAAAGCCTCTTTATTTGTATAACAAGTTTACTTTTAGAAGTGAAATTACTTTGAGAGAAGTAAGGAGACCTGATTTGTTCAGGGTACCTTTTTGTAGAACTGAACAATATAGGAATTCTTTTATTGTCACTACTGTAACATTTGGGTTAACTCTCTTCCTAGTTCAATAACGAATGCAGATTTTTAAATTCTTTATGATGTACAATTTTGTTCTATAAACTTTCATTAGTTAATCTGTTAATACGTTGACTAGTGTGCGAAACTTAGGACCGTCGTAGGCTTTTTCTTGTCATAAATTATTTTCTTGCTATAAAAAAAGAAATTATTAAAATTAATTCATGGTATGTAGAACATTATCCAAATTGTGAATTCGCAATATCAGTCTATCAAAATGATTTGATTGATTGAACAATTCTCAGAAGGAAAAGTACGGAAGTTTCTTGTTTTAAGAAAAAAGTAGGTTAAAATAATATTGAGACCGACTATTTATACTTCCAATTAAAGTTAAAAATGTTAAAACAGTAATCACTTGGCGTAGCCGGAATCAATAAGTTGCCAGGAGTTCAGTAATATTAATTTAATATTTAAATATGAATTATGAAAAATTAGTTAACAAAAATTAATAATAATTAATAATAAATAAAAGTAAATTAAATAAAACAATAAATTAGCATACAACACATAAATAAATAATTCGGCTTGGTATAAAAACACTAAATAAACAAACAAATAACAAATAAATAAATAAATGTTCACAATACAGTAAATAAATTAAATTCATTTGTCAAATTAGTTAAATTAATTTCGATTATTATTTAATAAAATTTTTTTGAATGTTAAGTTTCTTTACAATTTCTAACTCTAAACTCTACTCCATCGTCAGGGCACAGAATTTATAACTTGATCTTCTCCTATTTCAATTATTAATTTTCGGTATGATAATTATTTATTAATTTCAATTTATTTATTTAATGTTAAAGTTTTTTTTACTTTGTTTATATTTTTTGGATAGACTCCCTGAAGAGGAAATCATTTAGACTTCGAAACGTTGGAGTAAATAAATATTTCATATTCATTGTCTGAATGTTTTCGTTTTATTTAACCTTAATTTATTTATTTATAATTTAATACATTTTTAATTATAATTTGTTATGTTACTTGATAATTATTTTTAGTTATTACAATTTGTTATTAACTTGATATTATAGTTTATTATTACTATTTGTTATTACATTTCGGTTATTATTGCTACAATTTTATTATTATTTTTTTATTATAATTCTGTTATTATTGTTACAATTTGATTAATATTTTGTTATTATAATTCTGTTATTGAATTTTAATAACAAATTATAACAATTTATAATTTGTTATAAAAATAAACATTGTGAATAAAAAAAAATTTAAACCAAATTTCTGTAATGGAGTGTAGATTTTCATTTGTTTTAACATGCGAATTAGCTTGGAAAATGTTTTTATAATTACATAATTATGTAACTTATCCTCTGGATTTTTATTGCTAGCATCGTCAAGAAGTCTACTATAGAAAAAAAATTTTTGGTAATATGAAATATAGGATAATTAGATCTATATTAATTTATTAGTGAAGTGTATAGTATAACATTCAAGGAGGCAGTCAATTCTTTATTTTTGACATGAATATTGCCATGCAATATTGTCAGAATATTCTCATTAAATGTTGTGCAAAAACAGGTTTTCAGTTTAAGAGTTTATTGGTTTGAAATACATAAATATGAAGGGATTTCAACGCTGTCCGCACTATACAGGAAAAAAGAACAGCTATATAGCGCTGCGTTCGTGAAAGTTTTCTTTTGCTGAGGAATATCTGTTCGCCTGTCCACTCAAACTAGCGCTGCGTTCAACTTGAGGAAAATGCATTTTGCTTTCCCCAAATGGAAGAACTGTGCTTGCCCCTCGAGAATTAGCAGCCTACTTTCACATCAAGTCACACAGCAGCGACTACGATTCGCATTTAACTTAATATAACTGCTCGACCGGTAGTTAAATATCAGTTCTTTCGTTTTTCTCTTCGTGTGGTCCCTGTGTGTGAACGCACAAACAGACACCTGTTCAGTGGGTCTATGCACTCAGGTGTTATTTAATATTGTTTACCTTCAAATTTAGACTTTAGGATGAAACATAGAAATTATTTGCTTTCATTCTTCTTCTTGCTTGCTTTAATTATTTCTTTAATTCTTTAGATGAATTCACCTAACGTCTGTGTTTGAATTACAGTAAATAAAAATTAAAGTAATGACCCAGTGGACACGAAAATCAGCTTACGTTTTAAGAACGTTCTGAAAACGTTCTAAAAACGTTTTAGCAACGTTTCATGTCCCTTACCAAACATGAAACGTTCTAAAAACGTTTTAGGAACGTTTTAACAACGTTTCATGTCCCTTACCAAACATGAAACGTTCTAAAAACGTTTTAGGAGCGTTTTAAGAACGTTTAATGTTCCTTACCAGACATGAAAAGTTTTAAAAACGTTTTATGAACGTTTCAGAAACGTTTTAGGAACGTTGCATGTCTCTTACCAGACTTGAAACGTTCTAAAAACGTTTTACCAACGTTTCATGTCCCTTACCAAACATGAAACGTTCTAAAAACGTTTTAGGAGCGTTTTAAGAACGTTTCATGTCCCTTACTAAACATGAAACGTTCTAAAAACGTTTTAGGAGCGTTTTAAGAACGTTTTATGTCCCTTACCAAACATGAAACGTTCTAAAAACGTTTTAGGAACGTCTTAGGAGCGTTTTAGAAACGTTGCATGTCTCTTACCAGACTTGAAACGTTCTAAAAACGTTTTTAAAACTTTTCATGTCCCTTACCAAACATGAAACGTTCTAAAAACGTTTTAGGAACATTTTAGGAACGTTTTAACAACGTTTCATGTCCCTTACCAAACATGAAACGTTCTAAAAACGTTTTAGGAACGTTTTAGGAACGTTTTAGGAACGTTTTAGGAGCGTTTAAGGAACGTTTAATGTCCCTTACCAGACATGAAACGTTCTAAAAACGTTTTAGGATCGTTTCATGTCCCTTACCAGACACGAAACGTTCTAAAAACATTCCACAAACGTTCCTGATGTTCTGTGCCGACAGGGGAAACAATTATAAAGATTAAATTCTAAATAAAAAAGGGTTAGTGAACATAATGGATTTTATAATATTATTGACAATGATTTTTCTCAATGCTTATGTTGCGAGTGTAGTTGGAATTCCATGAGCGTCTGGTGGGATCCTTCTCTCGAAAGCATTTGCTTATAAATCGGATATGCACAATCACGTTTGAGAACCACACGCCTGACGAACTAAACGTGAATGTGGTTGATACTTGAAGGCGAAGATGCCTTTGCCATTCTATCGAGAGGCA
This sequence comes from Leptopilina myrica (nomen nudum), assembly GCA_032872475.1. Classification (NCBI taxonomy): domain Eukaryota; kingdom Metazoa; phylum Arthropoda; class Insecta; order Hymenoptera; family Figitidae; genus Leptopilina; species Leptopilina myrica (nomen nudum). The sequence continues at coordinate 55,713,345 of CM065458.1, read as the reverse complement.
CGACTGTAAACCGTTCCTCGTGTACATTCCAAGCGGGAATTCTCTAAAGCCAGTTTTGTATGGACATAGCCAGTGGACGCGCGCACTTTCAAGTTCTAAAGCATGTCTTTCTCGTGCTCTCTTTCTCACATACATACCTGCGTTAGTTGAATTTGCACTTTATCAATATTTTTTTACTGCTAAATTCGTCTAAACTTTTTGTCAAAAAAAATAAAATAAATAAATAAATAAAATAAAAGATTCTTTAAATAAAAATTAACTTCTAAAGCAATAAATATTAATTCCACTCTCATTACCATTTGTTATGATTATATAAAGTTTGTTATTGTTGATATATTATTATTTTCATTATTAACTGCTTATTCATTATTACTTATATTAATAATTCGATATAGTGTTTTGGTTTTTAATTAATAAAATATGTTTTTCATTTGATTTAGAAAAAAGTATTCAATTGAATTTATGTAATGCTATTTAATGGGATATGCAGTAGGAGTATTTACATTCCTAAGGTGCGGCAGTGAAAAAAAAGTTAAAAGTGTAGAAATTTCTAAATAATTCGAAAAGTGATATTTTTCCTAAATCTCACGGATTAATTTTGAAAGGATAAATTATTGCTCTTCTTTATAACCTTGTAAGTAAGAATTTCGGGGAAATTTGCAAAGAGTACGAAACTAATATACTTACAATAATAATATTATTAATTATACGGTTTAATAATAATAATCATAATAACAATAATATAATAATAATAATCGTAATAACAATAATATAATAATAATAATCATAATAATAATAACATTCTAATAATAATAATAAAAATAAAAATAAGAATAATAAGAATAATAATAATATAACAACAATAAATGTAGCTAACATAACTAATTCATGTAACTTGTATGAAAATACTTCTTTCTATAATACCAAAGTTATGTAACTTTATTTTCATTAATTACATATTTTAAATCATTTTTCCTTCCTTATATTCTTATTTCAATGTAATATGTAATCAATTTATTAATAAATCAAAATCCATTCTTGAACTTTTTTATTTAAACTAAATTTAGTAAAACAAAAAATCAAACAACTTTTTTAAAAAATTGAATACAGTTATACTTTCAAATAATTATCATATAGTAATTTCGAATCATAGCAATTAATAACATCGTTGAATATTTAAATTTGACAATTTAATAAGAATTTCCATTTTTATTTTCCTACACTTTTTTCAATATGGGAGAAAAGAATTTATGATCATCGATCGTGAAATATGTTTCTTTTTTTATATAATCACAGTATTTTAATTTTGTGAATTTTCAAAACATTCGTCATCGTAAAATGTAATTAACACACATTTATCACCCTAAATGATAAGATAATATACATCATTATATATATTTTATTTATTTAAAGTGTACTATGTATAGTTTTCATTAATTTAAAAAAAAATTTAATTTAAATTAAAATACGTAGGTATGTGTATAAATGAATTATAAATTAATTCTCATATATAAATGTACATAATATGAAATTTGATGCATAGTTATTATTTTGTATAATGCAATAATTTTATTTACGGAACTTGTTGCGTGTTTTTTTTTCAATATTGACAGTAAATTTCAGCAATATTTTTTCACGCTACTATTTCAAAATCGTAAAAGTGCACATTCCTTTTCTTCAAATTAAACACGCAATATATTTCGCGTCTTAATGAGAAAATTAATGATTTACTTTCTGAAAATAAATAATACAAATAATAAAATTCTTTTAGACGCGTTATTTTTTTCTGAAGAAAAAAAAATACTTTTAGTATACATAGCAGTGGAATAAAAATGCAGAATGTTCCCATTTATTTATGTGAAAGTATACTATACATATTTTAAGCAAGTGGAAAAAGTTGATAACGGTCCGGTCAATATTGGTTGGAAAAGAAGAATAAATTCCATATTAAATTACGGATTTGTTTGAAAATTATTTTAACAAAAATAAGTAAGGAAAAAAACAAATAGGATCGAATTTATTTAAGTTTTTAAGCTTCGCTGTGAACGAATTTGAGGTCATAGTATTAAAATTCAAAATGGCGGATCTAATATGGCCGATAAAAACTAGTGTATTTTTCAAACTCGATTTCTTATATGTAATTAATAAATAGTTTTTTTTTAAAAACATACACTTACTCATTTTAACGTCGATTTCTAGTGTCAGTATTGTAATTTTAAAAAAATGCAACAGAAGTAATAAATCTTAATTATTTTTAGTATTATGTGCATGAACATACTTCATTTTTTTCAAAGGACATTCTTGAAATTAATTTTATTAGCTTTAGAATAGATAAAACAAAAGAAAAAAGATAAAACCTTGCGTAACTCTTTTATACACATTGTAACGTTATTCGTTAGAAATAAAATCAAGTTTAAAAACTATAACAATAAATTTTCATAAAAAATGTAAAATGTCTGATTTGTAAACTAATTTTTAGAACCTTTTTAGAAAAATTAAAAAAAGTAAAAGCAATTCATTGAGTATAGTAATTTTCGTTTTTATTCCTTTTTCCATTTTTTCTGTCCCTCACATTCTAAATATTTACTTACGAATTTCTTTAATTTTAAAATTATTCGAAAACAACAATAACATCTTAAAATAAACATTTAATTATTATTATTAATATTCCACAGTAATTAAGATTTTTCAAAAGATTCAAATTCAAACTTTTATGAAATTAAACAGTTTGTAAGAGTATTATTATTCTTTTATACACGGAGAAAAAAAGTTTTCTGATTCAAATAACCAAACCAACAAAAAAATCAAATAAATATTTACTTAAATCAAATAAATTGTATTTGAAGCAAATATTATTTAATTGATTCAACTAAAAATTTTTTTTGTTGAAATTTTACCATAATATTTAGGAAGCAAATTTCATTAATTATTCAGAAAAATTTACTAACATAAGAAAGAAAATATTTCTAAAAAATTATCAAAAACTTCCTACGAAATTAAAAAAATATTTCCATGATCTAGAGAAGAAAAAATCCCAAATGCTTGGGAAGACTCTCTTCAACATTTAGGAAAATTTCATTATATGAAAATATAGGAAAATTTATGAGCATTTGGAAACATTTTCATAGTTGAAAAAATTTCCATGTAACTTTAAATTATGTAAAATGAATTAAATAAAACTTTTAAAAAAATTAATTCTTCAAAATTACCAGTGAAAAGTAATAGAAAATAAAAAATTTGTAAACATTTTAGTTTGAAAATCTTTTCAAAATTATTCAATTATTATCTAAATAGAAGAATAAAATTTATTGAATAATGAAATGTTTTTTAAAATTTAATTCTTTTAAAGAATTTTATGAACAATTTTTGAAATATTTGTATCATTTTAACGAATTTTCATCAAATTTTCAAGAATAATTACATTTTTCAAGGAATTTGATTAACATTGTACGAAAAAAAATTTTCGTTCGTTGAGCTTTATTATTTATGAAAATAATAATTGAATTCCTAAAACAAAATTATTATCTTTCAAAATAATTGAATTCATAAAAAATGTATATTATTTATGAAATTAGTTGAATAATTGCCGAGAAAATTATAAAAAAATTTTGTAATAACTGAATTCATGTGCAATGTTTATTACTTATGAAAATAATTAAATGTGTAAGTACAATGTTGATAAATTTTTTTAAATACTTGATTTTATGGGAAAATTATGAAAATAGTAGATATATTAAAAATCATATTGAAAGGAAGAAAATTTTTTAAGATAATTAAATTTTGGAGAATAATTTTGTTATTTATAAAGCTAATTTTATTTTTGACGAGAATATTTCTCTAAATTTGAAACATAATTGAACTTTTAATTAAATTGAAATTTTCTTACTTTTAAACATAATAGAATTTTTGCAATCAATTGTAACTTCTCAAAAATTCAACTCTTTAAAACGTTTTTAACTAAAATTTTTTATAGTTCCATTATTTTAAATAAAACTAATAAAATATATTGACCAATTTATCTAATTTCAAGAATAGAATTTAAATAATTAACATTTTGAAAAGGTCTAAGTTTTTTAAATTTTCCAATTAAATTAATTGAAAACTAAAATTTCAAATTGAAAAGTTTTGAAAAGTTCATCTATTTATGGAACTTTTAAACGTAATTTTTAAAAATTAAATTAAATGAATTAAATTCTTTATGTAACATTTTCATTGAATAATTTTTAGGTTTTAATTTTTTGATAGTTGTTCAAGAATTAGTTATATTTATAATAAAGGTATTAAATTTAATGGAAAAAATTGACGATTTTAAATTAGATTTCGTGATAACCCAGCTGAAAAAGTTCTATAGAATTTCACTAGAATCATTCTATATAAATTCTAGAGAATATTCTATAGAATTTCAATAGAATGATTCTATAGAATTTCTACGTGAATTCTACTAAATTTTAGTTGTTTTTAATCAGAAGGAAAATAAATTTTGTAAAATAATTTTTTTAACATTATAGTTATGTATGGTTACGAAGTTCAATGAATTTTATATATTTAAAGGATAAAAACAATTATTTTGGCCTAAAATTTGTTGAAAAATATCATTTTACAAATTTAAAGTTTTTCTAATTAAAAATCACTAAAATTTAATAGTATTTATGTAGAAATTCTTTAGAATCATTCTAGTGAAATTCTATAGAATATTCACTAGAATTCATATAGAATGATTCTAGTGAAATTTTATAGAACTTTTTCAGCTGGGAATTTCATGGTTTTTGTGAAACATTTGTACATAATTAATAAATTTTAATAATTCTTTAAAAATTTTGTCAATCTTTTTTGAATCTGCAATTTAATAATTTTTCTACAACTAGCTTTAGATTAAAAATCAGTCATAAAACCTATAAACAATTTTAAGGAAACTTGTCAGTTTATTAGGTAAGCTTTTTCTCATATTAGTTATTGACTATATTCATAATAATAGAAGCACATTATTTTTATTACATATACACTTTCTATATATGGACAGTGAGGAAGTGAATGATGCTTCTTTTTTACAGTTCAGAAAAGAGATCATAATAAGTTTAAAATACCAATTTGAAAGATAGAGTCAAGGTGTGCTATTAAAAAATTAGGTTTTTTGAAATGAGTTACGTTTGGAATTTTAATCTCTGACGTCATTGCGTACTCTTTATCAATGAGTGCGACACACATTCTTTGAAGCTTTCAAATTACTTCTTCTTCTTGTATTCTTTTCTTATATTGTATATTAAAATGTGCCCTCGTTGTATGGTTTCTTAAAAACTTGTTATCCAAAAAGTGATCTCAAGTTGATTGCTAAATATTTAAATCTTAAACGAAATTGTCGCGCAGATGTTTGAAGGCATATAGTTTTATTTCTAGGTGAGGCACATCATTGTCCCGAGAATTTTTCCGTTGCTTACACTCTAAAAATGCTTCTACCGAAAGTAACGAAGCATAAAAAAATATTTAAAATAAGTTAGAATGCTTAAACTGAAAAATGTAGTCAATGTCACACTCAAGTAACAGGAAAATTCACCACTTTTATTTGCACCCATTGTTTTTTTTACATAATTATGACAATTATTTGACGCGAACAAAAAATCGTTTAGATATCTAGTTGCAAAATTATTAAATCACGACCGACAGCATTAAGTTAAATGAATGTAGAAAAATGTTCGTATATTATACGAATTTTATTATTTAAAAAAGTTTTTCTTTTTCTTTTATATATTTATAAGTACACTTAGTCAATGAAACGTGGTTTTTGAATATTTAACAAAAAGATTTCATGATACTTTTGCAAATGTAAGAAGAATGTAAAAAATTTATTGTAGTCTTAATATTTTAAATTTCAACATTATTTACAACTTAACAATTTATCTTTGTAGGCAGATATGTGGACAAATACAATACGTAAAAATCACGTTCGTTAGAAATTTTCATTTATCCCGATCGATAATGTCTGTTTAATGAATTTTCTTTTCTTTCTATTTATTTTAATTAAAAATTTTTTTTTTTTATTAATTAATTATAGTGTAAAGTCTAAAAGAGATGAAAAAAAATTGTCCCCATTTTGTTCAATATTGCAATATTGATAATAATTTTTTTTTAATAATACCTTGTAAAAAAATTATTAAATCTTGTTATATATTATATAATAGTAACTATTATTTAGTAGTTACGTGACCTCTTTTATGGGACAAATAATCACTGAATAACATGACCTTAAGCAATGTTTTTTCTTGATCTGTTGAATCATAGAGGAAGCACATGAGTGAAAATTTTCTATTGTTGTTTTTGCACAATTTCAATGACATCTTACCGTGAAGGTAATAATTTTAAAGTATTTTTAATAAAAGAATTTATTTAAAATGCACTTCTTGATTTTAAAAACAATTATAAAACTTTAGAAAAATAATATACATTTAAAATAATATTACAATAAAATAATGATAGTATGAAGATAGTATGATAGTGCAAGACAATTTAAAATGTTTAGTTACTTCATGGTGATCAATGATAAACACCAAAGAATTAAAAATTACTTTTGTTTATTATATTAAATGATAATTTATTTATAATAAAAATAATCCTTTAGGGAAAAAAAACAATGTTCGTTCAAAAAAAAAGTTCTTAAAATATTATACGTTTCTAGAATTTTCCATAAGTCTAACAAATAATTTTCCAGAACATTATTTGAACATTTATTATGTTCTTAAAATGTTTCTGGAAAACATTATTCGGCAATTGTTTGTACATAAAAAAAATTTCAAGAACGTTTTTTAAAATGATTATTACTAAGCAATTGTGCTGATGTATGTAATTTTGTATGTGGATCTCGTTTTTGTAAACAGGATAACTTTAAGACGTGTTTCAACGAATTTATTTAAATATTGCTACATATTTTTAGTGTATAAAATTCAATTTTACAGGTTAGTGTTGCAAAAATTTTTTTTCCTATTATATCTTGAGTTATGAAAACTTAAGTTAATTGTAAAAAACAAATATAAACCCGTAATATAATCCGTCATTTTGGATTTGACATTTTGAATTTTCAAATTTTAATATTTTTAATTTTATTCAACAATATTAAATGCATAAGTATTTAAATTTGTAGTATCAAATGTTAAGCTATTTTTAGGAAATTCGAAATAATTCAGTCAAATGAATGTAATAATTGGATCTAATAAATATTAGGTCAGACTTCGTGAAATTTTCACTAACAATAAGAAGTATTTTATTGCTATAGTTGTCAAGGAAAAAATAATAAAAATTTAAAAAAAAATTTTGTTAGTTTTACATTATTTGATCTAATTAACTAAAAATGGGTTTATTAGTATATTTTTACAGTCTGATCACAAAAAATATATCAAAAAATCTTTAAAAAATATTTTTTTTTAATTTTTAAAAACCCAGTGGACACAAAAATCGCCTTACGTTTTAAGAACTTTCCTAAAACGTTTTTAGAACGTTTCATGTCCCTTACCAGACATGAAACGTTTTAGAAACGTTCTAAAAACGTTCCTGATGTTCTGTGCCGAGAGGGAAATTTATTTAAAAATTCAAAAAAAAAAACTGGACAAGTGCGAGTTGCACTCGCACTGAATTGGCGGGTTCCGTACAAAAAAAATTTTTTTATTTTTATTTATTTATTTTTGAATTTTTTTTAAGTAATAAATATTGGGTCAGAATTAGTAAAATATTCCCTAAAAATGAAAAGTATATTTTTTAAATCGAAATCTTGATAAAACATTTCTATTTAACTTTACGAATATAATCTTATGATTATTATTCTAATTATTATTATTCTTACTATTATCATTATTATTATTATTTCCGCTATCTGTTTCCGTTCCATTTTTTGTTGTTTTCCCATCCCAATCATCGTGATCCCCGTCGTTGTTAAATTTCTTATATTCCTTTTGTGTTTTATTCATTTCGTTATATTCTAGTTGAGGACTTACTAATTGTTTTTCATATTCTTGTTCTTCTTTTTTAGCTTCTTCTTTAACTTTAATTCTGCTTTTTTCTTCTTCTTCTTCGCTTTCTTCTTCTTCTTCGCTTTCTTCTTCTTCTTCTTCTTCTTCTTCTTCTTCTTCTTCTTCTTCTTCTTCTTCTTCTTCTTCTTTAGCCTTAGCTAAAATTTTAGCTTCCTCTGCAACTTTGGTTTTTTTTTCTTCTTCTTCAGCTTTAGTTCTAGCTTCCTCTGCAGCTTTGGCTTGTTTTTCTTCTTTAATTCTAGCTTGCTCGGCAGCTCTAGCATTTGCTTTAGCTATAGCATTAATTATTTCTTCACCTCCACCTCTAGGCTCTTCTGGAGTAATCGGTATTTTATCAAGAATACGCTTGATATTTTCTTCTATAGATGGATTATTATCGTTGGCTTTAAGTACTTTTCCATTCTTTGGAGGATTCTTTGATTTTTCCTTTATTGTTGTAGCTGTTGTTTCTGACATTGTGGTACTTCCCTTTTTATCGTTATGATTACAATTTGACAATTTTTTTGCAAACGGTATAAGATATTCTAATAGTAATTCTGATCTCCATTTTTTTGCCTGCGATGTTAATGAAGTTTGAGATAATGCAGTACTTGTATTATTAACAATATCATTCCAATATTTTGAACATGGACATGTAGATTTCTGAAAAGAAAAGAAATTATATTTTATATTTTCATTAAAATAAATCATTTCCTTTTCATATTCTTAATTAGGTAAGAAATTCAAACACTGAGATAGAAGAGTATAAAGTTATCAAGTTGACACTAAATTTAATATTGAGAAAAATTTAAATATAGAAAAAATTATGAACCTAATTTTCGATTTTAAAAAGTCTCTTTAATTTCTTGGGCTACCATCACTTGCAATTAGAATGTGTTATTTGTTAATTAAAATTTTATTTGTCAAATTTCTTAGATTAAATTTAAAAACTAGAATACTTTTGAAAATAACTAGATATTAAACCTACAAGTAATGTTACCTTTACGGTAAGTCAAAGAACATTTAAATGAAGCTAGTACTTAATTAATTTTAAATATAAAATTTAAAAGCTAAATATTCTTTTCGGTTATATAAAATTTTTTAAAAATTATAACAAGGTGTCAGTTACTTTCAATACATGTGAATTTTATTTCATAATTTATGTTAATTTCAATAAAACAAGCAAATCTCCATATTTTTTGGTATTTCTAAAAAAGTAATAAAATTTGTTGTTTAAAGTTTAATTTCTTTAAAAAATGTAGATTTTAGTGGTTTAGAGGCAAACAATGTTAATTAATACATTTTAGAAAATAAAAATAAAATAAGCTTGTAATTAATAATAGAATTGATTTTAATTGTCCTAATAATTAGGCTATTAAAATTATATTTACAATTACATAAATTGATTGTAAATTTAAATAAATTATGTATTATAAATTACAATGAATTATATATTATATATTTCAATAAAAATATGTAGTAAAAAATAAATACAACAGATAAATAAATTCTTACCTTATCCGCTATTTCGACACTTTCCTTAGTTGAATATGCGAAATGTAATAAAAAATTAAAAACTAAAACTGCAATAAATGTGAATCTCATTGTGAAGGCACTTTTATAATGACCAAATAATACTTTTCGTCAATTACATTTTCTTTATATACCTATGCACTCGACAATAAAACGTGAAATATGAACGATGAAACGTGATAATTAATAGCAACATTATTGAAATTTTATCATTTCCGTTTTAAATAACTTTTTTTTTATTTCGTTTATATGTGATTTTACATGTGATAAGAAAAATTAAAAACAAATTTTCTCTGAATGTTGACGAAAAACAACAACAAGAATAAAAAATTTCGTGACATATCTTTTGAGTTGAGTAAAAAGAAAGGATGTATCTTTTAAAACAATTCATTTTTTCATAATAATATATTTTCAATCAATTTTTTCAAATATCAATGGCGTGTCTCATTTAAAAACACATTTTTTCGAATTATAAAAACTAATTTTAATAAATCGATATTGTTTAGAAATTAATAATACATTTAGTAGTTTGTGCTCTACTTTTGTCTAAATCTAAAAAATTCCATTTTTTTCCGAAAAAATCAAATTTAAAAAAAAAACTGACGTCATATTTACAACCAGAGGCCACGTAAACCCCTAAATGACGAATTTCAAGAAAATCAATTTTTAAATTTTGTCTACCATATTGGATCCGCCATTGTGTATTTTCGAAAACTGACACCACATTCGTAATTATTAGTGACCCCAAAAAATCATGAGTAATAAGTTTCGAGGAAAATAGTTCTATTTTTAATTTTTACAGTTAAGTGTACCAGCTACTACAACTTTAAAAAAGTATTATTTACCAATTAAAAATTTCCAACTATTTCAAAATGTTTTTTAAAAATTAATTTTAATTTAAACAATTATGTTTTTAAAGATGCTGTATTTAAATTATTATAAAATTTTATTATTAAAGTTTAAATTATAGCTCTTCGGAGTAATTAGAATTTGCATGTGCTTTAATATCCGCACGCAACATATAACTTCTAAATGCACTATATTTTTGTAGCAGTAAAATTGACACACGCAGCAAAAGACTCAAGTGAAACAGTAAAAGAAACTTTTGGTATTTTTCATTGTTTAAATTTTAATTTAACAATCTACATTTATGTGGCTTTTAATTTATATTATGTAAAATTTTCCAAATAACTCGAATTACTATAGTTTAATAAGTCGAAAGTTTAATTTCTTCTAAAAAACATGTTTTTTCTATTTAAAAGAGCAACATAAAATTAGCTCGAGTTTCACAAATAATTGCTATACTTATCGCCTATATTTATTATAATTTTTATTGCTTTAATGAACTTTATTAATTCGAAAGAATTGTAAAATATTTACAGTTTAAAGTATAAAACTTTGTTAATGGAAAAGTTATTATTTAAAATTATAAAACTTTATCGGATAATTTCAACTCTATTATTATATTTATCGGATGAATCTTAATAAAAAATGATTCGAATTTTTACTCATTAAAATAGTAAAAAAAAATTTATTAACTTTTATATAGAATAACTATTCATGATGTATGTAAATTTTAGCTAAAATATAACTCGATATTTTTATTACAATGTTAATAAATTTTTTTTAAATACTTGATTTTATGGAAAAATTATGAAAATAGTAGATATATTAAAAATCATATTGAAATGAAGAAAATTTTTTAAGATAATTGAATTTTGGAGAAGAATTTTATTATCTATAAAGTAATTTGTAATTTTGACGAGAATTTTTCTATAAATTTCGAACATAATTGAACTTTTGTAAGAAGAATTTTGTTAATTTTAAAAATAATAGCATTTCTGCAATCAATTGTAACTTCTCAACAATTGAATTTTTAAAACGTTTTTAACTAAAATTTTCGATAGATCCATTATTTTTACTAAAAGTAATTAAATATATTGACCAATTTATCGAATTTTAAGAATAGAATTTGAATTATATTAACATTTTGAAAAAATCTAAGTTTAAAAAATTTTTTAAATTTTAAATTGAAACCTCATCTATTTATGGAAATTGAAGGCAACTTTTTGAAAATTAAATTAATTAAATTTAATGAATTAAATTATTTATGTAACAGTTTGATTCAATAATTTATATGTTATAATTTTTTGATAGTTGTTCAAGAATCAGTTATTTAGGAAGAAATTATTGTCAGAAAAGGAAAAATTTGACGATTTTGAATTAGAATTCGTGATAATTTATGAGGCAAACAAAAAAGACACCAAAATTCAAAATTTCTTATGAATTCTAAAAATTTAATTTTTTCCAGTACTTTGACTTTTTCTTGAATCTCGTCTCAGAAAATATAATTATATAAATAAATATTTATAATACATAGGGGTCATTTGTGGTAAATCTAAACGGAATATCTATGTTTCACCAAAAACATTAGTTTTTTTTTGGTTAAAACGTAAAATGGACGGATTTTTTTGTGTGAACTTGTTACTTTACCTCCCTAGAAAAATTTTATGGAGTACAACAAAATATTGATGCATCTGAATCGCCAAAAACTGACTGTTAAATTTATCCCGAGATTTTGAAATTTTTCTAAAATTCGGGATATATGTAAACACCACTGTAGTTAAGGGAGGTTTAAGAAACGAGCACTTCAAGTATAGTACTGTTTTAAGGGATGGAAAAACTGAAAACAAAATTCTTCGTAGATGTATAGAAAAATCAACCAGTTGACTGATAATGTATCATAAAATAAACAATCAATCATTACAAAATTAGTAATGTAAAAACTTTAATAACTTGAGCAAATTTTAATAGATTTTCATTCAATTTGGTAAAAAGAAGTTTTTAAGGTTACTGAATAAGAATCTAAAGTCGAATTTTTAAATTTCAAAATGGTAGATCCAATAATTAATTAAATTATTTTTTTTAAAAGGTAGTTGAAGTTCTGTTTACATTTACCCCGAGTTTTCGAATTCTCAGGGTAAATGTAAACACCTAATTATTTATTAACTAAATTGACGAAAATCAAAAATCAAAGTCAATTTTTGTGAAAGCATTAATAAGGAAGAATGAAAAATTTTAGTTTTATTTGTTAATTTATTTTTAGGCAAATGCGAGACAAAATACTGAAACAGTAAAACTTTGATTTGCAATCTTTTTTGCATTAAAAGATAACTTACACTATGGCATTGCCAATTGTCAAAATAAAATATTGGCAATATTGAGAACATCTTGTAGGTGAGCTGAGGTAAAAATATTGACGTCGTACTTGTTTTTAAATTTGTAAATTTACCTGAAACATCTACTGCTTACATTTACCCCAAATGACCCTATAATATCTATAATATATATAAATATATGTCATTATTATGGTTGTAATATTATATTCCAATTCATGTTTTATAATCATTGAAAAAAATAATTTTGAATTAAAAATTAAACAATTTTCTTTTTATTGCTAATCGTATTTAAAAAAAGTATATAAGAAGTTAGCTAGTAAATTATTAGTAATTGTTGCTAGTGAATAATTAAAGCACGAACAATGATTAGGAAAAAAGCATTTAAACTTTATTAAACTTTTTATAAAAACTATCATAAAATTTGCAGTGAAAGTAAAAAGACCTAAATAATAATTTACTATGAAAATCGTTTGTACGTAATTAATAAAAATTTAACAATTCTTTAAAAATGTTGTCAATCTTTTTTGAATCTGCAATTTAATAATTTTTCTAAAACTAACTTTAGATTAAGAATCAGTCAAAAAACCTGTAAACAATTTTCAGGAAACTTGTCAGTTTATTAGGTATGCTTTTTATCATTTTAGTTATTCAGTATATTCATAATAATAGAAGCACATTATTTTTATTACTTATACACTTTCTATATATATGGACAGTGAGGAAGTGAATGATGCTCCTTTTTTTACAGTTCAGAAAAGAGATCATAATAAGTTTAAAATACCAATTTGAAAGATAGAGTCAAGGTGTGCTATTAAAAAATTAGGTTTTTTGAAATGAGTTACGTTTGGAATTTTAATCTCTGACGTCATTGCGTACTCTTTATCAATGAGTGCGACACACATTCTTTGAAGCTTTCAAATTACTTCTTCTTCTTGTATTCTTTTCTTACATTGTATATTAAAATGTGCCCTCGTTGTATGGTTTCTTAAAAATTTGATATCCAAAAAGTGATCTTAAGTTGATTGCTAAATATTTAAATCTTAAACGAAATTGTCGCGCATATGTTTGAAGGCATATAGTTTTATTTCTAGGTGAGGCACATCATTGTCCCGAGAATTTTTCCGTTGCTTACACTCTAAAAATGCTTCTACCGAAAGTAACGAAGCATAAAAAAATATTTAAAATAAGTTAGAATGCTTAAACTGAAAAATGTAGTCAATGTCACACTCAAATAACAGGAAAATTTATCACTTTTATTTGCACCCATTGTTTTTTTTTTACATAATTATGACAATTATTTGACGCGAACAAAAAATCGTTTACATATTGAGTTGCAAAATTATTAAATCACGACCGACAGCATTAAGTTAAATGGATGTAGAAAAATGTTCGTATATTATACGAATTTTATTATTTAAAAAAGTTTTTCTTTTTCTTATGTATATTTATAAGTACACTTAGTCAATGAAACGTGGTTTTTAAATATTTAACAAAAAGATTTCATGATACTTTTGCAAATGTAAGAAGAATGTAAAAAATTTATTGTAGCCTTAATATTTTAAATTTCAACATTATTTACAACTTAACAATTTATCTTTGTAGGTAGATATGTGGACAAGTACTATTTCTTATACACGCAAAGAAATATTGAAACAAATTCAAATTTCGATAGATTAGTCAAATATTTAATTGTTTTAGTTAAGACACTCGCTATTTTAGCGAAACTTATCGTTGTTTAGATAAAAAAAATTTTTCTTGTTGTAACAATTATAACCACAGAATAGAATTGTTAATTACCATAATTTTATCTACATTCATTTCGTTATATTCTAGTTGAGGACTTACTAATTGATCTTTATATTCTTGTTCTTCTTTTTTAGCTTCTTTTTTAACTTTAATTCTGCTTTTTTCTTCTTCTTCTTCTTCTTCTTCTTCTTTAGCCTTAGCTAAAATTTTAGCTTCCTCTGCAACTTTGGTTTTTTCTTCTTCTTCTTCAGCTTTAGTTCTAGCTTCCTCTGCAGCTTTGGCTTGTTTTTCTTCTTTAATTCTAGCTTGCTCGGCAGCTCTAGCATCTGCTTTAGCTATAGCATTAATTATTTCTTTTTCTTTAACTGTAGCTATTTCTTCAGCATTATTAAATTAATTATCAGCAAAGTTGGATTCTTTTCTACAGATGTATTATTATGATCATAATTTGCAAATTTTCCTGCAAATAATTTAAAAAATCCTAATAATAATTTGGAACACGGACATGTAGAGTTCTGAAAAGAAAAGAAATGATATTTTATATTTTTATTAAAATGAATAATTTCTTTTTCATATTCTTAATTAGGCAAGAAATTGAAGCACTGAGATTGAAGACAATAAAGTTATCAAATTAACACTAATAAATTTAATATTGAGAAAAATGTGAATATAGAAAAGTTACGAACGTAATTTTCGATTTTAAAAAAATTGTTTAATTTCTTGGGCTTCTTAAAAAGATGTTGCAGAGAAGAAGAAGAAGAAGAAGAACTTGCAATAATTACAATATGTTATCTGTTTTAATAAAAAAAAAGCAAAACTCAATAATGTTTTTTGATATTTCTAAAAAAGTAATATTTTGTTTAAAGTTTAATTTCTTTAAAAAATGTAGATTTTAGTGGTTTAGAGGCAAACAATGTTAATTAATACATTTTAGAAAATAAAAATAAAATAAGCTTGTAATTAATAATAGAATTGATTTTAATTGTCCTAATAATTAGGCTATTAAAATTATATTTACAATTACATAAATTTATTGTAAATTTAAATAAATTATGTATTATAAATTACAATGAATTATATATTATATATTTCAATAAAAATACGTAATAAAAAATAAATACAACAGAACAACAGATAAATAAATTCTTACCTTATCCGCTATTTCGACACTTTCCTTAGTTGAATATGCGAAATATAACAAAAAATTAAAAATTAAAACTACAATAAATGTGAATCTCATTGTGAAGGCACTTTTATAATGACCAAATAATACTTTTCGTCAATTACATTTTCTTTATATACCTATGCACTCGGAAATAAAACGTGAAATATAAAAGATGAAACGTGAAAATCAATAGCAACATTATTGAAATTTAATCTTTTCCGTTTTAAATTGATTTTTTATTATTTCGTTTATATGTCACTATATATGTGATAAGAAAAATTAAAAACAAATTTTCTCTGAATGTTGACGAAAAACAACAACAAGAATAAAAAATTTCGTGACATATCTTTTGAGTTGAGTAAAAAGAAAGGATGTATATTTTAAAACAATTCATTTTTTCATAATAATATATTTTTAATCAATTTTTTTTTAAATATCAATGGCGTGTCTCATTTAAAAACACATTTTTTCGAATTATAAAAACTGATTTTAATAAATCGATATTGTTTAGAAAATAATAATACAGTAGTAGAAATTTTTTCGATTTTTCATTGTTTAAATTTTATTTTAACAATCTACATTTATGTGACTTTTAATTTATATATGTAAAATTTCCCAAATAACACGAATTACTAGTTTAATAAGTCGAAAGTTTAATTTCTTCTAAAAAACATGTTTTTTCTATTTAAAAGAGCAACTTAAAATTAACTCGAGTGTCACAAATAATTGTTATACTTTACTATTATTTAAAATTATAAAACTTTATCGGATAATTTCAACTCTATTATTATATTTATCGGATGAATCTTAATAAAAAATGATTCGAATTTTTACTGATTAAAATAGTAAAAAAAATCTTAACTTTTATAGAATAATTATTAATGATGTATGTGAATTGCAGCTGAAACATAACTTGATTTTTCAAACCTGACTAAATCAAATTTGATTAAAATATGGCCTTTTTTTCTTATTTGTTCATATTTTTATATTGATTCTGGGAAATGGAATTATTTTCATTTGGAAAAGTTGATGTAATTATTTTGTACACATGCAATCTCACTCGGAATTATGTTACACGCAATTTCGAGTTAGAAATTGTCTTGCTCTAAATGTCGAAAATGAATTATCTTACACAATTATTTTACTTAAATTCATATTGCACTTTCTTTTCATTAAAAATTAGCGCTGAAATTGACGTTTGTAAAGATTTAATGAGATTAGACTTAATTTTACCTTATACGTATACTTGTAGGTTTTAAATAGTTTTCATTTTACTTTTTGATATCTTTTTTAAAAAGTTTCCTTTCTGTCATCATCATTATCATTATTTAAATTTTACTACCTTTAGGATTTTGAAATGATCCTATGTTTCTCAAGTTCTTTTTCTGGTTTAGGTATCAGAATCTTCTAATTTTGAATGTTTGGGATTTGTGTTATTTATTGTGATTTAGAATTGTGTTTATAATTTATAATTGTATTTTATTCTTTATTCCTGCTATATTGTTGTAAAAAAATGTTATAATGATTGTACTATATCAACAATCAGAATTCTTCTGATCTAAAAGATCTGTTTTTTTCTTCACTAAATGAAGTACAATTAGTGTATATTGCTATGATATTTGAACCCAAGAATTGGCATCAAATTTGCATTTACAGCAAGAGATTGAGAATCCACCGATTCACCATTTATGGCAAGATATTGATCATCAATGTTTGTATTCATTTACAACCGATTGGGCGCATCCATCGATTTACCATTTATCGCAAGATACATTCGCTAATTCAGCATTCAGCGATTTAGCTTCAACTGAATCATCTACGAGAAAACTATTTAAATTCTACAGTGAATAAGATTTTTTAAAAATGCACGACAATCCTCTTACGAAGTTGCATTTTGGACGAAGCTACATGAAAACCGAAGAAAAAAGAATTTATTTTTACAAATACAAATTTCTATTAAAAAAGGATGTTTGAAAATTATAATCATGTTCGTAAATCTTCTAAAGATATAAACATATATAAACATAATACTTTTCTTCTTCATTTACAATGATTTACAATTAAAATCTGTTATGTACACTGTAAAAAAAAAGATTCTAAATCAGAGTTGATTTCGGTATTAAAATAGAACAAAATTACGATTTAGTACCAAAATTGGTTCTAAATTGATACCTTTCTTTTTACAGTGTATCTAAGAAAACACTTTTAACTTGTTAATAAAAATGTTCAAAGCATTAAACTATTTTGATTTAGTCCATGCTTGATAAAAATATTATAATATTTCGTCCATATAGCCACTGAATAATAAAGTACAATTAAACTTGGCACACTTTTAGTCATGAAAGAAGACAATATGCCACAAATGGCATGCATGTTAGCTCATACATCCAGTAAAAGGATAGTCATTCACACAGTTACTGTGTAAGGTGCAAACAATGCATATACGAATCATTACCATAATTTAATCATTTTTTCTACTTTTAATTCACACTTGAAATCAATTTAATACGAACTAATATCTATTGACATTAATACTTTTTAATTGTCCTCAAGTCTGCAATTTGTATTCTTTTTATTAACCTTATTGTTATTAACATAAAAGACTTTTAACATAATTTTTATTTTACATAAATGTCATTTGACATAAAAGTCATTCAACAAAATTCTCATTTGACATAAAGTTCATTTAACATAAAAGACTTTTAACATAATTTTTATTTGACACAAATTTCATTTCACATAAAAGTCATTCAACAAAATTCTCATTTGACATAAAGTTCATTTAACATAAAAGACTTTTAACATAATTTTTATTTTACATAAATGTCATTTGACATAAAAGTCATTCAACAAAATTCTTATTTGACATAAAATTCATTTTACACGTATAATTACATTTTACATAGAAATATTGGCGCGCATTTTAAAAGTAACCAATTAGATATTATGACCAAAATTGTGATTCAACAATTTTGAAATTCGCGCCCCGTTAAATGTAATATCTATCAAGTGATTTTTATGTCAAATAAGAATTACATTAAATGAGATTTATACCAAATAAAATTTATGTAAACTAAATTTTATGTCAATGTGATTTTAATAATTTTTTAAAAAGATTTTTTTCAGAATTATCAAATTAATTTGTTTACAATTCAATTTTATGTGAAATTTCGATTATTAGAAAATTCTTCAGTTAGATATTATATATGTATTAAAAAATTTAAAATAATAATAATATTAATTGAAAGAAAATTCAATTAAACTTTTTGAAAAAATTCTACAGAATTGTTCATTAAAAATATAAATAATTCAAATTGTCAAAGATTTTAATTTAAATCTTTTTAAAATTCGATTATTTCTAAAAATTTATGCAGTATTGCTTTGAATATTCAAAGGATATATTCTAAAATTTACCTGAAATTAATTTTTAAATCCATATTTAATAGAAAAATCTCCTGAAACTCAATTATTTAAATAACAAAATTATAACAGACAATTGCACATATCTTAAAATTGAATTTTCATAAATAATTTCATCAACAAATTATTTAATAATAAATTGACTCATCTAGAAAAATTTTAATAAAAACTTTAAAGAATAATTTCATTTCCCGATAAATTTAATTAATTGTAGAAAATTGTATTAAAAATAAGTGAATTTCATTAAAGAATTTTATTAAAACTCCTAAAACTTATTGAATTTTGTTAAGCATTTTATTAAAATTCCTGTAAATAATTGAATTTTGCAAAGAATCTTATTAAAAATATTGAAAATAATTGAATTCCATTAAAGAATTTTATTGAAATTCCTAAAAATAATTGAATTTTTTAAAGCATTTTATTAAAATTCTTGGAAAAAATTAAATTTTGCAATATCTTATTAAAAATCTGGAAAATAATTGAATTTAATTAAAATTCCTGAAAATAATTGAATTTTGTAAAGCATTTTATTAAAATTACTGGAAAAAATTGAATTTTGCAAAGAATCTTATTGACAATCTTAAAAATAATTGAATTCCATTGAAGAATTTTATTAAAATTCCTAAAAATTATTGAATTTTGTAAAGCATTTTATTAAAAATCTTGGAAAATTTTTTATTTTTTTCAAAATCTTATTAAAAGTCTCGAGAATAATTGAATTTTATTAAAATTCCTGAAAATAATTAAATTTTGTAAAGCATGTGATTAAAATTTCTTGTAAAAAATTGAATTTTGCAAAAAATTTTATTAAAATTTCTGAAAGTAATTGAATTTTAACAAATTTTTTAAATAATTAAATTCTTTTGAAAATTTCATTAAAGTAGTTGATTATAGAAATTATTGAATAGAGGAAAGTTTTTTAAAGTAGATGAAATTTTGTCAAGAAATTTATTAAAAATTTTGAAATAAATTGATTTTTTACAAATACATTTGTAATTGCTTCAAAATTTAATATTTTTTAGTGTTTTTGTCTAAAATTCCTCTGTGAATCCATTATTTTGGATAATCAATTAAATATGTATTATATATAAAATTTAACTAATTTCAGAAGAATTTGAAATTTGAATAAATAAAATTTTTAAATTGAATAATTATGTTTGAAATATTTCAGTACCCAAATTTAGATTTTTAAGAATAAGATATAAAATAACTTTAGAAAACAACAATTTTTCAGGATTTAGATCAAAATTCCCTGACTTTTCCAGGTTTTTTCAAGATTTATAAAATTCCCTGACATTTCCAGGTTTTTCAGGTTTCCAGGTTGCGTGGCAACCCTAATGTTAAATGAATTTTATGACAAACGATATTTATGTTAAATAGTTTTTTATGTGCAATAAAATTTGTTTAACAAACAATATTTATTTTATGTGAATTTTAATTTAAGTGGTTTTATAACAAATAACTATTTTGTCAAAAAAGTTTTCGGTAATAAGCATGCGCCTTACATCAAACATTCTTTGTGATTGTGCAACATACGATCCAGGGCAATGTTTGCAATTATTTTTATAAACTAAATAAGTATTTTCCGGTTTTATGTTTTTGTCTTTACCTTTTTAAAATCAAATTGTTTATATTATTGTTTCCACAAGAGATGAACATTAAGAAAGCTTATACTATTATTATTTTGATTTTTCAAAAGTGAAGTGCAATCTTTCGTCACAACTACTATAAATATTAATCATCTCATCGAGTTTATTCATTGGAATGCAAGTGATTATATCATCCACGCATGTCTTTAGAAAAAGGATGCGGTTTTAAAAGGCAGTCTATAATTGCAACAAATTACAAGGTTTTCCATGACAATATAACTGTGGAAAGGCTAGAAATTAATGACCCCGCATGGGAGTGCCATGCACCTGCTGATAGTATTTATAATTGATTTGGCATTTTTGAATTTTTCTAACCCACATTAAAATAATACTTTTCTTTCTTTATTTACATTTAAAACCTGTTACGTATCTTGGAAAAAACTTATGAATTAGTTAAAAAATTATTTTGAGCCTTAGAACTATTTTTTGATTTAGTTCATAATCGATAAAAATAGTTTCAATGTTTCGCCAGGATATGCACTAAATAAAAGTCAGACAATAAATGTTTAAGTGTATAGATAACTAATTTTAATAAGATTGTAAATACTCTTTGAAACGTATTAAAACGAATTTTCATGTAATGAAAATATTAATTGTCAGAATTTTCTCGCATTTTATGTTAACTGATTTTAATTTAACATAGTAAGATAATATTTTAAATATTAACAATTTAACATTCTGAAAAATTGTAGTAACCTTAAAAAAAATTTGTCTATGTGGAGTATAAGAAATGGGTATTATTTTTTTTTAATGATGTGTATTAAATTTTGAAAGGATTTAAAAATTTATTTATCAAAATCTATTATCTTTTTTTTTATCAAATTCTATTTAGAAATAAAAATGAACTCTTTTAATAAATTTCAGGTATAAATTAAATTTGTCAAATGGATGTCGAAACTGGTGCAATTGTGACACTGCAAATTTTAGCAATTTGCTCAATAGTGGCGGCTCTTCTCGCTTATTTGATGCGACAATCGAGAAACACAGATGAAGAATTCGAGATGAGGTGCAAACGACATGTTCTGGTTACCAGTTGTGACACCAGCATAGGGTTGCAAATTGCTTTGACACTATCGGAGGCAGGTTACAAGGTAAAAAAAAAAATTAAAAACCGCTGCCAAAAGTTATAAATTTTTGTTATAATTTTCGTACTCATTTCATTCGTTTTCGTAAATCTTGTTGTGTTTATTTCATGAACACTTCGCTTCCTCATAGAGATGTTAATAACAATAAAGTATGAATTTAGAACAATTATTCTTAAGTGCTGTAATTATCTTTTTCTCTTTATTTAATACTTTCACATGAAAAATTTTTTTTACAATTTCTGTTTTTTAAAATATCAATAACTTCTTTATTTCTAATCGAAATAGCTTCAAAAATAGATGAATCGAAGGGTTTTTTAATGCTCTACAAGTTGGTAACTATGGTTTTAATGTTATTTCTACATTTTTTAACAAAATTCTCAAAAAAGTCTTATTTTCCAAAATTTTCGATTTTTAAAAGTTTAATATCTCCGGTGAATATCAACGAAAAATGTTCATTCTGGGCTCAAAAGATGCGTCTAAAAAAACTAAAAAAAATTAGAGAAAAACATTTATAGGTGTCCTAACATTTTTTTAAAGTTATGGGCAAAAAACGTTTTTTTGAAAAATTAAAAATCAAAAAAATAAATAGTTAAACTTTATTAATCTATCTCAAAGTACTCTCATTTTATGTCCACAGATGAGACCTACAATTTAAAAAAAAATTCAGCCCAAAAGCTCTTTATAATTTAGAGATATTTGTGTAAATATGATGTTTACATCATGTCATTTTTGAACTCCTGAGGTCAAATAACATAAAGATATGTTAAAAAATCGAACCTGAAAAATTTTGGTATTACAATACTTCCTCAGTATGAGGAAGCAACACTTTTTTCATATAAAAAATACCGCTAATTATACCTTTAATTAAGTATACAAATTATTTACATTTTAACTATTATTTTAACTTTATAGCATTGAAAAAAGGGTAAAGTAGAATAAAGAGAAAACAATGGTTTTTATTTACAATATTATTCTCTGAAGGAATGTGTTCGTTTTATGTCACTCTCCAGTCAACAATGACTGTATAGAATGAAATGTAGAGCAGTTATATGGAAACAAATTTAAAAAAAAAACAGAACTATTTTATGTAAACTTTGTTTTTTGCAGGTTTTTGCTGGCTTATTGCAACCAGAAGGAAATTCGCATGCAATAAAAATTATTAGAGTTGTTCAATCTCAAAGAGAAAAGGATCAAGATCATTCACGCTTGGAGTGTTCTGTGGGATTGGACGTACGTGCTTCGGGACAAATCGTTCCAGTGGAATTAGATCCAACTAGAGAGGATAGTTTACGTGCCTGTTTGGATGCAGTTAGATCAAAACTTCCGGCTGGTGAAGATGGTAACGGTTTTGATTTCTAATTTAATAACACATTGTTAATAGTTTAATCAAAGATAAATTTTATGTATGTCCCTAAAGCAGTATCTGAATATTTAGGCTATCCTATGGATGATCTGGAGAGAACCATTGGACTAGGGAAATTAGAATATTACTATTAGAATGTCCTAGGGATCACCATCAACACCCCTGTGATATCTCAAATTCTCAACGAAATTCTAATTTCCCAAAATAAATTTTTATCACCATTACATTTCAGATCTTTGCACGATATGTTTAACTCACATGATACCAGAAGGTTGATTATGTAATTTCACTTCACTTTTACTTCACTTTCGTCCAAAATTTATTTTCACTTTATTTTCACTTCACTTTCACCCAAAATTTGTTTTAACTTTTAACTCCATTCTCACTTCACCTTTAGTCAAAATTTATATTCACTCCACATTCATTCAAAATTTTTCCCTTTATATTTTCACTTCACTTTCACTCCACTTTCACTTCACTTTCGTCCAAAATTTATTTTCACTCCATTTTCACTTCACTTTCACCCAAAATTTGATTTAACTCCATTCTCACTTCACCTTTAGTTAAAATTTATTTTGACTCCACATTCATTCAAAATTTTTCCCTATATATTTTCACTCAGCTTTCACATCACTTCCACTTAAAATTTATTTACATTTCACATTTAATAAATTTTCACTCAAATTTTTTGTTACACTTACACTCTAGATTTACTATGATTCAAAATTTATTTTCACTTTAATTGTATTTTACTTTTAAATTCACTTAAAATTTATTTTCACTTCACTTTCACTTTACTTTCACTCAAAATTTATTTTCTCTCCTTTTTCATTTTAATTTCACTTTCACTCAAAATCTATTTTCATTCCATTGTCACTTTACTTTCACAGATAATCGAAATTTATTTACATTTCACATTTACTTCATTTTTAATCAAATTTTTTTGTTACACTTACTCGTTAGTTTTACTATGACTAAAAACTTGTTTCACTTTAATTTTATTTCACTTTCAAATTCACTTCAAAATTTATTTTCTGTCCTTTACATTTTACTATCACTCAAAATGTTTTTTTTCCTTTTTCATTTTCCTTTCACTCAAAATTTATTTTTATGACTTTTTCACTTTACTTTTAAAAGTTACTCAAACTGTATTTACATTTCACATTTACTTCATTTTCACTTAAATTTTTTTTATTGCACTTTCTATTAGTTTTACTATGTCTCAAAATTTATTTTCACTTTAATTTTATTTTACATTCAAATTCACTTAAAATTTATAATATTTTCACTTCACTTTCACTCAAAATTAATTTACATTTCACATTAACTTTACTTTCACTCTAATTATTTTTTACACTTTCACTTTACTTTAACGATGACTAAAAATTTATTTTTACTCTACTTTCAATTCACTTTTACTTTCACTTAAAATTTATTTTCACTCCACATTCACTGAAAATTTATTTTCAATACATTTTTACTTTACTTTCACAATTACTCAAAGTTTATTTTTACTTCACTTTCACTCCACTTTTACTTTTATTCAAAAATTTTTTTAACGATCAATTTTTACTTCACTTTCACTTTACTTTTACTTAAAAATTTAGACTTTATTTTCACTCAACATTCACATTCATCAAAAATATTTTTTACTTTACTTTTACTCACAATTTTTATACTTTCCATTTTCACTCAACTGTTACTTTCACTCAAAATTTATTTTCACTCCATTTTCACTTCTCTTTTGCCCAAAACTTATTTTTACTTCACTTGAACTCAAAAATTATTTTAATTTAATTTTCACTTCACTTTTTCGTTGGTCAACGTTGTGCACTTTAACTTCATATTGAAGAAAAAAAATAGTGAAATAAAATTTGTATGGTTGGGAAAATAATCTGAAAGTGAAGTTAAAGTGGAGTAAAAATAAATTTTGAATGAGAGTGAAGTGAAATTGAAGTGCAAATGATTTTTAAGTCAAAGTGAAACTAAAGTGGAAGTGAAGTGGAAGTTGTGAATGAAATAAAAAAAAGTTTTTTGTGAAGTGAAGTAAAAATGGAATGAATATAAATTTTGAATGAAAGTGGAGTGAAAATGTGTTGAAAAAAGTGTTGAGGAAAAGTGGAGAGAAAGTGAAGTGAAAATGCAGTGAAAATGGAGTAAAAGTGAAGTTTACATGAAGTGAAAAAATGGTGACTGAAAGTGAGAGGGGAGTGACAATTGAGTGTGATTAAATTTTGTGTGAAAGTTGAGTGAAAATTTGTCAGTACTTAATCCTTTCAAGTGCAATGGATTTTCACATCAGTCATTAATATTTAAATTAAGGAGTTCGTTATCTGTATTACTAGTTGAAATAAATAACAAATAATATATCATTTTAAATTATTTTAATTATTTGTAATTATTTAATTATTTTTTAATTATTCAATTATTTGCATAATTTATTTTCTGCTTAACAGGACTCTGGGCAGTGGTACATACGGGAGGATTGGCGTTACCAGGAGTCATAGAAAAGCAAGAAAGCTCTGCTTGGGAGTCGATGCTGAGGCACAATCTTGTAGCTGCCTTGCGATCAGCCCGAGTCTTCATACCATTGCTACGCGCAAAGAGAGGTAGTGAAACTGAACTAGGTTTAAAATTATAATAATTAGGGTTAGTTTCATTAATTACGATTTAAAGTTAATCTATGATTAAATACTCAATTAACCAATCATTATAAGCCGTTAAACTGGCTTTAATCAGTGGGGTGCTATTCTGTATATTCACTTTCACTTCAGTTTCACTTCACTTTCACTTTCACTTTCACTCCACTTTCACTTTCACTTCACTTTCACTCCATTTTCACTTCATTTTCACATCATATTCACTTTTACTTCAATTTCACCTCGCTTTCACTTCAGTTTAGTGAAAGTGAAGTTAAAATAAAGTAAAAGTGGAGTGAAAGTGAAGTGAAGTGACAGTGGAGTGAAAATAAAGTATAAGTGGAGTGAAAGTAAAGTGAATGTCGACTGAAGTGAGAGTAAAGTGAAAGTGAAGTGAAAGTTAAGTGAAAGTGAAGTGAAAGTGAAGTGAAGTTACAGAATAACAGTCCTGATTAACTTTTAATTGATTTTGGTGAAATCAGCCCTTAATAATTGAACTTTAATTTTAGTCTATTAGATTCTTTAGTTTCTACTTTGGTGACTTTGAATTTATAAATGTTTTTGTTTTGAAATAGACAATTTTTGTTTTTCCAGGTCGCATTATCTTTCTTGGTGATTCGGGTTCAAATAATGGACCTGGATTGGTTGCCTTTAGTGCCTCTAAAAAAGCTGTTGAAGGAGCTGCGGAAGCTTTAAGGAACGAACTTACTTTTTCTGAGATCGACGTTGTACTTCTAAAGCCACCTCCAGTAAATCCCCTCACTTTGTATGCGATACCCGTGCTTAAAGCGTAAGATTGTATTTCTTAATGGCTTAAAACTACTTAAAAACAAACATGTATTATTTTTAAAAAATGTTATAGTCAAATTATATTCATTTTTTTTTAAATAAAATTTGAATCAAAAATTCTTTTACAATATTATAATGTGTACAATTTTTCAGGTCAGGGAACGTTCGTAATTCTTCATACACGGAGGCTGTTTGGACGGCACCATTGACAGCATATTCCGTAACAAATTCTTTAACTTTAGCGCTCACATCGCAAAATCCTAAAGTTTCCTACGACATGAATCTTAAGCCACACATTTTTTGTCGATGAAGAACAACCATTTTTGGAACTGAATATAATTTTAAGGAACTCTTAGAAGAAATGAATCAGAAATAATATATGAAAAAAATATATATAATCAAAGTATTAAAACACTTCGTCTATGTAAGACTATATTTTAAAAGACGACAGAGTAACAAATGTAAATAACTGTTTTTTAAAAAAAATTTTAGACATTCTATTTATAATAAAAATACAAGCTGACTATATGTATATAATACAAACAGCGGATAGAATAAGTTTAAGGTGCTTTCTACGTAACAAAAAACTAATAACTAAAATTAATAATATATTTATTTTCAACCAAGGTTTATGTGTTACATATCATCATCTGATTAGTTATAGTTTACATATTACAAAGAAATATATATGAGAATAGTTTTCTCAAAGATTTGTTAAATTCTTTTTAATAACGATGTTAATATTTTTAAAAACTAATATTTCATTATATTGATAATTGAAAATCAAAAATAAAGACGAGTTTTTTGGAACATGAACACATTTTTTCTATTTTACAATTTTTCCTAATAATAATTAATACATACATTTTTTTATATAATAGATTTACAAATTGACATTTAATTTTTTTATATCTGTGGATAAAAAAACTGTTTTTCTGTGAAATGCAAAGGGCAAACTTTCATTAAATTTATCATTAGCTTATTATTGATTATAACCATTTTTAGTTTAAATAAAGGACTCGGATTGTGCGACTTTTTCAACTTTTTTCGACTTTTCTAGGAAAATGGGACTTTTTTCGACTTTTTTGTGAAAAGATGTGACTAATCGACTTTTTCAAGATTTTTTTTTAGTAAAATGAGACTGAAATTGTTTTAATTTTCAGATAATTAAAGTTAAGGGAAAAAGTTTTAGTCAAAAAAAATGTTCTGTTAAGTTTATTTCAAGATTTCTTTCAAATTTTTCAAAAAACATCAATAACTTCTTTTTTAAATAAATATTTAATTATTATTTTTCAAAAAATTTTTGACCAAAATTTTATTAAAATTCTTTGCAAATAATTGAATTTCAATGAAGAATTTTATTATTTATGAGGATAATTCAAATTTTGAACAGATTTTTTAAAAAAATGTAAAGTAATTGAATTTTGAAGAGGAATTTTTATATTTTTAAAAATAGTTGAAATTGTGGGGAGAATTTAAAAAAATTTGAAAATAATTGAATTTTTGCGATGATTTTTCAAATTTTTTATGATAATTGAATTTTTCAAAGAATTTTATAAGAACTTTTGAAAATAATTAAATTTCCATGATGAATTTTATTATTTATAAAGATAATGATAATTTTGACAAGAAATTAAAAAAAATTTTTTTTAAATAATTGAATTTCTGCGAAGAATTTTATTACTTTTGAAAATAAATGAATTTCTAGGGTGAATTTTATTATTTATAAAGATAATTATAAATGTATAGAAATATGTAAATAAATAAATGATTGAAATTCTGACAAGAATATTATTAAAATTCTTTGAAAATAATTGAATTTCAATGAAGAATTTTATTATTTATGAGGATAATTGAAATTTTGAACAGATTTTTTTAAAAAATGTTTAAAAGTAATTAAATTTTGAAGAGGAATTTTTATATTTTTAAAAATAGTTGAAATTGTGGGGAGAATTTAAAAAAATTTGAAAATAATTGAATTTTTGCGATGATTTTTCAAATTTTTTATGATAATTGAATTTTTCAATGAATTTTATAAAAACTTTTGAAAATAATTAAATTTCCATGATGAATTTTATTATTTATAAAGATAATGATAATTTTGACAAGAAATTAAAAAAATTTTTTTTTTAATAATTGAATTTCTGCGAAGAATTTTATTACTTTTGAAAATAAATGAATTTCTAGGGTGAATTTTATTATTTACAAAAATAATTATAAATGTACAGAAATAAATAAATAAATAATTGAAATTCTGACAAGAATTTTATTAAAATTCTTTGAAAATAATTGAATTACAGAGAATAATTTTATTATTTATAAAGATAATTGAATTTTTGAACAGATTTTTTTGAAAAATGTTTAAAAGTAATTGAATTTTGAAGAAAAATTTTTATATTTATAAAGATAATTGAATTTTTGAGAATTTAAAAAAAAATTTTGATTGTAATTGAATTTTTGCGAAGAATTTCATTATTTTTGAAAATAAATGAATTTTAGAGAAGAATTTTATTAATTATAAAGATAATTGAAATTATTACAGGCATTATATTAATTTTTTTTTTTAAATTGAATTTTGGAAAAGAATTTTATTATTTATAAAAATAATTGAAATTTTGAACAGATTTAAAAAAAAAATGTTAAAAATACCTAATTAAAATTTTGCCATGCATTTTATTAAATATTTATTATAATTCCAGATTGTTTGATGTTAAAGTATGTGTTGGCGAGAAATGTGATTTTTTTTTACAATTTTGACAATTTTTTGTATTTTTATTTACTTACAAAGTATAAATTTTGTCTTTAGTAAAAATTTATTTGTTTGTAAATTTATTTCTGATTAATAATATTAAATTAATTTTTTAATTCTGTTCTGATTTGTCAAAATTTTCTTTATATAAAATAACGTAACGACCAATTATATTGATGCAAGTTTTATAATTCAAATTAATGAGATTAATAATTTGAAAGTGGTAATACTTAGATATTCAATTTTATAGTTCATGTTAACTGTCCTATATACAATGTAAAAATATCATAAGAAGTATAAGGATTATATCACTTATAATCCATTTTTCTCCGTGTATTTTGACTTATTACATTCTTCGAAAATTGTTAATTACTTTAAGTACCCTTTATTTTTACCTAGAGGAAAACAACCAAAATCAGACTGTTCAATTAAGAACATATTTATAGTCTTTTTTTGTTTTCGTAATATGATAATATTTTCATTTAATTCTTAATAGTGTCTCATTTATAGAGACATTGTCTCAAAATTGGGACCTTTTCGTTAAATTGTGTTTATAAAATTATTCATAAATTATGAAAATGGAAAGAGGAAGTTTCGAAACAGCAATCTTCTGCAACCAGCACGTACATCTCATGCACGTCGGAAATGCATAAATATATACAGATATACATATGTACATGTGACTCGTATACAACAAACGGGCGAACTCTGCATCACGTAGGTTACACTTTAGCATTAATTAATCCAGATGAGAGGCACGACTATATCAAGCACCTCGACTACACAATTTACACATGTAAAGAATAAGTAATAATACATACATACAAAACGTGAACTCAATGGTTTAAGGTTCCGCAACAGTAAAATTTACCAAAATTTATACATTAAGCAGATTACCTTAATTCTCTAATGAGGCTTGGCTCATATATTATACTGAAGCAATCTAAACGAGACTTTCACGCTTATTTTTGAAATTTCTGTCTTTCACTCGTTTTGTGTGTACAATGAGAGTGCAGATATTATACAACCAAAAATAGTGAGTCGTAAGAAAATTATCGGAAATATATTTCAAAAATAATTGTTTAAAAATTTGTTGCATTAATTGAGGATCCTCACTATCAAAGGTGCAGAGGCGCTTCTAGCTAAAACTTGTTATTGGGTAGAGAAAAATTTGAGATGGAAAGCTTTTGTAAATTTTGTAATTTAACTTCACTTTCACTCTACTTTCACTTTCACTTTTATTAAAAAAAAATTTTCACTCTATTTTCACTTCGCTTTCACTTAAAATTTTTCCCACTACGCTTTCACTTTCTTCCAAAATATTTTTTGACTCAATTTTCACTTCACTCTCATTCAAAATTTTTCTTCACTCCCTCTTCACTTTACTTTCACTTTCACTGAAAACTTATTTTTATTCCTTTTTCACTTTACTTTCACTCAAAATTTATTGTCATTCTGCTTTCACTTCATTATCTCTCAAAACTTTTTTTCATTCCATTTACACTTCACTTTCACTTTACTTTCACTCTGACCGAAAATTTATTTTCATTTTACTTTCACTCAAAATATATTTTCAATTCACTTCAACTTCACTTTCACTCCACTTTTTCATCAGCAACGGAAATATGAAGTGAAAATTAAATAAATAAAATTTTAAGAGAAAGTGAAGTGAAAATAGAGTGAAAAAAAAAATTTCCGGTAAAAGTAAGAGTGGAGTGAAAATAAATATTGAGTTTTCTTTCAGTAAGAAAACAGACCAGGAAGACAATAAATGGAACAAAACAATATCATGCCTTTTTACTCTACTAAGATGGTAAAAAACCGAAAAAATGGTTCAACAAAAGATCAGAACGGAACCAGAAAATATTCAAAGTCAAAAACTGTATGAAAATGAAAAATACATGATTTTATGGATTTTTTAATTATTGTTAAAGTCTAAGGAGTAATAAAAAAAACATAAAAAATATATAAAAAATTAGAAATATATGAAAAATTACAAAAAAGATAAAACAATTAATAAAAATTATATATATATATATATATATATATATATATCGAACAATTTTTTTTGACAATATATTCAATTGGTAAACTGAATTTTTTTTGACACTTTTGTTTGACAAAAATAAATTGATTAAAGTTACCTAAATTTTGATGTTAAAATATTTGATATGCTTTTCATAATTAAAATAGTGTTTTCATTTAAAACTTGAGTTGCCAAGAGGCATATTTTTAAAAAACTTTAATTGAATTGTTTGAGGTTGGAGAACAATATTTTTTGTTAAACTTTGTCCAATTTTACAAGAGGATATCAAAGATTTAATGAAACGGAAATTACCAACGTTGTTTCAACAAAAATTTTAACTGTTACTTATTTTTTATTTTAATGTCAAAAGCCGTTTAAAAAGAATTTCGAGAGGATCTAAGTCGGGAAAAGCAGTGATATAGATTCTTTTGTCACGGATTTTCCCAAAATTCCCTGAAATTGAACTAAATTCGTCTCGGAAGCTGTTTTTATTCACTTGGCAATTATTTATTTTAAAAACAGAAACCATCAAAAAATCCCAAAAGGATTCCAGGCAAGGAAAGCAGTAATTTTTATTTTTTCACGGACTTTCTAAAAATCCCGGTATTTAAACTAAATTTCAATTTTTACGCCTGGGAAACAAATTTTCATTCATCGGCTAATTATTTATTTTAATGATAGAAGTCATAAACAGATTTGCAAGAGGAGACAATGTGGAAAAAGCTATTAATTTTTATTTTTTTCAAATATAAGTAAAAAAAATGTTGACTCTTTTCTAATATACAAAATGAGTCGAATAAGTGAACCACCAAAATTTGTTTAATATTCGAAAGAATGATAAATTACAAAAATAATCCTTGCTTTTAACTATAATAGTTAATTTTTACTGAAAATACTATTAGATAGCAATTAATTTAAATTTTCTATACGTATTTGCAAATTCCAGTGTCTAATAATATTTTTTCCTATTTTCTTTTTTCCCCATTTATTCAAGAATGTTATTATATTTCCCTTGCACCAGAAAAGGGAAATGTGTTCTACATACTCTCAAATTTCATATAGTTTTTCACAAAGAATGTCACGGTCACTATTAAATTTCTACGAAAATTCCATTTATTTTTTTACCGTTAGAAGAATTACGGTTATTGTGTTCACTGCCTTTTCGCATTGATATAGTCGTGAAATTTTAATGTCACTTTCTTTCTCTGTTTATGCGTCAAATCTACACAAGAAAAAATAATTAATGACTCTATGTTGCTTTATTTTTGTAGTAAAACTTAGTTCTCTTAACGGACAATATATATACATAATTCTAAACTAAAATTACCTATATATGACAATAACCTTAAACTACATATAGAAAAAAACGTTATTTATTGCTAAAATAGAAAATATCTTTATTTTGTAAAATAAATCTATTAATTAAAATTTCTTTTCTTGAAGAAAATAAAAATTTATTTACATTGTATTAGAATTTATATATTACAGATGACAAACACCTTTCTTCAAAACTTCTTTTGAAAACATGTGACAAAAAATATGTAATTTCAGTCCTCTTAATAAAAAAAAACATTTTGTTTTATTTTTACGAAAATCTGCCATAAAAGAATAGAAATTATTTTAAAGAATAATTCATATTTAAAATTTCCTTTTTATTGATGAGAAAATTTAAGTCATCATTATTTCTAAAAAAAGTTATTAGTTTTGGTGAAAGTTTCTGGACTTTCTTCCAATTTTTAATTTTTAGATTGTTAGAACACTTAAATTTGCCAATTACTGTAGTCATAAAATGTGAAGCCACAGCTGTGATATACACATTAAATATGAATAATCTTTTAAGTGTTTTTTTAATTTTACAAAAGGTGGAAACTATTTAGAGAAATAAATTTAAAAAATTAATTTTGAAAGTGATTAATATTAAAAATATATTGCAATCAATTTCAAAAAAATTATATACAAAGAAACTAAAAGTTATTATATGAAAAAGTAATAAATCATTTTGAAAAAATTCTTCAACAAAAAGACAAAATTTGAAAACATAAAAATTGCATTTCCTCTGGGAAACTTTTGCACCCCAACTATGCTGTCTAGGATTAATAATAATTACAATATTATAAATAGAAATGAGAAACAAAATAATTAAATTCTAAAGCTTTATAAATTTTTTATAATAGATATATATTCTTCTAATAAATTTTTTATTTGAAATAGAAATAAATATAATTTCTTCATGTGAACGTATTGAGATCTTTAAGGGCATAAAAAGTAAAACAAATATATAACCTTAAATTATTAATTCACAGAGGAAAAGGAGAAAAATATGTTCTTTGGAAAAATTATTGCAGTGTTCTTCCGTGGGACTTGCTACTGATGATTATGATAAAAATCAAAGTCAAAATAAATTAATTTTAAAAAAATTTCAGTTCATATAGTCTTTTTTGAATAAAAATAAAAAATTTTGTGGTATACAGGTAATGTTATAAATATCCTTCATGAGTTGGATATGTGGCATAATTTTTCAGACCGTCTTCATGATGATCCTCTCTATGGAAATCTTGAAAATGATGATTTTGACCATGCTTGCCATAAGTATCGGTGGAGTGATCGTTTTTACCAGAAGTGTGCACCACTGCATGAAATCCATCTTTATCCGCGTGGTAACTAACCACACGAATTGTACCACCTGGTTCTATCACGCTGTATTCTCCATGAACAGTGTTTCCTAAAAGTGTGAAAAAGAATAAAAATAACCAATATGGGCAAATCTCTGGAAATTTTAACATTTGAATTTGAATTTTTTTAAAATTTTTTGTGTGAACAATTTTGATATTTTTAGTCTTACATCTTCGACCAAAATAGATTTCATTTTTATTACTGTACAACCATTGTTTGGTTGCCTTCTATTTTAAAATATAAATTTCTGAAAAGAAAATAATGTTAGGTTATCTAAATCTGTAACAAGATAATTATACATAAACATTTTATCTCCTACACTTAAGTTATAGTTATTTTTCAGTATCACAAAAACATAATTAAACATGAAAATAAATATATTAAACGTCTAATACAACTAATAAGGACAACATTACAATAAAAAAAAATAATAAAAATTTTTTACGTATAATTATTTGAATTAGTAAACATTATTGCAAGTTTTATAATCCAAATTAATATGATCGATAATTTGAAAGTGGTAATACTTAGATATTAAATTTTATAATTCTGGTTAACTTTCCTATATACAATATGTAAAAATATCATAAGAAGTATAATCTGGATTATATCACATATAATCCATTTTTCTCCGTGTGAGTTATGATTTAAACTCACCGTCTCTGTGTTCCTTTTGACCATGAAAATCACCAGTATGATGGTCTTGAACTCCATAAGAAAATTCATATTTTGGATGTGCAACGTAATCCTGAGAATAGTGATGGTGGTGATCTTGATGATGTTCACCATGCAAATAATTATGCTCACTGTGAGGAGCAAAATATGGGACTTTCACTTCAAAATCTGGACCCGCCACTGGTCCATGAAAATGCATAAAGGAATGAGCTGGAGATGAATACCCAGCGAAAACCGAATTGAAGCCTGCTACAATTATTGCCAGTATGTTAAAAATCTGAAAATCATTTATCAAAATAAGTAACAAAAACAAACAAAAAATCTCTTCACTGTAAAAGTTTTAAAATATTTGTGGAAAAAAATGCAGATCATAGAAAATTGGGTAATATTGAATGTTCTTTTAACTGTCATTACATTTTTGGAGTAAAAAGTTATCTTTTCTTTTTTGTAAAACATAATTCTGTAAAGTACTGGTACTAATAATTAATTTATTGTTTTAAGTAGGTAATTTTTATTCATTCATTTATTCATTCATTCATTCACGTATTTCTATTTATTCACAGTACAAACTGTCACTGAATAACACGTGTCACAAAATCACAATATCTATTCACTTGTAATCTGTCATTTTTTAACATTCACTAAATTTTTTAAAATTTTTATAAGTTTGCAAAAACACTTTTAATTTAATTAAATATTAAAAAAATTAGTTTTGGTATTTAATGTTCATAATTGAAAGGCTGTCAACAAATTTTTATATAGTAATAGATGTACCTAAAGTATTTTAAAATTAATTGTTCCATGTGATGTTAATAATAGTGCCCTAACTTCCTTCCTTTAATTAATAATTAATTATGTAATTAAATGTATTTATTTTTTTTATATAGATTTTAGCTTTTTTTTAGACAATTTCTCTTTCATTTGTTATCAGTAAATTTATTTTCGAACTACCTTAAGAATCATCTTCTTTTTTGTTATGAAGACGGTCAAATGAGGACTATGACTTTCAAACGTGATTTCTACTCTTTTATACTAGATTCACAGTAGAAGTAGTAACTAAATAATTGCTGCATATTAATATGCATTTAATATGGTCATTTTTTTATGTGGTAGCTCTTAAATCCTTTCTGTAATTGCACCCTCATTTGAATGACATTATTCAAAATCATCGCAAATAGCAGTTATAAATTACATCAATATAATTTAAAAAAAAAATTTTAATCTCTACGTTCATTCAATCAGCAAAATTTTAACAACAAACAGGATTCGAAAAATAATCATAGAATTTTTTATGTCCGTACAGTGCGGTTCAATAACTTTGTTTAATTTAAAATTACATGTAGGTTCAAAATTAAAAATAGCCGATCGAACTTTAGATTCTTTTTCTGCGACCATATAAACCCCTGAGTAACAAATTTCAAGTAAATCGGAGGATATTTTTAAATTTATACCGCCATATTTGATCCGCCATTTTGAATTTTGTAAATCTAATTTAAAATTCTTATTCTGCTACCTCAAAAACCCTGAGTAACAAATTTCAAGCAAAATATAATAAATGTGATACTAAAAAATTTCGACAATAAAAAATAAATTAATTAAATTACTAAACTTTGTAAATTAATTAAATATGAAATAAAGAGTAAATTTTTCCTATATTTTTTAGTACTTAGTTGAATTAACCACTTAAAATCAATTAAAATTAACAAAAAATTGTGGTTAACAATTTTAAAAACATACCTTTACTTTTTATACTATTTTTTGATGAAAATGTGAGCAAAAAGTAGAATATAAATAACTACATTAAAAATTTTCAGAATTTGTTAAAAAATTTTAAAGACATAAAATTTTTAATCTGTTAAAAATGAACCTAATTAGCTTCATTTGAGTATGATTTTAGAATGAGCAGAGCTGAAAAGAGAACCACTATTGTTGCACACAATTATTAATAATAATTAAGTTAATAATGATATTAAGCATAAACGGTATTAAATGAAATGATATTTTATTGTTTGAATAGCATTTTCGTAAGTAAATAAAGTAATAGTATGCGACACTTATGCATAGGAAAGTGATTGGTCCACATCTTTTTTGTCGCGTCGTGTACTAAATATAATGGATTAAATAACAATGCAATGGCGAAATTCTGCGACGGGCAAAAACCTTACGGCAGTTTCAGCTATATAAACTGGCCCAACTTTGATACTGTATCATTCAAGTTTATGATCCTAGTGAATACAAGAACATGGTCATGAAGGTTCGTAATATATTTCAATTTAATCAGTAGCTCAATTGGATTAATTATTGTAAATTGAATTCAATGTTTGTGAATTTCTAAAACCCAATAGCACATTTTTAGTACACTTCTCTCTAAATCTAAATTAGTTAAATTTGAATTATTTAGTTAATTTGCCAGCGATAAATAAATTACTAAATTAGTTAGAGTATCACCTATTTGAATTAGTGCAATTTCACTAATTAATTAGTGTCAATACGTTAATTAAATCACTGAAAAATTTATCGCTGGGAAATTAGTTAAATTTTGCTAATTCAGATTTAGAGTACTATGCGAATAATATTCTATTTGGGAAAATTTTGTCAACTAATATTGACTAAACGTTTATTTACTTGCAAAGTTAAGTGAAAATTGCGTAAAAATTTAATTGTCACACTTCAATAAATTGTTTAGAACGAAACTTTCATGAAAATTTTTAAAAAATTTCGCAAATATATAACTAATTATAGTAAATATAAGATATAGGCAAAAATGTAATTTAAATTTCAGGAAAATTTGACGATAAACATTTATCGAAGTGGGACATTTAAATATTTACACAATTTTTCCTTAACATCGGATAAGATTGACTGTGCAGAAAAACTTGAATTATTACTTTCTGATAATAAGTCCCACAAAGTCATTAATGGAGATCCGTTAACAAATTTAAAAACAATAACTTATAGAGTATCAAAACATCTTAAAAATAATGATTTGCTTTGTAGAAAATTTAGTGATTTGGAACATACTCAGACTAATACGAATCTCTCAAAAATTTATGGTTTATCCAAGATCCATAAGAATAAGAATCCTCTAAGACCTGTTGTTTCTACAATTAACAAACCAACTCATTTTTTATGTAAACAATTGTTTACACTTCTTAATAATTCTATAAAAGAACCAAAATCGTATATATGTAATAGTTATGATTTTATAAACAAAATTAATTCTTTTTCTATTCCCGATGATCATGTTTTAATTAGTTTGGATGCTGTCTCTTTATTTACAAATGTTGGCTCTGATCATGTTCGTGATTCACTTATGTGACGATAAGCATTTATATCACAATGTTTTAACATTTCTTTGGATGATCTACTAATGTTTTACCATTTTCTTTTTGACAATATTTACTTTAAATTAATAATAAATATTATAAACAGATATATGGTACTCCTATGGGTTCATCTATCTCTGGTTTATTTTCTGACATAGTCATGGATGACTTAGAAACATCTTGTAATGATAAACTTTCATTTAAACCTTTATTCTATTATAGATATGTAGATGATACTACTACTTGCATTCCAAATAATAAAATCAATGAAATGGTTGATGTCTAATAGCTATGATGAGAGATTGCAATTTACTTTTGAAACCCAGAGTTATAATTCTATTAATTTCCTTGATGTGCTTCTTAGCAATGAGAATGGTAGACTTATTACTGATTGGTACAAAAAGCCCACATTTTCTCGACGTACAATTAATTATTATTCCAATCATCCTTTTACTCAAAAATTTGCAATAGTTTATTACTTCATTGATAGAGCTATTAAGCTCTCTCATAAAAAATTTCATTCCAAAAATATTCAATTTGTCATAGAAAATTTAGAAAAGAATAATTGTCCTTTTGAATTTATAAATAAATATGTAAAAAATCGTATTTGTTCTGTAGAACAGAACTCTCCTAACTCTAAAAATGATAATTTATAGAAAATGTTACCCAAAGTTTTTCTTCCTTATGTACCTTAATTATATAAAAGGGTATCAACTTTTTCTTAAAAATTTCAATATTTTAACTATTCCTAAAAAGAATAATAAAATGAGCCATAATTTAACCATCTAGGCTAAAGATAGAAACAGAAAATCTGATAATGTCAAGACTATTTACAAAATAAACTGTAGAAATTGTTCTGCCTCTCATGTGGCTCTATTTAAGAGAATGCTAAGAGTTCGTATTAATGATTTTTTTAAAATACAAAATTAGGTGTTATTGAAAATCATAACAATTCACTTAACCACTCATTTGATTGGGATAATTTTTTAATACTTGACACAGAATCTAATTATAAAAAACGACAAATTTCTGAGATGATTAATATTAATTTGCAAAATAATTCAGTTAATAAAAGAGATGATATACAAGATCTTAATAATCATTAAATTCGCTTTTTTGATAAATAGAAATTCTTTTGATGCTTTTCTTATCTGGGTTCCCTTGACATTTCTCTTGTTTTAATTTTATGTTTTCGGTTATTTGTTTACTGGCGGGTTGTTCACCTCATCTTTATCGATCCACGTTTGTCTCTTCTGAAAATTTATAATTTAAATTAGTGTTTAATCCTATACGTTGAGATCTCTTGTCTAAATTTATTTAATAAAAGGGGGTAAATCTTGAAGGGGGCAGTTTTACTTTTGAAAACGTTAAAGGAATTGTTTTAATTTTCCCCATTGACTTGACTCGGAGTGATCGTTAACTTCTAATTAATTTGGAAACCGAGTGATAGAATCATCATTATTTAAATTTGTTGATGTTTGCAAATCTTTAATAAATTTATAGGAAAATTTCCCTAATGTAATTTAGAATTAGTCAATTTGCAATTATTATTGTAATAGCAAATTATTTATATAAAAATGTGGGCATGTTTTAGTAACAGAAAATAAATATTTACTAATTTAAATAATCTCTTACAATTTTTATCTTTCAATGCAGTTTCTTGCTCTTGCGGTTGTTGTGACTGTTATGGGAGTTCAGTATGGATCAACTCATCATGCTCATAGCTTCTCTCACTTCCACGGACCAGTTGTAGGACCACATCACGAAATTTCACATCATGACAAACACGGACATCATCACATTGACTATGTAGCTCATCCCAAATATGAATTTTCTTATGGTGTTGAAGATCATCACACTGGTGATTTTCATGGACAGAAAGAATATCGTGACGGTAATGTTTTTTCAGTAGTAACTTTTTTGTGTTTTAATTAGTCTTTGAATTTTATCTCTTAATACTAACTTTTGTCTTTTTGTACCTACAGGAAAGGACGTTCATGGTGAATACTCTATCAAGGAACCAGGTGGCAATGTCAGAAGTGTTAAATATCATGCTGATCCGCATGGTGGATTTTTTGCTCATGTACATAACTCAGGAGGTAATGATCATTCAGGCGGCACCTACGGTGGTCACGGTCATCATGGATATTAATGATTTTCCAAAAGATGTGTAATGAAAGAGTTTCGAAATTATGTTTCTTATGTTTTAGCTGTATTAGGTTGCTGCTTCAATTATTGATAAACTTTTAATTTAACATTCTTGGCAAAAAAGTTCAGATACATTATGCTAAAATTGTTGTAACTTTTGCATATTTGCGGACAATGTTAAATTTTTCTTCTGTAATGTAAGTCTTATGATCTTTGTTTCTTCTACTACTTCATTACTCCGTTTGCATTTGGTCTATTTTATTTTGAAAATCTTTCAATTATTTTTTTCATGCATTTATTCTTGAAAGGAAATTCGAAACTCTTTTGTTATAGTCAAAGCTCTTTCATTACAGATGTTTTGAAAAGAAATAACGTATTACTAAAAATACTCACTTCTGAATGCATTGTTACTTTTTTGTTTCGTTTGTATGTGAAATATATATTTGTTTCTGATTATTGAATATAAATGGTTAATTTTTGATTTCCTATATTCATTTGATTTTTAATTCTAGTTTAAAAAAACAAAATCGGTATAATTTTTTTGTTTTTCAATGACAATTTAAAAATATTTCAAGTTATTTTTAAAAATGGAAAAGAAAAATTGCTGAATTTAGTGACAGACTATTTGTCAATACTATTTGTCATGTCATACGTTCATGTAGCAAGATCCGCACGTATATTAGTCAAACTCCTACATGGAGTACATCATATCGTTTATATATCTTCATTACAAATGCAGCAAATGTTAGCAACCATAAATGTTTAGGTATTAAGCCTACATAACGTGTAATTTTGAACCCCTCGAATCGTAATATATCTGGTACAGCACTCTTCACACGCGGGCAAACGACCACATGACATGAAGTATGTAGTAAATAGGCGGTACAATCCTACATAGGCGTGCAGCATGCGGTTTTACTGGTTTTCAGAAAAAGAAAATAGTTACAAGTTACGCTTGAAATTCCCTAAAAATCACTAATCAGAATGTGACATCAATTTCAATAGAAAAAATGCAGCAGACAATTTTTTACCTACTCTAATAACTCGAGTACATTAAATCTAACCTTTATGAGTTTATGACAATTCTTCATAATTCCTGTGCCCTAAGGTCTTAATTTTATAGTTTGTTATCTTAAGGCTTAAAAATTTCAAGGCGTCGAAGAAATATCCAATTTTTACAGACTTAATATTATGGTTTACATTTAAATATGAGAAGCAAAAAATAATCAAATAATATTTAACCTTAACCAACGAAAATTTAATAGTTGATTAAATTCTTGAAAATATAATTATTTGTAAACTCATTCAACTGCTATGTTTCGATTAGAATTTTAAAATTTCATCGATCTTAATATTTCTAGAAACCAAGGTCCGCTGATTTCATTTCACATCTATGAAAATTCATGCTTTTAATTACGAGTCGATTCTGCATCTTCATAAATATTCAGAGGAACTAGCGCGAGTTCAAC
Source organism: Leptopilina myrica (nomen nudum) (assembly GCA_032872475.1). Classification (NCBI taxonomy): domain Eukaryota; kingdom Metazoa; phylum Arthropoda; class Insecta; order Hymenoptera; family Figitidae; genus Leptopilina; species Leptopilina myrica (nomen nudum). Next base: position 55,671,717 of record CM065458.1, on the reverse strand, counting down.
ACGGAAAAAGTACATAATCTACTACCGATTCTTTTCCATGTGCATATTTCACTTTTACGATTATTATTTGTTTTCTAAAGTACAAGTATTTTTTTTAGATTTTTTTAACTATAAATAAAGTACCGGCCAGTATTGTCAGTCCAAGAAAATTCGAATTAAAATCAAGCCTTTAATTTTTTTTTGTATAATATTTCAGTTAAAAATAATAAATGATGACACGTTTTCAAGGAGACAGATTTGTTATTAAAATGTCAAGGAAAAGTATTCGTTTTCAATTTTCAATAATTTGCATAGTTTTAAAAATTGATAATGAAAAAAAATAGATAAACTTAATTAAATTATTAAATGAAATAAACCAAGTAAGAAATATGCAAAATTATATTTAAATTAATTAGAAAATGTACATATCATAATATATTTATGTAATAATAAAAAACTGCAAGAGTCCAAGTTATTAGAGTCCTTTAAAAAAATTTTGCTAATAAAATTAATTTCTGAAATGCCTTCACACTTCATTTTAAAAGGTCCATATAAATTCGCTAGTCTCATACAAAAGAATGTCGCATAATCAGGTTGCGTATCTGTAGCGTTTTTTGTACATTTCCTTGTCAAAGAGAAAGTTAAAATTTAGCAAGCATAATGGAACCTCAATTATTGATTTTTATAAAGGATTTAACATTTTCTTTTTGAAAATTACTTTTAGATGATAAATAAAACATTGCAGTTTGTTTGACCTATTGTAATGACTTTCTTCCAAGACGAACTAACTACTGTTACATTCCGAGCGGAAAGCGAGGTTATTTAGAATTTTAATTATTATTTAATTTATTTCGGAGGAATGGTAGGCTGATTAAGTCAAGTTGGTAATGCTTGACTATTTATTTTTATGTGGGTACGTTCTCTTCTATCGATCCTACGGGGGTCGTCTTGCAATTATTTAAAATATAATTGTTATATAATTACCATTTCTTAATAATTTTTAGTGGATTTGAACTCAGTAAATGAATGATTTTTAATTTTTAATGATAAAATATTTATTATCTTTGATTACAAGAAAGAATGAAATGTATAATTTTAGATTGTGTTTATGGTGTAATTACAATTTGTTAAAAAATGGTACTTACAATTACCTCTGTTTCGAGGCAGATACAATGATGAATTTTTGACAAGGAATATATTTCCTGTAGTCGTTGACACTGCGAGGTTTTACAACTCTTAAAAAAGAACGGTTGGGAACCTACGGGGGTCGTCTTGCAATTATTTAAAATATAATTGTTATATAATTACCTTTTCTTAATAATTTAATAATTTTTAATGGATTTGAACTCAGTAAATGAATGATTTTTAATTTTTAATGATAAAATATTTATTATCTTTGATTACAAGAAAGAATGCAATTTTTAATTGAAGTTTTAACAAAAAGTGTCATCGTTTTGCAAATTTATACTGTAAATGTTAATCCTATTTTTTTGGTAAATAATATTCCCAGGTGAGAGAAAGAAATGCTGACGATGAATTAAAGGCTGATTCTATAGCTTAGACGCCCATCGTGGGTAATCCATTCTGGATTTAAACTCTATATAATTGTCAAGTCAATATTAGTTCAATATTAGATATCAATCAAGCTTGATTCAAACATAGTTGAAACCTCAGAAACCAAATGGCTTCATTTCGTTTTATAGGTTAGTTAAGCTCAGCTTAATGGGTTGGTTTAATGTTATTATGGTAGTTTTGCGGCTGCTACTCTTAAAAATTGATTTTCAATCAATTTTCTTCAAATTTTGAGAAAATTTTTCTTTGAGTCCCCTTTAATGTGGTAAAAATTTCAAAACCTATTATCCAAAGAAAAATTTTCTCAAAATTTGAAAAAACTTTATCGAAAATCAATTTTTTCAAGCGTAGCAGCCGGAGAACTGCGACAGTGACAACGATTCAAATAGCATTAGGTTAATGAAGGAAGTTTGATATAAAAATAAGTACCTTTTCTGATTAGAACAGTGAGTAATTTGTTGTAAATCAACCAGTACACATCATATCGTCTACAAGTGAACTCAAAGTATATCTTTAAAAGTTAACAGTATATCCCCAAGTATTATTTTTAAACATGCATCTTCAAAAGTGAACTATTTCCCCAAGTGTTGAATTTGAAGAGAATTTAAAATCGACCTCTTATAATTCATCAATTTTCAAAGTATAAATTTTAACAATTTCCAAGAAATATAAATTTGGAAATAAACTCAACTATCAACAAAGGTCTAATATTGAAACAACACATTCCAAATTTCAAACCATCGATATTTTCTCAAGAGGCGACAACCGTCTGGAAGAAAACAGATATTTTCACAATACAATACACTATCTCATTAATGTAAATAAGAGGACTAATACCAAACCATTAAGGACAACAATCCTAAGGCCTCTTTACGTCTACTGCTCAACACCATTGAGATTGGATTACCAGATAATCATCACACTACCAGTAGTCGTTATTCTTTAAGTAAGATCTATAAATTAAATTATACTCATTGTATTTTTTGTCAACTCTTTTCTTTCTTGTTGGTTTTTAAATAAATTATTCTCTCAATACATTTAGTAGGCTCATTGACTTATCCTCATCCCAAATTAGATTCATTTATGAAACTAATTTAAAACGAGGAACGTTAGGCATATTTTAAAAAGGTTTCTTGTTTTGACGTAACAATATAACTAATACGAATATGTTGTTCGATAAAATCTAAAAGATAACTATTGTTTTTTACGTATTGTTTAAATTTCCTTCAAGTTGTCAAAATGGAACATTTTATTGGACAATGAAATGGTTCTATCAACTAAGTTGTACACAATATTCTTTTTTGTTAAGTTGGATGATCTGAAAAGTAATTAATAAGTCTGTCCGAAGAAGCAGGTTTTTAATACCAGTTAGTGATTATATGATTATTTTCTCAAATGAGTGTCAAGTCAAGAAAGTTAATGAAATCATTTTTTTCTATTTCGATTGTAAACTGTAACTTTTGGTTGTTTGAATTGAGAGTGTCAATTACAAGATCGACGTATTCTTTTCTTATAACCAAAATTGTGTCATGTACATATCTAAAGTAGAATAGAAGGATACACTTTTGAATTTTTATTTAAATCTTACTTTTCCAAGATCATATATTATCAACATTTACTTTTAATGCTGTTAAAAATATTATCAACATTTTCTATCACTCGAAATCGTAATAATTCTGCTTTCTGTTTTATTCCAAACCAAATTCTGCGCAATTGCTTTGTAATGCCGCTGCGGATATGCAAACCATCAGGATCGCACCCTCTAATTAAATCAAACGCATTTAAATTTAACAAAGGGGATTTTGATTTAATACATAAAATTGGATTATTTTCCGTAGTTCACTGCGAAAACGAGGATAGACTGGTTTCAAAATCTGCTTTCAGTTTATAAAATCCGGAAATAATCTTTATCGGCACAAGTAGAATGATGGCTGCGGTTGATTGAACTGACACCTGTTGATGCTGGAGCACAATTTTTTCGTTACCATGCGATTTCGAATTACCATGTGTACTTGAATTCGTTACCATCGCGGCTGAAAATCACGATTGTCATTGAATAGTAAGAGTGCAGCACAGTGGAAAAATGCTCATGTTTATAATTTTTAAGTACTACAAAATTTATTACATTACAATTTTAGGAAGTTTTTTTAATTCATTATAAATTTGTGAATAAAACAATCATCAATAGAAAGATACAGGACAGAAAATTTGAATCATAAAAACTGTATAAACAAATAAATTTTCTAGGTGTAAAATTTTTAATCTTGAAAATCAATATTTGTACTGTCTGAAAATACCATTAATAATAAAAAATTTTTTAAAAAAGGAATTCTAAGGTAACTGATCATAGAAAATTCAAAAATTCGTTCGTCGTATTCGATTTTTTAAAAATTGATATTAGATTCGTAATCATAGGTTAATTTGATGATTTTATTAGAAATTTGTCCGCCATATTGGATCCGCCATTTTAAATTTTCAAAAACTATCATCAAATTTGTTCATGAAGGCGATATCTGATATAATCCCCATACTTTTCCGAGTGAAAATATATAATGTAAAAGAAATTTTTTTCTCGAAAAATTACAGAGTTATTGTTAAAAATAATAATGTTATAAATAAGATATTGTATTTTAGAATATTCTAAATTTTTTAACTACAATGGAACCACTATTCAAGAATTTAAAAACTAGACAAAGTTATAAAAATCACTAACTCTTCATTCACTGTTGCATTGACCTTACACAAGAAAATAGCGGTTGAAAAGTACTTTTCCTTTTTCAGTTGTAAATTCTTGTTGAACTCCATGTATATAATGCTCATGTACAATTTAATGTATCAGATCATGTCAGTTTTGATACACACACACATATTCCCGGCAGAGAAATTGAAACAGTGAAAATGTACATGAAATCGTACATCATCACGTATGAAAAATTCTTCTGTTGTGAAACTTGCACGTGTTCATGTTCACCTTCCAGGATCAGTTTTTGTTCACACGAAACCCCACGTGGAAAGGTTTTTCTTTATGTCCGCGGGTAGTCTTCGGATAAAATTTTTAGACTGACTGCGAAAAGTTTTGCTTAGTGACTTCTGGACAAAAATAAAATTTGTAGGTAGTAAATCTAATTTTTTGTATTCTAACTTTTATTCTTTTAATTTTAACTTCTACTAAATATGAGGAAAACAAAGGATTTAATTTTTAATATTCAGGTCTAAGTAAATCAAGTTTTTAGGGATACTTTGTGTATTCGTGTTTTTGTTATTTCTACAACTGTTTACAAGAAATATTTTTACATTCTTATTTAATAGTAGTATTGGTACTTTGAGTCCAAAAAGAAATTTCGAATCAAATTTAAATGAATGAATAATACAAACCATTTTGTAAAATGAAAATTAATCATTTTGCAGATTTGTAATTAGTGTGCCATTCATCGAAAATGCCGATAATTATTCAAATGTGATAATCAGTTTTACGCAATTAAATCGTTACAGATAATTTTAATCAATTTTGGTACCCTAAAATTTACTGTAGTTGGACAGTGATGTTTGCGAGTTTTTGAACCATATTTATTTATTTATTCAAGTATCAACGGGCTAACAAAAAATAAAAAACGCCCTTTTGTACCAAGTACAAATATTTAAGAAAAAAAGAAAAGAAAAAGTATATAATAATTACAACAAAATCAAATATTTACGCTGTGTTATAATTAAGCAATAAGTTTCGCAGGGCAGTGACAAAGCGTTGAGTAGAACTATCGAAAAAATTCAAATCATAGGCGTTTTTATTAGCCTCACGACATATGCGTTCAAAAACATTATTATCGCCATACTCTGTCTACATTTTTGACGAAAAATCAGTTTTTTATACCGTTGGATTCGTCATAAAAATTAGAATTTAATTGTACAATCCACAATTAAAAATATTAATTGGTTTTAAAGATAATATAATGTATTTATATTTTAAAATTATTTATAACACTTTCAACATTAACGGGATTAGCTTAATTTATTGCACAATTAATAAAATATTTTATTACTAATTCTTTCTTTCAAAACAGTAGTATTCTTTATTAATTAATAAATTAAGTCGTTTAAACTTTTTTTTATAAAAATCATATAACTACTTACAATATGATTATTCATATAATTATCTATAAATTATTTAAACGTTCATAATAATAATGATAATAGTTATAACTATATTATATTATATTATACTTTATTATAATAATAGTACCTATAGTAATAATAATTTTGGAATACACAAAAAAACTTGAAACTTTACTATCAGATAAAAAACATTAAATTATTAAAAGAAATCCAATACAGAAATTAAGAACTAATACTTTTAGTATTATAAAAAATTAAAATAACAATGGTCTCTTGAACATAAAATATAATCATATAGAACTGAGCCAAACCAACACAGTCCTCCCACGGATTTACGGATTACCCAAAATCCACAAAAAGGATAACCCTTTAAGACCTGTCGTTTCAACTATTGGTTCTCCAACGTCTTTTTTATTCAAACAATTGTTCGAAATACTTGATAAATCCATAGTGAAACCAAAATCTTATGTGCGAAACGGTTTTGATTTTATTAAAAAAATTAAACTCTCTAACAAGCAATTCCACTCAAAAAATATAGAATTTGTCAGAGAAATTTTATGAAATAATAATTATCCATTAGAATTCATAAATAAGCACATAATGCATTTCTCTAATAGAATCTAAATCTCATCTTCCTATTGACAAAAATGTAATACTTTACACAAGGTCACCAAAAATATTCTTGCCTTATGTTCCAAACCTCTTTGAAAAATTTTCCTCAATTCTGAATAATTATGCCATTTTATCCATTCCTTACAAAAATAATAACATGAATCATAATTTTGTCAAAAAAGGTAAGGATAAAAATATATAATCTGAAAACATCAATACTGTTGATAAAATTAATTGTGGAGAATTGCTCTGCATGTTATGTGGGACAATCAAAAAGAATGGTAGGTGTTCATATTAAAGAACATAAAAATTCTATTTCTAATGTAATCGCTACCCATAATGACTTTTTTAGACACACATTTGATTGGGAAAATTTTATCATACTAGATACAGAAACAAACTACAAAAAACGTTTAATATAAGAAATGATCCATATTAATTTACAAAAAAATCCGGTTAATAAAAAGGAAGATGTACAAAGTCTCAATAATTGCTATTATCACTTTATAAACGAAATGAAATATTCTTAATCTATTTTGATTTACCCTGACATTTCCTGAATTTTGTTTACTGTCACGGTCATTCACCTCACGTCAGTTAGTTATACTTCGAAAATTATATACATTTTATTCACCAGTGTCCAATTGTAATCGCCACGACAAAGACGTTCCTTTGGAACGTTTTTCAAATTTTATTTTATTTTTTTTGGTAAAAAAAAACTTTTTTTATAATTAATTTTTTTTTAATAATGTAATTTAATTTAATTATTATTTTTTGTTAAATAAGGTATAGTTTCTGAAGAGGGCAGCCGCGCTGTCGAAACGTTAAACAACATTTGTTGTTTCATTTCAAACACCTGACTCGGAATGATCGTTAAATTCAGTGTTTAGTAAATAATTAGTATTATTAATTATTTTTATTAATATTAATTGTAATAATAATAATAATAATTATTATTATTATTATTAATTTATTATTAAATTATTGTAATTAATGTTATAAATTAATTTATATATACATTTTTTTAGGGATAGTGGAGTAAAGTGAAGTGAAAATCGACCCCCTGTTCCATTACTTCTTGAAAATATATTCTTTCTTGATTAGACAAATTTACATCTAATCTACTTGTTGTATGTGAATATTCGTGTATAGTGAATTCGTGCACTCTCTGCATAGCTTATGATACACATACATGGCGTGTTCAAATAATATTTAGTTTTATCGTAATGCATAAACTGATTGTCATCTTTATAACCTACGTCTGCAATCATGACCTTCGTAGCAATATTTAAATAATTATTTGATTACACCCATATTATACCATTTTCTACAACGATAATATCGCATTCAAATTTTTTACTTAAGCAAAGATTGCATGATACAATCGTCGAATAGTCTGCAATGCATTTAATTGAGCCATCATAGTTACAGAAAATAAGTTTACCTATCATCTCCTTTTTTTGTATTCCGTATAATTTGATAATTTACAATTTTTTTGAATTGAAAGTAATTTTTCATATGCAAACTTTAGCTTCTGTCTTCATTAATAATCAATTGTTTTGCTATTCACAGGCCAATAAACTTAAAACAACTGAATAATTTTAAAATGTTTTGGATTTTAATTGTTTCATTTGTTTTTGAAAAACTCTAGGCTAAACTTTCTTGTCGATCAGAAGTAGTTTTACCTGACTTTTGAAATGGTACAGTTTCACAAAGGTTAAATCAGTGCTACGTGAGCACTGATTGACTATAACTATTAATACTACGTTGTTTGATTTATTTTCTTTTTGGTTTGATTTTTGTTATAACTTAGTTACCCATTTATGGTCCTACGTTGGACTGCGGGGATGTATATAATAAATAAATAAATCATTTACAACTAGAAAAGTTTTCAAAACAGCTTGTCAATAAAATTAATATCAGTGTTAATATCTAATTTGAACATTTGTTTTTATTGTATGTGTAATAACTTGACATTAAAATAAATGTTGATATTAAGAAAGTCAGTTGAATGTGGGTAATCGTAAAAATTTTAATTCTTCCTTTAAATATTTGAATATATCTCAAATGGAAGGTACATTACTGAATAGAATTGACGCAAAAATTCTTCTCATCTTCGAGAAGTATAAATTCTTTCTTCGCGGGTTTAACAAAACCGAATAATCGTTTCCCGATATATATTAAAATTGAGGCTGACTTCAATACAAAAGAATTTATGGAATGTAAGTAATATAGTACTGAAATATAATTCGCCTAGATATAACTGAAAAATTACATTTAAGATTTTTCAAATTTTACAAACTTTTTTGTTTTCATTAGAAATGAATAATAATTTTTAAGCAATTATTTATAACAAGAGAAAATCAATTTTATTCTACAATTTGACGATTTATGTATTCAAAGCATTAGCAACGTGGTATTTTTTTTTTCTTTTCTCGCAGAATAGAAATATCAACTTAATTCTATTCGTAGAGTGCTGTTTCTTTTTCTTTTTTGGCAGTATACGGAATTTTCATTAGTATTTTTAAAATATGCTTTCCATGTACGTGTGTTCAGTTCAGGGAACAAAAGAATTGGTATAAAAGAGGTTCAACGCAATAATGCTAAATATCCAGCTAATGATAAAGACTACTATTTCAATTCTCTATGAGTTTCCATACATGAATGTATGAACTATTTTCAAACCTTTTTTTTAAAGAAATATTATTATGAATGATGCCTCTCATCAATCACGCTGTCCGGCATTGAAAAGCGAGCCTTGTATTTTAACTTTCACTGAATGTACTTTCAAGCTTTTTGAAATATGACGAAATATATCCTATGCATTTTGTTATTACTTTTAAACTCAAAAAATCTAAAAAGCTTTTCACTAATTGGTAAACGTATCTACTTCGAAATGAGTTCTCTATATTGAAGACAAAATATATTATTTTCACAAAACTGACTATTTACGTGCAAACTAGCTGTTCGTTTGAAGTCTATTTTTCAAGGAAATTATTATTTTATTACTACATCATGCAATGTGGATGTTAATATTTCTCTGACATATCGAATTAGACTTAAAAGAGTTTACAGTTTAAGCAGAATTAAAACTTTTTACTATAAACACATAATTTTACATATTTATATAACTAGTCGTGAAATTAAAATTTGCAATCAAACACAAAGTTTCAGTTTCATAAAAATAAGAACTTTAGTATAGAATAGAAATTAATTTAGGTACAAATAAAAAAGGTAAAAATTACCAACGATTAGTGTATACTATTTTTTGATCAATTTCTTTTGACATAAAAATCATTTAACATATATTTCTTTTGGTTGCTTTAAAAAATTCGCGCCAATATTTTCATGTAAAATGAAATTATTTGTAGAATGAATTTCATGTCAAACGAAAATTTTGTTGAATGAATTTTATGTCAAATGAAATTTATGTCAAAATAAAAATGATGTTAAATGCCTTTTTATGTTAAATGTCCTTTATGTCCAATTAAATGTATGTTAATTAAGAATTATGATAAATAAAATATGTTAAAAAAATTTGACCTCAAATAAATTTTCTCAAATGAATGTCATAATTTGTTTATAATAAAATTGTTATAAACAAATAGATAAAATTGATAAAAATTTTAAAAACTAATATCGCCATTCGATTATACACAAAAAAATACTTCAGGAATATGTTTGACTTTTTAAAAATTTCACTCTATTTGTTGTAAATAATTTATAAACAAATAATATTCCACTCTCGTGTAACTATTTGAGCCCATCATTAGGCAAATGAAAATTTCTGCAAAATTATTATTCGAAATAGGACTACGGATTGAATGATGACTTTTGGCGTCAAAAATTGTTTAAAAAATAATTTGTTTATAAAAATTGTTATAAACAAATAGAGAAAATTGATAAAATTTAAAAAACTAATATCGCCATTCGATTATACGCGAAAAAATACTATAAAAGAATATGTTTGACTTTTTAAAAATTTCACTCTATTTGTTGTAAATAATTATTATTTAATTTAATAATAAACTCTATAGAATAAATCCATTTACATATATGCGTCTGTGCGATTCATTCTAATATTGAATGTATTTGCTCTAAATATACTAAAAAACTTTTCCATCCACCCCTCACAATATCGGGATATTAAAGATATCTCTGGGACGTCCTACGGATTTTCCAGGAATATCCGAGAATATCTCGATGCTGTGAGAGATTCTTCGCTAGTTCACATTATTCTGCCCGTCCTTCTAGATTCTTTTTTTTTGCAGAATTTGTCGTGAATTAAATAGAAAGGTTTTCATCATTCAGTTTATAAAATCGACATTTCCAAATGTCTTACTTTTCTGCGGTGTGAAAGAAAATACAGTTCGGAAAAAAAATAAAATTGATGTTTTAGAAAAAGGATGAAAGGTAGTAGTTTGCTACAATCTGACTGTTTTTATATTTCGTTAAAAAAATTTTTTTTATTACCTATGTACTTTTTTTATGTTTATTTCTAATTGGCATGATTTTAATCGACTTTATTTCTTTATTTATTTCTATGAATGCGGTTGTTATTCATATTTTATGAATAATTTTATTCATATTTACTACTTTTTATTTATTTTTATTACTTTTTATTTTGTTTTATTTAAAACATGAAAATCTACTTTGATTTTTAAAAAGAATGAAAGGAAAAATTCATTTAAAAAAAAGCTTTTTTTATTTAATAATAAAACTGTAATTTAAAAAAGAGATTTTATTCATTAAATTTAATGTGAATTAATTTTTAAAACGGGGTCAAAATAAAGCTGGATATCGATTTAGAAGAATTTTTATTCGAAAAAGTTTCCAAAATGAGATACGAATAAATTCATAAAACAAAATATTTTAAGGGAATGATCTAAGAAAAATTGCACTTAATTAGAGGAAAGGTTCTTATAAAATTTGGTGGAAATATTTTCTTCCTGATTATTTTTATTCTCTTATAGTAATAGGATGAGCTTGTCATGTACAGGCGGAGAAGTGCTCTTAAAATTCAGTCTGGAAGCTGTTTAGCGGATCGTAAAGCAACTCATTAATGCGCGTGAATAATAGGAGAGAAAATAAGAGTACAAATTCTTCAAAAATATTGTTAAAACTTCCTGGCTTATTGTTATGTAAGATTTCTTTTATTTGCAAAACGAAGAATTTCTAGTGTCGCTATTTAAATCTGAATAAATCAAATTCAACTAATAAGGAATAAAATTTTTTAATTATATTCATTAGTCAAACTAAATTACTAAAAAAATGCTATACTTCAACAATTTTTTAACGTATTTTTTCATTTAAATATTGTTTAATTCTTTAATAAATTTTGTATTTATTTTGTTTAATTTGTTAATAAATAAATAATAATAATTAATAAATAAATTTTGTTTTAATATTTCGGAATTTTTTTCTTATTAAAACACTTTTATCAGTAAAGAAAAACTGGTTTTCTCATAACTTTTAGATTAAATTAATGAAAAAGAGGAAGAAGAAAGATTTTAAAATTCTTTAATATGATAAAAAATTTAGACCTGATAAAATATTAAAATTTTAATATATATTAAGTGTATTAAATGTTAATAAAATTAAATGTTAAATAATTATATAACAATAAATTATAAAATTCAATTTATTACTTAGTAATTTATTTTAATTTATTTTTAAATACATTTTTTAATTTATTTTTTAATTTATTTTTTAATTTATTTTTTAATTTATTAAGAAGATATAAATGTAAGCAAGTGTTTTCTATTTTAATTTTATGATTTATTTGAATAAAAGAGAAAATTTTTAATGTAATGAGCATTTTTTAAATATTTAATTTCTTCCTAATGGAAGAGAAAAATGCATCCACCGGATAATGTAAAACACAAAATTCTAACTATAAACAGTGTTTATGCTTTCAGTTAATAAACATTTTAAAATGTACGTCGAGCAGGAATAAAAATCACAATAAGAGACATATTTTAAAAATAAAACTAATAGATATTCTACATGGGATTATTTAATTAATAAAATTTTCATTTTCTCAATAAATAAATCATTCGAATATGAAACAATTTCGAAAAGTATAATTATCATTTATCAAATCTTGTTGAAATATCATGCAATGTTGATTAAAGTATACTTTTTCCAACGAGATTCATATTAATTGATAATGGGCATTGTTTCCTAAGGTTTGTTCAGGACAAGTTATATATATATGTGTACGCGGTATGAAGCGTGGAAAGTTACAGGCACTGATAAATGGATATATGTGCAAAAGCACGAACGTCACGCGATACATTATTTATTATTATTTATATCATGAAATAAAATCCCAATGCCAGTAACCCCATAAGGTCAACAATTTTTTATTTACATTTCGTCTTTTATCTGAAATATAAGAATGGATACCCAATATTTTATAAAATTTGAAAAAGAGTAAGGTTTTAAATTTGATTTAAAAAAAAAATAAAGTTTTTTGGTTCTGGTGAACTTGCTTTGGAAAAGTAATAAATATTTAAATTAATAAATGCAGTATTATACAAATTTATAATAACACAGCGGAATCGGGACTCAAAGGTATCAATCAACAAAACTTTTTATGTAATAGAAAATGTAAACACCTGTTTTTATCTTACAATTTATAAATTTGTGTGTTGATAGCATCTCTTGTAGGGTGAATTTATAGATGAGGGTGAAATTTTCTAAAAAAAAAAAATAACAAATATAGTTGTTGGGGTCTTTTAATTTTTACGAAACTGTAAATTCTACACAGAGAACAGGATATCATTAAATTATATAACTGCACCCTAAATTTTGTGTAATGTAAATATTGCTTTGCTAATGTTGGCAGAGAGGTAGCTGTTACATATTTTTTCCTCATTATCACTATCTTGCCTATTATCATACTCTTTCTATTCTTTACACTTTAAAATTCCTATTTTCTTCTGTTCCTTATTTCTCCATTTCTATCTATTTGCATACTAATTTTCCTTCTTCATTTTCTTTTCCCATTTTCGCGTCTTCTCAATTATTTTTTTCGTGACCCGCTTTGGAAATCCTTTTTTAAAATCCTTTGTTTTCTATGAAAATTCAGAGTTGCTACTCAACCTGAAAAAACTTGGAAATGTCAGGGAATTTTATAAAAATTTAAAAAAAAACCTGGAATAGTGGCAATATTGTTCGAAATCCTGAAAAATTGTTGTTTTCCAATTGTATTTATTCTTAAAAATTAATTTTACTTAATTATTTCAAAATTGAATAAATTTTAAAAAAGTTGCGTTTACGATTTTCATAATTACATGATTTTGAAAAGATTTTTATTTGAAATTTTGTAGAATTTCAATTTTAAATGAATTTGATTAGAAATTTTAAAAAACCTAGATTAAAAAAAATTTTAATAACTAAAATTGTACTGAAATCAGTTAAATTTTTTAATATACCTACATTAAATTAATTTTTTGAAATAATGGATGCATAGATGAATTTTAATCAAAAATACTAAAACAAATTGATGTTTTGCAGTAATTAGATATATTACTGCAGATTATTAATTATTTTTAAAAAAGTAAAGTTCTTCTCAAAAATTCAATTAATTTTTGTTTTTATTTATTCTTCAAGGAGTTAAATTGTTTTCCAAAATTTTAAGGAAACTCTTTTGTAACAATTCTTCGCAGAAATTCAAATTATGTTAAAAAATATACAAAAATTGAAATCAAAATTTTAATTATTTTTAAAAGTAATACAGTTTTTCTCCGAAATTTGATTATTTAGAAAAATTTAATAAAATTCTTTGCAGAGGTTCAATTATTTTTAATAAATTTTATAAAATTCGTTTCATTAAATTTCTCGGAAACTGAAATTGTTCTTAAAAATTATATGCAAATTTGTTAAGAGAATTAAATTATTATTTAAATTTTTAGAAATATTTGAATTTTTAAAAGGTTTTAAATTAAAATCTTTGATAATTTGATTTTTAATACTTTTAACGAACAATTCTGTAGAATTAATTTTTTAAAAAAAGTTTACTTGCTACTTTTTTTACTGCAACTTCTTCAAAAATTATTTTCATCATTACGATTATTATTTTTAGAATTTTTAAGTAAAATTCTTCTTTAAATCAATTAATTTTAATAATTTTCGAAAAATTTTGTTGAAGATTTTCAAATCCATTTTTTAAGATATTTAATTGTACGAAATTTGAATTATTCGTAAAATTCTTTAATGAAATATATGTAAAGAAATAAAAACTTTAAATTTTATCTAAGATTTTAACTTAAATTCATTTTAAAAATCAATTATTCTCAGAAAATTCTATGAGAATTCAATTATTTAAATACAAATAAAGATAATTTATTGAATAATTCAATTTTTCTTAAAATTCAATTCTTGTAAAGAATTGTATCAACAATTTTTTTAAATAATAGAATTCTTTCGACGAATTTTAAAAAAAATTCTACAGATAATTACATTTTTTGACAAATATTATTAAATTTGTACTAAAAATAATTGAAATTCTTTAATGATTTTTTGACATTTTTATTTTTTGGAAAAAAAATTAAATGTTCCTGTAGAAAATTATAAAATTTTTTGTTTAATAATTGAATTTTTTTAGTATAAAAATAAATATTTTATTAAATAATGAAATGTTTCTCAACATTGAATTTTCATAAAGAATTTTATAAACAAATTTTTAAATAATTGAATTCTCTTGGTGACTTTTAATACACTTTTTAGAAATAATTTCATTTTTCGAGAAATTTGGTAAAAATTGTAAATATATTAAAAATAATTGAAATTCTGTCGGAGAAAAATGTTATTATTTATATAAAAGTAATACAAAATTGACTCCAATTATTGTAAATTTTTGAACGTAATTGGATTTTTGCAAAGAATTATATTACTTTTAAAAATAATTGAATTTTTGTGAAGAATTTAATAAAAATTTCTTTTTAAATAATTTAATTTTTTTGTTAAAACTTTTTAAAAATAGTAGACTTTAAAAATAATTGATTTTTTGACAAATCATTTTAAAAATTCTAATTTCTATATGAAAAAATAATAATTAACTATTTTTTTTAAAATGAAGTTATTGATGTTTTCTAATAAGTTTCTTATTAATAATAAATGTGGTTTTGAAAACCTAGGCAATACTGGACACTTTATTACCTTAGGTAATAATCGGTACTTTGTTGCCCTAGGGCAATAATGAGCACTTTATTGACCTGGGTTCCGATTAAATTTAAAAAAACATCAATAAACTTTGTCAAACCAAAAATTGTCAAATCTAAAATCAAACTTCTAAACTAAAACTCTTATGCACAATAAAAGATTTCAGTCCAATTACTATCAAGCAGAATTACAAAGATTAAATAATGATTAATACAAGCTTGGAAAGATCTAGTCCTAAAGTCCATAACTTGTACTCTTCTGCAATTTAGGGCTGTAGGGATTTTTGAAAATTTTAGAACACGAGAAACAGCAATGCACACAGTTACCCTCACTACAGGGTTTTATTAATTGTTTCGATGTTCCTTAAGGGTAGGTGGGAAATTCCCACGTGACTTAATGCGGAAGACTTGTTTTCCAGCTCACGAACATTCTTTGGAAAAGATAGTATGTTTCGGATTTCTATTTATAGGAATGATAGATTATGTGAATAAAAGAAGGGGCGCGCTGATCGCAGAGAAAAATTTTATTTAGCGTGAAATTGAAAAAAAATTAAAGTTCAAAAATACCTTTTTTTCACGAAAATGAAAGGCAATAAATTGCATTGTACTTATATTCCCAGATATAGAAGAATATTATTTAATAAAACTTTCAATTTTTTCTATAATTTGATGCACACTTTTCTCAAGTTTTCAATGAAACTATAAGCAAGATTTTATAAAAATTCCTAACGTTCCTCGTTTTAAATTAGCTTCAAATAAATTGAATCTAATTTGAGATGAGGATAAGTCAATGAGCCTACTAAATGTTGTGAGAGAATAATTTATTTAAAAACTAACAAGAAAGAAAAGTATTGACAAAAATACATTGAATATAATTATAATTTACAAATATTACTTTAAGAATAAGGATTACTGGTGGTGAATGAGCTGGTGATAATAATCTGTTAATCCGATCTTGAGAGGGACCTTCACAAAGTGGGCCTCCGACAATTGTCCTTAGTGGTAGGATATTATCACTGTTGTTTACACTAATGAGATAGTGTATTGTATTTTGAAAATATTTGCTTCCTTCCAGACGGTTGTTGTCAGTTAAGCAAATTTTGATGGTTCGAAATTTGGAATGCCTTGTTTCAATATAGATTTTATGGAAACTTGAAATTACTTCCCAAATAATAATGTTTGAGAATTATTTAAAGTTCTATTTTGAGAACCGAGGAAAAAGTCTAAAAACGAAGTTAGTTTTAATTTTAACACTTGGAAATATACTTGGGTTCACTTTAAATTATGTTTGTTTGGAAATTAATACTTGTTGATAGACTTGGGTTGATTTTTAATACTTGGGAGTTCACTTTAAACTATGTTCTTTTAGTTCACTTGTAGACGATGTGTTTAACTCGATGGTTAGATGACTATTGGTTGGTGTTTCAAAAAATTACTCTCTGAATGTAGAGAGCTAGTGCCCTTTATTTATAAAACTTCTCCCATAAGCTTTGTGCCTTTGGTGCTAATGTTGATAGACTTGGGTTGATTTTTAATACTTGGGAGTTCACTTTAAACTATGTTCTTTTAGTTCACTTGTAGACGATGTGTTTAACTCCCTGGTTAGATGACTTATGGTTGGTGTTTCAAAAAATTATTCTCTATATATAGGTAAGATTTAATATTTAAAAAGACAATAAACACGTAATTATTATAATTAAATGTAGTATATTAGGAATAAGATACGGATGTAACAATACTGAAATACTTTTTCGAACAGTCAATAGACATTTTTCTTTATGTTATATGGATGATAATAAGATTCTATCGATCGCGTATTTCCATGTGCTCATTGCTTGTTTTCCTTTCTTGTTCCATCTCCTTTATTCTACTGACAACTCTCTTTGTTCTCTTCCTTCTTCATCCCTATACTTTGATATCTGTTTCATTACAAACTAGCAAGTTAACACACTTTTGCTGCGATTAATGGATCACACGTCAAACACTCCCCCTAACTTACCCTACTTGCTAGTTATCACAGTTTAGATAAAATCCCAAATTACTCAAATATAGACAAAAATGAAAATTAAAAATTCAATTATTATTTAACCAATTTTCAATAAAATTATTACCTATTTTTATTTAACAATCTTTTCCCGAATTGTTTAAATGATAATTTTATTTGTAATGTTCATTGTCATTTCACCTTCTATATCTATTAAATAATCCTTTCACGAAAAATTACACTATCCATCTGGTGGTCTATTATGTATATAAATATGTTTTCAATATTAATAATTGGATGAAAAATACAAATATTCCCTTATTGACTTATAACAAGTAATATCATAAAATGTTCTGGGATCATAACAATTCATAAATATTTGATTAAATCAAAAAGTAGCAATAAATAAAATTACTCCATAATGTACATATGTCCTTTAAAGAGTAATAGAATTAGATATATATCTTTTTAATGTAATCAAATATTCATTAACTTTAATGATTGCAGATCAATTTTTGATATTTGTTTTTGCGTGACATATAAGAAAAGGGTGAGGACGAACTATTTGGATAGTAATACTTCTAATAGTCTACATTTGTCATTCGTGCCAACTGGTCGTGTACAATGAAGTTTAAGAATTTATTATTATTTGTTTGTTGCACTTTTTGGAGAGAAATTCTTGGAATATCTACAATAAGTAATAATTACGATGGATTGATAAGATATTTAAAGGGCAATTCTAAAGTGCAAAGAATATTGTTTATTCTCGAGAGAAATCCCAACACTAATACAACAATTGAGTATCCAGTTATGAATTCACTCATGAAAGCAGTAAACTCACAATTACCATCTTCGAGGATTAATTATGAAATAAAAGATAATAAAATAAGTATTTTGAATGTTACTCATTCATTAACAACTACTACACTGGCAATCATACAGTGGTCTGATAGTACTCTGAAATATTATATAGAGGACATGATTAACAATTTTGTGAAAATCTACTGTAATCCAAAAAAACTAAAAATTGTAATCGTAGCACCCTTTCTTAAAGAAGTTCATTTGACTACGGACTATTTCAATTATTTATATAAACGGAAGATACACGATGTTGCGATTATAAGGCATAAAAAAAGTTCCCTTCATAACGCAGAATTGAAATTGAATAAAAGTAATGAAACATCATATCAGCTACTGCACTTCAACTATTATGCGAATAAATACACTGATGAAGAATTATCATCAATGAGTGAATGGTTTCCAAATCAGTTGCAGTATTTAAAAAAAAGGAAAATGCTGGTGGGATGCGGCGTTGATGACAATTCGATTGTAGAAAATTTTATGAATGTCATTAAATTGTTGGATATTTTGAAAGAAAAGATGAATATTGTCCCTTTAATAAATATTGATTTTAATAGTCATCTTTTTTGTGGAAAAACTAGTAGTGAATTGGAAGAAATGGGATTGAAGTGGCATGAACCTTCATTTTATGTGCCAAGTTCAGAAATTATTTTACACACAATGAGTTTAGATTTAGATTTAATTCTAACAATCAATAAATGGAATCAAGTGCCGCATATTCTGAAATATGCAAGTACGAAAGCAGTTATTCCACTCCAGACAAAACTCACTAAAGACGTAGAAACTTCAAAAGAATTATGGTACATGATTCTGTTAACAATTGGTACAATTGCTATTTTACGTTTCATAGTAATTGTGTTGAAATTCAATTCGAATTCATGGCAAACACTGAGCATGAGTCAAATTATAATGGGAATGTCTACAAATCAGGAACCAGTGGATTGGCTAGAAAGAGTTGTTTTTGGATCTTTTCTACTTGGATGCATTGTCTACACTAATTACTTCTTTTCTGTGATTCTTGATCTCAATTTTCAAATCGCTAAAGAAATTTCAACTTTTGAAGAACTTATTAACTCTTCATTAATACCAAAGGTGCATCCTTCAGTAAGGATTAAATTAGAGAATGATTACAAACATTTGAATTTATCGAGTTGGTTACTAAAAAGTGATAATCATATTCTGTCTTTTCGTGATCCTTTGGATTGTCTGAAATACTTGTCTGATCATAAGAGCATAATTTGCATTATTCGCGATGTCGATCGCGTTGTTAAAGAGTACAAAACTAAATACGGTGAATTAAAGTTTAAAATATTGCCAGAAACCCTTGAATATACTGCTTCTACATTCACATATGAGCTTTGTTCACCTTATGTTAATGATTTTAATAAAATAATGTTAACAGCTATCCAATATGGATTACTAGAAGACTTCTATGATCCTCGTGTGCCTCCAGAAATAAGTATTTCAAAACCAGAAATGCTTGCTAAAGAACAAATCATGCTTGTTCTAGCTTATGTATTAGGAATTGGGTATTCTCTTGCATTTATTGTTTTTATTCTTGAAGTACTAACAGCGAAATTTAAAACTAAATATTCAAAGAAGCAAAAGTTTTCAATTGTAAATTAGAGAAAACGTCGATGATCACAAGTTAAATCAGGAACTGGCCATGTGAAAATTAATCTCCTTATAGGTTCAATATTAAAAGGAAAATTAATTTTCTCATTGTTAGTCCCTCACTTAGCTCAAATTAAAATCATTATCTAAATTGTAAATTGAGTTAAATACGAATATCTTTAAAAAGCCTCTAACCAATATAAGACAATGTTTTTAATGATTCTAAAATTTTTATACACTATATGGGCTAAAACCGTTCCAAAAACAAATTGCGTATTAGAATTAGTCTAACTTGAATACTTATTTTGTGTTATTGATTTAAGTGAACCTAATGTGAAATAATAGAATTGGATACATCCTTTTAATGTAATCAATTATTCAGTTTGTTATTTCGATCATACAACAGTTTTTTTAATTTGCTTAACGAATAAATGTGAAAAATATTATTTTCCTTAATTTTAAATTCAATGAATTATGATTAAACAATATGGTCCATTTATATTGCAAATAAAGTTATCGAGTAACTAAAATGAAATATGTAAACAATATTTTTCCATTTAATGGGGTTTAGTGTTGTGTCAGGAGAAATCGAAGAATTTTTTTCACAAGTCTGCGGCGAAAAAAAGAAAAATAAATGTTTTAGATACAATTTTTGAATGGATGGATATTTTTATGGATATGGATACTCTGCCTCTAAAGAAAAATTTGCGAAATAAGACATCTGGACTTTTACAAAAGGAAGTTATGATAAAAATGAAGAATGATAAACACTGCTAGTACTACTCGACATTTGAAAAATTTATATAATGGAGAATGTATTAAAATAAAATTCCCTAAATTTTCACTGCATTCTGAAGTAATTACTTAACATCAACTGAAAATCCTAATTTAATTTGACGTAAATATACACGATATATAAAGTGAAAAGTAATTAATTTATAAAAACCACAAAATTAGGTTACTTGACAATATCCAACTTGTAAACAACGTATATTTTTTCCAACCTACTTTTTGCCATCGCACACTTTTTCGAAGCTATTTTCTTCCCAATAAACCGCGCCTGTATAGCTCGAAAGATATTCCATCCAATTCGACATTAGGATCGATATGGAACAGTTGCCTCTACAATATAAAATAACCTTATGCGGTCAGATATTTATATTTTTTGTTTCGCCCCAGGAATCTGATAATGATTTCAATGGGAGAAATTTCAATGTTTGCAAAAAGAGAAAAACCTCAGAAGGCTATGAAAATCCGTCACTTATACGCGTTAAAATACAAAAAAATTTAGACAATGGTACTAAAGTATTCTGAAAATGTTGAAAATAACGGAATGCTAGGAAATGTGAACAAAAAGTTGTATTAATTTCTAAATTTGTAGTAACGATTTTCGTGTCACATAAAAATGTTTCATGTAAACTTTTCTTTTTACAAACAACGACTCTAAGATGTCGGTAGTTATCTATATCACTTCTAATGTTTATAATATACCAATTCAACAATTTCTTAGTTTTTTGATCCAGGGACTCTATTTTGGAAATCAGAATAGTTTACTAAACTTTGTTTTCAACAAATCTTTTTTAATAGAATCAGTTTTTTTAAAAATGAGACTTCAACGTATATTAAAATATACGTAGGTCTTGCTGTTGAAAAAAACCAATAACTTTCTACAATAGAAAACTATTATAAAAATATTTTTCCGAATTTAGCACATATTACCTATGATTATGTGAATATACAAGCAGTTTCCGTACCTGTAGAATGCTCTTTTTCTCGTTTAACGTTGATTTTAAGAAAATACAGGAAGCGCCTAAAGGCAGATGTTGCTCGTAAACTTCTATGCATTCACGAAAGGGCACAAAAGAATTCGATTTTCAAATAAACTATTCATAAGTAAACAGCAAATATAACTTTTATTGTAAATCTTTATCCTCAAAATTCCATCATTTCTATAACGTTTCCTAAACTTTATTAATTGAATAGCAAACTAAATATTTCTTAAGGCCAGGTTTCTTCAAAAAACGTGTTTTTTTGAAAACAAACTTTATTTGTTTAAACAATTTCACAATTTAAACAATTTCTTTAACGTTTTCTACAGCTAAGCTGTCATTTTCAGAAACTATAAGTTTATTTAATAAATTTAAACAATAGGTTCATTACAATATTGAAAGTATTCGTCTCAACGTATACGATTAGACACTAATTTATATTATAAGTTTTCAGAAGATACAAACGTGGGTCGATAAAGATGAGGTGAATAACCTACCAATAAACAAAAATCAATAACAAGAGAAATGACAATATAAACTTAGACAAGAAAAGAATCAAAGAAATTTCTTTTCATCAAGAAAGCGAATGTAATGATTATTAAGATCTTGTGTATCATCTTTTTTATTAACAGAATTATATTGCAAATTAATATGAATTATTTCAGAAATTAGTCGTTTTTTATAATTAGATTCTGTGTCAAGTATTAAAAAATTATTCCAATCAAATGAGTGGTTAAGTGAATTGTTATGATTTGCAAAAACACCAAATTTTGTATTTAAAAAAAATCATTAATACGAACTCTTACTATTGCAACTTTTTGAGTAAAAGGATGATTAGAATAATAATTAATGGTACGTCGAGAAAATGTGGGATTTTTGTACCAATCAGTAATAAGTCTACCATTCTCATTCCTAAGAAGCACATCAAGGAAATTAATAGAATTATCACTCTGTGTTTCAAAAGTAAATTTAAATCTCTCATCGTGGCTATTAAAGACATCAACCGTTTCATTGATTTTATTCTTTCGAATGCAAGTCAAAATATCATCTACATATCTATAAAAGAACAAAGGTTTGAAAAAAAGTTTATCATTACCTAAGGTTTCTTAAGTCGTTCATAACTATGTCAGAAAATAAACCAGAGGTAGATGAACCCATATGAGTACATCTGTTTATAATATTTATTATTAAATTTAAAATAAATAGTGTCAAAAAGAAAATGGCAAGACATAAGTAGATCATCCAAAGAAATATTAAAACATTGTGATATAGATGCTTATCGCCACATAAGTGAATCATGAACATGATCAGAGCCAACATTTGTAAATAAAGAGACAGCATCCAAACTAATTAAAACATGATCATCAGGAATAGAAAAAGAATTAATTTTGTTTATAAAATCATAACTATTACGTATATACGATTTTGGGTTTTTTTATAGAATTATTAAGTAGTGTAAATAATTGTTTAGACAAAAAATGAGTTGGTTAGTTAATAGTAGAAACAACAGGTCTTAGAGGATTCTTATTCTCATGAATCTTGGGTAAGCCATAAATTTTTGAAAGATTCGTATTAGTCTGAGTAAGTTCAATGTCACTAAATTTTCTACATCAAAGCAAATCATTATTATTTAAATATTTTTTGTTTGTAAATTTGGTAGCGAATTTCTATTAATGACTTTGTATGTCTCTTTATCAGAAAGTAAAAATTCAAGAGTTTCTGAAGAGGACAGCATTGCTGTTGAAAACGTTAAAGGAATTGTTGTAATTTATTCCATTCTCTTGACTCGGAGTGATCGTTAACTTCAACACTCAAGTAATTTATAATTTTGTTTTATAATTACATGTACTTTTTAGATTCCTGTATACTAAAATTTATACTCAACTCTGACATCTTTTGCAGTAAATGCTTCTACTACTTGATCCATCCTTTTGCACTGCTAATTTACATAAAAATGGATTTAACATTAAAAAACTTTAAATTCTCTAATCTCAATTTTAAAGAGAAGAAAAATATTTCAAAGGTGATATAAAATATGAAGCATTTTAGTTTCTCGTGGTCGCTATCGTTCGTGTTCCTGCAAGAAGACATCCTATACATATTCTTTATATACTTCGATATGTAAAACTCCTTTAGCACTGTCGGAAAGAAAAATATACTGCGCATTCGATTTTTGCAAATAATTTTAGTTATTTGAATAATCTTAAAATTGAGAATTCTTTTAAAGAACTGAAATATTTTGAAGAAAATCTGCGAAAAATTGAAATGTGCTTGCCATGTAATGGAAGTGAAAAATGTCGTCACCTATTTTAGATGTTTCAACGAGGTGGAATTCTTCTTAAGACACACGCTTGATAGAGCGCTTAAAATGAGACCAGCTTTGGAGTTTCTTTGTAATAGTGATCCCAGCTTGAAATCCTTGGTTCTTACAAAAACTAATTGGACACTTTTATCAAATAATGGAACACCTTTACAGTATTTTAAAACATTATCATCTACTCGTTGCGGCGAAGAACACTTTACTCTGCCTTTAATAGTATATTACAATTTAATTTATTTAAAGTGTAAAATAAATTAGTGTGTAAATATATATCGGAATCTAGAAAAAAATAAATTATTAAAGATACTCTTTAGATAGCTTTAGATAAATTTTTAAAACATAGGAAATGTAATTGGATTTATTTTTTAATCTTAATACTAGATTCAACGTTCAAATATGATCCGTATGGAGTGAAGAAATTAATGCATATTTAAAATAACTGATAGGAATACGGATATTGATCGCTGGTGGAAGTAAAACGAAAATATCTATTCCCATTTAAGTTGCATGACCAGAGATTTATTCAGCTTTCAAGCAACCTTAATTTTAGCAAAACTCAAATTTTCAATATCTGTGTTACGTCCGTAACTTATTTCTAATATACTACATTTACTTATAATAATTATGTGTTTATTCTCTTTTTAAATATTGAATCTTACCTATATATTGTAAGATGTTGTCATTAAAATGCTTGTTATTGTATTAATACAATCTCTACATTTTATTGCATTATATTCAGTATTTTTATGGTAATTGTTATCATATATATGTCTTACAACGAATATCTAAATTGTATCAAATACAAGAAAGAAGAGTAATATTTAAAAGTATGTAAAAACCTATGCCATAGACAATATTAACCTGGAATAATATAATCAGAATATCGATTAAGCATCAAGGAAATCAACGAACGAGCAAGAAATAATCCATCAAGCAATCAACCTGTGAGGAACAGCTAACCGAACGAGCGGCACATATTCCCACTTATAATCCATGCGATAATTCAAGAGGCACGCATAAAATTAGAAAAACAATAAGGAATAACCATCTCTTCACAATTCCATTAGCACCAAAGGCACAAAGCTTATGGGAGAAGTTTTTTAAATAAAGGGCACTAGCTCTCTGCATTCAGAGAGTAATTTTTTGAAACACCAAATTATAGTCATCTAACCAGCGAGTTGAACACATCGTCTACAAGTGAACTAAAAGTACATAGTGAAAAGTGAACTCCCAAGTATTAAAAATCAACCCAAGTCTATCAACAAGTATTAATTTCCAAACAAACATAATTTAAAGTGAACCCAAGTATATTTCCAAGTGTTAAAATTAAAACTAACTTTGTTTTTAGACTTTTTCCCCGGTTCTCAAAATAGAACTTTAAATAATTCTCAAACATTATTATTTGGGAAGTAATTTCAAGTTTCGATAAAATCTATATTGAAACAAGGCATTCCAAATTTCGAACCATCAAAATTTGCTCAACTGACGACAACCGTCTGGAAGGAAGCAAATATTTTCAAAATACAATACACTATCTCATTAGTGTAAATAACAGTGATAAAATCCTACACTAAGGACAATTGTCGGAGGCCCACTTTGTGAAGCTCCCTCTCAAGATTGGATTAACAGATTATTATCACCAGCTCATTCACCACCACTAATCGTTATTCTTAAAGTAAGATTTATAAACTAAAATTATACTTATTCTATTTTTGTCAATACTTTTCTTGTTGGTTTTTAAATAAATTATTCTCTTACAACATTTAGTAGGCTCATTGACTTATCCTCATCCCAAATTAGATTCAATTTATTTCAAGCTAATTTAAAACGATGAACGTTAGGTATATTTATAAAGGTTTCTCGATTTGACGTAACATCTGTATTAATTGTAAGAAAAAAACTGTAAAAATGAAATTATTTATTAATCGTTTATTTTGTGTATTCAAGTATAATTATTTCAACAGATGAAAAGTTGCTACAATTTAAGGAAATTAGGGATAAGGAAAATATTTAAATAAACTTAAAAATGGATTTAGTTAGGGAATCTTTATTAAAAAATTTGTGTAATAATTCATTTACTTTTAGTTTGCTGCACCACAGGAAGAACAAAGAACGGTTCAGTGCGGCCTTTACAAACTGGGTTTTAGTTTTGAATTGCAGTGATGCTCCGGGTTAGGTAGCATAGCGTCGAGGCATTTTCTGTAAAAATGATATAAGATCATAATTTTCAAGCAAAATCTCCAAACTATTTTTAAAAATATTCTTATATTATAATAATGTAGCATAACGAACATTATTGCTCTCGATTATTGATTTCAGATATTCAATTATCAAGGAAATGTTGTGTTAATCTTAAAGTTGAATACAAGTTATAGTGAAATGTGTTTTTCTCGACTTCCTCGCTTGAATGCATCACTAATTTTTCTTCGATGGGAACATCTGTGACATCGCATGCTCGGTAAATAAACTTTGCTTTTCCGACAACTGCACTGTAATTTGTGGATACATTATAAAGTTGTTATTTTTTTTTATCTGACACTTTATACACATCGTTCTCACTAATGCTGCTCCGTAAAGTAGTTATACCTATGTTCGAGCGATTAAATATCAAGCGTGGTATTTTAATTGAGCTTCAAATTATATAAATTAAGGGCACGCGATCTAGATTTTTTCAAGCAATGCATTTCAATTATTTCATTGGCCTAAAAGTTCTTTTTTAAATATAAAATATTAATTTTGCAAAACAAGCCATTTGGAATTTAAAAACGGAAAAATATCGATTTTTAATAATGCAGAAGTCTTAAATTACAGGGTTGCCGCACTAAACCTGGAAACCTGAAAAACCTCGAAATGTCAGGGAATTTTATAAAAATTGAAAAAACCAAGAAAAGTCAGGAAATTTTGATTGAAATCATGTAAAATTGTTGTTTTCTAATTGTATTTATTCTTAAAATTTCATTTTACTTAAATATTTCAAATTCAATTTTAAAAGAGTTGTGTTTACGATTTTTATAATTAAATGAACTTGGAAAGATTTTTATTTGAAATTTTGTACAGTTTTAATTTTAAATGAATTTGATTAGAAATTTTTAAAAATCTAGAATTAAAAAAAATTTAATAACTAAAATTGTTCTGAAATAAGTTAAATTTTTTAACATACATTGAATTTATTTTTTAAAATAATAGATATATAGAAGAATTTTTGTTAAAACACTAAAACAAATTGAATTTCTGCAGTAATTAGATGTTACTGAAGAAAATCAATTATTTTTAAAAGTAGTAAAATTTTTCTGAGAAATTCAATTATTTTTTTTATTTATTCTTCGAAGAATTTAATTATTTTCCAAAATTTTCATGAAATTCTTTTGTAACAATTCAACTTTTTTTCAAAATAATTTTAATAAAATTCTTCGTAAAAAATCAAAATATGTTCAAAAATTTACAAAAATTTAAATCAAAATTTCAATTATCTTTATAATAGTTTTTCTCCGAAATTCGATTATTTAGAAAAATATAAAATTCTTGTCAGAGGCTCGATTATTTTTAATATATTTAATAAAATTCGTTTTATCAAGTTTCTTAAGAACTGAAATTATTCTTCAAAATTTTATTTAAATTTGTTAAGAGAATTCAATTATTATTTAAATTTTTAGAAATAATTAAATTTTTTAATGGTTTTAAATTAAAATCTTTGACAATTTGAATTTTTTACACTATTAACCAACAATTCTGTGGAATTATTTTCTTTAAAAAAGTTTTCTTGCTACTTTTATTACTGTAACTTTTCAAAATTTATTTTCATCATTGCGATTATTATTTTTAGAATTTTTAAATAAAATCCTTCTTTAAATCAATTAATTTTAATAATTTTAGGAAAAGTTCTTTTACAATTTTCAAATCAATTTGTTTAGACTTTTCAATTTTAAGAAATTTTAATTATTCATAAATTTTTTAATTAAATATATGTAAGGAAATAAAAACTTTAAATTTTAACTAAAATTTTCACTGAAATTCCTTTTAAAAATTAATTATTCTCAGAAAATTCTACGAGAATTCAATTATTTAAATAAAAACAAAGATAATTTATTGAATAATTCAGTTTTTCTTAAAATTCAATTCTCGTAAAGAATTGTATCAACAAATTTTTTAAATAATAGAATTCTTTCGACGAATTTCAATAAAATTCTACAGAATAATAACTTTTTTGGAAAATTCAATTAAAATTGTATCAAAATTAAAAATAACTGAAATTCTGCAATGATTTTTTGAAATTTTTATTTTTTGGAACAATAATTGAATATTTCTGTAGAAAATTATAAAACTTTTTGTTTAATAATAAAATTTTTGACTATAGAAATAAATATTTCATTAAATAATTGTATGTTTCTTAAAATTGAATTTTCATAATTGGAATTTTAACAACAAATTTTTAGATAATTGAATTTTCTTGGCTATTTTTAATAAAAAAATTTAGTAATAATTTCATGCTTCGAGAAATTTGATAAAGTATGAATTAAAAATAATTGAAGTTTTGCCAAGAATTTTTATTAAAATTTTTCAGGAATGTTTGTATGTGGGAGAAAAATTTTATTATTCATTTATTGAAAATTGACGAGAATTTTTGTAAATTTTTCAACATAATTGGATTTTTGCAAAGAATTATATTGCCATTGAAAATAATTGAATTCTTGAGACAAATTTTATTAAAATTTCTTTTTAAATAATTGAATTCTTTTGTTAAAATTTTTTTGAAATAATAGACATGGAAAATAATTGTATTTTGACAAACTATTTTTCAAAAAAATAGAAAAAAGTTTGTAATTTTGAAAATAATTTAATTCTTTGAAGAATAATTTAAAAAAAGATGAATTTTTGAAAATCCTAATTTCTATATATGAAAAAATAATAATGATTAAATATTTATTTAAAAATCAAGTTATTGATGTTTTCTATTTTTTAACCTAGATAATCTGGAAAAGTCAGGGAATTTGAAAAGAGCAAAAGCGTGACAACCCTGTTATTTTTTTCCCTATTGTAAATGTTTATATTACAGTTTACGAAGGAATAAATATTATGGTTTCTTATACCAAGACTAAATTTTTCCATGTTGACCGATTTTATAAATCAACATTTCAGTGAAGAAATCATTCTTAAACTTTATTGCACCTGGTTGTTATTAGGAGCTTTTTTGAAATATTTAAAGCCTCTTTCTTTTAATTAAAATTAATTACTATTTATTTATATTTATTTTTTAATTATTTCTCAAATGGAAAATTATGTTTTATTAGTATTCTTTTAAATATAGTTTTATTTGGCTATTACGAAGGGATATTTGGTTATAATTTCGATGGTAAGAATATCAACAAATTCCTTTTATTGAGTTTCTTCCCTTGATCACATTATGTCAATCGATCATTATATAACAAATTTTTTTATTTATAGAAAAAATAATATTTCTAAAGGTAAAATTGAGAGTTGACATCATTTTTTTCTTATTTTGTTGAAAGAAATGAAAACAGCTTTTATAGAACCGAAGAAGTAAATGGACTAATTAGGAAGTTGTATCATTATCGGATTTTAAATAGCAGTTGTAAGACGAAATGGATTTTTGTGGTGGCAACCCTTTAAAGATGATGTTGTCGAAAAAAGGAATACAGAATTGGAAAACAATTTTCATTGAGAATAACGTTGGACAACAGAAAGAAAAAACTATATAAATAAATTCCAATGAAGAAGGAAAATAAAATGATAAATGAAATAATAATTATATAAAAAATGAAATTATATTTATTTAATTTTAATTTGTTTTACTATAAAAAAATTATTTTCATTCTACAGTTAACTTTAGAAGATGCGTCCATGTCCAAGCTTTTCTCTGGATAGAAACAGATTGGCCCTTCTTCACTATATCATAAATCAAGCAACTCGAAGGCGCTTTTACCATTTGTTATTTCATTTCAAAATAAAATGATTTATTAATATTCCTAAATATAGACAATTTCTAAAGTAAGAGCAACAGAAAATATTTATTTATATATAACCATTGTAATTAATTTCTTAAGGTGGGAATCCACATTTGGAAAAGCTGATTTTCAAGCGGTTTTAAAGAACTTTGTCGAAAGGAAAAAAAATTACTAAAAAGAATAGAAATTTCTATTCTTTTAAACATATTTTTTTATATTTTAAAGAACAGTTTTGTTATTTGTTGTTTGGGGAATATTCATGGAGCCTAAAAATTAAAACCGTTTTCAAATAAGCCTCTTTAAAGTTTTTTTAGGTATTTATCCAGAAATCCGTTTTAGCACAAGTTTTGCGTTATTTATCAATTAAATTAAATTTTTAAAAAAATTATATATTTAAATTATGAAAATGTTTTTAAGTCGGCAATTTTTCATTTTTCTAATACTACTTTTATATAATTTAATATGTAGAATATGTCGTCGAAGCTACTGCAATGCCTCGCATTTGCAAATTCATTAAGGGCTATATTGCACAGCAAATTGCACAAAAAATATCCTTTAAGGAATGTGTAGTTGGGCGGAATTTCTGTAGCTCCAACGATATGAGGCATTTTATTTCAAATTTTTCTATTTTCAACAACAAAGGGCGATCACTTTTTTTAGTTACATTTATTTTTAACGATTCACTTTTTAAAAAAATTCAACTGTTTAAATAAACATTATATTTTTTCATTAAAAATTTTTTTTTTTAATTCGTACATCAATTTCTGTTTAAAACGCAAAACTCTTTATATGTTAAAAGTACACACTTTTAATTTTATTAAAACTAATATATAGGTGATAAGAAAATTAATTAATTTTTACGACTTTTGAAACAAAATCGTATTAAAAAAACAGTGCATATATGAAATATTGATATTTTTCTATTGTTGAAATAATTCTATAAGTAATAAAATATATTAAAATTTGAAGAAACTTTGGTCCTTCTTGATAAAACAATTGTTTTTTTACAAACAAAATTATGTTTATTTAGGTATTTTATGTCTATTTTCTAAAAAGTTATTTTAAATTTAATTATTATTATTATTATTATTATTATTATTATTATTAACAATCACATGAACAATAATCTAGTTTTAGATTATGCTTTACATGACTCTAAACTTGTTAAAATAAGAAAAACAATTAAAACACATAAATATTTGTTTGACAAGTAAATAATTTGTTTATAACAAATGTAATTGTTTATGCTAATAAATATTAGAAGTTTATAGAAGAACTTTCATATGATATAAATATTTTATGCTTATAAAATGTCGAAAAAATTTACAAATATCAAAGAAACTTGATTATTGTTCATAATAATTGCTAATAATAATGATAGTTATTAACTTTAACATAATTTTTTATCAACATTGAGATAGATTGCTTAAATAAACATAAATTTGTCTGCAAAAAAAAAATTTTTTTTAATGAAGAACGACCAAAGTTATACATTTGTTGATTAACATTGTTTGCAACAATTTAAATGAATTGTATTATGCATTATTATTTTTCTAGTCGTCATCTAGAGTATTGTAAATTTATTTCTAAACAAATTAATTTAACCCACATAATTAATATTTATATATACATTTTATTCTTTTAATTTACTTATTTAAATAAAAGATTGTTATTTAATAAAATTGTTTTATTCGAATTCTTTGTAAGAATATTCTATAACAAAATATAATCCATAAAATTTGTAGTTATTTATTTAAATTTGAGAATTTATTATTTGTAAGGTAAATAAAATCGAATTTATTCAGAGCAAATGTTATTGTATATTCTTTCTCCAACATTTTGAAATCTTAACGATTTTTTCTTCATAGGGAGTCTAGCAAACAATAATATAAAAATGTAATACAGAAAAAATGTGATATGCGAAATTACAAATTAGTACAATATTGTAATAAATAAATGAATAAATAAATGATTGATCGTTAATTCATTATTTATTCAAAGAAAATGTTATATTTAATTCAGATATTTATTCAGTAATTAATTAAAATTTCGAAAAAAAAATTGAATTTAAAGCTATATGGAAATCGTATTTTGTCACTTGCAAAAATAAATAAATAAAGTAAATTAATTTTTAAAAATTTCAACGGATGTTATTAATCACGGAAATAGAAAAATATATTGCTAATTACTAGTTAAATTGTTCACTAAAATATTTGTTAGGAATGATTCAATTAACTATACTTAATTAAATGTACGAAATTGTTCACTAATATTTGTTAGGAATACATAAATTAACTACTTAAATACTAAACTAAATGTAAAAAAAAAATATTGTTTTAATTATAATTTTGTTATTTATCTAACTTTGTACTTAATAAATTATATTTTAGAAATTAAAAATATTTTTTTTTACTACAAAAAATTAATTTTTACACGTTTTTATTAAATTTAAAAATATTGAGACATAATTTAACAAATTTTTTGGGCTACAACTTCAAATGTTTATATATATAACGTATAATTAAAAAACTGTTTAAAAATATGATTAACTGAAAAACGAGGCTTCGAAGATGAAACTGAATTTTTACTTCCATTGCCAGTAATTTTTTATTAATTATTTAAAAAATTTCTTTTATTTTATTTATACTCAATATAAGTGGAAAATAAACGGTAGATTCTAAGCTTCAATTTCATATATATTAAGATTATATTACAAAATTTTTAATTATAATAAAAAATAACTAAAAATATCTATTATATTTTACCAAAACCAAAAGACAAAATTAAATAAATTTTTTCACTAAGAAAAACATTTTATTTTAACATTACAAAATTATGTAAAGATAAATAACGTTTTTTGTAGATTATGGATAAATTGTTTTTGAAATTTATACACAACAAAATATCAATAAAAAGTTAATGTAAATATTTAGTTTCACGTTGGAGACACGTGAAGTGGTTCCTTTTAGGAGAATCACCTATATACTTATCTAATAATATTCTTTCATAGGGAAGTAATATGACTCAAGGACAATTATTAATTTTAAAAATTAATATTTTCTCACACATTTTAGTTAATTTTTTAAAAGTTATTTCCCCAAAAATGTTTAAACTTATTAATTTTGCATAAAGATATAGCTGTACATAAAGTCGATACGTTTAATGGGGCTGTAAAAGAGGACAAGGTGGAACCCATTGGGTTCGAGGGGATCTAAATAGGACAAGGCATAAAGTCTATAGGATTTGCAGGGATCTAAATAAGACATGAAATGAAATCGATAGATTGAATGGAGGCTCTAAATAAATCTGTTTATGCAATATGTATAGATTCAAAGGGCGTTGAGTATAGAATTTTTGGAGTAATTTCAATAATTTACTGTATAGACCAAACTGGGATCTAATTATTCTTATGTGGGTTCTTTTTGACAGAAATATTTTGTAATGAATAACTTTTAATAGATTTTTTTAGTTTCTTTAGAGATTATTTGAATTGGAATCAGAGCAGATTTTTACTCCACCGTTATAAAAAGTTACTTTTCCATTTTTTATCTCAAAGTTTTTTCTAGAAGAGTCACTGACTCTTTTACTATCCAATTCAACATCGATATGGAGGATTTCTACATTGTCGACGGCGACATCGCTCTGACTTCTCGTTGCGCTCCGGATATTGCTTGAATTGTGGCATCGGATAGTGAATTTGAATTTCCTGTTTGTTATTGGGCGCAAATTCCATTATATACTTGTCTAAGTTCGATATATGTTTTTTTTTGGATCTAATGTTTCAACGGAATTCAGATTCATCACTGTCTGATTTTCGACAATTAGCTTCAATTTATCATCAATAATTTAGTTTCCTTCGGAGCAGGAGGTGTGTTATCTTTAGGATGGAAGAATAATTGTAAACAAAAATTTTTAATTCAGTATAGGGTTTATGGAAGTCTCCAGAAGGTCGGATTGTTGTCTGCAAGTAACGACAAGTTTAATTGTTTGACTGTATCAACGACACGGACCGTGAGAAAGTCCTGCTCAGCAATTGGACCGTAAAGAATAGGGAGGGGTAAATGTACCCTTTCCCTCTTCCTGATTGTCCAATCGCTCTCTGGGTCTTTCTCAAAGTTCGTGCTTCTGATATCCACAAAGACTTATGTTTTCTTAACGCGTAAAAAAATGTTAATGTAGTTATTAATTTTAACCAAAATGATCATTTTTGCGATTGGTTTTGTTTACATTTCACTTGAACGTAATCCTAAAAGAATGTTAACAAACAACAAAAAATTCCAATTATTTTTAAAGATATTAAAATTTGTATCGTAGTAAGTAGTTGTAATGAAAATTCTTATATTATAAAACACTTATTATGTAAACTATTTAGAATTAAATATCTTATGTAAAATATTAATGTTCCATGTAATAAAGTAATGTAGGAAAAGAAGAAATTTAACTAACGTCTTTCAATTCTTTTGAAATCGCTTCACGGACAATGCATAAATCTTTGTCATGTCGAGAATAGCATCCTTGGGGAAATAGTAAATTTCTCTTCATTTTTAAGTGCAAGTAAAATGGAATCGATTAAAAATCTAATACTTTATTTTACAAGTGTCTGTAGCGTGTGTGCGCGTTGTACGCATACAAATACGAATTGTATTTATTTATAAAATACATAATTAGTTTTTTTACAATATATTTACATCATTGTTAATTTAAAAGTATCAAATGGTAACGAATTGATGCCAAAATTCGAAGATCAAATTGATCCAAATTTTCGGCATGAATTTAATCCACTTTAGTATCAATTTGAGACTTTCGAGAAATCTGCGATATATTGACTAGAAAGAAATATAATTCGTATTTAAATACACGAACAATACGCACTGCTAGTCAATTGTGGAATCAGCATAAATCCACTATCAATCATAATGGCAAAGGGGCAACTATTCACGGTTACTAATTTTATGGACCCGTTACATTATTATCAGCCGATAATGAAACAGTTAGTTTTCAGCCTTCAATTTGCAGTTTCCATTTTAATACCCCTGTTTAATTAGGATTAGAAGAAAAACACATCCTATTGAATTGTTACTAAAAGATAATTTACATTAGAATTAAAATCTTTATTTAAACACTAATTTAAATACTATTCTAATTTTTCTAAGAATTCTTCTAATTGTTTCTGAATTATTCCAAGTTTTCAAAGAAAATACACACCGTATATTAAAAGTAAAAATAAAAATTTAAAATTAATACCATAGTAATAAATTTATAATAATTAGAAAAAAATTTTTATCTTTGTTGAAAAATACATATAGAATGATAAACGCTTTTTTTTATAGAATCCAATAAAATTGCTTTATGATGCAATAAAATTAAAAAAAAGGAGTATTAATAAAATATTGTAAAAATTAAATCACCTCAGCAGTTACGTGACGTTCTTTTAAATTCAATTTAAGATTATGTCTCTAAACATATTTTTATAGACATCCGTAATAAATTAATGTATATTCATTTTCAATAAATCTGAACATTTTCCAGAAGTTGCGTATAATAAGCGCAATTTTCTAAAAGAAAAATTTAATCTCCAAAAAGTTCTAGCCAGGGTTTTTTATGTTTTAGCGATCGTTATAATTTTTCACTACAACTGATCCCTCATATTCTGTTAAATAGCAGTGTCCGAATAAATTTTAAATTCGAAATTATTACCATAGTAACGGTGAAATTTAATAATGCTTTGCATTTTTACATTTTCGTCTGCAAATTCACATCATTTTATAATTTCAAGTGAAAAAGGTTACATACATTGCATATTCTACATTTAATATACAATAATTTTTAATTTAGCTCGAATTTAAATTTGCAATTTCGTTAAAAATAAAATCTTTTACCTAATCATAATAATTATCTTACTATTTTTAAACCTGTTATACTATATCTTTTCCGTTATTCGTACATTAATTACTGTAAACCGAAAAACTAATTACAATTTATTTCACTTTTTGCAAAAATTTATTTTCATTACTAAATAAATGAGAATATGTTACTATAAAATATATGAAAGTTAATAAATAAAATAATATTCATTGTTACAGATATTTTTGAGCTTGGTAACTCATTGGCAAAACAGATTATTTATTATACATTTTAAATTTTTCACGCAGTCTGTACATAAATATGAAGAATGATTTCAAAGTTACAATTATTTGATGTGATATTAAAAAATTTGTTTATATTTAAATGTGAAAATGTAATGAATGTATTTTAGATTATACACAAATTTAATCCGTTTCTTTAATTAATGTTATTTTAAAAGTGAGTTGATTTAGATGTTAAGTAAACTGTATTACCGTGTTCTCGACGCAACACATTTCATTTTTATCAATAATATGTCGAGTTGGTAATTTAACACAACACGACACATATGCTTCGTGACAGTCCCTGTTTATGAGGTTTATATAAATTATGTTAATTAATCAATTGTTTTGACATAACATATAGGGATGTATTATTACCCTGGAGAAAGAATTTTTATGGTTTTTTTAATCACTTTCACCTAAATAACAGAGGTAATTGTATAAACAGATGATAATTAAAAAAAAAATTTTAATCGTTATGCAAATTTTAATTCTGATTAATCACGAGGGTGAAAATTTGTAAATTGGGCTTCAAATTTTCCGAACGATATGTAATTTCAGTTTTCATTTTTTTCGAAGCAATTATTATCAACTATCTTGGGAAATTTCTACGCTTAGACACCATTTTTTATTTTCAAGGTAATTAAATATTCAAATCGTTATAATATAAACCAACAAAACCCGCCTACCAGTTACTGTCTTCCATATTCGATCCGCCATTTTGAATATTGAAAACTGAATTCAGATTCGTAATCAGCGACCCCAAGAACCCTTAAGCTTATAGATACATCTATTTTGTAAAAATTCCTGGAATATTTTGTAAAATAATTAAACTCACTCCTAAAAATTTATAAGGTTATAAAATTTACTATACCCTTAAAATAGGTTTTAGGGGAAAAACATAAAAAAGAGTATGAAATATTTTTCCAAGAACTACTTGTATACAAAGTTTAATCAAAATTGGCGTTTGGCACTTCCATAACGTAGATGAAAATTTGTAAAGTGGGCCACGAATTTTCCAAGGTTTTAAATTTTCATAATAAAGTTTTTAAAAATTTTTTTGAATAGAAAAAAAATTTCACATTGTTCTAAAGCAGAGAATTCAAATTTTCCCCTATTAGTAGATTAATATTCTTTCAATGTAATGACTTTGAAATACTCTTTGAACATTATTTTTAACACTCGCAATTAGTTTTACGAATTTTTAGTAAAAAATTAATAGTGTGAAATTAAATAATACCTTTTCCATTTGAATTTCTATTCTATTTTAATAAATAATATGAACAAGAGTTATAAATTTTTAGTAAAATTGAAAAGATTGACAAACCTAAAATTCTGGTAGATTAAAAAAGAGAGTTATACAGACTTAAATTAATGTTCATCAGTTTTACAATTAATTATTCATTTCTTTATTATTAAAAACTATTTTTTTCAAAACAAAATTTTTCCTAATAATCCGACAATTCAGTTCTGAGATATAAAAGTTCAAAAGAAATCTTACATTAAAATTCAATTGTTTGTGAAAAATAAACAAATGGGTATTTTTATATAAAAATATGTGATTGTTTGACTTTCCATTCGTACTTTATTCTTGCAAAGTTTATTATAGTAACTAGCTGAAGGATTAAAATAAAATTCAATTTAAACTTTTGTTCATAAATGTAAAATATTAATATTCATAAATAAATCAACTTTAAAAGATTTTAATTTGGAATTTTATGAAATTTCAATTTTTAATGAATTTAATTAGAAATTTTACAAATAAAAAATAATTGTCTATTGCAAAATGTAAATAATTAAAATTCTTTTGCAAACTTGTTAAATTCGTCAATGCGTATATTTAATTAATTTTATAAAAAATAATGAAAGCATCGAAAATTTTAGTTGAAACATTTTTAAAAAATTGAATTTTAGAGAAGTTACGAATAATTGCAGAAATTCAATATTATTTTTAATCGTAATATTATTCTTCTTACAAAAATTAAATTATTTTCAAAATTTAAAGAAAAATTTCAAGTCAAAAATAAAAATAACTTTATACGTAACAAAATTATTCTCCAAAATTTAATTCTTTTTAAAAACTTTCTTATCATTTCAATGATTTTCAATATCTACTTTATTATTATGAGTTTTACAAAAGAATTCGATTATTTAAAAAAATTATTACATCTGTTCTCAAACATTTAATTATTTTCATAAACAATACTTTTTTCAAATTTATTTTTATTTATTTTTATAATTATTTCGATAATATAGTTTTTAACAAACAGATAGTTTGTAAATATTTTTTTAAAATAAATTTCAAATTTCATAGACAAAATTTGATTTATAACTTTTTTTTCTACTTTAAAATTGTACATTGTTTATAATTTGCCATCGAGAAGCAGAAAATGTGCCAAATATTTTCTAATTCTAATTTGTTTCAGTAAAAATTATGTTAAATTCATTTATAAAATATGCTTAATTGAAACATATTTTTTTTGATTGATTACTTATTTTTGAAAGAAAAAAATTTTTTTTAGTTATACCCAAAAAACGACTTAAAACCAAATTTAAGAAAATTTTGTTATGACACTACAGTAGTAATTTCCATGCATTTTTTCTCGCGGGCAAAAAATACATAGAAATATACTAACTATTATGTTATAATATTTTTTCTATTTTTTTTTATTTTAATTCTGATTTTTGAGTCGTTTTTTGAATTTATTAAAAATTTTTTAGCAATTCTATCAGTTCTGATATCAAATTAGGATTCAGCGGCAAAAAATGTGTAGAAATTTACTATCTATTACTATTTATAGTGTTATAAATTTTTTTAAATTTTAATTTGTTTCTTTTGGAGTCGTTTTTTAAGTTTATCTCAAAAGTTTGAGCAATTTTTTTTAAAGACTGACTTCAAATTCACATTCAGCGAGACAAACTACATGAAAATATACTACTATAGTGTAATGAATTTTTTAAAAATTTTATTTATGTTTTTGGAGTCGTTTTTTGAGTTTATCTCAAAAGTTTGAGCAAATCTTTTAATTCTGACTTTAAATTCGGATTCATCGTGAAAAAAAAAATGCATGGAAATATACTACTGTAGTGGCATAAAAATTTTTTTTATTTTATAAAATAAGGTAAGAAATTTTCTTAATATTGATTTATAAATTTTATAATTATTTCTTGTTTATTTTTTTAAAATTATTAGTTTCTTTTGAAATAAACAGTTGTGAAATTTTTGTTTTTTAATTACAATTTTTAACAAATTTGTTTTCTATTAAAAATTTTTTTTAAATGTGCAGGAAGAATTTGTGTATTTCATATTTACAATTTTTATTTTTTTATGTATATATAAAGATATTTTATATTTTACTAGCTAAAAAAATGCTCAAGTATT
Organism: Leptopilina myrica (nomen nudum); assembly: GCA_032872475.1. Classification (NCBI taxonomy): domain Eukaryota; kingdom Metazoa; phylum Arthropoda; class Insecta; order Hymenoptera; family Figitidae; genus Leptopilina; species Leptopilina myrica (nomen nudum). Next base: position 55,632,259 of record CM065458.1, on the reverse strand, counting down.
TTCTCATTCTAAGGACAATAGATATATAATAATATAATAATCTAATAATAATGTCTATTCACAATTCACATTTTTTTTTATTAAAAAACAAAATATTTAATTTCATTTGAAGAATTTCTTTAATTTTAATTTAAATCTTTAAATTTTAATTCTTTTTTAATCTTCTAAAAATGAATTTATTTTAAGTTTCATCTAAAAATTAATAAAAAAATTTGCATAATTTTTTTTTTCTTTATTTAAAATCGAATAAAAAATAAAGTAATTTGAACTATTTATATTTCTCCATCAACATTTTTTTTTAAAACTTTTATTTTGTAATTAATTTTGACAATCATTTGACAATCAAAATTTGTAGGATCTTTTGCATAGTTTTCTATTTATTTATCACAATTTTTTAAATAAATATTGATTAATAAATAATAAAAATTAATTATTTCGAATTTTTTTTAATAATATGAATTGAATTCTTTTTTATTTTTTAAAAATTCTAAAAAATAATTATTAAATTAAAAATCTATTGATCTCTCGGATCTTTTGCACTTATGGGATCAAATTCTCTCATACCTTTTGCCAAAACAAATGCAATGGTAACGCAAAACGCATAATGCAATGGTAAAATATATGTATAACCAAATATATAAATTAATGACAGTATTTATGTTTAAGTTTTAATATTTATATTAATAATAATTAAAATTTTAACATAATTTTAATCACATAATGCAGGAACTGTTATAAATTACTTTCGATAACCAAAGTTATCGTGAAATATATAAATGTTCTCACACACTAATAGTCATTTATTTTATTTAATGTAAAAGAAGTGAATGCAAAAGATCCGAGAGTCGAGTGTAGTACCGTATACAACATCTACTTTTTCCCATCATTTTCTTTCATTGTTCACGCCGAATATTAAAATAATAAAAATAATTTTCGTTACATAGATAACAAATATATTTAAAAAAAAAAAAAAAAATGTTATTGAACCTCTAGTAATTGGAGTTAGAGTTTTCATTTCAGTGCCATCACAAGGCTTCAATATAAAAGTGCTTTGCCAGTGAATAATTATTGCATTCCCGACAGTCGAGTACGTTTTTCTCGTTTGCAATTTTATTTTTTGATTCGCCGCTTGACTAGTGACCTAACCCAACCGCATTTTCAGTGACTCACTACTACATGTTATAGTCAAGTTTTCGTCATGTTCCTCCACACACGCCAATGCGTGAGCGCACTTCTGCTTATGCTCTTTCGTCCAATATACATTCTCACTTTAGTGTTTGTGTCTGTGTGTCTGTGTTCATCTTTTCAAGGGGTGGTTTTCATATCGCGCATGCTCTTACCAATGAGAATTTCCCCAGTCAGGGTGAATCTGCCACCGAATCAAGACGTGCACCTGTATAGTCATATATATATATATCACGTCACGCTCCCAAAGTTTTTTCTGATAAAAAAAAAAATCTCCCTCCACTTATCGCCGTTCACAGATTTTTATTAATTTTCTATCAATTATGACGAATTCACTCATTTCGATTTACATAAAATTAAACAAAAACCAAACATCTAATTAAAAAGTGTTTAGAAATTTAAATTTTTACCCACTTTCCCGCGAAGAAGGAAATACAATTTGTGTTCTACGGAAAAATTTATTTTTTCATCAAACAGACTATAGTCTTTTTTTTTTATTTCTTTGAAAAGTGAAACAAAAGGATTGTTTCAAACATAAATTCTCACAGAAAAGATAATTAAGCAGTTCGTCAAATGGAAGATGGAAATTGACATTCTTTCGAGCAATCAAATTGTGATGAAAGTTCGCTCTTATAGGGAATATAAATAATTCGAGATGTTTTCAAAAATCTAATTTTCAAGCACGATCAAGAAAAATTGTGATTCACGACTAAAAGTTAAGAATCAAAGGAAAATTTGCATCAAAGATTTCTTTAAAAGAACTCAATAAACTTCAACTTTGCTCAAATGTTTTTATTTTAAAAAATAATTTAACACGGTAGTTATTGAATTTTGCAAAAATTGTGGATTGAACTTATTTTAAGATCGAAAAGTATATAACAAATTTTCCCAGGGAGGAAGGAAAATTCACCTTCTTTTTTTTAAGGGTGAACATTGCAAGGAGTGAAAAATTGAAAAAGTATTTTCGCTTTTGTAGAAAACAAGTGCAGGGGCTTTTGCTCTAGATTGGAGAGAAAAATAACATTTTTATCTATAAAAGAAAGAGCTGTAGGGGGGGATAAAGCTTATATACGTTTCTTAGTGATGGTGCATATAACTCGTTCAAGGATCGAATGCAAGTGACGATTGCGCGAAAAGTTTTGCCAGTGATTACGTGAAAGTTTTGCCATCAAAGTTTCGGTATCGTTTACAACTGGAGGGCTAAGAGAAGTTATCATGTTGGTGTGTGTTTGCACGTGCATATTATGTATGCGAGTTAACATGTCTTCAAGTGTAAGTGTCGCCTTTCGCGAAAGTTGCTAACGACTACCCCGTAAGTATCATTCGAGCATAAATGTCACATCATAAACTATACGCAAGGGAAAAGCACAGCAGATTTAATTAAGGACTTGGAGGCACTATAAAAAGTTGAGAGATTTGATGATAATTTTATCAAAAGCCCTCTCGCAGGGTTATGATTCATGGGCTGAAGAAAAGAGAAGAGACGCAAAGAAGAATGTATTTTCTTTGAAAAATCAAGAGCTACTAAACGGAAATGGCTTTGCGATGGCAAATCAGACTTTACATTGTCGCCATATTCATCATATGCAGAAAAGGTATTTTCATCAATAAATTAGAAATTTATTTTTACCTTTTCTCTGGACGAAAAAAAAACTTCAATATTGAAATACAATGCGTGTAAAATTATGTATTCTGATTTATCTCGATGAGACCAGACCATAAAACTGCTAGATTCAATCTTTTTTATGAACCTATTTTTATTAAAATTTACGGAGTTATTAGACTCGAAGTGCTGTCGTTTTTCGTTGTATGGGTACTTTTCTAAATTGAAAAATTTCGTATTCGAGCTTTCCCAGGATTTGTATAGAGTTTATGGATACCAAAAAGTGTGAAAACCTCACTTCAACCCATATATATAGGATGGCATGCAATCTAAATCCATATGAAACCATAAATTTTGGCTTCTAGTTTTATTTTTTATGCCATCAAATATACCTTTCAAGGATCCGTACCGCATTCTATTTAAAAGTCCCCGTACAATTCAATCATAAAGTTCAAAATTCTCTTCCTTGCAATTGTTTACAAATAAATATTCTAAGTTTTTGAAAACTTATTCACAAATATTACATTCGTTTAAGACGCACTGTTTAACTTAAAATGTTTTCAAATCTCAACGAATATCAAAAATGTGGATCAAATATAAAATTGATCCTGATTTTTGGCGACAATTTGATCCACTTTAGTATTAATTTGATACTTTAAAGAAAACTGCGTGTATTACTTAGAAAAAATAGTGGCTGCTATTTTTCTTCTGTATGACATCATATACCGAAATGCAAAGCCTGTATATTTTGTTTTTCAAAGTTTGTTTAGTTTGAATTTGTCACAAATTTTTGAAACTAAATGCTATGTCATTGTGTATGTAAAAACATTCGTAACATTCAAAAAAGTTAGACGACAAATGATAAACTGTTTAGTTTACTCGTATTGGGAAACCCGAACATCCACAGATTTTCTCATTACGAAAGTCCTTCGTATTTACAAAAAAACATTCACGTTGATTTAATTAACAAAACATTAATTAAATTGCTTCAACTTTGACACAAAAATAGGATAAAAATAACATTCAATTATCTGATATCATAAAAAATAGAATTAACCGATTAATTTTGAACTTTTCAAATATAATTACTGTTATGCATGTATCAGCGAATTATTTAGCTTTGAGCACCTTTTATGTGAAAATGACAAACTTTTTAATCTCTTTTTTTTTGTTTCAATTTATTACACAGGAACAATTGATTTATCGATAATGGTAATTATGGTTATAAAACACTTGATAGATTTCATAATTTATGCAATTTTCTGAAAACCAATCCTTAGCTATATACATACCTAAATATTTATACTACATTTTGATGCAATTAAAAATTAATTTAAAAGAGTTAATTTTTAGTATACATCTGGAACTTTTAACATTTATGTCCCTCACATTATTTTCACTTAAACAACCTAAATATGAAAACTAATGATTTTTAAATATTTACATGTTTTTAAAAAGAAAATAAGAATTACGATTTAACCATTGATAGAAATTATTTTGTTTACTTTTTCTGTTTTTCTTTATTAAAGTTCACAATACCATGATTTTGCAAGTGTCACTTTCATTTTTTCTAAAAGTATTTTAACTGTTTAAATAAGATTTTTTTGAAAAACAGGTTTCTTTACTGTTATAAACTATTTGAGAATATCTTAAGAATTCCATAAACAAACTTAAGAGAAATAAAAAGTAAAAATTATAAAAGATATAATCATCTATAAAGTGTCCCTCAGTTTTTGTGTCGCTGGTCAAATCAAAATGGTTTTATAAAATAAACATTAAAAAACTTAGTGAAAAAATTTGAAATAAGAGGCACAATTGAATTGTAATTCAAATTTTATGTGCGTGATTTTTATTTCTATTTTCAACTATATTTTAAGAAAAATCATTGTTGGTTACTTGTGTAACTGGTGTAGTACGAAAAATATGTCACTGGTCAAATCATTAATTTCTCCAAAGTTTCTTATTCAATTTGCTCCAAAATTGGGGCACATATTACTTTAGATGTACTTAAAACTGTGCATGTGTTTTTATTTATTCTAATTCTTATTAAATAATTTTTTTTACGTGGATATTCAAATTGTCGCTCGTCAAATATGTCGCTTGGTCAAATCAATCGTTTTCCAATCAATCTGAAGTTTCGCATTTATTTGTTTCATGTTATTTATCACGAAGTAACCAAAAATGTAATAAAAAGTGACAAAATGAAAGAATATCAAAGAAAAGAAAATAAAAAACGAGAAAAAGGAAACGCGGAATGAAAAATTTATCAACGGAAGTCACTTAAGTAATATTTATTTATTTTTTATTAAACGTTCATGAAACTGTTAGTGTTTTTTCAAGGTTATATTAAGATTCTCGATATTTTTTCAAAACAATTCAGCCAATCGAATAATTAAAAAAGTTCATGTTACTAATTCAAATAATTATACGTAAAAAATTTTCATTAATTTTTTTTATTGTAATGTTGTCCTTATTAGTTGTATTAGACGTTTATTATATTTATTTTCATGTTTAGTTATATTTTTTTGATACTGAAAAATAACTAACTTAAGTGTAGGAGATAAAATGTTTATGTATATCTTGTTACAGATTTAGATAACCAAACATTATTTTCTTTCCAAAAATTTATATTTTAAAATAGAAGGCAACCAAATAATGGTTGTAAAGTATTAAAAATAAAATCTATTTTGGTCGAAGATGTAATACTAAAAATATCAAAATTGTGCACACAAAAAATTTAAAAAAAAATTCAAATTCAAATGTTAAAAGTTTCCAGAGATTTGCCCATATATAAAGTTAGTTTTCAAAGTATATAGAAAATAAAATGTTAAATTTAATTAAAGTTAGCATTTGGCTTTAAATTAATAAAAGTTAGCATTTTCAAAAGATTAAACTATTAAAATATACAACTAAAAAACAAAATTTGTAATAATAGTCGATCATTCAAAAATTATAATTAATTTGACAGACTAAAAAAATTGTTTTCTTTTGAAATAAAAATTATTATTTCTTTACGTATTTATATTATTTATTTCTATATATTTAATTTAGAAATTCAGTAAATTGTTTGCGTATGAAATAATAAATATTTTTAATTAGAGAACAATACTTCAGTTTTCATCAAAATTTCAAGAACAATAGTTCATTATTTCGCTCTTTCAAACATTCTGTACATTTATTATCTTTGTTAAATTTTGTTTCACCATATATTGTTTAAGAGTAATTGAATATATAAATTCTGTATATACCTTTCATCTTTTCTAAAACAAAATATGTTATTCAACAAAATCTAATGAACGAACTTGTACAAAAGAATGGCAAATCAAATACCAAATAACTATCATTTTACAAATTTTAAATTAAAGCATGTTTCTTTCAAACTTTTAGAAAATTAATTAATTTTTCAAAACTTAATAAAAGAATATTTAATTATAGACGGAAAAGATGTATGCGAACAATCTCAATAAAAATTGTAGGGTTTTAGAAGTTAAATATCATTATTTCGTATATATATATAATATTTGTTGTTTTAATTAGAATATTCTTAATAGAAACGGAAAATTCAGCCATACGGTGTATGAGTGTGTTGGTTCCAATTATTTGATGAGGTGACATCTTAGATTTGTTTTCGTTGCCCTCACCGAACCAGGTGAATAAAGTGGTGATGGTAGTAGTAGTAGTAGTATAATTAACGTTGGCCCTTACTAACGTTATTAAAACGAAATTGACTGCGCCGGCGCTTTGCAAAGAAGGTACATAATGACTTTACAGACAACAATCTGTGCCACGCCAGCAGTTAGCATTCACGGAGAAAATAAAAGTTTTCGTTATTGCCACGCAACGCGTTTAGTAAAAAAATTTATGTAGCAAAAAAAAGTGGCGCCCCTGGCGGTTCAGCAATTCTAAGCCAACATTTGGTTTTACTAACAATCCGTATAGAAGAGTCGAATATTAAATCGATTCGCCGAAAATTAATGAAACTTTTTGTTTTTCTCAAATTACCGAGTAATAAGTTTCAGGTCAATTTAAGGAATTTGGGAAAATAATCCGCCATTTTGAAATTTTTTAAATCTGACTTTAGATTCGTAATCAGCGACTTCGATAAACATCGATTAACAAGTTTTATGCATAATTTGAACAATTTTGGAAAAAATGTCCGACATATTGAAACCGAAATTTTTTATTTTGTAAATTTTGAAAATAGGGGGTCAATTATGTAATTTCACTTCACTTTCACTTAAAATTTCTTTTCACTCCACTTTCACTCAAAACTTATTTTTACTCCATTTTCACTTCATTCCACTCAAAATTTATTTCCACTGCATTTTCACTTCACTTTTACTCAAAATTTATTTCCACTACATTTCCACTTCACTTTCACATTCATACAACATCTATCAAAACAATTTTCACTTCACCTTCATCTCACTTTGTCATTAATTTAATTTTTTTTTAAATTAATTTTCACTTCACTTTCACTCCACTTTTATTTACACTCAAAATTTTTTTAATCTATTTGCACTTCACTTTCACTCAAAATTTAATTTAACTCCACTTTCACTTCACTTTTACTCAAAATTTATTTTCACTCCACTTTCACTCAAAAATTTATTTTCACTCCATTTTCACATTCACTTAAAATCATTTTTTACTTCACTTTCCCTACACTTTGTCTTTTATTTCAAATTTATATCAAACAATTTTCACTTCACCTTCACCTCACTTTGTCATTCATTTAAAATCTTTTTTTAAATAAATTTTTATTTCACTTTCACTTTAAATCTATTTTCACTTCTTTTTTACACTTCACTTTCACTTAAAATTTATTTTCACTCCATTTTTATTTCACTTTCACTTAAAATTTACTTTAACTTTATTTCTATGTAACTTTCTCTCACAGTCAAAATTTTTACTCCATTTTCACTTTATTTTCTCTCCACTTTCACATTCATTGAAAATTTATTTTTACTTTAATTTCACATTCACTGAAAATTTTTTAAATCCATTTTTACTTTACTGTTACTCAAAATTTATTTTCGTGTCACTTTTACATCAGTTTTACTAAAAAAAAATTTGGTATTCCGTTTTCACTTTCACATTCATGTTACTGTCACTATGACTTAAAATTTATTTTCATTTCACTTTTACTTTAACTGAAAATTTATTTTCACACAAAATTTCTTTTTACTTCACTTTTACTTCATTTTCACTGTTAATATTAACTCTTATTCCACTTCTTATTTCATTTAACTCTCTGAGTGTTGTACAAATAGATATTAAATTAAAAATAATATGTGTGAATACATTTAACAAATTTTTTTCGTTGATCAACATTATGGACTTTATCTTCGAATTATATTGGAGAGAAAGAATAATGAAACAAAATTTATGTGGAGGGAAAAGTATTCTGAAAGTGAAGTAAAATTGAAGTGAAAGTAAATTTTGCATGAAAGTGAAGTGAAAGTGGAGTGAAAATAAATTTTGAGTGAAAGTGGAGTAAAAACTGATTTTGACTGAATGTGAAAATGTAGTGAAAATAAGTTTTGAGTGAAAGTGAAGTGAAAATGGAGGGAAAATGAATTTTAAGTAAAAGTGTAGTAAAATTAAAGTGAAAATAAACTTTGATTAAAAGTGAAAGTGAAATGAAAGTGAAGTGAAAATTTTTTTTTGATTAAAAGTGAAAGTGGAATTAAAGTGAAGTGAAAATGAAGTGAAAATAAATTTTGAGTAAAAATGAGGTAAAAGTGGGATGAAAATAAATCTTGAGTGAAAGTGGAGTGAGAATGAAGTGAAATTACTTAATCGACCCTCTGACTTCAGATTCGCAACCGACGATCAAAAAAAATTGTAATAAAACTTGGTGTGTAGCTAGTTTTATTATAAAATCAACATAAGAAAGAGTAGATTACTAAAAATTTGGGATACAATCAAGTTTTAAATTTTTAATATATCTATAATTATACAACTATGATAAATCAAATAATTATGTTTGAAATTGATATAATCTAAATTATAATATTCTAATTATGAGACAATAATAGCATTTAATTTACATATCTTAAAATTTTGATTAAGATAATTAGTGAAGAGATGGATCACTTTTTTGTTTTCTTAACTATAAGCCAAAATATTTCAAAAAAAATTTTTTTTATCCTATATGAGTAAAAAAATTACTGTTATTTTTAAACATTTCCTTTTTCAAGTTCCGCAAAGAATATTTTTTTTTATTTCCAACAGATTGACTACTAGGGTGCGGTTCAAATATAAATGGAAAAAAAGAAGTCAGAATTCTTTTGCTCTCGCTCCCTAGGATTCCAATTTATCAAAAAAAATGCCCCCATTTTTTCAATAAGTAATATTAAACCAATCCTTAGAGTTCTTCAAATTTCAATTTTTAATAATAAAAATCATTTTCTGTAAATTTATAAATTTGATATAAAATATAGTAAAACCTATATTTTTTAATTGGAATACGATGGTTATCCCTTTACATAGAAATATTCGAAGAATGAGATATATATATTTAGTTATTCTAGTCGGAGCAGGAGATTGAAAATGGGAAATTTTTTTGCTGGCTATGCAGCCCAAACCCTGATGGATATTGTGTTATCCGAAAATTGATGTAAAATGGAGAAATATTTCACATTTTAAATTATTGAGATTGAAAAATGAACATTTATTAAATTAATTAACGCATTATTTAGAATAAATTAATAGTAATTTATTAAGTTATTAACATTTAAAGTGATTGATGTTGGTTTCATAATGCGATGTATGTGTGTATTTGAGATGGTAATTATAATGAAAAGCCAACATATTGCCACACATTTTACACGACAGATGCAACAAAAGTTATTATATTATTTATAAAATAATTATTTTAATTTTTTATTTATAAAATAATTTCATCATAATTTCATTTTTTAAAAATTCAAATGATTTTTTGTTAAGTAAGGAGAAAACATTGACAAAATTGGGTCGTTTTTAAAATTAAAATTTCCCACAAAATTCTTATTCTTTCTTTAAAGGAAGAATTTGTAGTAATAAATTTGTACGTTTTAAAAGAAATTCGTTTTATTCCAGCAAAATATATGGGGCATTCCACACCAAATTGGCTATCATTTTGCTTTTGCATTTCAAATTTTTTACAAATATTTTTTTCAAATTTTTTCATAGAGCATTTAAGAAAAATACAAATTTTTGAAAAATTACGTTTTTTACATAAATTTTATTTTTAAATGCTTATAATTCGAACAAACATTGATCATGTTCTTTTTAAGAAAATTTTTGTTTTCGCACGTAGTTTTTAATAGAAATGCTACTTTCTTATAAACAATTTTGAAAAAAAATTAATCGATAAATTGAAAATTTATTTACAAAATTTTAAAATGTTATTGTAATTTAAAAAAAAAATTTCTGCATATTTTTATTAAAAAACTGTGTGGAAACAAAAATTTTCGTAAAAAGAGCGTCCAAGCTGATTTTAACACACACTGATAGAAAAAAAATAATTGAAAAAATTTGAGAAGCAAAAGCAAAATGATGCCAGATTTTACGTGGAATGACCCATATATAGATAGTATAATTAAAAGTCAATAAATTCTATACTCTACCTATATATTAAATTTTACTGTTTTATTCGTTAGTTAGAGGTATATTTTTTAATTATATATTCACATATTTTCATTACTATTTTTATTCATATGTTAAAATTAATTTCGTTCATTCGAACATTCTTTAAGAAAAATATCGTAGTCACATTGAAAAATATTGGATTTTCTAGATATTACATATCATATTTACGAAAAATGGATTTTCCATTTAAAGTTCATGGGAAATTTTGAAGGGCTTCGAGACGCGGTTTAATATTGTTTTATTAAAAAAACAAGGGTCTCTTTTAATAAACTATTCCTGGAGGGTGAGATTGAAAAAATGTCGACTATTTCATTTATACCCTATGATCCAAAAGTCGAACAGCAATTCAGAAAAGGTACTTTTTTCACCTCAAAATATTTTATAGATTCGATTTAAAATAAAATAAAATTTTGTTAAAATTGTGAAAGAAAAATTTTTTGAATTTCATAAAGCTAATAAAATTAAGTAAAATGAAAAAAAAGTTAAATTTATTTTTAAAGGATGTTTATATAAAATCAAAATCCATATTAATAATCGTTATGTTCCGGTAATCTGTTCGCAGTTTTTTGCTTTTTTGTTTTCCAACTTCTTTTCATAATTGTTCTTTTAAATTTTTTTCAATTTCATAAAAATCATTAAAACTCTTGCGATGAATTTTACAAAATTTATAAAAAAAATTAAATTGTTTTAAAGAATTTTAACATAATTTTTGAAAATAATTGAACGTTTTCAGAGAATTATTTAAAAGTTTTCAAAATAATTGTATTTAATCGAAAACATTCAAATATTTTTAAATATAAATGTTCTGTTGAGAGATTTGAATAAAAAACAGTAGAAAATAATTGAATTCTTGCGATGAATTTTACTATTTAAAAAATAATCCAGTTTTTCCGAAAAATGTTATCATAATTTATGAAAATAATTGAATTTAATTAATAAACTTAAAAATAATAAAATTGTTTTCTTTCGAGAAATTTAATTACAATTATATTAATAATAATTGCATCCCTTTGAAGAATTTTATTATTAATAAAAATAATTGATTTCTTGCGAAGAATATTATTAAAAATCTTTAAAATCCTGATTAAATTCGTTTGAAAAATTTCTTTTATGTTTTTAAAATAATCGTCTCTGTTAAAAGTAATAATTAAATACTTTATCATTGAAGTTTATTAAAATTGTTTCCAATATAAATTAAATTCCTGGGAAAAATTTTATTATTTTATTGTAATAATTCAGTGCAGAAATTTTATCAAAAAATTGACATAATACAATTTTTATAATCAAATTGTGTCATTTTTTTAATTTAAAAAAAAATAATGTAATATTTTGCAAAGAATTTTCTTCAAAGTTTGGAAAATAATTAAATTATTCTTAAAATAAATTTTACAGACAACATTAGAAATAATGGAATTTTTGAGATTGAATCACTTTTAGAATTATTTTTCAGAGAATTGAATGTTTTCAAAGACATTACTAAATAATTGAATTGTTTCAATAGATTTATGCAAATTTCAGGAAATAATTGAATTCTTTTGTGAAATTTTATTCAACATTTTCATTTTCACTCCACTTTTACACAAAATTTATTATCGCTTCATTTTCACTCCATTTTCACTTTACTTTCACATTCACTAAAAATTATTATTCACACAATTTTCACTGCACTTTCATTCAAAATTTATTTTTATTCCACTTTCAATCCACTTTCACAAAAAATTTATTTTTACTTCACTTTCACTCAAAATCTATTAAAATTGAATTCTCGCAAATTTTTTTCTTAATTCTGAAAAATAAAATTATTGAAATCTTTCAATTGCATTGTTTCGAGATAATTTAATTTTTCTAAACAAATAATTGAAATTTTTTGAAATAATTGAAATTTCTTTACATTTTTTTTTTAAATAATTTAATTGTTTTCTTGAATTTTATTTAAATTTTTCGAAAATAATGTTAGTGACCGTAATTATAATCTTATTTTTAAAATATAAAGCCCCTCTAAAAGTTTGAAATCTATTTTTTGCTTCTAAAAATTATATCATTCTATTATTATTCAATAGTTATAATTATTGAACTTCTCTTAAATTTTTAGAATTTCAAATTTCTGAATGTAGAAATAAATGATATTTATCATTTCTTAAACAAATTTAATGTTTATTACTTATTGAGTAAATAATTAATTATCACTGCTTTTTTTAAAAATTGTAATAAAATTCTTTACAGGAATTAAATTATTTTTATAAACAATATCATTCTTTGGAAGGATTTCAATTATTTTTGTAAATAGTAAAATTCTTTGCAAAAAATTTAATTATTATCATTAGAATTGTAATAAACTTGAAAAAGAAATTTTTTTAATTATAATTATAAAAAGACAAGATTATTTTTAAAAAATTGAAAAAATTATTTTCCAAATTTTTAATTAAAATTATTATTTATTTATGTTTGAAATCAAATTTAAATTTTATGAGAAAAGAAAACTGGTGAAAAAATTAGGCCATAACCGGGAAATAACCGGGAATTTTGTTCAATGAAAATAGTAGACACCCTGATAAATACTTTTTTTTTATTATGAAAATTTATCCTGTCAAAATTTTCTAATATTGCCTGAACATTCAGGATTTCCAATGCGGATATATATTGAGAATAACAATTACATTGGTCCTGACAGCCGCAAAAATAAAATTTCTCCTCAAATAGCATTCGAATATTCAAGTAATCCTACGAACGTAGTCCTAAGGCAACTTAAAAACAATGAAATCCGTTTAATTATGAAAGGATTTAACCACGAACGTCCAGGGATATGACTAAGACGTCCTTAGGATGCGACGTACTGGAATATCAATTACTTTGAGGGTAAACTTCCGACAAAATGCTCCACTATACTTAATCCTGTATAATCGATGCAAATATATAAGTTCGAATTCCGAAGGTCGAAATAGTCTGGAATAATGCGCGAAGTTTTGAAACGAGGTACAAATTGTAATTATTTGGGGTCAACCGTGGGAATGTTTGTAAATGATGTCACGTTTTTTGGGGTAGTAGGGGAATAGTCTCTACTGAAAATAATGTATTTTTCTCATGGAAAAAATCAATAAAAAAATTGCAGAACAATGGGGGGATGGTGGAAATTTTTTAAAAATGCGTGACATCATTTTGTGAACCCTTCTGTATTACAAAAAATATGGTTAAAAATTCTATCTCCCTTTTAGAATATATAATACTACAGGCCGAGATGAAATCAATAAACTAAAGAATTTCTATATTTTACAATATCAAAACTTATCTTAATTTTATTATATTTAATAATTAAATTTAAATTGTAATAATTTTATAAATTATTATCACATTAAAGAACTGTTATTCTCTTTTAAACTAATTTAGGAAAAGTTTAATTTTTCGCTTTGAAAATTGACAAATTGTTTTTTTCTTCAAATAAATACAATAAATTTTCTTATTGACAAAATAGATTTTCCGATAATAATAAATACTTTTTCCTTCAGATTTATAGTACGTTTTAACATCAAAATATATTTATTACGTGTGCAATAAATTTTCCTAGTGTATCTTAACTTGTACTATAAACGTGTATTTACATGTCCAAATCGATACGTGTAAATATACGAGTGATTATTTTTATTAGAGGGTATAAATTAAAGCATATCTTGAGTGTTATTTGCCGCTGTCAATCTCCACTTTAAGGTTATTTGAACCATTCTGATTATAATGTCACAGTTTCAGAATACGTGCTTCGAACAAATTGTGACGTCATAATGGTTCAAATACCCTTAAAATTATAATGGTTCAAACAATACTATTTCATCCAACATTATTTTTAGTTTATTTTTATTTTATTTTTGCACTTTATTGAAGTAGTTAGTAAAATAATTCTTAATAATAAATATGTAAAGCCATCATAATTTTTGAAACTAATACACGTTACTCCAAATTTCAAATTGTGAACTCTAATAAAACTCTTTCCATAGTTGATAAAAAAGAAACAAACATAAAAACTAAAAATAAAATAATAATAAAAAAAAGGGTCAAAATACATTTTCTTCAATGGCGAACGAAATAATTTTAAATCAATAAGATTTACTTGTAATTTGTTACTCGGGATTTTTGGGATTACGGAATTTGAATTTGAAGACAAAATTTCAAAATGAAAATCGCGAACAAAAAAAATTAGAAATCAATAGAATTTGCTTGCAATTTCTTACTCGGATTTTTGGGATTTAAAATGGCGAATTCAATATGGCGGACGAACAAAATTTCAAATCAATTCAATTGACTTGCAACTTGTTACTCAGGGGTTTCTTGGATCGCTGAATGTGAATCTAAAATTGCAAAATTCGAAATGACGGATTAAATAAGGCGAAAAAAATTGAAAATCGCAAAATTCGAATTTAAAATAAAAATTTCATGATTCAAATTTACGAATCCAATATTGTGAACAAAAAAATAAAAATTAATAACATTTACTTGAACCATTTCTCACGTTTCAAGTCAATCCCATTAATTTATCATTTTTTTATCCGCCATATTGGATTAGCCATTTTTAATTTTCAAACTTTGTCAATAGATTTGAATTCAGCGACCCAAAAAAATCCCAAGTAACAAGTTGCAAGTCAATTTTATTGATTTTGAATTTTTTTTTGTCCGCCATATTGGATCCGCCATTTTGAAATTTGCAATTTACACATCAGATTCGTAATTAAGCGACCACAAAAAACTTTTATATACCAAGTTTGATAGAAATCGAATAGGTGGAAATAATTCAGACTTTAAAGGAAATAAAATTAGATTATTTCAGTTTATGTTTGAATTATAAAATGTCAAAAAATCGTCATATTCATTTTCTTCTCCTTTTTTTAATCTGAAAAAGGGTAATTTCAAATTAAATTTTTTTTCTTAAAAAAAAAATTATTAATTAATTATTAATTAAATTAAATTTATTAATTTATTTATAAAACATTTTTTGAGGAAATTTTAAATATCTTTAGAAAAAAATCCCAATAATTTCTACGTGATAAATACGCTTTTCGACTAAATTATTTACAAATTTTGTTAAAATATTTGCAAAATTCCTATTTTTTAATCATTTTTTAACAAAATCTCAAGTATTTTTTCTAAGAATAAAAAAATTTTCATAAATTTTATTTTTTTATCCTATATTCCTTTTAATTGTCATTATAAAAATTGAATATTGTTAGAAAAACCAATTTTAAAATA
The DNA here is from genome assembly GCA_032872475.1 of Leptopilina myrica (nomen nudum). Taxonomy (NCBI): domain Eukaryota; kingdom Metazoa; phylum Arthropoda; class Insecta; order Hymenoptera; family Figitidae; genus Leptopilina; species Leptopilina myrica (nomen nudum). The sequence goes on along the minus strand of CM065458.1, from coordinate 55,616,604 downwards.
TTACTTTTATTTGAAAAACAAACTTGAAAATTATTTTTATTTGAGAAACAAACTTGAAAATTATTTCTACTTGAAAAACAAATTTGAAAATTACATTTTATTAGAAAAAGAAATTTTTATTAGAAGAAAGAAAATTAGAAAATCTTCTTCATTAGGAAAAAGTTTTTTAGAAATTCATCTTTATTAGAAAAAAGAAGATTTCAAGAATAAAAAAAAATGGGAAAAATATTTTAGAAAAATTGTACCTCAACCACTGTTTTAAATTACGTGAAATTAGTAAAATAAACATTTTCCAATTATAAAAAACGAAAAACGTTTTTTAAAAATATGCAGAAACGTGTTTGCAAAATGAAAATGAACTACATTGCAAGAAGTGATTTACAGTCAGTCGCGAATAGAGAGCGGGTAATGAATAAATAATAAAAAATTTGTAAAAAATGTTGACAAAAAATTAAAATGAAAAAAAGAGGTGAAAACAGGCAAAGGGGGTTTGAAAAATATTTTTCTAGTTGCCATGGTAATATAATCAGTCCTTTATGTTGGCAAGTAGCCAAATTATCGCAAATTTTATGCAATTTATTTTTCCCAATAATTCAATTACTTTTAATAATTATAAAATTTTTCATGTAAATTACATTTTTTCAAAAAAAAATTAGATTAAATTCCAAGCATGAATTTAATTATTTTCATAATCGTAAAATTCCGTTACTTTCACAAATAAATTTTTTGACAAGAATTCAATTATTTAAACTAATAAAAATTTCATAACATTTAAAAATTCATTATTTAAAACAGTGTTCATAAAATTCTTATGAAGATTTCAATTTCATTCAAAAGTAATAAACTTTTCAAAAGAAATTCAATTCTTTTTAAATATTTTAATAAACTTTTCCGCAATAATTCAATTATTTTTAAAAATTTAATAAAATTATTCGAAAGAAATTAATTGTTTCAAATATAATTTTAATGATACATTTTTTTAATAATAAATAAATTATTTTCAAAATTCAATTATTTTGAGGTATTTCAATAAAATTCTTTTCAAAATTCACTTATTTTCATAAATAACAATATTCATCACAATAATTCAATTATTATTAAAAGTAATAAATTTCTTCTTGGAAATTCCATTATTGCCAATTTTTTTAATAGAATTCTTTGTAAAATTTAATTATCTTAGAAAACTTTTCACATTTCATTGATTTTTAATATCTACTATTTTTATAAAATAACCAAACAGAATTCAATTATTTAAAAAAAATTATGATAAAATTCTAGGAAAAAATTCAATTATTTTCATCAATTTTAATAAAATGCGCCGCAAGAATGTAATCATTTACCTAATTAATAAAATTCTTTCAATGAATTAAATTATATTTATAAAGAATAAAATTCTTCGAAAATAATTAAAGTATTTTTTCAACAATTGTTAATAAAATTTCTCGATAGAATTCAATTATTTTCATAAATTACAAAGTTCTTAAAAAAATGTAATTCTTCAAAAAATTCAATTTTTCTCAAAATTTATCAAATTTTTCAGAAAAATTCAATTATGTTCCAAACTTTTTTTACAATTCTTCCCAAGAATTCAATTATTTTCCAAATTAAAAAAAATTCTTCGCAAGAATTCAAGTATTTTGTAAAAATAGAAAAATATTCGAAAAAAATTTAACTACTTTCATAAATTATGAAATTCTTAAAAAAAGGCAATTTTTCTGAAAATTTATAAAATTCTTCTAGAAATTTCCAATTATTTTTAGAATTTTCTATAAAATTCTTCGCAAGAATTAAATTATTTTAATAAATAATAAAATATTTCAAGAAAATTTAATTATTTTAATAAATAATAAAATATTTCAAGAAAATTCAATTATATTCATAAATAACAAAATTTGCCTAAAGAAATCAATTATTTTTATAAATAATAACATTTTCTATTGAAAATTCAATTATTTTCAAATATTTTTATAAATTCTTCGCAAGAATTAAATTATTTTAAATTCTTTCATGAATAACAAAATTCGTAGCATAATTTCAATTTATTATAGCAGGATAAGAAAAAAGTAAATATTTTTGATGAAAACTTGGAAAAAGTCAGGAAAATAAAAAATTTGTAATGGAATTTTTGCCAATTTTATGAAGTGAATAAAACGATTTTTTTGGTTTCTTTTTGACAGTAAAAAAAATTACAATAACCCACAAAAATGAATATTATTAGTATGTTGGCAAAATTCGTAATTACCCAATTTATATAGTTTGAAAATGTTAATTTTTAAGAAAACCAATATTTTCGGGAAATTAGTTATTCGCAAAAAAAAAGATTTTCTGCAAATCGGACATTCGGAAAATTAAACTTTCCAAGAGGCAGTCCTTTCGGGAAATTGGATTCGGGAATTTGGCCAGTAACAGTTATACGATTCGCATTACCTTAATATTTGACTTTTTCTTATCACTATTGCATTTCTCCTGGGAGTTAACCAATCTTTTGTATTTCTCTAATGTAAAAGAAATGTTTCTATGACACGTTAGCAGATTTTATAAAAAAATTCCTCTACAGACAGAAAAAATATTATTATAAAATAATTATTTACCTCCGCACATAAGCAAAAATTTGAAAAAAGAGTTAAAATAATATTTTTGAGTATATAAAAAATTGCAAATCAGTCTCAAGTTCGAATTTCTAAAATAAATATACTTATTTTGAAACAATTTATTTCAAGAAGTAGTGGAAAAAACCTAACGCGAAAGTTTTAACAGCAAGAAGACACTGCTTCAATCTGCATATATCCCAAGAATTTGTAATGGATTGGTTTTTCTTCAAAGAAGTTACAAACTTTGAAAATCCCGATGAAATAAAGAATGATCTACTTTTAAGGTAAAAGTTTTTATATTCTTAAGCTAATTATTTAAAAAAAGTAATTAGATAATATTAAACTACTTTTTATAACAAAAAATTACTATATTTACTGAAATTACTTTGCTTAAAATATGTTAAATATAATTTAATTTTGACATTTTAAAAGAGTTGCGTTTATGATTTTAATAATTAAAATTAACATGAAAAGATTTTCATTTAAAAGTTTGTAAAATTTCAATTTTAAAAAAACCAAAAATTTTTAACAAAAGAATTAAGTATGTTTTTAAAAAATTTACAAAAATTGTAGTGAAAATTTTAATAATAAACTTTTTCTCCAATATTCAAACATTTCTGAAGAATTTTAATAAAATTCTTCGCAGAATTTCAATTATTTTTAATATGTTTTATAAAATTCTTTTCATCAAATTACACGAAAACGGAAATTATTCTTAAAAATTTTATGGAAATTTGTCAAGAGAATTCAATTATTATTTAATTTTTCAAAATAATGAAACTTACAAAAGGTTTTAAATTAAAATCTTTAAAAATTTTAATTTTTTCTAATTTGAATGTAAAATTCAGAATTAATTTTTATTAAAAAGTTCCCTTCCTACTTTTTTACTGTAACTTTTAAAAAAAAATTATTTTTATCATTACGATTATTATTTCAAAAATTTTTTAAGTAAAATTTTAGTTCAAATCAATTAATTTCATAATTTTCGAAAAAGTTCTTTGACAATTTTCAAATCCATTTGTTTACAATATTCAATTTTACGAAATTTCAATTATTCGTAAATTTTTCAATAATTAAATATATTTAAGGAAATAAAAACTTCAAATTTTTTTTTAAATTTTAACTGAAATTATTTTTAAAAATCAATTATAGTCAGAAAATTCTACGCGAATTGAATTATTTAAATACAAACAGTGATAAATTTGTTAAATAATTCATTTTTTTTAAATTCAATTCTTGTAAATAATTTTATCAACAAATTTATTTAATAATAGAATTCTTTCAGCGAATTTTGATAAAATTCTACAAGAATAATTACATTTTTTAAAGAAATTCGATTTATTAAAAATAATGAAAAATCTGCAATGATTTTTTGAAATTTTAATTTTTTTTGGAAAAATAATTTAATACTTGTGTAGAATATTATAAAATATTTAGTTTCATAATTGAATTTTTTTTACTGTAAAAACGAATATTTTATTATATATTTGAATGTTTCTTAAAATTGAATTTTCATAAAGAATTTTATCAATAAACTTAAAAATACTTGACTCTCTTTGCGAATTTTAAAACAGAATTTTCAGGAATAATTTCAATTTTCGAGAAATTTGATAAAAATTTTACAAAATTGGAAGTTTGACAAGAATTTTGTTAAAATTTTTCCGAAATGTTTGAATCGGAGAAAAATTTTTATTATTTATGAAAGTAATTGAAAACTGACGAGAATTTTTGTAAAATTCTGAACATAATTGAATGTTTGCAAAGAATTATATTACTTTTGAAAATAACTGAATTCAAGAAACGAATTGTATTAAAATTTCTTTTTAAATAATTGAATTATTTTGTTAAAATTTTATAAAATAGTAGATATTGAAAATAATTGTATTTTGACAAAATATTTTGAAAAAAATTTTAAAAATTAGAAATTTTTGAAAATAATTTAAGTTTTTGAAATATAAATAAAAAAATAATTAAATTTTTGAAAATCCTAATTTCTATATGAAAAATAAGTAATGAATAAATATTTATTTAAAAAGAAGTTATTGATGTTTTCGAATAAGTTTCTAAATTAATAATAAATGTAGTTTTAAAAACCTGGAAAAATTCCATTTTTTAACCTGGATAAAATGTTAGAAAATTTTAAAAAAGCAAAAAGCGTGGCAACCCTGATTATTTTTAATAGTTAGTAATTAGTAATTAGTAATAATATTTTAATTGTCTCTTTTCTGTATTTTTACTTTAAAAAAATTATAAACATAATCTAATATTTGTTGCCAATGAGGTACCTTTCTTAGGAGCGCGTCATATTTATATAAGTTTTATTATTAAACACTTTAATAAAGCGTAAAACATAAATTAGGTCTTTAAAAAATAATTTAATTCTTATATTACTAGGAGTAATGAATAGTTTTGAAAAACATTCTTTATTATCTTTCAATATATTATTTTCTCTTGTCTCTTGTATTAAACAATTTTTTATCATCACACAGATTACAGGCACATAAAAGACGCTTTCAGAAAGCTGACAACCGGGAGTAAAGCCATTCATTTTTTCCCATGGGTAAAAATGTCTCCAGTCTCATGATCCCATGAGTATTTTGCATGTCGAGCAAGTGAACGACTTTTACTCCTATCCCTGTCGTCGTCTCCTATCTGAAATCGATACTTTTGTGCCTTTGAAATAAAAATATTTTTGCACGGGAATAAAGGCAACTCAATTTATTTACTATATTTTTGCACTCATTATGTTGCTTCGTCTTTGCTTTCACATATATAAAAAGTATTTTCTTAAATCGTCATGCACTTTGTCATTTCAAAGCATGTGAAAATTTGTTTACAATTATATATTGGAGCTTTGAAAAGAGGAAAATTACATTTAGCCCGAAAAGAATAGTTTACATATTATTTATATACATATGATATTTTTTAATTAAGTTTAAAGTAGAAATATGAGAGCAAAACTCATGAAAAATTGGAATTTATTTTTATGTACTAATTTAAAGAGCAAGTCGAACATGCTTCATATTTATGACACAGAGGTCACAGCACTTTACTAATTAATGGAAAAATAACATAAATCTTCTCTCATTAATAAACATTGACATACATAATAAATGGATATTTTTTTAATAAAGAAAAAAATTTTGCTTAATTTTTTATTTTCTCTTATTTTTCTAAAAAAAATTGTTTTTTAATTAAGAAAAATTGGTTGTCATCAGCACTTTTTGAAATAAAGAAAATTATAATTTTTAAAAATATTTCTTTCCTAAGTAAGCATTTTTTGACAACATTCAAACTTTTCAATTGAAACAAAGAAAAACAGCATAATTTATGTTTTATAAATGTTTACAATCTGTACCTCGTTTCAAACCATCGCAGATTTAATCAAGAACGTTTACACTTTAATTTTGTTAAATATTTTCTTCTCAGGAAAAGATTTATAAAAATTTAAATTTAAAAATTTAATTAAAGTTCGTCAAATAAATTCAATTACTTAAAAATTTCCTGATAAAATTCTTTATAAGAATTAGATTTTAAAAAAATATTCAATTATTCAATTAATTATTTACTTTTGTACTTAAATAATGGAATAATTTTGAAAAGGTTTCAAATTACAATATTTGAAAATTTGAAATTTCTATATTTATTTTAACTGTCAATTTTGAAAAAGTTTAATTTACTTTTTTTTAATAATTTGAAGTTACATGGAAAATGCATGGAAATTTTTTCAAATTCTCAGAAATTTTCCTATATATTTTCATAAAAAAAAATTTTCCTAAACGTTTAGGAGAACTTTTTAGAAAAATTCTCTTATATATTGTTAGTACATTTTTCTAAAGAATTAGTGGAATTTGTTTCCTAAATTTTTTTGAGAAAATTTAAAAAATTTTTCTTACAGTGCATTTAATTGTAAAATTTTCGAATACTTAATCGAAATTTTGTAAAATTGAATTTTAAACAAATTTGTAAATACAAATTTCCAAAGAACTTTTTCAATAATTATTTTAAATAGTTGATTTAAAAAAGAATTTTATGAATAAAAAACAAAAGAATTTGCATAATTTAAAGCAGTCAAACGAAATTTGTTATAAAAAAGTATGTAAAAAAATTTATTTATTAATTATAATTTTTTTATTTTTTTACAATTTTCTAATTTTAAAAATTATTATATTAATCATGATTAATAATGATTTATAATCATGATAATTCATGATTATAAATCGTGAACAATACCTAAATATTTAAAAGAAGAAGAAAACGAAAAAAAATTTAATTATTTTCTTTTGTACTTAAATAGTTGAATAATTTTGAAAAGGTCTCAAATTATACAATATTTGAAAATTTCAAATTTCTATACTTATTTCAACTGGCAATTTAAAATCACAAAATAAAAATAAAAAAAATAAAGTAAAGTTAAAATAAGTACAGAAATTTAAATTTTTCAAATATTGTAATTTGAAACCTTTTCCAAATTATTCAATTATTTAAGTACAAAATAAAATAATTAATTGAATATTTTTTTTTTAAGAAAAAAGAAACAAAAACTAACTTCAAAGTGTGGACATTCAGAATGAATGAATGAAATACGAAGATTATTATTATTATTATTATTATTATTATTATTATTATTAATATTATTATTTACAATGTAAATTGAAAACCCAAATTATATTTTATTTTTCGAAAATTTCAATTTAAAAAGTTAATAGGTTTATAGAATTTTGATGAAATCACAGTTTTAGATTCTGTTTAATTTACAGCTTTTAATCCGATTTTAATCCCTTCGTTCAATTAGGGATTAATTTCCAATTTAGGTTCAGAACCGCATAACAATGATAACATAATGCACCTTAGCCATCATGACTACAGATGCGGTAGACACTGATAGATCCAAATGAAAAAGAGTAAAGAAAACTAAAAAAAAAAGAAAAACTAAAGAAAAGAAAAACTTTAAAAACTAAAGAAAGAAAACTAAAACAAAAAAAATAAAAGATATCGGACGTTAAAGATTATTTAACAAATAATAATTTAATAATATAAAAATACATACATATTTCCCTATACATTAAAAAAGTGAAACCGTCACCGCCGCTTTTTCAAGAACACCTATTATTTCAACCACTCTTATATCAAACCCCCTCACATTGAAGCCCTCTTTTCATTAATTCTCCTCATATTACACCCTCTCATATACAAGGAAGGTGATATCAAATATGACATTCCTTTTCATCTCCCCTACTTTCCTTAAAAATTAAGAGCAAGAAAAAAGAGGTCAAACTGCAGTAGATAACTTTTAAATTCTAGAAATATTGGATTTCTCTGATTTTTACCCTTATCTAATTCCGGATAATCTTTACGTTTCATGACCTCCTGATACCATAAAAATGGTCTTTCGAGAAGCGTCTGTCTGCAGAATATTTTCCTTCTCTATTTGATAGACTTGAATAAAGCCTCGCAAAATTCCACAGTCCCTGCAAATTTTAATTTTTTTTCCATTATTATTCAATAATTTTATTTTGAAAAATTGTTTATAAAATAACTTTCGAAAAAAAATGAAATTCATTCATAAAAAAAATAAAATTGCCAAAAATTTCTAATAGAATATAAAAGACAGAAAAGTTATTATTTTTTCAAATTTTTACTATGTAATATATATATATATATAAATTTACAATATTGGAGAACAAGAATAATTACATTTTTTAAGAAATTCGATTTATTAAAAATAATGAAAAATCTGCAATGATTTTTTGAAATTTTAATTTTTTGGAAAAATAATTTAATATTTGTGTAGAATATTATAAAAAATTTAGTTTCATAATGGAATTTTTTTACTATAAAAACGAATATTTTATTAAATATTTAAATGTTTCTTAAAATTGATTTTTCATATAGAATTTTATATAATAAACTTTAAAATACTTGACTCTCTTTGCGAATTTTAAAACAGAATTTTCAGGAATAATTTCAATTTTCGAGAAATTTGATAAAAATTTTACAAAATTGGAAGTTTGACAAGAATTTTGTTAAAATTTTTCCGAAATGTTTGAATCGAAGAAAAATTTTATTATTTATGATAAATAATTGAAAATTGACGAGAATTTTTGTAAAATTCTGAACATAATTGAATGTTTGCAAAGAATTATATTACTTTTGAAAATAACTGAATTCAAGAAAGGAATTGTATTAAAATTTCTTTTTAAATAATTGAATTCTTTTGTTAAAATTTCTTGAAATAGTAGACATTGAAAATAGTCTGCAGAATATTTTCCCTCTCTATATATGATTGACTTGAATAAAGCCTCGCAAAATTCCACAGTCCCTGCAAATTTTAATTTTTTTAAAATTATTATTCAATAATTTTATTGTGAAAAATTGTTTTTTTATAATATAACTTTCGAAAAATAATAAAATTCATTCATAAAAAAAAATAAGATTGCTAAAAATTTCGAATAGAATAAAAAGACAGGAAAGTTATTATTTTTTCAAATTTTTACTATGTAATTTATAAATTTACAATATTGGGGAACATATTATTGTAATAATTATATAGATACTTCAAAAAGTCTACAACTTGCAGGTTGCTTTTTTCATCATTTTACAAACTAAACAGGCAACCAACGTTCATAAATGGTGTCACGTTTTTGAGAATTGGACGGGGTTCTCTGCTAAACGTGACACAATTTATTTTTCACATGTGAAATTGCATGAAATTGCGTGAAAATCTCAAAAAATTGCGTGACATCATTTTGTGAAAGTTCCACAGTCTAAAAAAGAAATGAACCTTAAGAGAACATTTGACACAATTTTCCAAAAATAAAATTTTGTTCTCAAATAATTATTATAATTTCTGTTCGTTTTTCACTTTCGGTTATAGATTAAATTATAATTGAAGTAAATATAAGAAAATATTAGTTAATAATTATATTTTATAATTAATAAAAATGAAACTTAAAGATAGAATAACTTATATAGTAATATTATTGTGACTGCTACAAACTTAATAAATATTCCGTTTATTTCAATAATTTTGCATAAATTGCTACAAGTTTCGACTTTGATTTTTTCAGGCAATTTTTTCATAATAATTTCTTATCTTAAACGAACATAAGCATAAACAAACTAAAATAACATCTGTACAATAATTATTATAAGATAAATTGTTACTAAGAATGTCTCTTAAATTTAGAAAATTCAAAAAATAGAGCAATTAAATTATCTCATCCATATTTTTATAAAGATAACTTAATAATTGTTAAAAATACACGTTTAGAAAATGGTTTTCCATTGAAATTATTCGACGATAAAATAAGTTTGCGTTATAAAAAAATTATTAATCCAAAATAGTATTTTTAAAATAATGATGACTCTATACTAAAAGATTTTTTCGTTTTTCCATATTTACAAGGTCTTGATTGTAGGCTGAGAAGAACTTTTCCGGAAAATTTTAAATACAATCTAACATTTTTCATTAACCACACTCTATAATAATAATATTATGCAACAAAATTTCAAAGACAAGCTTACTGTTTTTGATCACATTAAATTGTGTTTAAAAATACAATGTGAGAGTTGTTTAAAAGATTACATTGGAGAAACTATAAAAGACACGTATTAAATGGAATTAAGGAACACAAGAGAGACGTAACTAATATAAATTAAATAATACTGGTTTGTCTACTCACGTTTATAATACTAAACATTCTTTTGTTTTATAAAAATGTAAAAATTTTAGAAACAGAAATTAATGAATTTGAAAAGAAAACATCTACAAATGTTATACATATTCGAAACAACAAAAACACTAATTTTACCCCTTCAATAATTTTAGTCACTTTCAATAGATTTTTCCACTCTGATTACGAATCTGAAAAGAAAAATACTCCAGCACGTCGAGTTTTTGAGAAAATTTGTGTTAAAAAATGAAAAAAGCATGATTTTGACTATATTTGATTATGATTAACAGAAAAATAAGAGATGCTAGAATTTTGTTTCTGGTAACAAATGAAAGCTTGAATCACAACCAAAAATTTCCTTGAGGAAGAATTCGAAGGCATTTCCGGCAAGGCAATTAAAAATGATTTTTTCTTTTTAATAAATTTTTTTTAATCAAATTTTATTAGCACCTTAGCATTGTGAAACAAGTGATAAACAAATGAATTCTTTAGCATTTAAATTCATAACATTTTATATTATTTTCAGGTAACTTATATTTTATTCCAAAAAAATGTTTAGCAATCTAATTTTTAGAAATCCCTACAAAAGTTTTGAATTAAAATTTTCTTTAGGCGTTCATTGTATTTTACAGTTTTTATATCTTAATTTTAAATAAATTAAATTAATCAATTCTAATAGAAATTAAGTGTCTAACTATAGTAGAAGAAAAAAAGTATATTAAATTAGATATTCAGTAATCATACAAATTAAATTTTTTGTTATATTTAAACACTTAATTAATTCGTAAAATGAATTATAATTTAATTTTTTATTATAAAAATTATTTCCTCATTGTTAGATGTTGAAATTTATTTTAATTTTTAATATTGTCTGGCTTTTATTCTAATGGATAAAAACAGTTACTGAAAGCAATGTTTTAATTTTGGAAAAACGAAACGTTAAATTCACAGTAATACTTTATTTCAAGAACATGAATTATATGTTAAAATTATTTATTTATTTTGTTGAGTATAAACGTCAAGTTTGCTAAACATTTTTTTGGAATAAAATATAAGTAACCTGAAAATAATATAAAATGTTATGAATTTAAATGCTAAAAAATTCATTTGTTTATCACTTGTTTCACAATGCTGAGGTTATACATGGTGCTAATAAAATTTGATTAATAACAAAATTTGAAGCAAAAGAAAAAATCATTTTTAATTGTCTTATCGGAAATGCCTTCGAATTCTTCCTCAAGGAAATTGTTGGTTGTGATTTAAGTTTTCATTTGATACCAAAAACAAAATTCTATAACACCTCTAATTTTTCTGTTAATCATAATCAAATATAGCCAAAAACATACTTTTTTCACTTTTTAACACTAATTTTTTCAAAAACTCGACGTGCTGAAGCATTTTTTTCAGATTCTTAATTGGGGTGAAAAAATCTATCGAAAGTGACTAAAATTATTGAAGGGTCAGAAAAAAAATTCATTTTTGTCCAACAGTGAAATCACTGACTTTAAAACGTTTTAATATAAGTTCAGGTTAAAAGAATTTCAATTATAATTTGAAACAAGATACACTTCTCTGCTTTCGACCTCTTGACAGTTCTTAGAATTAGTCACCTAAGAATTTTTGGGACGCAATCCCCAAAAATTGTTCAATTTTATCAAAATAGACGCTTTTTATGCTACATTCCAACAATATTATTCTCAAAATTAAAATAAATGTGTGCGAAACTTATGCACAACTCAAAGAAAATGTTTACAAAGAAAAACCGTTTTCGCTGACGAGAGAATATTAATATGTTACTTTCAAAAATCAAAAACATTCCGGATTATCCTAGTAGAGTTTCTCCTTTGTTATAAATCCATTTGCAAATACAATGATTATTTTTTTTTTACACTATAATATATTTCCATTTCATTAAAGCGTGAAGGAAAAGTTTATAAACTAAGTTAAAAAATATTAATAGATTAAAAGTTTCTCGAAGACATGAAACATCAAGGCGAATGGCGATTGTTGAAAAACCAATTTCCTTGTAATTTTTAGCGACAATGAAGATCAATGAAATATGTGTTTGGAAATAAAAAAAAAACTATTGAATACCACAAGCAAGTTGCACGAGCGGATTTTGTACATCATTTAGCGCTTAAAAATGCTGTTTGGTATAATGTAGAGAGGATAATTTTTACCGAGGCTATATTTCAGTTTGCTACTCTAAAACCGTATAACGAGTCCTTTTTCCTTTTTCCTCTCTTCAATAATCTTCAAATAATCGATACAAAAAATTCCATTTACACTTTCTGTCTCTTTTTTTTATGCATCTTTTAAGCATCCTATAGAAATTTGACATCATATTTTCGCTTTATCGTTCAAGATAGCGAATTTTCATAATCTTTATGTTCTGGTAAAAACGTTCACCACGCGCGCTCTTTACTAAAGTATCTAAGATTATCAGGAAAATTATGCAAATGAAAGTGAAGGAAATGTAATTTTAAATTCATTAAACATCCAAGATTTTTGCAGTCCTTAATGATTTTAGCAATAATTACTTTGTAGTTTGGATTTTTTTTCATTTCACAAAGACATCCCAGGTCCTAGTGCTTAATTCATTATAGGATATAATACAAAAATAATTCTTAATAATAGAAATTAATTTTTATAACGCCGAAGGAAATACGAATATTTTAAATTACAGCATGGAATGGTAGCTATTTTCGTAATTAAAATCATGGTAATTAAATCGGACGAACGCAGTGTTTCCTCTCATAGGGATGAAAGTATCACATGGATATTAAATACTCAAATAATGAAAGCAAATAATCATATCTGCAGAAAAAGCATTTTCACTAAAATCTAAAAACAGAAACAAGATAAAGTTAGATTTTAAAAAATTTTATTCACTTTAATTAAAATTAGAACAAAATGTTCTTTAGCAGATTGAAAAAAATCCACCTAAAAAAGTATATTAATGCAACTTCAGAATTTAAAGTTTGGAATAAATTGCCATGACGAAGAACGATGATAGATAATGGAATAATGGGTTAAAATCAACGTTTCGACTTTTAAAAGATTGACATAATGAAGTATGAAAAGTAGTTTCATACTACATGGCGAAGTAAAGTTTTTTTAAAAGTTATAAATAAAAAACTGATTTAAAACAAAAAATTAAGTAAGAAAAATTTACAGAAAAAGGAAGTCCGGAGTGTCACAAAATAGAAACTCACGTAAAAGTATCAGAACTTTTTCGGAAGAACATTATTGAATCAAATCTGAACAACTGAGGAAAATTGCCAATTTAATCGTACGCTATTTGATAAAAACGCATCAGCAACCTTTCAAAGATTGATTTATCACGCTTTTCCGGTACTCATTGAGTAGTGTTTGTCTTGTATAATTAGATAAAATTGTTATTTTTGGATTTGGAATAGAAAAACAATTGTGAAAAAAAGTTTAGAGAAAGGAATGACAATATTCATTAGAGCAGGCATTCACTATTAGGACAAATTTTGAAGATAATATTTGGTTCTATAATAATGTAAAGGATTCTAATTATTGATTATAATTATTCATTATTCACACAAGATTTCCAATATAGTCGTTTCGATTAGAAGAATTTCAATATGATATGGAATATTTTAAAGTCAAAAAAAAAATAGCTGACTGTCTGTCAAAGATATTTCAAGTAGAAGACAAGAACAGTAAAAAGGCACGTCAGCAGAAAATTTAAAAGACATTCAAGTGACTTGAACCGTAGGAGAAGCAGCATCATCCGATGTACAGAAATTCCATAAGGGATCTGATGACATACCTCACATTAATGAAAACGTATATAGTGATGCAACATTTTCAAAAGATTAGTTCAAGAAAACAGACATTGACAATAGTACTCAAAAAAGATTTTACGCTACTTAAAAAAATAATTAAAATATTTGGAGAATGATGTAAAATAATGTTGCTTTTAAGAAGTGCAGGTCAATTATGTAATTTCACTTCACTTGCACTCCACTTTCACTCAAAATTTATTTCTATTCTACCATTACTTCACTTTCACTTTCACTCACAATTTATTTTCACCCCACTTTCACTTCACTTCCACTCAAAATTTATTTTTATTCCAATTTTAATTCACTTTTACTCCACTTTCACTCAAAATTTCTTTTCACTTCACTTTTACTCCACTTTCACTAAAATTTATTTTCACTTCTCTTTTAATATCATTCAAAATTTATTTTCACTTCACTTTTACATTACTTTCACTCAAAATTACTTTTTACTCCAATTACACTTCACTTTTACTCCACTTTTACTCAAAATTTATTTTCATTTCACTTTCACTTACAATTTTTTTTCGTGCCACTTTCACTTCACTTCCACTTAAAATTTATTTTTACTCCAATTTCACTTCACTTTCACTGTTAGTCAAAATTTATTTTTACTCCAATTTCACTTCACTTTTACTCAAAATTTATTTTTACTCAAATTTCACTTCACTTTCACGCCACTTTCACTCAAAATTTATTTTTACTTCGATAAAAATTCACTTTTATTCTTATTCCACATGCACTTCATTTTCATTTTCACTAAAAATTTCTTTTCATTCCACTTTTACTCCAAATATTTTTTCTTTCCACATACACTTCACTTTCATTTTCATTCAAAATTTATTTTCATTCCACTTTCACTTCAGTTCCACTCAAAATTTATTTTTACTCCAATTTCACTTCACTTTCACTGTTAGTCAAAATTTATTTTTACTCCAATTTCACTTCACTTTCACTGTTAGTCAAAATTTATTTTTACTCCAATTTCACGTCACTTTTACTCAAAATTTATTTTTACTCAAATTTCACTTCACTTTTACGACACTTTCACTCAAAATTTTTTTTTACTCTGATAAAAATTCACTTTTATTCTTATTCCACATGCACTTCATTTTCTCTTTCACTAAAAATTTCTTTTCATTCGTCTTTTACTCCAAATCTTTTTTTTCCACGTACACTTCATTTTTTTCTTCATTCAAAATTTATTTTCACTTCACTTTCACCTCACTCAAACTTTATTTTCACTATACTTTAACTACGCTTTTACTCAAAATTTATTTTTACTGCAATTTCAATCCACTTTTACTAGAGTATCGCTCAAAATTTCTTTTCATTCTACTTTAACATTACATTTACTCAAAACTTTTTACATTCCACACACACTTCACTTTCACTCAAAATATATTTTTACTCCACTTTCACTTAAAATATATTTTCACTTTACATTCAATTCATTTTTACTCAAAATTACTTTTTACTACAATTTCACTTCGCTTTCACTCCACTTTCACTAAAAATTTGTTTTCACTTCACTTTTATTTTCATTGATAACTTTTTTTCTTACCACTTTTACATTACTTTCACTTAAAGGTTAAAAGTACTTTTTACTCCAATATAACTTCACTTTTACTACACTTTCACTCAATATTTATTTTTATCCACTTTTACTCTAGTGTTTTTTATTCCACATACTTCACTTTCACTTTCATTCAAAATTTATTGTCACTCTACTTGCACATCACTTTCACTCAAAATAAATTTTTCTCCAATATCACTTCACTTTCACTCTACATTCAATTCAAAATATATTTTTTCACTACTTTCACTTTACTTATACTTAATATTTATTACTACTCCACTTTTACTTCCCTTTCAATTAAAATTTATTTTCTCTACTTTCACTTCACTTTTACTCTATATTTGTTACTACCCAACTTTTAATTCACTTTTAGACTACTTTCACCTCCAGTCAAATTTCATTTCATTATTCTTTTTGTCCAATTCATGATTAAAGTCTGCAACGTTGACCAACGAAAAAGTGAAGAGAAAATTAATTTTGAGTGAATGTGAAGTGATAATGATGTGAAAATAAATTATGATTGCCAGTGAAGTGAAAATGGAGTCAAAATAAATTTTAAGCGAATGTGAAAGTGGAGTGAAAATGAAGAGTAAAAAAATTGTAGGGGAAAGTGAAGTGAATATGAGGGTGAAAAATATTTTGAGCGAAAGTGAAAGTAGAGTAAAAAAAAGTTTGAGTGAATGTGAATGTGAACTAAAATGGGTTGAAAGAAAATTTTGAATGAATATGAACCGAAAATAAATTTTGAGTCAATGTGAAAGTGGAGTGAAAGTAAAGTGGAAATTGAGTGAAAATAAATGTTTAGTTAAAGTGGAGTGAAAGTAAAGTGAAAATGTAGTGAAAATAAATTTTTTAGTTCAAGTGGAAGTGAAGTGACAGTGAAGTAAAATTACATAATCGACCCCCAGATAAAAAATTAAGTTTATAACACCTGTATTTTGACAATTTTCCCACAAACTTCGATTTACTTGATCATTTTTAAAGCAAACATAACCAGAAAACAATTCGTGTTGTAACACATCAATTATAATAAAAATACTCTTAAAGATGCCATTAGAGTAAAGTAGAAAAAAATGTTGGAATAAATTACATCACACTTCTGGATTCGAAAGAAATATGTGTGCTGGCGAAAACGCATTTAGCGATAGAAAACGCTACTTAAAGGAAAACAGAAATAAAGTTGTAATTTCAATTCCCAAAGCTTTTTCCAACTATAATAGTTTTCACGGGTGGTATTGACCTCTACAATCAATATTGCTGCCTTTTATTGCCTTCTCTAAAAGCTAAAAAATGGACTTGGCCGATACTACAACATTTTATCCAATCGTCAGTCTTTAATGTTGTGATAATGTCAAATACTGCGCTCGAAAGGAAGCCAAAAATAAATGAGCAAAAGGTTTCGCGTAAAGCATTGTCAGACATTATTTTTGTCAAGACCTAAAACTATTGTTTTGAAAAATCACAAGTTAAAAAGTCGAATTATTGCAGCAACGATTCTTGTGAAATAAAAACGTGTTTATTCTGCCAAAATGTGCCAAAAGTATGCAATTCCAACCGTGAACCTATAAAGTATACGGTAATAGTAGACAAACATTTAATACTTTTTAAAGAATTATTTCTTAAAAAGAAAATAATTCAAATTTACTAACAAATCGGAAATTAGAGACATTGCTAATATTTTATAAAAAAATATAATTTAAACAAGTGACTCATCTTTTAAAGTAGATCTGAAAAGTCTTCAAACTGTGTATCACTATCAATAACGAAATGTAGTTTTGCTAACTAAACTCCAAGATATTGCCTAAAAGATTAATAAAGTTGTGACTTTGCCAATTTATCAAATCCTTGTTGTTCGGAAAAATATTCCAGAGAGAATTCAATTATAGCTAAAACTTTTAAACTGCATGTAAACAGTTTGATTTTAACTTAATCTATCGAGTTGTTGAATGTTATACAAAAATCGATGCGTGTTCTCTCCAGTATGTTTCTCTGCTTAACTACATGATTTTTGTAACAACTATATTAGTGGATGCAAGTTCTCATCTTGTAAACGTTTTGTTCAACTACAAGATAAATAAAATTAATTAATTAATTAAAAAAAAAAACCACTGCGAAAGTTTATTTGTCATAAAAATATCATGTTCAAAATAAATAAATTTAACTAAATGTTTAATAATCATGTAATAAAAATGTACTTATTATATGTAGCAATATTTTATTATAAAAACATTTTTATTTAATGACTTTACCTTTACCCCTTTCAAATAAATTTTATACGCAGTATCTGATTTCAGAGTTAAAAGAGATGAATTTTCTCCTGTTTTTCTGAAGCAATTATCTTTAAAATGGTTCTTGCACAAAAGACATCTTTTTTTTACTGCAGCATCTTTGAAATTTATAGCAGGCAACCACTTTTGTAACAGTTCTCGAATAAATCGTCAAATAAAAAATCCATATTTTCAATTTAATTTTCCAACAATTATCACATTTATAATGGAAGTATTGTATCTTAAAAATGTTACTGGGGGTCAATTATCTAATTTCACTTTACTTTCACTCAAAATTTATTGTCACTTCACTTTCACTTCACTGTCACACCATATTCACTCAAAAATTATTTTTACCTTATTTTCACTTCACTTTCACTCAAAATTTATTTTCACTCCATTTTCATTTCACTTTGACCTTCATTTAACATTTATTTTCACTCCATTTTAATTTCACTTTGATATTTACTCAAAATTTATTTTCACTTCATTTTCAGTTCTACCTCACTTTAACATTCATCCAAAATATTTTTAACTTCATTTTTACTTGACTTTTACTCACAATTATTTTTTTACTCCATTGTCACTCCACTTTCACTCGAAATTAATTTTTACACCCATTTAAACTTTCACTTTCTCCCAATTTTTTTTATTCCATTTTCACTTCACTTCCACCCCACTTTCACATTCGATTGGAATTTATTTTCACTGAATCATCACTTTACTTTTTCATTTGTTTACGTTTTGGATTTTAACTTCGTATTGGAGAAAAGGAATAATTAAATAAAATTTGATTGGTGTTGAAAGTAATTTAAAAATGAAGTAAAGAAAAGTAAAGGAGTAAACAAAGTTTTGAGTGAATGTGAAGAGAAAGTGGAGTTAAAATAAATTTTGAGTTAAAGTGAAAGTGGAGTTAAAGTAAAGTGAAAGTGGATTAATAATAAATTTGGAGTTAAAGTGAAGTGAAATTGGAGAAAAAATAAATTTTGACGGGCAGTGAAAGTGAACTGAAAATAAATTTTAGGTGATAGCAAGAAGAAAGTGAAGTGAAAATAAATATTGAATAAAAGTGAAATGAAAATTTTTTTCATATAAAGTGAAAGTAAAGTGAAAGTGGATTAATAATAAATTTGGAGTTAAAGTAAAGTGAAATTGGAGTAAAAATAAATTTTTACTGACAGTGAAAGTGAAGTGAAAATAAATTTTAAGTGATAGTAAAATGAAAGTGGAGTGAAAATAAATATTGAATGCAAGTGAAAATAAATTTTTCACTCAAAGTGAAGTGAAAGTGGAGTTAAAATAAATTTTGTGTTAAAGTGAAAGTGAAATTGGAGTAAAAACCAATTTTGACTGACAGTGAAAGTGAAGGGATAATAAATTTTAAGTGACAGTGAAATGAAAGTGGGGTGAAAATAAATATTGAGTGAAAGTGAAGTGAAAGTGAAGTGAAAATAAATTTTGAGTGAAAGTGAAATGAAAGTGAAGTGAAAATAAATTTTGAGTTAAAGCGAAAGTGGAGTTAAAGTAAAATGACTTGGAGTAAAAATAAATTTTGAGTAAAAGTGACGTGAAATTGGAGTAAAAATAAATTTTGACTAACAGTGAAAGTGAAGTGAAGATGAATTTTAAGTGACAGTAAAATGAAAGTGGGGTGAAAATAAATATTGAGTGAAAGTGAAGTGAAAGTGAAGTGAAAATAAATTTTGAGTGAGCTTTATTCTTCTAGCTTTAGCAGAGAATTTATAAATGTTTGCAACATTATTTAGGGTCATTAAAATTTGCGTAAATTTATTATAGACATTAAAATTTTAGGCTGTCGGTGCCTGTAAAATGAGACTGTTAATTTTCGAAACTTTATAGCTGACACTTACGAAAAAAATCATCATATATCAAAATTATTACTTGAATTACTTTTTAATTTTTCTCTAATGATTTTATAGCTTTTTTATATCCTATAAAGAGATTGTTGAAATTGAATAAAACTTTAGAAAGAAAAGCGTTCTATCATTTAATAAAATAATCAAGTTATTTCTAATTGAATTTTCTTCTTTCCTGTAGACAAAAAAAAATACATTTTCATCATATTGAAGAGAGCCTCACAATTAATAAAAAAGATGATACTCATCAAAAACCGATTTTCCTTTAACACAATTACATTTTTTTTTCATCTTGAAACAACAAAAAAGTTATTATTTTCAATTATAATCGTAGTTGAGTGCATTTGAGAACAATTTTTCACGCTTTTCTTCTTCTAAGCGAGATAGGAATGTCATTCTATTTAATCTTGAGAATTCTGACGCTGTCAATAATAGAGGATAGTTTCATTTATACAGAATCAATTGTATGCTAAATTGTTCTTGTATATAAACTATTAAAAAGTTGTTCATTTTTTATAAAACTATGGGAGTATTCGGGGTCGTGAATTGCGAATCTGGTGAAACATTTTCAAAATTCAAAGTAATGGATCAATAATGTAGGACAACAAAGTTTAAAAGTTGTTAATTATTTATAAAGCTTGGTAACTGGGAATATAATGGTCGCTGATTGCAAATTTGATGTCCACTTTTTGAAATTCAACAGAGCTCTGTTTCAATATGGCTTTCAAAACATTTTTCTAAATTATTAATCAAATTCTGCATGAAACTGGCTATTTCAAAGTCTTTGGGATGTCTGAATACAAATCTTATGTCAGAATTTAAAATGATTGAATAGTCGTTCTCATATATCATGGAGGAACTTCAATTGAAGAAGTATTTTCTTGTTAACAAAGGTCATTTGTCTCTATGATGATGGGATGGAACTTTACTTTTCTGTATTCTCGAATAATTAGTCAGGAATGGGGCGTTGGACCGGCGTTAATTGTTGGACGGAGGAAATACGAATAATCATTAATTAGACTGTCGCAATTTGTTGATTTCGTCCGATAAAACAATAGCTGTGCCCTCACTTGCAGACGGAAAAGTAATTGTTTTTTATACGTAAATTTTTTTTTGGGGGGAAATTATATTAATTGCTTTTAATTGTCGGTGGTTTTTATCGAGATTATATATCACGGTATTGAAGCTCCGTGGCTTGCGATAATCAAAGTTAAGCGGGAGCTTTGACGTCGAGGTATAATAATGTGCACTGGCGATTAATTGTCCAGTGCACACCATTAGAACTTGGCTGTCGATAAACCGGTTGTCCTCAGAGGTGCTGTTCTGGAATTTCACTTCACTTTCACTTTACCGTTATTTCACAGTACTTTCACTTTGCTTTCACTTTACTGTTAATTTACTTTCACTTCACTTTCACTTTACTTTTACTTTACTTTTAATTTACTTTCACTTTACTTTCACTTTACTTTTAATTTACTTTCACTTCACTTTACTTTCCCTTTACTTTTAATTTACTTTCACTTCATCTTACTTTCACCTTACTTTCACCTTACATTCACTTTACTTTTAATTTACTTTCACTTCACTTTCAATTTACTTCAATTTACTTTCACTTTACTTTTAATTTACTTTTACTTCACTTTCACTTTACTTTCAGTTTACAGTCACTTCACGTGCAATGTACTTTTACTTAACCTTCACTTTATTTTCACATTACCTTCAATTTACTTTCACTTTACTTTCACTCTCACTAAACCTTAACTTTATTTTCATTTGGCTTTACTTTACTTTACTTTTAATTTACTTTCCCTTTACTTTACTTGACTTTTAATTTACTGTCACTTTACTTTCACTTTACTTTCACTCCACTTTCGATTTACTTTCACTTCACATTCAATTCACTTTAACCTAAATTTCATCCCTATTTTACCTTAATAGGTGAATGTGAACTGTAAATGAAGTTGAAGTGAATTTAAAGTGTAGTAAAAGTGAAGTGATTTTACAGAATATTACTTTTACTTATTTATTTAATATTCTGATTTATATTAATTTTCTGTAATATCATTTTACTTTTACTAAACTTTCAATTCACTTTGACTTCAGTTTCAAATTACTTATACTTCATTTTCAGTTCACATTCACCCATTGGGATAAAATTGGGTTGCAAATTAAAGTGAAAGTGAATTGAATCTGAAGTGAAAGTGAAGTGAAAGTGAATTAAAAGTAAGGTGAAGTGAAAGTAAAGTAAAAGTGAAGTGAAAGTAAAGTAAAGTAAATTAAAAGTGAAGTGAAGTAAAGTTAATTAAAAGTATAGTGAAGTGAATGTAAAGTAAAAGTGAAGTGAAAGTAAAGTATAAGTGAAGTGAAAGTAATGTAAAAGTGAAGTGAAAATGAAGTGAAAACAATGACCTCTAAATCCTTAAATTTTTTAAAGAATTTTTCGACTTTTTGGTAGGAAAGATAATTGGATTCCATGGATTTTACATGTATCAATACAACTTTTAGAATAGATACGGATGATTCTATATAGAATTCCGCCCCTCTTCTGGATCATAAGTGTGTCCTACATCTAGAAAGAATGCATCGATGTCATTGAAATAAAAAAAAATCCCCTTTCTTTTGTGACTTCATGCATAACAAAATGTTTACTAAAAAGCTCTTGTTAGTGATAGAATATTTTCAAACAAATATTATTTGAAAATCATCAGCTATCAAATTTCACTATTATAAACGAGATCCAATTATTTTTGATGTGTGTTTCGATATTCTTGTATCGTACAACATGTCGTTAAAATTCGTTTTCGTAATAGAATAGTATTTCCATGAGGTCTAATTCAGATTGTGACAATTCAATTTCAAACAGCGCCGGCGATGCATGTTTAGATGATATTTCTTCCTTGTAGTATTATTGATCCAGAAATGTCTTCTGTGTGTGCAGTTCATTATTGTCCCTACGTTCTTGTATCCGAATTACAAGATCTACAATTCGTCAGTAGAATTTAATTTTTCTTGTGATTTATATCAGAGAAATTTTTCAATGTGACAAACAAAAATAACAAGA
The DNA here is from genome assembly GCA_032872475.1 of Leptopilina myrica (nomen nudum). Taxonomy (NCBI): domain Eukaryota; kingdom Metazoa; phylum Arthropoda; class Insecta; order Hymenoptera; family Figitidae; genus Leptopilina; species Leptopilina myrica (nomen nudum). The sequence continues at coordinate 55,593,741 of CM065458.1, read as the reverse complement.
TGTAGGAGAATTGTTCAGTTCTTTGTTGAAAAATAGTTGGTTGAATGTTTTTCATTCATAATTTACTGGATTCAGTTCTCCATGACAGTAATTGCGAACAACTTCTGGCACTTACCACAAGTTCCAGGATATAATTCAAACAAAAAACAATTCCAAACTGTCAGCGGAATATTTTGTTCAGATTTTCAAAAACTTCAAGAGAATATGTTAAAATGAGTAACTATTAAATAAATGATATTTGTTTATATATGTTGATTTTCAGTTGTATTGTTACAAGGAATACTGCATAAAAAGTATATGATTTAGTGGATTTTTAATTTTGTACATCAATTTCGAAGAATTAGTGTTCAATATTCATTTTAATTACGATTTATTCTTAATTTTAATCAAGACTCAGATTGCGGTAATCCGTAATCCCGATAATCTCAAGACTCTGAGTTTTATAAAAAATTTTGAATCAGTGATCCTTAAATTCCCCGCATACAAAGTTTCATAAAACATGGGAAATTTATAATACAGGTTCCGTCACATTCTATTATTCACAGGCCGTTTTTACCCCTATAAACCGTAAACGACTTGATCTAACCAAACGTCTATGCACGAGTGTTTCTTTGCCCTATTTTCCGAAAATGCTTCACTTCTTCATGTGGGAAAATAAATCTTTAATTTTGTTAGACTGTTTATTTGTATTTTTCTTTTATTTATCAAATCAACGTTTCACAATCTTTGATTAATTAGAACACTGATGAAATTATTTACAGAAAATAACAACTTTATGCGTGGATAACGAAAGTACTACAAGTGCAATGAATAGTTTTTAATTTCTTTCAGTATTTAAATTAATTAATGAGATATTATATTTTCTTTGAATCCTTTTCAGGTCAACGTCGAGGATGTAATCTTCTCTTGGATGCGTATCTGTTTCGTTTAATTATTAAAAAACCATTTTTAATTAATCCCTTTTGATTTAAGGATTGCTGATTAGCTGTAGGATCAAAGTTTTTTATAAAAATGAATTTTTTTTTAAATTTCCTTCTTGTTAAAAATATTTCTACATGCTAAATAAGCATTGAATTAGATTATGTTAAACATTGTCTGGAAAACATTCTACGATGTCACTGATATGTTTTTCAAACAAACACTACGGCCAATTCACTTTGTTGAAATCCATCGAAATATTCTTCCAGTCAATTTGGTTTTGAAACGAATTTTGTTACTATAGATTTCCATCTGAATCCGTTCTTTTTTTTGTATTGTATCATCAGCCAACGTTGTGCTGCAGGAACCAATAAATGTAAAAATTTTTTTTTGCCCTCCAACTCTGTACATGTTATGTCCATTCTGTCCACAATTGCAGTTGCTGATATTATTTATCTAGATTCATTGAAACAAGGCCTTTTGCTTCATCCTAACAAAAAACCGGACTGACCATCAAAAACGTAACGGTGATATTCACTTTAAAAACAAAAGTTAGAAAAATCCATGCCTCATCTACTTTTATATTTGGGAGAAAATATTTTACTACTTTTTTCGACATGGTCATTTGAGAAAATGTTTATACAAAGTTTATAATTTTGAAAATTTAACATCAGGTTGATTATGTAATTTTAATTTACTGACACTCAACATTTATTTTCAATCCACTTTCACTTTCACTTAAAATTTATTTTCACTACGCTTTCACGAAAAAATTCGTTTTACTCAATTTTCACTTCAATTTCACTCTAATTTTATTTTTACTCAAAATATTTTTTCACTTCACTTTCACTTTTATTTCACATTTTTTTTCATTCCACTTTCACTTACCGTAAACAATTATTTCATTCCATTTTTACTTCACTTTTACTCCACTTTTACTGCATTTTCACTTCACTTTCACTCCTCTTACATATTCAATAAAAATTAATTTTTGTTCTGTTTTCACTTTAGTTTCACTCAAAATTGATTTTCCATACAGTTTTACTTCACTTTCACCCAAAACTATTTTTTATTACACTTACACTTTATTTTCACTTTACCTTCACTTTGACTCAAAATTTGTTTGCACTTCAATTTTATTTTACTGTTACTAACAATTTATATCCACTCTACTTCCACTTCACTTTCAATCAAAATTGATTTTCCTTTCAGTTTTTTGTCACTCAAAATTATTTGTCACTATATATTCACTTCACTTTCACTCAAAATTAATCTTTACTCCAATTTCACTTCACTGTTACTGAAAATTTATTTTCAATACACTTTTACTCAAAACTGTTTTTATTCCATTTACACTGATTGAGTTTCACATTTACTCAAAAATTTATTTTTACTTCACTTTCACTCAAAATTAATTTTTACTCTATTTTCACTTCACTTTTACTCAAAATTTATTTTCAATACACTTTTTTTTTACTTTTACTCAAAACTGTTTCTTTTCTATTTACACTTCAGTTTCACATTCACTCAAAAATTTATTTTCATTCAACTTTCACTCAAAATTTATTTTCACTCCACTTTCACTTCACTTTTACTCAAAATTTATTTTTATTGCACTTTCACTCAAAACTGTTTTTGATTACACTTACACTTCATTTTCACTTTACTTTCACTTTGACTCAAAATTTGTTTGCACTTCAATTTTATTTTACTGTTACTAACAATTTATATCCACTCCACCTTCACCTTGCTTTCAATCAAATTTGATTTTCCTTTTAGTTTTTCTTCACTCAAAATTATTTGTCACTACGTATTCACTTCACTTTCACTCAAAATTAATTTTTACTCCAATTTCACTTCACTGTTACTCAACATTTATTTTCAATAAACTTTTATTTCACTTTTACTCAAAACTGTTTTTATTCCATTTACACTTCAGTTTCACATTAACTCAAAAATTTATTTTGACTTCACTTTCACTTAAAATTTATTTTCACTCCATTTTCACTTCACTTTTACTCAAAATTTATTTTTATTGCACTTTTATTTTACTTTTACTCAAAACTGTTTGTATTCCATTTACACTTCAGTTTCACATTCACTCAAAAATTTATTTTCATTCAACTTTCACTCAAAATTTATTTTCACTCCACTTTCACTTCACTTTTACTTGAAAATTTGTTTTTACTCCACTTTCTGGTTTCAGAGTACTTTTAAACTAAGTGAAAATAAATTTTTAGTTGATGTGAAAGTGGAGTGAAAGTGAAGTGAAAATACAGTAAAAATGTGTTTTGAGTGAAAGTGATGGGGAAATAAATTTTGAGTAACAGTGCAAGTAGAGAGTAAAAAAATTGTGAATGAAAATGAAATGAAAATAAAGTGTAAAAATATTTTGGGTATAAGTGTAGTGAAAATGAAAGGTAAAAATATTTTGGGTGAAAGTGGAGTAAAAAAATGTAGAGTGAACGTGAAAGTGAAGTGAAAGTAAATTAATATAAAATTTTGAGTGAAAGTGAAGTGAAAATTGACTGAAATTAATTTTTGAGTGGAAGTGAAGTGAAAATTGACTGAAAATAATTTTTGAGTAAAAGTGAAGTGAAAATTGACTGAAAATAATTTTTGAGTGAAAATGAAGTGATAGTGAAGTGAAAATGGAGGGAAAATAAATTTTGAGTGAAAGTGAAGTGAAAATATAGTGAAAATATATTTTGAGTAAAAGTGAAGTGAAATTACATAATCGACCCCCAGGAAATAAACTATTTTCTCTTGATAAATAATTTCTGTGAGTCTATAATATAATAATTGTAATTACATGTTTACGTGATCACGATTTTCTTATAAAATTCTCCTTTAATTCTTCGGAAAATTCCTTGAATTTCTTTGAAATCTATAAGGCACAATTTTTCACATTTTTAGCGAAATCACTCTACAGAATTTTCCTCAAATATTACAGGTAATCTTTTCACGTGGGTTAGTACACTGGTGAATTAAATCAATATATCCTCTGAAGGGAAGGACGTCATACAAAAGTCCGTTTCATTTGCAGTTTGGGTATTCCTTTTGAAAAACTGTGGTTCGTACATATTGCCTCTTTTTAATTATCGATCAATACATCAGTTTTCGAAAGTTCAAATAGCACAATTTCCATATTGATATAAATATCAGAGGTCATTTTTTTTAATATAGTGCTCACCTTTTAAAAACAACCATAACAATAATACTCTGCACTGTTCTTGTTCATATAGAATTATCTTTAAAATATGCCGAATATTTTTGAGAAATGTTAAATATTTAATAAGTTATTTTCATTTTAGAAAAAGTTGCAAAAATCATTATATCTCTTTTGATCAAATATGAGTTGAGAAATTTTAGAAACTGAATGATACAATACAAAAAGGGGTGTCTATCAGTTTATTTTCGCAAATTACAACCACTAGACTGTAAATATACTGTTTTTAAAGAACGTAAATTTTTTCAAGTGTTTTTCCAGCTGAAAAAATAAATCTCCTCTGGTTGCGTAAATAAAGGTGGTAATAACAAAAGTTTTTCAAGTTTTTGTCTATGCATTATTGCAGAAAAACTGGCAAACAACCAAATCAATTGATGTAAATGGCTCGAAGTGGCAGAAGTAGGAGCACCATTTGTTTTCAAAGATTCATTATTTGGAAGAAAATTTTTCGAATCGTTAAATAATATTGTAAAAAACAATTGTTAGTATGATCGAGTTTGGTAAAATTTGCTTCTATCATAAAGAGTTAACTCACGTTCGTGAAGCAATTTAAAAAAATAGTTCCCAACTATCGGCACTTTTGGGAAATTGACCCGTCTGTGTTTTTTAACAATACGTACTAATTTAATAGGCGCTCTCACAGTTACAGTTTAGTTTTTTTTTTTATAAAGCATACTTTTTTCTTGATATCAGAATTGTTGTCGAAATTCTTTTAAAATATATTCAACCAATTCTGGAAATTTTTAACATTACTAAATATTTTTATTAGTCATTTCTAAAGTCTGGAATAAATTTTTGAACAATAGGATTGAATACAAAGGATGATTGTTCATTTTGTCCAATTAGAGTACCAGATAGTTTAGAAAGTTGGCAAGGCGAACTCTTAGTGAACTTCTGTCAAATCCGAAAATGGCCTCTTCGCTACAAGTCTGCAATGCGAATTTGATTGAAACTCAGAAAAACAATTCACAGAATGTTTGAGCAAAAACCTTTATTACAATTTATTTTTACTTTATTTTTGTTAATTTAAATTTGTTGAAGAACAAAATAATTAACTGTAAGTGTAAATACTATTAATTCATTAAATTTTAATTCAATTTTTGTAATTTTCAAATCTTTAATTAATTATTTTCAAAAATGGTAACCATAGCTTTTCAGGGAAAGCTTTTTGTTCAACAAATAAATAAAATTAAAAGCATTTGTGAAATTTACTTAATTTTATTAAATTACAATTTAATTTTAATACGAGAAAGCTAAAATTGAAATAAAAATCAAGTATTTTAGTTTTGCAGAAAATAGTTTCACATATGGTATTAAGATGTCATTATTTTAAAATTAGAATATAATTTAGTAGTTTTAGTGAGAAGTAAAGTGAATGAAATATTGTATTTTGATTCACATATAATTACAACAATAAGCTTAATCTGCAAACTTTAACCACTTGTAAAGTTTAAATAAATGCAGAGTTGCCACGCAACCTGGAAACCTGGAAAACCTTGAAATGTCAGAAAATTTTATAAAAATTTTAAAAAAACCTGGAAAAGTCAGGGAATTTTGATGAAAATCCTGGAAAATTGTTCTTTTCTAATTATATTTATTTCTGAAATCTGATTTTACTTAATAATTTAAAAATGAATTCAATTTTAAAAGAGTTGCGTTAACGATTTTCATAATTAAATGAATTTAAAAAGATGTAAAAATTTAAATTTAAATTTTGTAAAATTTCAGTTTTAATTTTTAAATGAATTTTATTAAAAATTTCAAAAAACTAGATTTTGAAAAAATTTTTAATAAATAAAATTGTTCTGAAATTAGTTAAATTTTTAAAAAATTAATATTTAATTAATTTTATCAAGCAATGGATTTATAGACGAATTTTAGTTAAAAACACTAAAACAAATTTAATTACTTTTAAAAGTATAAAAAAACTCTTCTCAGAAATTTGATTATTTTACATTTTTCTTGATTCTTCAAAGAATTAAATTATTTTCCAAAATTTTAATGAAAATCTTTTGTAACAATTCAAGTTTTTTCAAAATACCTTTAATAAAATTCTTCATAGAAAATCAAATTTTGTAAAAAAATTTACAAAAATTTTAATCAATCTTTCAATTACTTCTATAAATAATACAATTTTTCTCCGAAATTCAATTATTTAGATTTTAGAAAAATTTTAATAAAATTCTTGTAAGAATTTCAATTATTTTTAATATATTTTATAAAACTCTTTTTATAAAATTTCTTGAAAAGTAAAATCATTCTTAAAAATTTTATAAAAATTTTGTTAAGAGAATTTAATTATGATTTAAATTTTTCGAAATAGTTAAATTTTCAAAAGGTTTAAATTAGAATTTTTGAAAATTTAAATTTTTTATACTTTTAATGAAAAATGTAGAATTAATTTTTATAAAAAAGTTCACTTCCTACTTTTTTACTGTAACTTCTTAAAAAATTATTTTTATCATTACGATTATTATTATTAAAATTTTTAACTAAAATTCTGCTTTAAATCAATTAATTTTCATAATTTTCCAAAAAGTTCTTTGACAATTTTCAAATCCATTTGTTTAGAATATTCGATTTTACGAAATTTTAATTTTTCGCAAATTCTTCAATTAAATATATGTAAGGAAATAAAATATTCAAATTTTATATAACATTTTAACTGAAATTATTTTTAAAAATCAATAATTATAGTCAGAAAATTCTACGAGAATTCAATTATTTAAATACAAACAATGATAATTTTGTTAAATAATTTATTTTTTTAAAATTCAATTCTTGTAAAGAATTTTATCAATAAATTTAATTATTAATAGAATTCTTTCAGCGAATTGTAATAAAATTCTACAGAATAATTACTTTTTTTAAAAATTCGATTAAAATTGTATTAAAAATAATTGGAATTCTGTAATGATTTTTTGAAATTTTTATTTTTAGAACAAAAATTGAATGTGTTTGTAGAAAATTATAAAAAATTTTTTGTTAAAGATTGAATTTTTTGAGTATAAAAATAAATATTTTATTAAATAATTGAATGTTTCATAAAATTTAATTTTCATAAAGAATCTTATCAACAAATTTTTAAATAGTTGAATTCTCTTGGCAAATTTTAAGAATTTTTTAATTTTCGAGAAAAAGAATTTACTATTTATAAATGTAATTGAAAATTGACGAGAAATTTCATAAATTTTTAACAATAATTTGATTTTTGCAAATAATTATATTATTCTTTAAAATAATTAAATTCTTGAGACGAATTTTATTAAACTTTCTTTTTAAATAATTGAATTCTTTTGTTAAAATTTTTTAAGATAGTAGACATTGAAAATAATTGAATTTTGACAAATTATTTTCAAAAGAAATAGAAAAAAATTTATAATTTTTGAAAATAATTTAATTGTTTGAAGAATAAATAAAAAAACAATAATTGAATTTTTGAAAATTCTAATTTCTGTATGAAAAAATAATAATGATTAAATATTTATTTTAAAAATGAAGTTATTGATGTTTTCGATTAAGTTTCTAATTCATAAGAAATGTAATTTTAAAAACCTGGAAAAATTCCATTTTTTAAGCATTTTTTAAAAATTTTAATAAAACCTGAAAAAGTCAGGGAATTTGAAAAGAGCAAAAGCGTTGCAACCCTGAAATGTTAAAGCTTCTTGATTACCTTAACAAAAGTAACTTTAAACTTATCAAACTTTTATTTTTCTTAAATTTTCTTCACAAACACATCTTTGCTCGACATTATACAAAATGTGACTAAGAATATATGCATCCATGAATATTTGAACACATATAGAGCGCACTCTTCAGATGCAGTTAGAATTTTGGGTAATGAGTCTCTAGGGACTAAACTTTCAATAAATTAATAAGTAGACAGAACGTACCTGTTAGAGAGTTTACTCTGTAATTATTAAACCGCAAACTGACAAAAATTCTTTCTCTATAAACGCCTTGTTATCTCTTACAATTTTAATTAGTTAGAAATAATAAATTTAAAAGCAAAAAGCTCAATCAATGATTTAAATATGGTAATAATAATTTTTTAATGAATAGTTAATTATTATTATAATTTTTTATAATTAAATACCATTTTATCATAAATTCTGAGCAAAATTTATTATTAAATTGACTTTTAGGTTACATCTTGCATTAAAATAGTTAACTTCGTTTTTACGTAATCCATTTAGTTAAAATAAAACACAGTATAAAAAAATATGAAATATTTGCCAAAGATTAAAAATTAAAGGTTTAATAGAAAAAAATAAAAAAAAACATTTTACGTTTGAACTGCATACGGGAAAACTACGTATATAAGCTTATTTTTAATAAATTTAATCTAAAATAAGCTTGTATACAGTTTTCCCGCGTATGCGGTTTAACGGTACGCTGTTGATATTCGTTTTATATTTTTTTTTATTAAAATTTAAAATTTTTAATAGTGCACACTTTTTTCGTATGTAGTTTAAAAATTTACACGTAAATTTTATACAATTTTAAAATGAAATAATTTCAGTATTAAAAAATTTGCGTTGAAGCTGTTTTCCCGTGTGCAATATAATGTAGTCAGTTTTCTTGCTGTACTGTTGAATTGTGGGTAAGTTATACAGCCCCAACTTTTTGGAGCTCAATATTGAATATAATTTGAAATTGTAATATTTTTAATCAATTAGTGTATTTAACTTACATGATTCATGTTAAAAACTTTAAAAAATTTGTCAAGTTGGAAGTAAATTGTTAAGAAATAAATTAATCGATTCATTTTACAATATGTATAGAATATATTTGAAAACCAAATATGTATCAGAATCGTCTCTCTATAATGGCAACAATATTGCTGGATAATGTTATGATAATTTTGCTGCAATATTGACTATATCAATAGTCCAAAATTTATGGATTCATTAGTGTACCGTATATTTTTTTTTATAAAAATGTCAAATTATTTCTGATTACATAGTTTCAATAGAATGTTATTCAAAATACTTTTCTGAAGTTAAAAACTCATTTTAAACTTAAGACTGAACTTCGATTTCAGGGTCAAGTCAAGACTCAATTACATCTTATTGTTAGTTTAATTGCAATTTTTGGACGACTTTTCAGCTTTAGACAAGTCTTGTACCTGGGGGTCGATTATGTAATTTCACTTCACTTTTACTCCATTTTCACTTCACTATCACACCAATTGTATTTTAACTCCATTTTCACTTCACTTTCACTCAAAATTTATTTTAACTCCATTTTCACTTTGACTTCAACTCAAAAATATTTTTTTACTTCATTGTCAATTCACTTTCACTCCACATTCACTAAAAATTTATTTTCACTCCATTTTCACTTCACTCAAACTCAAAAATATATTTTTAATACAGTTTTACTTCACTTTTGCTCAAAATTTATTTTTACTCTATTTTCACTTCACTTTAAGTCCACATTCACTCCAATTCAAAAATATATTTTTAATACAGTTTTACTTCACTTTTACTCCATATTCACTTTCAGTAAATTTTTTATTCTTTCCATTGCCACTTCACTTCCATTCCATTTTCAATCAAAATTTATTTCCACTTCATTTTCACTTCACTTTAAGACCACTTTCACTCAAATTCAAAAAAATATTTTTAATGCAATTTCACTTAACTTTAACTCCACATTAACCTTCAGTCGATTTTTTTTCATTCCATTGTCACTTCACTTTCACTCCACATTCACTCAAAACTTTTTTTCACTCCACTTTCACTTCACTTTAAGTCCACATTCACTCCAATTCAAAAATATATTATTAATACAGTTTTACTTTACTTTTACTCTATTTTAACTTTCAGTCAATTTTTTTTCTTTCCATTGTCACTTCACTTTCACTTCACTTTCACTCAAAATTTATTTTCACTCCATTTTCACTTCACTTTTATTCCACTTTTACTCAAAATTTATTTTCACTTCACTTTCACTTCACTTTTACTCAATATTTATTTTCACCCCATTTTCATTTTACTGTCACTTAAAATTTATTTTCACTTCACTTTCACTTTTACTCAAAATTTATTTTTACTCCAATTTCACGTCACTTTTACTCAAAATTTATTTTTACTTCAATTTCACGTCACTTTTACTCAAAATTTATTTTTACTCTAAGTCACTTTACTTTAACTCCACTTTCGCTTTAACTCAAAATTTATTTTAACTCCACTTTCACTCAAAATTTATTTTCACTTCACTTTCACTTCACTTTCACTCAAAATTTATTTTGCCCCCCCCCCTTTCATTTTACTTTCACTTAAAATTTATTTTCACTTCACTTTCACTGTCACTCAAAATTTATTTTCACACCATTTTCACTTCACTTTTATTCCATTTTCACTCAAAATTTATTATTACTCCACTTTTACTACACTTCAAAACCAATTTCACTCCAATTCAAAAATATATGACAGTAGCCTGAAAATGAAATAAAAGTGGAGTAAAAATAAATTTTGAGTGATAGTGAAATGAAAGTGGAGTGAAAAAAAATTTTGAGTGAAAGTGAAGTAAATGTGGAATGTAAATAAATTTAGAGTGAAAGTGAAGTTAAAAACAATTGAGACAAAAAGTGAAAAAATAATATTGGTGAATGTGATAATGGAGACACAAAGAATTTTGACTGAAACTGAAAACAGAGTGAAAGGAAAGTGGAAATGTAGTTAAAGTAATATTATATTCATTATTTTCTTAATGAAAAGAGATAATCCTAACATTTCATCTATTTTGTTTCACTTTGACAATTCTTTGACTTCCTTTTCTGTTCAATACACGGTCATTCACCTTCTATCTCAATCGATTCATACTTGTATTACTATATTAAAATTCGTTACTCTCGTCTCGACAATTTCTACAATTGTGATCATCAGTTCACGATGTTTCCATTTGGAACAATTGTATTTTCTTAGTAATAATTAACTTATCAAATTGTATATTATTTATTCATATAAAACATATTTTTTTAATTATCCATTGTCTCTGAAGAAAACAGCTAAGTTGCTGAAACGTAAAAAATTTTTTAAAATTATTTTTATTCACGCGGTGTTCTCTTAATTATCATTAATATCGATCGAGTACAAATATCAATGGTTTAATTTAAAGTAAAGATATGTTTGTCAAAAAGGAATCGGAAATAAAATATTCCTATTAATGCTTCTAATGGCAAAAAAAGTCGGAACAGTTATAAAGTCAGTAAAACCGCTTAACAAGAAATCTCTAGCATGCACTCTGACAGCACATGTTGGATGTATTTTCTTACGCGCATCGTGCCATTATTGGAACAATGATTGGCAACCAATATTGGACCTAGATTAGTTTTAGCTTGGATGCGCGCAAGAAAATACTTCCAACTAATGCCTTCAGGGTGAATGCTAGTGATTTTTTCTCGCTTATAAGTGGTTTCACTGACTTTATAAGTAAAGTCATCAAAAACATTAAGAAGAATATTTTATTTCTGTTCGAATTTTGACAAAAATTGATCTTTACCTTAAATTGAGGTAAGAGACTTTTTATCACTCATGTCCTTTATTTTTATACAAGTGAAAAATTAATTTAATACATTGACAGTAATAACGCTAGGTTACAAAAAAAGTGTTAATGCAATGTTTACTTAAAAATTCTTATGTTTGTTGAAACTTTAGGTGTCACTGTATAAAAATATGACGAAAAATTTTTATATTTGGTCAAATCTATAAAAATAAGATTAAAGTATCGAAAAATCGCATTTTTAGCCTCTTTTTAAAAAACTGTAAAATAAAAAACGCAACATGATAAAAATCTCTAAAAGGGTTTTAATTTTTAAATGAAAGCTTAAATTGTCAACTTTAATACCCAGAATTGAAAGATGATTGAAAATCACTGGGAAACCATTTTTATCAAGAGAACCATATTTTAAAGATTCAAAATTGCTGAGATAAGAAGATTATGCTAAAAAATCGATTGCCATTTAACTAGATTTGCTTGAAATTTGTTCCAAGTGGTTTCTGAAGTCGCTAACAATAATATATCAGAGTTATATTTGAAAAATTCAAAATATCGTCCAAAATATCTAAGAATTACTGATTTTGAAAATTTCCAATCCACTATTTTTAAAATGTTAAATCTAACTTTAGATTTGTCATTAGTAACTATACAGAAATCTTTAAATAATAAATTCTAAGCAAATCCATTTTCAATCCACTTTCACTTAACATTTTTTTTCATTTTTACTTAAAATACTTTTTTTTCTCTACTTACACTTCTCTTTCACTCACTATTTTTTTACTCTCCATTTTCACTCCACTGTCACTAAAAATTTATTTTCCTTCCATTCCTCACTTCCCATCCATTTAATTTTCACTTCACTTTTTCGCTGGTCATCGGTTTGAGTGAAAGTGAAAAAGAAATGAAATTGAAAAAGTGTAATGAAAATAAATTTTAAGTGAAAGTAAAAATTGAGTGAAAATGAAGTGAAAATGAAGTAAAAAAATTTTTGAATGAAAGTGGAGTGAAAGTGAAGTGAGAATAGAGTTTAAAAATATTTTGGTGAAAGTGGAGTGAAAATAGGGTGAAAAAATGCTAAGTGAAAGTGAAAGTGTATTGAAAGTAAAGTGAAATTTGAGTAAGAATATGTCTTGAGTGAATGTTAAAGTGGAGTGAAAGTAAAGTGGAAATGGAGTGAAAGTAAAGAGTGAAAGACCAACGAAAAAGTGTAGTGAAAATTATGTGAAAATAAATTTTTAGTGAAGTGAAAGTGAAGTGCAAGTAATGTGAAAGTAAAGTGAAAGTAAAGTGAAAGTAAAGTGAAAGTAAAGTGAAAGTAAAGTGAAAGTAAAGTGAAAGTAAAGTGAAAGTAAAGTGAAAGTGAAGTGAAATTACATAATTAACCCCGCGTCCTTTATTTTTGGGTAATTTAAAATAGATTTTCTTATATTAGAATAATGAGTTCTTTCTTTATTAAGATCCATAATTCCCCTATAGCCACGCACTACTATCCGATTATTATTTTTAGCCCTTTTCTTCGCTTCGAGTATAAACAAGTAACAAAATAATTGAAGGATCATTTTCTAAAACACGATTTTTGACTTTCTAGTGTAAAGAATATCATAATCAAACAAAAAAATCTCAACAGAAAAGCTCCACTAAAGCAAAAAATAATTAAGTTAAAAAATAGAATAAATGTGTCCAAGGAAGTGGGATCTGATAAAAAATGTGGTCAGTACACTACCGACGCGGAAATAAAGGCTAACACTGCGTGTCATTAAAAATATACTCGCATTAAAAATGAAGATTACATCGACAAAAAAATAGAAGGTTCCTTTCGAGCGATAGAAATAGCTTACTAAATTTAGGAAAAAATGCTGCCTGCTTTACTTCGTGCTTATTAAAAATATTGCTTAAAGTGTTTTTAAAATATATTAGGAATTAAAGCAAATGACATTAAGTATTTTCTACATTTCCTGCCTTGAGATATTAATTCTCGACAAATTCAAGAAAAACTGAAAAATGTAATTGTCGTTCTACATGTAATCATTTCTTGAAATCTCAGCATTTCCTTGATGCCAAGAAAAATAGAAAATATTACAGGGTCTTCGAATAAATAAATAAATTGTGCAAGCATGCTCTAGGACTGAAACATATAAAGTTAACAAGTGGGCGCTGACCGGAGCACCATTTTTAACATATTTCTCTTATGTTAACTTAGTGATTTGGACTTAACGCACGAACGAAGCAGCCTCCGAGGCTGCCAATTCGAGCGATCGACAGCATATTATTTCTCCGTGCACACTGCACTATTCTTTCAGTTATTCGATACCCAATAATATATTTTATTGAACTTAGGATCAATATGGAAAGTTTAAAATTCAAGAAACGTTTGTGTAGAAACACAATTATTTTCTTTTATATTTTTTTTGAAATCTGACAGGGGTGCTATTCTGTGATTTCACTTCACTTCACTTCACTTTCACTTTACTTTCACTTTACTTTCACTTTACTTTTACTTTACTTTCACTTTACTTTCACTTTATTTTTACTTTACATTCACATTACTTTCACTCGACTTTTACTTTTCCTTTGCTTTCACTTTACTTTTTCACTTAACTTACACTTTACTTTTACTTTATTTTTACTTTACATTCACATTACTTTCACTCTACTTTTACTTTTCCTTTGCTTTCACTTTACTTTTTCACTTAACTTTCACTTTACTTTCACTTTATTTTTACTTTACTTTCACTTTACTTTACCTTTATTTTCACATTACTTTCACTCTACTTTTACTTTTCCTTTGCTTTCACTTAATTTTTTCACTTAACTTTCACTTTATTTTTACTTTACATTCACATTGCTTTCACTCTACTTTTACTTTTCCTTTGCTTTCACTTTACTTTTTCACTTAACTTTCACTTTATTTTTACTTTACTTTCACTTTACTTTCCCTTTATTTTCACTCTACTTTCACTTTACTTTCACATTACTTTCATTCTACTTTTACTTTTCCTTTGCTTTCACTTTACTTTCACTTTACTTTTACTTTACTTTTACCTCAATTCAACCTTAATGATTGAATGTGAAGTAAAAGTAAAGTGAATGTAATGTGAAGTGAAATCAAAGTAAAGTGAAAGTAAAGTGAAAGTAAAGTGAAATTACGGAATAACACTCCAGAAGTCGAATTCAAGGTAAAAAATTCACAAAACACTACGAAACTTAATCCTATTCTTGAAATAATGTTGTGTTACTCTAATAAAAAGAGTAATTTTATTGGAAATTTAATTAGCTATCCAATGAAATTAAAAATTAAGTTTCAATCATCAATTTCCTTTGCATGTTCCCTTATTTCTGAGTCTAATAAGCGACACAAATAAAACCAGACATTCTAAAATTGAAATTAGTTTAAAAAATACTATAGCCAAATAAAGGAATGAGATATATTTTAAATAAATTTTTTTATAAACTTTAAATGAAATTTCATATTTTATCATACTTTTGATATCCCATCATGGACATTTAATTTTCTATAGTCACTCAAGTTCCTTCTCTGTAATGCAAATATACATGTATATATAACTTACATAAAATTGTGTGCCATTAAAAAAATAATTATCTTTCCAAGTGACGCACTGAATGATTGCAGTTTCCACTTTATATAAACTTTTATTTTTCTTTTATAATTTCCCTTTTCTCATCCATTATTTTTCATTATACGACAACTACATTTGAGATGTAAATAAAATTTTTTCAATTTACGAGTAAAATTATCTGCTAGAAATAATTGTCGTTTTTAAATTAATATTTTTAATTGCCTACTGTTAAAAAAAAAAACATTCAAACTGAGTAGATTTTAATTTAAAACTGAAAAATTGTAAATTATTGAATTTTAAAAAATGCTTTCTACTAAGTTTTAATTTTCTTTACTGTTGGAAAAATCTAAGGGTGATTTAAATATATGCGTGTTTATGTTTACATGCGATATATTAAATGTAATATACAACGATAAGATAATTTTAACACACTTTTATATTAAACATTAAGATTCAGCGCCCATTAAATTTAAAATGAGTGTGTAGTGTTTAATTTACCGAAGTCTGTTAAAGCAAATATGCTATAATATTGGTTTTCAAATTATAAGAGTTATTCATTAAAATTGTAATACTTGAAAAATGTTCAGGTGTTTCTAAAAATCTTTTTAAATTATTAATTTTAGTAAGAAAAACCTTTCGGTCGGTTATGTCTTCAAATAGGTTTATTTTAAATACAGTTAAATAAAAATTTTACCTTTTACTCTGGTTTTATGAAATTCAGATGTTTAATTTTCCCAAAATTTTATTTGTGTTCCTAAAAGTAATTAATGTATTTTTTATTCCATGAGCCTAAAAATAGTTTTCTTTTAGATAACAGATGCAATGGAGTGAAGTTAGTCATTTATTCAACCGGGTGAAAATAGTTACAATTTTTTCCCATGAGTAAAATTGATAAATGGTCCATGCGGTTTGTGCCCAAGGGAAAAAATGAACTCCATTCTTCTACAAGTCGATTAAGTAAATCGACTTTCACTCCCTATCGTCTACTATCTGAAATTGATACTTTTGTACCTTTGCAATAAAAGGTTTTGTTAGCAACACGAGGCCAAAACAGTGAAATTGTTTAGGTTGACGTTTGCGAGTACTCGTCGTTTAGTTCTTGGACTCGACTACCACTCGTGCAGCAAACACACGACGTAAACAATGCTTGCCTTTGTTCCTTTGTTCCTTCATACACTATAAATGTTTTCAAAATTATTTTTAACATAATTTTCCATCCATAAAAATAGCCTATTCTCAATAATATTTTATTTTCTCAATGACGTGACATTTTTTTAAATTGCATCCGAGAAATTTTATAAGAAAATGGTAAATTTTTATTTACTTAGAAAATCTTTTTTTACTTTCGATTAGTTTAAAATTAACACTCACTAAATTCTCGACATTGAATTTTATATCAAGCATCGTGGATATTTCAAATTAAATCAGGTTTAATGAAATTTTAAATGAATTAATATCGAAAAAACGCAACGATAATAGTGCATTTCTTTTTTCTGTTGAAAATCAAATGTGTATTAATTAAATCAAAAAAATATTCAGTTCGAAAATTAAAGATAAAAAGACTTTATATTTTTATATGAAAAACAATTTTTAATTTTTTCATTCGTCATTTTGAATTTTTAAAAAGTGATCTGACATTCAGAATCAGACCCCAAAAAACCCCACTGTTAACTTAAAAGTATCAAATGGCAACGAACTGATACCAAAAATGTGGATCAAATAAAAAGTTTATCCAAATTTTTCGCATCAATTTGATCCATTTTAGTATCAATTTAATACTTTCAAGAAAACTGTGCCTGAGTGATAATTTCCATATGAATCCGATTAATAAAAATAAACCCCCTCCATATTGGATCCGCCATTTTGAATTTTCAAAAACGAACATCAGATTCATAATCATCGACCCAGAAAATATGAAAAGAGATTTGAGGAAAATCAGTCCGTATGAATAATGTTCCCCTCAAAGGGTTAAATGCAAAAAATAGATTTTCTGGGTTTCGCGGAAATTAATCATTCATGTGGCATATTGTCAGACTGTGACATACAAATACTGAGAAATTTGAATGGCAATTAATAGCAAAGAATATAAATTTTATATCATTAACGGAAGATATTAATATTATCAATATGTGATAAAAGCACAGAATGGGTTGAAATTAATTTTACTTCACATAGTTCCACTTTCTCAGATAAACTCATATTTATACGGCTCTTTTTCAGATTACGGTTAATCTTCCTAATGTCCCCATTAGCGAAGGAACAAAAAAAATTCCTCAATATTTATTTTTGTCTGTTATTTATTTTAATAACTTAATGAAGACAAATATACCCCTAATTAATAGAAAAATTATACTATGAAATTTTGAAACGTAATCGAATCTTATTAGGAGTATTTTGAGTTTCTTTACATTCACATTTACTCAAAATTTTTTTCCCTCCATTTTCACTACACTTTCAAAATTAATCAAAATTTTTTTTCATTACACTTTTACTCTAAATTTTTATTACTCTACCTTCACTTTTATTAAAAATATTTTTCACTCCATTATCACTTTTCTTTCACTTACAATTTTTTCACTTCATTTTTATTCCTCTTTCACTTTCACTTAAATTTTTTTTTACACAACTCTCCCTTCACTTTAATTAAAAAA
Source organism: Leptopilina myrica (nomen nudum) (assembly GCA_032872475.1). NCBI lineage: Eukaryota > Metazoa > Arthropoda > Insecta > Hymenoptera > Figitidae > Leptopilina > Leptopilina myrica (nomen nudum). The sequence continues at coordinate 55,575,859 of CM065458.1, read as the reverse complement.
TTTTGTTTCACTGCATTTTCACTCAACTTTTACTCCACTTTTACACAAAATTTTTTTCATCCCATATTCACTGTTAATATCAACTTTTTTTATTCCTATTTCACTTATTTCTCTTATTGTTTTATAATTTGATATTAAATTTAAAATATACATGTGAATATATTTAACAAATTTCTCTCAACGATATGACCTTCAATTTCGTATGGAAAAGAATGATCAATAAAATAAAATTTGTGTGAAGGAGAAAGTAGTCTAAAAGTTAAGTAAAAGTGTAGAAAACATAAATTTTGAGTGAATATAAAGTAAAAGTGGAGTGAAAATAAATTTTTGAGTGAAAGTGAAGTAAAAGTGTGATGAAAATAAATTTTGAGTAAAAGTGGAGTGAAAATATAGTGACAAAGAATTTTGAGCGAAAGTAAAGTAAAATTGGAGTGAAAATAAATTTTTGAGTGAAAGTGGAGTAAAAGTGTAATAAAAATAAATTTTGAGTGAAAGTGGAGTGAAAATATAGTGACAAAGAATTTTGAGCGAAAGTAAAGTAAAATTGGAGTGAAAATAAATTTTTGAGTGAAAGTGAAGTAAAAGTGTAATGAAAATAAATTTTGAGTGAAAGTGGAGTGAAAATATAGTGACAAAGAATTTTGAGCGAAAGTAAAGTAAAATTGGAGTGAAAATAAATTTTTGAGTGAAAGTGGAGTAAAAGTGTAATGAAAATAAATTTTGAGTGAAAGTGGAGTGAAAATATAGTGACAAAGAATTTTGAGCGAAAGTAAAGTAAAATTGGAGTGAAAATAAATTTTTGAGTGAAAGTGGAGTGAAAATATAGTGACAAAGAATTTTGAGCGAAAGTAAAGTAAAATTGGAGTGAAAATAAATTTTTGAGTGAAAAATGAAGTAAAAGTAAAATGAAAATAAATTTTGAGTGAAAGTGAAGTGAATGTGAAGTGAAAATGTAGTGACAAAGAATTTTGAGTGAATGTAAAGTAAAATTGGACAAAAATAAATTTTTGAGTGAAACTGGAGTGAAAATAAATTTTAAATGAAAGTGAAGTAAAAGTAGAGAGGTAGTAAAAATAAATTTTGATTGAAAGTTAAGTAAAAGTGGAGAGGTAGTGAAAAAAAATTATGATTGAAAGTGAAATGAAATTGAAGTGAATATAAAGTTTTCGTGAAAGTAAAAGTAAAGTATAAGTGAAAGCGAAATAAGAAAATTTTGAGTGAAAGTCAAGTAGAAGTGAAATAAAAATAAATTTTGAGTGAAAGTGAAGTGAAAATGTAGTGACAAATAATTTTGTGTGAAAGTGAAGTGAAAATGTGAAAAAAATAAATTTTGAACAAAAGTGAAGTGAAAATGCAGTTAAATTTTTTTTTGTGAAAATAGAAGTGGAGTGAAAATAAATTTTTAAATAAAACATAATTAAAAATGGAGTAAAAATAAATTTTGAATGAAAGTGGAGTGAAAGCAAAGTTAAAGTAAAGTGAAAATGAAGTAAAAATAAATTTTGATTGGAGTGGAATGAAAGTGGAGTGAAAGCAAAGTGAAAGTAAAAAATGAAAATGAACCGATAGTAAATTTTGAGTAAAGATGAAAGTAAAGTGAAACTGAAGTACAAGTGGAGTGAACATAAATTTTGAGTAAAAGTGAAGTGAAAATGGAGTGAACTTAATTTTTGAGTTTTATGTATAGTGAAAGTGGTGTGATCATACATTTTTGTGAATGTGAATTGAAAGTTGAATGATCCTATTTTTTGATTGAAAGTGAAGTGAAAGTGGAGTGAACATAAATTTTGAGTGAAAGTGAAGTGAAAGTGAAATTGAAGTAAAATTCCATAATCAACCCCCCGATTGACTCATTAAACATTAATTTATTTTTCAGATCATCCAACCAACAAAAAAAGTAATATTGTAATGAGGCTGAAGTCCACAACGTTTTTAAAAACGAAAACAAAAAAACAATGGGATGGAATTTTTATTATTGATTGTAAATAATGTTATTTTTTGACAACTTAATCCTTAATAACAACTGATTTCTTAAAAATTAAGGCAGATGAAAATTAGAGATGATTTTTATTTTTAAAAAACTCTTTTTTGATTTTACGTTTTTAAAAACGTTGCGAACTTCAACTTCTTATATTGTATCCAATCTGGTTGATAGAGTGATTTCAATGTCAATCAAAGATTTTCTGTTGCAATATATTAAACCTGAAAAGGTTGGTAAATCTTAACCAAAGTAATGTCACTTTTTCTGTCAACAAAGACTGCATTTTTTTCAATTTTCACCTATCCATGATCATGTATTACACTAATATCAATTAAACAATGAAAAGACTTAAACTGCATTCACTAAATGGAGAAGATAGTTATCATATTCCTTATCAGCCTGTCATTCTTAAGGGGAGTCTTGCTACAAAATTACAATTCGACCTTAATGTGTCAACTAAATCCAATACGAATGTTTCATTAAAACAGGCTGTGAAGGCGGAACCAGTGATCCAGGATTGAGACTTTAATCCGATTGTAAGACTTCGATGTCATTTAATTGCGATAGGAACAGACAATGAAGAGATGTATCGTCAATCTTATATTGACGATACATACATACCTTAGTGCTTCCCAGAGATCGAATCCTTTAATGATTAAATCAAAATGATCCTATATGGTAATTCATCAACTAAATACTTTAAGTTATGGAACGGTTGTGGTTCAAATTTTTTACCAATACTTTATTTAAACCAATTGACATATATAAATAAATTTTCTTTTAATTGTGTTTTGCGTAAAAAAATTATGCGCGTGAAGGAAGTTCAAAAATTTCTATGCACTTCAAAGTAAATATTAAGTTGTTGATGAAAAGTATGCGCCACTTTAGTCTCTCACCTGAATTCTTTCGACAAATGTTAGTTTTTGCATACTATTTCAGTGCAAGTTTATTTAAGATACTTTTCATGATAAAATCAATAATAAAATTATTATAAAAGAAAAAAGTAATTTCTTCTGCTGCCTCAATTTTAATTTTTAAAAAATTCCCCTTTTCAGAACTTTAAATGTTTAGTACAGCGTTCAACTTGAGTATATATTTAATATCTCCGGAAGTAATATATCCTCTTGACGATAAAATTGTTTAATTAGGTTCTGAAAACTGTTCAAGAACGATACGAAATGTCAAAAGTTACTTTATTATTGTATGATTTTTATATGTTCGTGTTTCAAGAAAGAAACGATAAGGATCCGAACATTTTTCTTGTTTAGATTGCGTCGACACAAGAAACGCAATTTTACATGCTAAGAACAACAAGGATTATGTTTTGTGTTGTAAAATAGAAAAATTATGTGACAAATTAAAAAAAATTCTTATTTCATGATTAGTAAAATATTTTACTGTTCATATTAATAACTTATAACTTTTATCAAATGTTCCTACTTGAGTTTACTAATAGAACCCTGTATGATAATCCTGATAGAAATAGGTCTATCGGTAGACATCTAAATGTCAAACTTGATGGCAAACTATTTTACTGAGAATTCCCCATGGGAGTTATTCAAACATTGTTAAAACTGATTAAGAGAGAAGTTACATTTAAATCTTTCTAGTTTTTGAATATTCGAGAAACAAAATTAGATTTAAGTTTGCGTGTCAACTCGAAATTGAATTAATACCGACATGAAACTTTATTCAGTTATTGAATTTAATTTCGTGTCAACTTTCAGACCAAAGAAAAAAAAACTAATCCTTAGTGACGATCTGGATATTATGAGTATCCCTAATACATCCGTAGATTGATTTAAAAGCGAAAACATCAATACCGAATTCTATGGATATTCGTAAAAATATCTTGAAGATGAATTAAAATTATTTTAAGGTATGCTACAGATTTCAACTAGAAATAATTAATATATTAAGATATCTTATAATTATGAACGAACGTAGACATCAGTTTTAATTTTTAATTTACGTTCTCCCTAGTGATCATTTTCAACAATGTTTGATTAACTTCCTTGAAGAAATCTCAGGGAATAAACTTGAGATTAGTCTTGAAACTTAGAGCCAGACAAATGTACGAGTTTGAAATGGTTCAGATAAATTCACAGAAAAAGTTTATCTAGAAATGAAACATTTACGGGAAATCGCTTTCTAAAGTTTTTTGGAAATTTTCCGAGAATGCTTCGAGAACTACTCTCGGGAGTGACTTCGCAAAAATTTCCTGGAATCGTTTCACACTATTATTGGCCATATCACCCAGAAATTCCAAGAAAGATAGTCATATTACTTTTTAATTATTAAAAATAATCAAATTGAACAGCAAGGGATGATTGAAATGTTCATCTAATTAGTCAAGTGATAAAAAGATAATAATTAAACATGAGACTTCACTTAGTCTGCCCTTTGATACATCTAATATTTTTTAATAGTCAAGCAAGAAAATGTTAATTTTTCGAAATACATTTCGAAAGTGTCATTAAAGTTAAAAAAAATGTTTATTATTCACGAACACTATTTCATTTATAGCGAGTGATAAAATATTTCATTGATAAGATGATACAGTCCTTTAGAGGTCGACAAACTTAACTCTTGAGTAACTGAAGAGAGTATAAAAAAGCTCTTTGAAAACTATTCTCGTTGACGAGAGTTTTTGACGTCTTTACAGATACTTTGAGTCTGGGGAGCCGTACAATGGGCAGTATAGAGAGGCACTCAAACCAAGTTAGACCCCGACAGCAAATGCTCGATCACTCGACAGGGTTGAAGACGAAACTTGAGCCATCATTCGACTATTCACAGACAACCAATGTCACGGCCCTCGTGGGCAAAACTGCCTATCTCACCTGCCGAGTTAGGAACCTTGGCGACAAAACGGTGAGTTCAAATTTTCTATTTCATTAATTTTTTTCAACCATCTGGGAAAAATACTTGCACAAATATCAAAAAGCACTGGCACATCCAGTGTGATTGACGGTGATTTTTAAGAATTTTTTTCAGAGAATTTATTGCTTCAAATGTTTTGTAGTTTTTTTTACACCTATATGTCTATTACTAGTGATCAATTCGTAATTTTTTAAAAGAAAAATATTGTTTTTTGTAAAAAGTTATTCGCCATCTTCCGAGTGTCCAAAAAAAAGTTGTCCCACTACTGCAGTGATTGCGGTCTTCTCAGTGACTGAAATCAAAAGAACCAAAAAGATTATTAAACTAGAAGATATTTGCCGTACAATGATCCTAGGATGTCAAAAAATATTGAATTGCAACAAATTGGTGGAGTTTTGAAAAAAGCTTATAAATTTCGCCTAAAAAATCCAATGGTTCTTGGCATCCCAAAATTCTATTTTTCCTCCAAAAAAAACCTGAAGCCTTATTGTACGGGGAAAATAATACTAAATAAGCCAAAACAAAGATCAACCCAATCGGATGATTGGTTATTTTGCAGACACAACAATTTGGGATTCATTCATAAGACTGTCGTTCTTTACCTAATTTGCATATCTACTCGTTTCTAACTAATGATTTAATTTTTTTATATCAAATCATAATATATAATCGAATTTGATAATAATGTTACGAACTAAATTACAATGTTCCCTATAGTTCCTGCGATTTAATTTTTATTAAATAAAACAAAAATTCGGACAGGTTAGGTAAATGAAAAACAATGTTGTTTGAACATGAAGATTATAAATCTTTTTGAAATAGTAAAGCGATAGTGGAAGATAAAAATGAGTGACGAGCTTTCTAATTTTTGTGTTTAATGTGTGTCCTTAGGACTCCTTACGATAGCGGGCGGTGATGCTGAGCTTGTGTTGTCCAAATACAATATCCATTGTGCACTAATGGTCCTTTTTACTGGTTAAGTGGTCGCAGGTTTTCAAGTAGAGAGTTATGGGTCTCGTAAATTATCCTTTTGACGAGAAATTATGTATTCACGAACTCGATCACAATAGTTGGAGAAACTCTGTTGTGGATAATTTGTATATTTCACTGATGCGACTGACAGGCAGAACTTTTAACTGGAGCACCACTTCGTAGAAACAACCACTTGTTAAAGATGAAAATTTTAGACTGACTGTATGACAATTACTTCTGATTACAACATTTTTAAGACTGATTCTTAAGACCACTTCTTGATTTGAGACTTGTAGTACGAACGACTACATCTGATGATTGAGTTTTAGATTATAGTGCGGATGACTTCTTCTGATGATTACATTTTTTAGACTGAATTACTGTTGATGGTCTAGCTCTTCTTATACCGAAAATTGTCTATGAATTTTCAGCTGTGTGTCTTAAGAATTTGCATTTTTGGAAATGTAGCTTGTATTTTGGGAAAGTATTGTTGCAGGAACACTTGTGTTGACTCAACTATTAGATCGCACGGTTCTCATTTCCTCTGAGTCATTTTATTATATTTAATAACAATTATATAGCAAGTAAATATTTAATAAATTAATAAAATAATAATGATTCTATCACTCGGTTTCCAAATTAATTATGTGTTGAAGTTATCGATCACTCCGAGTCAAGTAAATGGAAAAAATTAAAACAATTCCTTTAACGTTTTCAACAGCAAAGCTGCCCTCTTCAGAAACTATAATTTATTTATTAAATAAATTTAGACAATTAGTTCATTACAATATTAAATATTAAAATAAAATAACATTAATCAAATTATTACCGTAAAAATTGCGAAAAAAATCAAATTATATATACATATTTAAAAGAAAGAAATGAATGGAGGAAACATCCTCATCACATCGTATACGATTAGACACTAATTCATATTATAAGTTTCCAGAAGATACAAACGTGGATCGATAAAGATGAGGTGAATAACCCATCAGTAAACAGAAAACAAAAAATCAAAACCAAGAGAACTGTCAAGGTAACTCAGACAAGAAAATAAAATAAAATAATCAAACGAATTTCTTTTCTTCTAAAAAATAAATGTAATGATTATTAAGATCTTGTGTATCATCTTTTTTATTAACTGAATTATTTTGCAAATTAATATGAATCATCTCAGAAATTAGTCGTTTTTTATAATTAGATTCTCTGTCAAGTATTAAAAAATTATCCCAGTCAAATGAATGGTTAAATGAATTGCTATGATTTGTAATAACTCCTGTTTTAGAATTTTTGTGTTCATTAATACGAACACCTACCATTCTTTTAGATTGACCAACGTAAGAAGCAGAACAATTTTTACACCTTATTTTGTAAACAGTGTTGACATTATCAGATTTTCTGTTTCCATCTTTAGCCTTGATGATCAAATTATGGCTCATTTTATTATTCTTTTTTGGAATCGTTAGAATATTGAAATTTTTAAGAAAAGTAGATGTCCTTTCATATAATCCAGGAACATAGGGAAGAAAAACCTTGGGGAACATTCTATACAAATTACCACTTTTTTTATTTAAAGAATTCTGTTCAATAGAACAAATGCGATGTTTTACATATTTATTTATAAATTCAAAAGGATAATTATTCTTTTTTAACGTATCCATAACAAATTCAATATTTTTAGAATGAAATTTTTTATGAGAGAGTTTAATAGCTCTATCAACAAAGTTATAAACTATTGCAACCTTTTGAGTAAAAGGATGTTTAGAATAATAATTAATGGTACGTCCAGAAAATGTGGGCTTCTTGTACCAATCTGTAACAATTCTACCATTCTCATTGATGAGAAGCACATCAAGGAAACTAATACAATTATTTACTTGACTCGGAGTGATCGATAACTTCAACACATAATTTATTTAATAAATTGTTAGGAAAGTTTCGTTGCTGTAGGGGAATCATTATTAAATATTATTTTACATATTATTGATATTGTCATTCTATTATTATCATCCTTATTATGCAATTTGTTATTACTATTACAACTTTTTTAAAATTATCCCTTTTATTATTATTGGTTATTGAAAATACGTTACGGTAACAATGGAGGCAAATTTTCCACCTAGTTATCTAAAGTCTTAAATGATTTCTCATTTTGTTATGTACATAATCAATTCTATTTAGCATCTCATTAAAATATATTACGTTGTGAATGCAATTGCAAGTGCGCGTCACAATCAACTCTATTTACTAGTTGTTAATGAACGGTCGAAAAAACTACTACTGACTTAATAGAATATAATCTAATTAAATATTCTTTTTGATCTACCCTCCAGCGTACTAAATTAAAGCTATCACAGACATATGATCACGTTCCATCGTAATAGGTACAAATCTAATGACCACAATCAATTTAAACGATACTAAAATCATATCGAAATATTCCTTTCGTTCCTTATTAATTACTAGTTTGCAACTTGTAAATACAAAGTTAATTAATAGCCAAAAGATTTAAAGAAGATTTTTTGAACAGTTTTCAAGATATACTTATATTATAAAGCATAACATTCTTAAAAATGTAATTGTAGTTTTTCTTTGAAAGTGACAATAAACATTATATGAGAATAGACAATAAAGTAGTTTTTAATAAGATTATGCGGTTATTATTTTTTACAACTTTAAATAGTGAAAGTTTCTACATTTTAAGATGTTTTTATTCGTCAAAACGTGAATGGTGGTATAATAATTCTTAATGGAAAAGTCTGCTTCAATTAACTCTTGGATGCATAGGTTTTTGCTATATTTTCATTTAATCTACTTTAGCAACTCTTGTTACTAACTACCGAGTTCGGAGCTTATGCTTCATTAATGATTGGCTCACTATGACTACAGAACATTACAAAAGAAGTTCATAAACAATTATTTTTAACAGTTTGAGATTTTTTGTATGTGTAAATAAATAAAAATAACTTTTTACTTCTTTTCACAGTAGAGCGATAAATTAAAAGAGGAATTTATGAGGTGTATAATTAACAAGTATTGAACTATTCTTGTACTATTATTAACCATATTAATTTCCTTTGATAATCGAGTACATAGGGTTGCACTAGTGGTGGATCAACTGCCAGCGAAATAGTCATCTGTGCTTACGTGTTTGTACCTTAATTAACTTCTGGTATTGGTATTTGATAAGTGAGCCATACAGATCATTATTATTTAATACGAGTCTATTTTCAAGTTTGAAGCAAACAAAGCAGTTCATAAATAATTCACCTGGTACCAAAAAGTAAGGATTTTCTTAAAATACATCATCTTTAAAATTACGTATCTTTTTTTGAAGAGTTTTGAAAAATACCTTACAGAAAAGAAGTCTTTTATATAGAACTATATTTCTAGTAAGTTTAGTGAAAATCGGTGTAAACCTTTACGAATCATATTTCTGACGTGAAATACTCCATATATTATTTATTAAAATTTATTTCTCCGTAAAAGCGGACAATGCTACATGTATTTTATGAAAACAGGTCATATTGCAAATTTGTGGATTATATGGAACACGAGCTTTCAAACATGTTTGGAAACGTTGATTTGGCTTTAGGCGTTTAAAGTTTATAGAGTGAACTGGATAGTTTTGGAAGTAAAATCACAATCCGATTTTGAAACGATATTATTTTGACAATAACAAATTCATATTTCGATCCAACAAATTCAAAGCATTATAGCGAGTTCTAAATGTCTTTTGTTCCACACACATATATATTTTATTGTAAAGTGTTTGGAATATGAATTTTAAGTAAATATTACATTACATTTATTATGTATACATATGGATCATTTTCAATGTAGCATATAAACTTGGTTCTTCTTTTGTTTTGATAAAGATGGGTAAATAAATTTTCTCATTGTAAATAAATTGTTAATAAGTAATATCTTTAAATATAAAAAAATCAATGCTTTTACTTTTGCAATCTTTATATATATGCAAATCACGATGAATTTCGTGGAACATACCCCAGAGCAATAATTCTTAACGTTATAGATTGGAATCGTTGAATTATATTGATGTTTGAACTGCTCCCAGTTCCCCACAGTTGAGTTCTAAAAGTCCAGATTAGCTGCATTGTATAGTTAGTTATAAAGTTTACTTTCTTGAGAGATTTTGTGATTTTCTCTCTAACATTCAGTGAAATTTCTTTAGCTCAAAATCCAATCAAAATAGCTCAATATTCCTGTCAATGTTTACCAACAATACCCATAAAAATTGAAGTCAATTGGCTGAGCATAACAACACATAAAATGTGATCCATTACTCAGGTATCTAAATCTATATCCACTTCCGACTAGAAAAAAAAAATTCAGCACTAGGATTAAGAGTAAAGCTTATATTAGAATTAAATAAGTTTTGATATGACAGTAGAGTGTTTCTAAAAACCTTTTAAACGAGATTCCCTAAAATTTCTGAAGGTAATTTACGAGAAGTGTCTAATGGACTTTAAATTTGAGCGCTGTTTAAATATAAAATCTTTATTTCTGAAATGAATACATTGGAAAAAAGCTTGATTACGTTTCAGCTTTGGATACTTAATGAATTTTAAATTACATTTTCTGCACTCTCATCTGCATAATTTTCCTGATAATCTGGGACGCTTTAATGAAGTGCAGGGTGAACGTCCTCACCAGGACATAAAGGTGATGAAAGCTTGTCCTATAAAGGACGATGGGACGAAAATCTGCAAAATTTATTTAGATGAAAAAAGGACTTGTTACTGTTCCAAAGTAGACAAACAATATTGTAAATATTCTCTTCTTTAAGACACTATCAAATCACATTAGGTAACATAATGCCAATCCATTTTGTATCAAATAATATTCCTGACAACTATTTTATTATTTTCGATGCCGCTAATAGACCTAATCTACCTAATGCAGTAAATCCAAACAATCTTAACTGACAATTATTATTGACAGTTGTTACAAGATTATTAGGATTCAAATAACCATGAATTCAGGTTGAAAGTCTACCTGTAACAAGAACAAGTTACCATCATAGTTTGACAAAAGTATGTATAATATTGGAAAGATATCAGGTTTTAAATTTAATGATCTCTGAAAAAGAGTCTGTAGACATTAGTAGATAAAGAAAACGTTATAGGAGAAGACAGCAGGAACCAAGTTGTCACCAAACAAGGGAGAGGAGTTTGAAGAATCAATTTTAAGAATCGTTAGCACACACCTCAGGGAATTGTTGATAAATTTATTGAAGCAACAACTGTTTATTAGCGGTACACTGTCAGTTATGAGAGATTATTATTCAGAGTTGAAAAGCGGATGAGTGTTATTACAAGAACGTTGACATAATGCCAGCGATATATCTGCAGAAATTTCGATAAGATTTTGCCTATTGAAAACCATTTCATAGTTCGACAACAAAAGGGGGATTAATAGAAAAATAAGAAGTATTATCGCCAGCAAATAAATGTAGAATAGGGCTTCATCAAGAGGGAGAAGCATTGTACAGCGGATTTAATCTGACTAGCAATGCATCAACGCTTATAATTACACAACCCAACCACAAGTTATATCAATCGTGGATTACTTCTCCCACTACCTTAATAGTACAAATAGGGTCAACAACTAATACTCTGCTGACGTCAATTCATACAAGCACATCAGCAAGTACAGTTCCAAAGGTCATTTAACTGGAATTTTGAGTGTAAATAATTACAATTATTGATAGAGGTGGAAAAACTTGAGGAATATGACATGACGATAAAATTAATCTTCTTCTTTGATAGTTTCTCTTAGGTTTCTTTATTGTAAATCTGTTTCCTTGCTTTTCCTTCGTAAATTTCGAAAGATCCGTTCTTCCTTATTCCTACGGAAGAGTACTTACAAAAGACAAGGAAATGATCGCTGACCATGAGATGTATGCTGACAATTAATCATCAGCAAAATCATTCAGATTTCACGAAATGGGAATCATGTAATGTGAATTCATGGGTTTTTATTTTTTTGCGACATTCCTAGGGAAATAGTGTCGTTTATTAATGTTGCAGAAAGAAAAAAGAAGACCCAGCTAGAGTTACTATTACTATACGGAAATTTTATTTCGCCTGATGTACATAATTCAGCCAATTGCAATCAATTTTTAAAACAATGTTTTAATTTCCTTTGCTTTACAATTGTAGTAAAATTATTCAAAATATGACTAAATTATCCCCCCAGTAATAAAATAGTGAAGAGCAATAGAAAGAAGAAAAATATTTTTCTGGCAAAAATTATCTCAAAATGTGTCGGCGATTTACGAGTTACCCATTTATGCAAAAGTTATTTAGGGATTAAACGATGGTTGTAAAGTATACTTTTTAAATAATTTTAATTTATGGAAGTACTACTATAATAGTGAAACGAAATAAAATTTTATTCCTTTGTGCTTAGGTGTCATGGATGCGAGGCCGTGACATACATATTCTGACTGCCGGAGGTTATACCTATACAAGTGATCAACGATTTCAAGCTCTACACAGACAAAATTCTGGACAAAACAGTGAGTGGTCGGAATGGACGTTATGTATCAAATGGGCTCAAGAACGTGATCAAGGGATCTACGAATGTCAAATTTCAACAATACCTTTGATGTCGCATCCATTTCTACTTAATGTCGTCGGTAAGATGTTTTTTTAGTAGTGATACATGTAAAACAAACTCGAGAATCTATAACTTGAAATTTCAAAAACTAATTTCCCATGTGAAGATTAACAAAATAATAATAATAATATCAGGAATTCACTTTCACTTCACTTTCACTCAAAATTTATTTCATTCCACTTTCACTTCACTTTCACTTCACTTTCACTTCACTTTCACTTCACTTTCACTTTACTTTCACTTTACTTTCACTTTACTTTCACTTTACATTCACTTTACTTTCACTTTACTTTCACTTTACTTTCACTTCACTTTCACTTCACTTTCACTTCACTTTCACTTCACTTTCACTTCACTTTCACTTTCACTTTTACTCAAAATCTTTTTTCTATTCATTTTCACTTCATTTTCACTTCTCTATAACTCAAAATTTTTTTCACTTCTCTTTCACTTTTGCACTAAATATTTATTGATTCAAAGTAAAAGTAAAGTGAAAGTGGAGTGAATGGGAAATGATAAAGGAGTGAAAATAAATTGTGAGTGAATGTGGAGTAAAATTACTTTATCGACCCCCAGGAAATGTTAAGGTGCATGCTTATTTCTAAAAACTTTTTTGACAAAATAGTTATTTGATATAAAACCACTTAATTTAAAATTCACATAAAATAAAAATTAATCCTCATAAATATCATTGCACCAAAAAAAACATTTAATATAAAAGTAATTTGTCGTAAAATTCATTTAACACAAATTTTATGTTACATGAAACTCACATAACATGATTCCTATTTGACATTAAAATCATGTAACATAAATTTCATTGGACATAAAAATTATTTAACATAATTTTCTTTTGACCAAAAATACATTTAACGTCAATTTTAATTGCTATAAAATTTGTTTCACACATAAAATTCATTTGATAACAATTTTATTTTGCATAAAAGTTATTTAACGTAATTCTCATTCGACACACAATCCATTTGACATAAATATCATTTGACATAAAATTCACATGACATAAATTTCATTTGACTTAAATATAATTTAAAAAATTATGTTAAATATCATTTAACATAATTCTTATTTATCATAAAATTCATTTGACATAAATGTCATTTGGCATAAATTCTGTTTATCACCATTCTCATATGACATAAAATTTACTATACATTTTCATTTATTAAAAATCCCATTTAACGTAAATCTTATTTTACATAAAATTCACTTGACATATATTTTATTTAACAGATAAGTCACTACACATAATTATCATTTGACATAAAATTCAGTTCACGTAGATTACATTTTACATAAAAATCGTTTGACATGAAAATATAGGTGCGAATTTTAAAATTAGAAAATCACAATGCTGTTTATAATATCTAATTGGTTACTTTTAAAGTTCGCGCCAATATTTCTATGTAAAATGTAATTATGTGTAAAATGAATTTTATGTCAAATAAGAATTTTGTTGAATGACTTTTATATCAAATGACCTTTATGTAAAAAAAATATGTTAAATATCATTTACGTTAAATGAACTTTATGTCAAATGACATTTATGTCTAATAAAAATTATGTTAAATATCATTTATGTTAAATGAACTTTATGTCAAATTAAGTTTATGTCAAATGAGAATTATATTAAATTACATTTATGCCAAATGAAATTTATGTCCAGTGAAATTTATGTTAAATGAAATTTATGCCAAATGAAATTTATGACAAATGAATTTTAGGACAAAGTAAAATTTATATCAAATCTATACTATGTCGAATGAAATATGTTAAACAAATTTTACTAGGCTCAATACAGAAAAATTTTGCACCATAACCACACCTTTAAAAAAAATTGCCTGGTTTATGTGACGTTCTTTACAATTGTTTTACTGAAACAGTAGGAGCAAGATGAGTGTAGCCACTCGACTACTCAATTTGCCTTCTCAGAAAGTGAAAATGTAAAACTCGGTTTTAAATTCAGTTTCCCTAATTTGGAAAGTATATATATTCATTATGAGCAACCAGAATACTGCTGGCATTTCTTTTTAGTTTTTTTTATAACCACTGTGCCATCAGACTGAGTGGATTCAGCTGTTTCAGGTTTGAAGGGCTCGTAGTAAATAGATGAGGTTTCTCCAAGGGAATAATTAAAAAAATATTTTTCACTCAAGTAATACATTTTCCTGACATAATTCTAGGTGAAAAAACATTAACAAATTTTGTTTCATGTTTTAACAAATTGTGTTTTATGAAAATTTATCTAAATTATGTTTTACAATCCAAAATACCCAAGGTTTTCAATTACCTGATATTTTAGATGATTGTATTAATATTACCTAATTGAATATTGATGGTTCTTTTAGAACAATTAAATAGTTATTAAATTGTTTATGATGCATAAACTTATATTATTTTCCAAAGCGTATGCGAAACTTTTGAATATTGTTATATCAAAGAGAATTTTCTTTAATTCACTAGTTTTAAATCAGTTTCCATAAAGAACTCGCTTTGGGATGAGGAAAAGTCAATAAGCAAGCTAACTTGTGGGAGAATATTTATTTATTAAGAGGAAAAGAAAATTTTAAATTGTATAAAAACATTGTTTGAATAAACTTTGTTAAAAGAGCTTGAATAATTTTGAAAATCAGAGTTTTGAAGTGAAGTATATCTTCTTTATAGGTCGTTATGGAACAGATATATAATAGATACTGAAAATGCAATTAAGCGGTAGACAGGACGTCGCCAACCCTTTTAGTCAATAGTAGATTGATTATTGACACAAGATACACAGTAGATGTTTGTAATGCCGGTAATACTGGTAATACTGGTTCCAATTAGTATTTAAAAACAGTTTGTTACTTCAAGACCATTATGTCACGAAATCTCTTCCTCTTGGAGACTTGAAAATGTCAATGGATAACTTGAACTGTTAGTATCATTCACTAACTGTTAATTATTCTCCACTTGATGGTAATTTATTCTCTTAACTTTCCTGAGTGCTGCGCCGTACTTATATCAAATTCGTCTCTCATTATTTCGTAATATGTCACGTTTTTAGGTGATTTAATTATACGGAAAAAAATTCTTTGTAGTCCACTACGTCTAATTATTAAATGCATATATTGCGTTCACTTCACCGAAAAAAAGTATAATTTTATATTTAGAGAAAAAATCCTATCCTAATACATCCTCTTGGAGCAAAATTATAAAATTTCAATGTAGATAATTTATATTCTTTGATGTTAAATAATGTAAGAAGTAAATTTTACTTTTAGGGATCATATGAAATTAAAAATTGTACTTTTTATATAAATATTTTACCACAAATAAGAGAAAAATGTGCTTTATAATTTAGAGAAATTGGTGAAAATGGAAATTAATCTTTTTATAGAGTACAAGATAACTGTAGTATAGCTTTCAAAGCAGATGCTACTTTGCAGCAAACACGAACTAAGTTTGTGGTAATCTCAGGAAATTTACGCATGAGTGAAGAAATTGAAGTATTCGTCTTTTTACACATGTGTAGAGTTGGAAATTTCAGCCACGTTTGTTCAAAGTGAATAGATAATTACAATGTTAAATTAATGTAGAAGTTATTTTGAAATCATTTAGAAATGAAGGATTTTCTAGAAAAACAATTCAGAATATGAAACTTTGAGTATTTAATAAAGATATTTGAACTTTAGTATTTTTTCCCTTCACTGTTATTGAACATAGTTTATTGTCCCATCACCCATATTTTTAATAAATAATACTAATTAAAAATAATAGAATCATGCTCAGATGTTAATAATAAATTGTAACAAATAAAAACTAGAAAACAATTAACAAATAATATCAGGGAACATTAGGGATACAAACAATTTCAAAAACCATTTTTCTTGTATTTGTTTTGACTTTTTTTATACATTTATCTAATTTAAAATATGTTAAGCCAGTTTGCGCAATTGGAAAAGGCGAATTTCATAAAGAAAGAACAAATTAACGGCGCGCTGATAACGTCTACATAGGGAAACTTTTCTAAAACTAAGAAGCTTCATCACCGAAATGAAAAAAGTCTCAACCGGAATCTCCTCTGTTGAAAAGCATTATTTCAAAAAGACTAGTAAATTTTATTTCAATTTACTTTTGATACAAATAATTTGATTTTTTATACGATATTGCTTTACATTTAATTAACTTTACAATATTACGAATTAATTAATTTAATCGTAATTTAAATTTATTCATAATACATTTACTCGACAATAATCACAGCTACCTTAATTTATTTCATAATTTTACTAAATTTGTTTATTCAACCAAGTTTAAAAATTTAATTATTTTTTTCATACTTTCCTTTGTATATTTATAACAATACAGTGTTAATAATTATTCTACAGAAACTTATATTTTGGTTCAATTCGATTTTTATTATTAATTAATTTTTTAATACTGGTGTTACGTCAAAACAAGAAACCTTTTTATATATACCTAACGTTCCTCGTTTTAAATTAGTTTCATAAATGAATCTAATTTGGGATGAGGATAAGTCAATGAGCCTACTAAATGTTGTGAGAGAATAATTTATTTAAAAACCAACAAGAAAGAAAAGAGTTGACAAAAATACAATGAGTACAAAATTATGAATTTTACTTAAAGAATAATGATTACTTGTCGTTTGATGATAATCTTGTAATCCGATCTTGAAATTGTTTTGAGCACTAGACGTAAAGGGAGCCGCTCAACTGTTGTTCTTAATGATAGATGTTGTTTACACTAATGAGATAGTGTATTGTATTCCGGAAAATATCTCCTTGTTCCAGACGGTTGTCGCCTCTTAAGCAAATTTCGATGGTTCGAAATTTGGTATGGGTTGTTTCAATACTAAACTTTTGTATGCACTTGAATTTATTTCTAATTTTATGTTTTGGAAATTGTTAACATTTGTATTTTTTAAAACAGATGTATATTGATTTCAAAAATTAATATTTAGGGATATTGTTCACTTTATCGTTGTACATTCAAAATTAATACTCGAGGTTCACTTAAGTGGGAGTAACGGTCGACTTTTGGGTCTTGCTCGATTTGAGAATTGTATAGAAAACTGCTCTGGGCGACCGATGATTTTCCTCCCGCTTACTGTGCGGTTACTTTCTAGGAAACATGCACGTGTCAGTATTTGTAAGTGGCGACAACGGGCGACTGTTGTCCCTCTTCGATTTGGGAATTGTGTAAAAAACTGTTAGATTCTGGTCGACTGATGATTTTCCTCTTGTTTGAATTTTTGTTCGTCGCTAATTTCCATAATCTTCTCTCTTTAATATTATCTTCACTCGCTTGTCAAAATTTGTTATAAAGGTCATGTTTTTGGTGCGGTATCATTATTCTTTTTACATGAACTAAAATATTACTCTTTTCTCTTATATTTGTTACAATTTGTAATTTGTTTTATAATATATAATATCTATTGCCATATGTTAAAAATATGCAGAATACAATAATATAAAATACATAGAATACAATAATATAATATAAGTAGAATACAATAAGAAAATACATGCATAAATATTTTATTAAAATTAGGTAAAGTAACCAGAAGTTACGGACGTAACACTGGATTAAAAAAATAATCTCATTGACCTATATTTTAAAAAAACTGATTCTTTTCTTGAATAAAACTGCGGAATTTAATGTTAAATATTTTTAGTATTCAATAATTCAAATTTCCTCTATTCTTAAAAGGTAATTTTTCTCTTTAAAGCAAACGACGCAGAACATTAGTCAAATTTGACTTCATGGAGGAATTTAACGAAAACAATTCATATCTATTACCAAATCGAAGGAAAGCCACTTCCTAAATCTTCTTCCGTAACTCCCGATATTGAAGAACCTTGTAACATTCATCGTGGTTGTAGGCATGACTCTTTTCCTTCCTGAAGCGTTTGTGTGTGAGCTCATGTAGAAAATGTAAATCACTCTCTGGAGATTCTTTTACATAGCGACCTCAAAAAATCTGGAGTAACGAATTTTAAAGAATTCTAATTGATTCACAAGAATTTACCAGCTACATTAAATGCTCTACTTTAAGAATTTTTAATTTCTCTGTAAATTAGTAAAATTACAAACTTTAGGAATATTAAAAATTTCATCTAAAATTTAATTTTTCTGTAAAGTTTGTAGAAAAAATGATGTTCTATTTTATTTGCAAAATTTTTTAGTTAATTAGAAAATATTCCACTGTATGTTCTAAAAATCTGATAATGATGTAAAGTTGTCTTTTAGTTGTGCAATGATAATGTGCATTAGAAACCTCAAATTGTTTACACATCAGCTTCATGAAATATAAAAGGATTTCAATTGTCGTGAAAAGAAAATGTCAAGAAAGAAAGAAAAAGACGCTAGAAGATTGTGAAAGGAGAGGAAAAGAAACCCAAAAGGAGTCACACAAAAGAGAATTATGCAAAGCGATTCGGAAAAGAAATAGAGTACACGATCAATTCGCTCTTTGTGCTGAACAATACTTTGATTTAATGGAAAGAATGAAGAAAACCAAATAGCAGAATATAAGGAACAGTTATATTTGTGTCATCCTGAAAATTCTATGCTATTTAATGTGAGAAGAAAGAGTTTCATTTTAATAGTAGGAAGCAAATTGTTGTGTAGGAAAATCAGCATGTTAGTCATAGAAAATATTTTATGTCTCAGGATAAAACCAACATATCCTTATTATAAATGTCAGTTATCCGGCAGCGGTTATTCAAACCTGATTTAATCACATATCATCAGGTTTTAAGAAAGAATAATTTTAAAATAATTTAAATTATTGTTTGTATTTGAATCCTTTACTATTAGAATCAGAGAAAAGAGTAGATCCAGATATCTTCAGGAACACTGAAAGATAATGGAGCTTTCTGGAATCAATCGTCAATTTAAATGAGAACGAAATTTAAACGTATTCTTAGAGTCGTAGACCCAACAAGTGATACCTTCTTCAACGTAGGGTTGAGGAAATAATTTTGTCTGTAGCTGAAACAGAGAATGCAGTAGATTTTCTTCAAATTGTTTTCAGGCTAGCCAAAGTAAAAGATCGGGAGTTTAGGTGTCGATGTAAATTAAATAGAACAACATTTAGCCTAAAAGTGACGAAATTATTGATTTGACGTTGATATCGAGGTAATGCAGTCCTTGGAAAAATAGAAATGTGCCTCGTAGTAGAAATTATCTCCTTGAATGAATTTAACTAGGACGAGAGTCGAAGATAGAACTAGGTACAATTTTCTGGACTGGAGTCGAGAAACAAACTCAATGATAGTACACAACTTTCTGGACTGACAAGAAAAAAGCAAGAAGGTTGATTCAGTGGATATAGACTAGTTAAGATGAAGATACTTTCTGTATTGCAGTCGAAGAAAACACTTGGAAGTAGTACACAACTAGTTAACATGGTGGCGATTTCTAGACTGATGAATTCGGCAAGGGGTCCTTTTAGAGATTCCTTTTGCAAACAGATACTAGGTACTATCATCTATTATTTTATTACTTTTGGGTACATTTTAATATCTCTGAAATCATAACATGATAACTCGCTTTCTATTCATGTAATTCCAATAAAACAAGTTGTCATTTTATTGGAAATTTAATAGGCTTTCCAATGAAATTTTAAAAAAAGTATCTAGCTTCATTTTTGACGGAGCTATCTCCATTTTTGTGCGAGTGTGTTTTTAATAGCTCGTGGTGTTAGCGCTCGCACAATTTCCGTCGGTAGTGTAGTTATTGATTTAAATTTTAACTCCTGTATCAGACAGGTCAGGACGCAATAGAAGTTTAACAAAATACACATGACCATATTTGGTATCTGCTAGACAGGTGAAAACATCTATTAATATCGTAAAGATGTAAAAAGTTGTTTTTGTTTGAGAATCCACATTTATTTTTATTTTAAAAGTGAAGTTTTTCATCCATCGACGACAGACCTCTTCAGACGTATTACATAAAACTGCAAATTTACCAGAAATATAAAATACAGAAAGACAAAGAACAAGAATGTAAAAAGTTATTATATTACAGTATAGTAACTATGCTACATAACCTCAACTTACCACGTGGAATTTCTCATCTCACATATCATTATAAATATTTATTTGATTTAAAAAACAATAAATACAGGTCATAATAATGACCATAAAGTATGCCAAGAAAATGTTTTCTTATAAAGAACATGCTTATGTTATGTGAAAACATAACTCTGTTTACAATCAGCATGTAGGAAAAATGTGACACTCACGCAAACAGACAAAGTGACACTCACACAAACAGACATTTTATTTGAAAAACCATATGTACCGATAAAACTATACATTTATCATAAAGGGTAAGTCATACCGAAATCTACAGTATTTATAAAGGTAGGGAGCTATTATATCAATATCTTTTCGTTTTCAAATTAAATAAAACAAAACAAAAAAGAAAGAAAAAATCAAAAATAAAACTACTTATTAGTATTAATAATAAGCGTATGGTAAATTTTATTTAAAGCTGCCAAATCAGTTTTTTGTTAACAGAATTATTTTTTAAAATATGAAACATTTCTCTAAATTTACGTCTGTAATAGTTATTCTCGTTACATATAATTCTCGTACTACCAAAATTAAAAAGATGATCATGTGTGTGAGAATGTTCAACAAGAGCCGTGCTTCTTTTATCAGAAAGAATTTTTTATTTTATTTTTTTAATATCGTTCAGATTTCAAGATAATAAGGATTTAGGTTTATAACATTAAAAAATATTATTTATATTCATCCAGATATCCATAATATCATACAGATGTTGTAGGTGAATCTGGATATAATATGCTTAACATCCGGATGCTCTTAGCTTCGAAGTTGATTTTTGTATCACTAACACTTGGTAACCAATCATAGGAATCATGCATGTTGTCTCACTGGTCAGCAAACGGGTCAAGAAATTTTAATTGATGACTCATTGCTTGTATTATAAGCACACATCTATATACTAAATGGATAGCGGATGTGCTGCCGAAAGCTGTGAATAATTGAACGCCACTTATCTTCTCACCAACTGTGGCTCGTGTGTATTCGGAATCGTTCGTTTCTCTGTTTATGTTTCAGCAAATTCATTTGATATACGATAAATGTGACATGCGATCGGCGTTATTATTATCTAATATTTGTCAAAATTGTCATCGTCGTTTTAAATTACTTCATTGAATTAATCAAATTCAAAAGACTATTGTTGATAATAAAGACTCTTAGTTTGCAATTTACAAAACATTTTATACTTTGTTTTGTTTCTAAGATGCAAACGGTTTTAGATATTGTTTCTACATTTATATTCTGTGTTCATCGAAATAAATTTTATAAAATCAATAAATATGAAAACATGATATATTCTTCCTTTGAGCATTCGTGCGAGAAAATCACAAAGATTGAAAAGCAAATACACGTTCTACGGTAGTGAAGAAGGAAAATAGCGCTCTAGTAGTCACAGAAAGTAGCTCGACATCTGATCAACCTTTTCTGACAATTAAGGAAGGCACAAGATGTCATGCTCTGATGGTATCAAAGGTGATTCGTGTTATTCA
Organism: Leptopilina myrica (nomen nudum); assembly: GCA_032872475.1. Classification (NCBI taxonomy): domain Eukaryota; kingdom Metazoa; phylum Arthropoda; class Insecta; order Hymenoptera; family Figitidae; genus Leptopilina; species Leptopilina myrica (nomen nudum). Next base: position 55,553,792 of record CM065458.1, on the reverse strand, counting down.
AAAATGAAATTTAACGTCTGTGATACCGGAAGGATTGATCATTAGACGTTAAAGCACATATGTTAAAAAAATAGTTTTAATCAAACGGCTTTTTGTAAAAATAAAACAAAGTATTATATGTTAAGAATCGAATTTATAATAAAAATTTATAAAGTTTATTTATTATTAATCTAAATTATTTCTTAGTAACGAAAAATGCTCTTCCAAAAATAATTGAGGACTATTTGGAAATCAGATTATGTAGACTTAATTTTGATAAGAGTGATGTTCTGGTCGAAATGGTTTAAAGATTTTTATATTTGAAATAAATTTTCGAATATTGTTCAGTTTAGGATAATTTAATGCTAGGAACTCTTTTTTTCATGCCATAAGCCTTTTTTTGTAATTAAAACGTATCAACTATATCTATAATTAACGGCCCTAAAATCTCCGTTGTTGCGAGTTTCAAGCGGAAATAAGCACTCGGTAAGAAGCGAGGAATTGAAAAGAATTCCAAAGTTGAATTCTTTTGAATGGGCGGATTTGCCACGTGATGCTATTCGACGGTGAAGTGAGAGAAATTGGAAACTATTCTTTTAAATTGACAAATACTTGAAAAATTCCACCACTACGAAAATTTCATATTGTCTCATGGGCACTACGCGTTCTTTCAACAATATTTTCAGCAAGTTTTGACATTTCATTTTGATAATTCAGCTATAAGCTCAAAAAAAACTTTTTACCCATAAGCTGTAATGAAACAATTAAGAGCTATTTTTTTAAATCACAACTGTACATTTTGCTTCAATAAGTGAAATTAGATAACATTTGACGAAATTAGTTAAAATAAAAATTTCGAGTCTAAAATGATAGATATTTTTAAAATGTGAATTGATTTACTTGAAAGTTGGTAATTAGGAGTTTTTAGGGTCAATGATTGCATAACTTTGAGTATTTCAATGTCTTTTTTTCAATATTATTCATTATCTCATGAGCATAACTAGCAAGAATTAATTATTTTTAATGATCAAATAACATTTCTGTTAGGGAAAATACGAAGAAAAATATGTGGTCAGTAACGCTGACCACTATGCTGCTAAGTGCTGCATCGTTGAATGCGGTTAGTACTCAGATAGGTTACTGTTGTGGTACGCTATAGTCCTGGTGTTTCTCACTGCGATCCAAATATATCAAGCAGGAGGTTTAATGTCGAGGATGTGTTTGTGCATTTGTGATGACTATCCAAATATACATAACTCGAGAATCAATAAACCAGTTGTACTCCCGAGTAGATTTTCTGCAGTTTTTCTCTCCTAAACCTTCAGGCAAATGGAAGTTGACAATCACCCAGCAACCGCATGGAAGGAAATTTTAAAGTCTTTCTTGCGTAGTTAAGTTAAAGACAGTTGCGAAGGAGATTATAAAGGGCCTGATAAAAATCTTTTTAATAAAGCTTAAAATTAACTTTTTTTAATAAGTCTTAACTTGAATGTTTTAATAGGCTGTTACGACCGAACTCCGTAACTTTTTATATCATAAATAATTATTTATATTACTAAAAAACTAAAATCACACACAACATGAGACTTTGTAAACCTAACATAAACATTTTAAACGAAAACAACCCTTTATAATGTCATAAAAGGAACATTCTTCATTTTGAATATTTTAATCCAATGCATATTTAATTAGATAAAAATCTAATTCTATTTTAAATATGAGATTTAATTGAATTTAACATTCCTTCGCTTTTTTCAATATAAGAAGTGGTGCATCCAAGTCACTAAACTTGGATAACGCCACTGGCTAAGTCTAACTTGCAGAATTGGCTTGGCAACAGTCAAGTGTAATAAACTTAACATACGATTTCCCCACTAAATCGTATTTTAATAAAATTGATTGACACAAGGAAATCTGGGCAGTTGAGTTTAGGCCGTGTAGCCGGCAGCTATCCCAGGCAATTAAGCCTGTAGTTTTCTGTCTAGGCAATAGAAGCCTGAAGTTTAAGTCCGACAAGTTAGCCGTGTGGATGTGAAATAATCTCAGAAGTTTAAAGAATTTAATAAGAAGTTTGTTGAGAAAAGTGAATTTAATTGAGAAAAATATAAATACAAAATAATAAAAAAAGAAGGTTGAATTGAAAAAATATATGATTAAAATAATAAAGAATAAATAAAGTGATATAATTGAAAAGATAAAAAGTAAAAGATAATATTGATCTTAAATATAATTAAAAAGAAAAAAAAATTTTTAAATAAAGAATCAGCTAAATAAATAAAGTTATTCATAATTTCGTTGTGAAAAGAAACAACTACATTGGATTAAAGTGACGAATCGAAGGAAATACTGAGTAGTGAGTATTATATTTCTACTCTACGATTTACACATATTACACTTTTCATTCACACATATATAAGCACTGTTTTTACGCATACACCATCATTTTATTTTCTTGCACACATAAAAATTAGAATTTATTTGTATTAGGTAATTTCTCTTAATTGGTTTTTATGATTTTCATAACCTAAAAATTATATTTCCTTTTCCTTTTTTTAAGAATAACGATCTTAACCTATTAACTGAATAATAGTTAAGTAGAGAGGGGATTCACTACCTTTTATGTTTTTTGTCCAAAGAACGCGTTTAGTTAGAGTCAAAATAACATCTTTTTATAAAATAATTAATATTCATTAATTTCTACTTTAACCTAGATATTAAAGCTTTGGAATATTTTAATATTCCTTTTGATGCTGTTGATTTATTTCTTGTTGATACATTGACCCACAAGAGACTAACCTAGACAAGATATCTCTCAGTAGAAAATCCTTGTATAAGTTTATGTACTTGTTCATGTAGAAGTTCATGTGTCAGTTTACGTAAGTTTTCAAACACAAGTTTCTGTAACAGAAGCTGAGACGGAGAAAATGTACATGATTTACGGTTGCGCAGTTGACTTTCTAGTGTAAGGGTAATACGGTATTATACAATTGGTTCACAAATTTATCAATTCTTTTAAGAGATTTTTCTCGAACAGAAACTAACAACCGTACACGTTTATTAACTAGTTAATGATCTTGAATGGAAAATTGTTCAAAATATGTTTTCACAGTTTAAATTCCCGACCTAGTGAAATAATTACGTTTATTTACACTATCGATATTCTGAGTGTATTTACACGTGTATTAGACATGTATTTATACATTCAAATCGACACGTGTAAATACAGGTGAATATATCCCTTAGGGATTGCAAGATCTTATGAATGAAAATTAACCTGATCTTATGCATTATAAAGTTAAATGTTTGACTATGGGTCAGGAGTGAACGTTATCTACACTTTGTATTCAATAGTTTTCATAAATTAAGACAAAATATTATATTTAGCGTCAAGATGTTTTACTTAAAACTTACTTTGCACGGTAGTACTATTTTTTTAATATCTTGGAACCCATAAATATTTTTTGACGTTCTTGGTCTCTATTTAAAGCTTATATTATAAGGAATAAGCTGTAAAAATAACAATTTTCTTCATTAACTTTTTTGAATTCTTCCAGGCGTCAAAGTCAAAGTACAAAATTACTATAGATTTGGAATTTTTTGTGTTTATAACATGATAACTTTCTTTCTACTTATGTAATTCTAATAAAAAAGGTGTCATTTTATTGGAAATTTAATAGGCTTTCCAACAAAACTAAAGAAAACTATATAGCTTTATTTTTCACCACAGTTCCGCTGTAGTCCTAAAGGACCCAAAGTGCATAAAAATTAAAAATTTTATTCATAAAGTCAGCAATATGTTTTTTAAAAAATAGAACTACATTCACTTTAAGCTGGAATTTTTAAGCTAAAAAATTCAGTGCCAAAAGACTTTAAAAATATTCATTGCAGACTCCGCAACCTTGGTGATAATTAAAAAATGTCTTAAAGAGAACATTATACAACTTACGTAGTAAACAAGATTTGAAAACATGCAATTTTTAATTAAGGAAATATTCAGAATACCTTTTCACCTACTATGTATGATGCTAAAAACATGAATTCATAAAACATTAGAAAAAACAATTAAGTTAAAATTTACATAATATTTACATTAAATTACAAATTTTTCTAAACTTTAAGAAAAGATTGAAAAATTCAAGAGCAGATGGCAAATATATAAACAGAACATTAAAAATTAATAATTAATATATAACAATATTTCGTAAATTTAATTAAAAATATTGAACAATTAAGTCATAATTATTTATATTTTTATGCTACAACTGAATTTATTTATTAATTAATAATTTAAGAACAATTAATTTTTGCGTCGAATAGCTGTATTTGCTATTCGTATTATTATGGAATTCGACTTATTTATTATATTTCAACTGATAATGATTTATTAATTTGTACTGCTACTAGAACATAGATGTTATTGTACCACTTTGAATGTCACGTAAAATAACTGAAATATTTCGAAACTATAAATTACACATACGTTCCTTTATTACCTTCTACTAACTTATAATTAGATAATTATCTATATATATATTTATTTGAAGATGAATAATAGAAAGATATAATAATTACTAAATTGGAGCTTCAATTAAATTGAATAGCATAATTAATTAGCAATTAAACTTTTCTAAATAAAAATTAATTGCTAATTACTTATTATTAATTGGGACATAGAGAACATGCACCAGTGATGTTTGTTTATAAAGCAATAATTCCCTTTTTTGCTCGAAAACACATTTTTGAAAATAGGGAAAAATCTATTCCATTCTTTATCTAAAATAAACCTTTAAAATTTTACATTATTACATTTAGGGTGATTTACTAACAAAAAATTTTAGTAACTTTTAACACCGACAAAATCAAACTATTCTTCACGCTGGCCATTGTCCAAGAGAGCGATTGTGTTTTATATTCTTTGTGTGGTGCTGCGTTTCTACCCCTTAGTCGTTGATCTTTCCCCTTTCTCCTCTTTTGGAGATGGTGCCGAATGTCTTATCCCTCCTGATATCCTTATCGTGACCATGTTTCACCAAGCCGATAAACAAGAATAACTAATCTCACTTACTTGGGAACAAGCACAGGTCGATTTAGACGACAGGGTTGTAGCATTAGAGCTTCCTGACAACGGATCGAAAATAGCAAAGAAATCCTTCTCAGTAGTTGAAATTAATTTGTAAACAACGTAAATTATAACATATCTGCATATTGTTTAAATTCTTTTAACCTTTTTGATGTAGACGATTTGAAAATTTATATTCATCAAAAGATATATTACAATTTTGAGATGATGATTTTTAGGAATTTTTTCAGAGAATTTATTGCGTCAAATGTTTTGAAGTTTTTTTTACATGTATATGTCTATTACTAGTGATCAATTCGTAATTTTTTTAAAGAAAAATATTGTTTTTTTAAAAAGTTATTCGCCATCTCCCGAGTGTCCAAAAAAAAAGTTGTCCCACTGCTGCAGTGATTGCGGCCTTCTCAGTGACTGAATTCAAAAAAACTAAAAAGATTATTAAACTAGAAGATATTTGCCGTAAAATGACCATCGGAAGTAAAAAAATATTGAATTGCAACAAAATGGCGGAGTTTTGAAAAAAGCTTATAAACTTCGCCTAAAAAATCTGATAGTTTTTGGTATCCCAAAATTGTATTTTTCATCAAAAAAACCTGGAGCCTCATTGTACGGAGAAAATAATACTGAATAAGCAAAGACAAAAATCAATCCGATCGGATGATTGGTTCTCGAGTTAGAGCTGCAGCAAATTCGAAACATGTAGTTTCGAGAAAAACACGTTTAAAGATAAAAGTACAGATTTTATAACGATAAATTGATAAATATTATATCTATACCTAATCTGCCTTTCCAGGTCCATGTAATCTGTGCATTGTCCCCACTTCTATTATACTTGTGTACGTCGACAGAGCCCGAACAATAACTCAGGTAGGTAGATGCATAATATTTAGTTAAAGAAGAACTCACAATTAGTAAAATCTTATGATATTCATGAAAAAGTCCTGACTCTATAACTCAAAGAAGGCAATAGGGGAAATCCCAGTGGTGATCAAGGAGGGGAAACTAACCTTTCGATTGAAAACAATACAACTCTCAAATAGAGAAAGAGATAAGGAACTAGAAAGTTTAAATAACATAATAAACAAACCCAGGTAGTGGAAGGTTTCCATAAAGAACAAGCAAAGGAAGGCAACAATGATAAACATAATAATAGAGAAAGAGAAAAACTAATCACGAAAGGTTTTATATTCCTATTTTCAACAAGTTTTTAAACAGAACGTTTCATGTAACCTACCACACATTAAACGTTTTAAAAACGTTCTAAAAACAGTCCTGATTTTCTGTGCCGATAGGGTTATCACTATACCATTAATCAGGGAGATTTGATAAGAATAAATCAAGTTCGTGATCTTGGCTTACTTTTAAGAGATGATCTTTCATTCAATAATCATATTTCAAAGAAAGAATCTACAGTATGTAAAGTATCTTGTGCAAAACTCTTGGATTATTTATAAGATGTGCTTCAGTTTTTCCCAATGTATTAACTTCGAATGTTCTTTATTTTGTACATGGAAGATCAAACCTGGAGAGCAAATCAATTATTTGGGTACTTTGTATACATTTAATAATGGAGCAGGTTCAGAATAGATTTCTCCGGTTCGATACGAGTCAGCTCAATAAACCATTTGATACACAAACACATGATTACAATAATCTGAGAACGTCATTAAATATTCCATTGATTACATCAAGATTCCTCTATATAGACTTGCTTTGTATAAGATTTCAAATCTTATAATTATTGTCCAACTTTATTATCAATGATAAATTTTCCTATTCCAAAAAGCACAACAAAAAATTATACATTGTTTTCTGTAAAATTTAGCAGAACAAATTATGGTGACTATTCCTTAATTAATAGATTTGGTAGAGATGCTAATGTTATATCTGATGAATGAAATGAGATCAACTATTCCCAAAGATCACTATAAATTTATTTTAAAGAAGAAACGTCACCTTGGACATTAAGAGGGGCAATTACAACAAATTTTCCGTAAATGCATCTATTGTAACAGTAGATGTGCGTTTCTGAGGAGGAATTTAGTTATGGTAGGGATTCCACGATGGTGCACTATTGACACGTTTGTTTCTCCGTCTATTCAACGTGCCTCTAACTCCTCAAGCACACTCCAGATCTCCTCCCTCTGCATCGTCGTCCTGTCATTTGACAACCGTGGATTCTCCAGTTGCTTTGAGCGAGCTTTATGTTCACGATCCTAACAGGGCAAGGACTACGATAATTCTGCATATTAGAGGCAATTCCAAACGTGCGTATATTCTCAATGATCATCTAAGTGAATGCACTTGTTTAATTTCATCGTAAATGTAGATTTCAAAACACTACAATTGTTTAAAGATGTATCAACATCTTTTGGAGAATGGAATAAAGTCAAATTGATATTTTCTTCAATGTTGTCAGAAAGTTCATTAATCGTCGTTCAATCGACGAAAATAGAGGCATCGCAGTACATTCAAAAGACACAATACAATTTAAGTTGCGAATGAATACATTTAAAAGTTGACTTAGGACCTTGAGATAGGAGAGAAGTGAATGACTGGAAAAGTAAACTATTGGATGTGATGAGTGTTACTAAGATTTTAGAAATTGAGAACATTTATCATTCAACTTATTTAATTCTGCATATTAGAACATATAAAAAACATATTAAAAGTCATATTATTCTTCTTTGTTTATTAGGTTTGTTTGTAATGTGTATCATCTCCGATATCAATCTCCTTTCTCTTACTTTTTTCTATCTAGTTTAGAGATTCCATCAAAATCGAAAACACGACCTTGTTCGGCACTGTGTAATGCAAGTGCGTCATCTCTAGAGTTTTTATGTTCGTATACACGTTTTTTTTATCATGCACTTTGTTTCACCTACGTATAAAACGGGACAGTTTCTGCAATCAATTCCATAGACAGAGTTCCCAATTTTAATTTTTGTTTGTTTTATCTTCTGTTATAGTTTGCCTGGACACCTTATCATCAATTTAGGTTGTTGGCTAGTATTTCATAGTTTTTGCCAGACACTGCTACAGATAAATCCTTAATCGGTCTCAAAATACCATCAGAATTAACAGAAGATTATGAATTAGATTATTAGGTGACAATGGCCTAGGTTTACAGCCATCGAACGACCCATGAGGCAAAGTAGACACTTGCAACACACAGCTAGGATGATAAGAAATATTATACTTCCTCCACATTGTAGGAATAGCACGTGTAATGTCCTTTTGTATAATGTCACATCTAGGGAAATCCTTTACAAATGTATATCATTTAAAATTTAGGTTAGAAAATTTGTTAGAACTGGCTAAAATCCCAGGTTAGTATTTTCTTCTAAACAAAAGGTAATGTTACCAAAATTTGTCATAAATACACAAACACTTAAAATAATCATGAAATGTATACAATAAGAATAGTCAAAGCATTGGTAAATATTTGTGGAACATGTTTCTATTTTTAACAAGCATATTATCAGTTCTACAATAACATTTTTTGAGTAAATTGCAGTTGTTATACTTACCTCGTTCTGTCAACTTGCTGAAACAGCACGCTCCAGTAAATGTTGGGAAAGCTTCTGGACTTTTAAATCTGTAGTAGTAATATTAGGGGCGAATGATAATTTAATAAAATCACTCCTCTTCAACCGACGGTTTTTTCATGCTGATTGTTATACATGATTTTACAGACAATACATAATGACTCAAGTATTGGAAGATCATTAGGTAACTCTTGACTTAACTAACGGGAAATAACTTTTGCGCATGATGTGATACAAGCCGTGAGCTTCTCTTGACAACTATCTTACTGCCTCTAGTGAAAACTTTCTGGAAGAGAACTCTTGAATTCAGCATTCAATTTTGGAGTCACATCTAATCAAAGGTGAAATCAACGTTTCGGTTTGACATGAAAATTAGTACCTAATACAGAGTATCCTTAAGTACCACTATTGACAACAGGTGCTAACACCAAGTGAACCCCAATTGGAACAGAATATTATTTTTGCAGTCATTGATTACAAACGTAAGATCGCAGTTTTGAAAAAAGTTTAATTGTCCCAAACTTGAAGTAGGTTATTTCACCATCTTCAACAAAGAAATTTTTTTAAAATCTGTAAAATTTTCATAGCAATTTGGTTTAAAACATAACTTGTCGAAATGTTGGAAACCTGCTTTGCATTGGAAAAACGGTTTTAAAGTGTAATTTTTTTCCTCCTGTGAATTTATATGCTTAGAACATAACTTGAAGATGAGCGAGGTGTTGCTCCATCCAATTAAAAAAAGCCGGTCGCATTTGTCAGCGAATAAATAGCAGGCGCTTGAAAACTAGCTCAAGTAGCTGCGCGTTTTAAAATCGATTCTATACCGTAATAAAATTGTTTCTCGTGCACCGTTACAAGGTAATGATAGACTGTAAAAGCACCAACGTCTTCTTGTTTTACTAGATAATATCTACGGAAAAATTAAATGAATTAAGTAACTTTTTTATCCTTCTTTATTTTTCTCAGTAAACTTTAAATAGCTGCTGTTATTTAGTCTACAAAAATTCTCCTTCATAATGTTGAAATATTCTTTGATTACTTTCTCCCAATGATTCAGTTGTGGTTTTCAATTTACAGAGCTTTTTGCATAAATCTTCACACAAAATCAAAGGTCGACAGTTTATTGGTCATTAAATTTGATTTATTAACAGATGTTCAATAACTGTATAAAGTGCATTCAATGTGTATCTTCTATTTAAATGATTCCAAAGTTCAGAAAAAATTTCCAATGGTAGAACATATTTTCATTTATACCTAAATTGTAAATATTTCCGATTCTCAAATTACGCTAAGCTAACAACTCGGAAAAATAAAATACAACCACGTAATGTACGGTCTCAGACTAATAAATTTGATTTAAAATGCTGAATATAGACTTCAATTATGAAATAAGTTCACTGACCATAATTTCACTTCCAAAATTGTTGAAATCTAGTCAATTGCTCAGACTTGAATTGTACGATTAGTGAGACTATTCCGTCAAACTTTAAATTACATTGTACTGTTATTCCCGGATAGAAACGTAATTTAAATGTAATAGATATTTGGAATAAATATTTGCACGAAAGTTACGCGAACAGATACAATCATTTACATGAATAAAGATGAGTGATCCCCGCATGAGTTCAGGTAAATTCCAATACTATCTCATTTTCAATATATGAGGACGAAGAATTTAATTTAAAATATAAATTACCGAAGTAAAAAGTTCGAGTATTTGAATTTTTCTATATAGAAACGATTTCCAATTAGTTTTCTTTGGTTCTTTAAGTGTCGGTGTCGAATAATCTCATGTGACATTTAATGGAAATAAAAATCCTTCTAGCGCAGGTCAACAATATTAGGTTTACCTTTGAACAAAAGTCGCTTTATTTGTGAAATTTCATGAATTTTAATGGACAAGCTACGAGGAAGTTTTATTTATTGTTACTTGAATATGACCTGCCAACTTGATAAATAGCACAAGTTGGGAAATTTTTTTTTCTCATTCCATCAAGTGAGGATTTGAGGAAAAATTGCGGATCAAATATGGCGGACGACTTTTTTTAAAATCTATTGAATACATTTGAAAATTGTTACTCCGAGGTTTTTGGAGTATCTGATGACAAGTGTAAAATCAAATTTCATATTCGTAATCAGCGACCCCAAAAACCCTAGAGCCATTTTGATGTTTCAAGTGAATTTGATCAATTTTTAAAAAATAGGTCCGCCATTTTGGATCCGCCATTTTGGATTTTTAAAAACTGACCCCAAACAAACTCTAAATTGTGTGTGTCTAAACTCACAAACTGTTTTGACATACATTAGAAATAATCAAACATTCTTTGCTGGTTTTTAAGTAATTTTCTTAATTAATGAAGTTAATAAAACATATTTTTTGCGATTTATACTTTTGTAATATTTGTTGTTATTAAAAAAATGTTTAAGAAAAAATTCGAAAATTGGGCTTGAGAGTTCGATAGAGAATTTAATTATAATGATTTTGAAAAAGAAATCGTTTTGGTAAAAGATTTTCACTTGGGTTACAATTAGGTATCTTCACTTTACTTTCACTTCACATTCAATCAAAATTTATTTTCACTCCATTTTCAGTTTACTTTCTCTCCACTTTCACTTCACTTTTACTCCACAGTCACTATTGCTCAAAATTTGTTTTCACTCTATTTTCACTCAAAATTTTTTTACTCTCCATTTTCACTTCACTTTTATTCAAAAATTATTTACACTCCATTTGAGAATTCACTTTCACTTTTTTTACCCACAAGTTTTTTTGCCCCTCATTTTCATTACATTTTCACTTTACTTTCACTCAAAGTTTATTTTCACTTCACTTTCACTCCACTTTCACTCAAAATCTATTTTCACTTAATTTGAACTTCACTTTTTCGTTAGTCAACATTGTTAACTTTAACTTCGTATTGGGGAAAATGAATGAATATTGAAACAAAATTTGCTTCGAGATGAAAAGTGGAGTAAAAATAATTTTTAAGTTAAAATGAAAAGAAATTGTAGTGAAAATAAATTGTTCGTTAATGTGAAAGTAAAGTATAAGGGGAATAAACAAATTTTTGAGTGAAGTGAAAGTGAAGTGAAAGTGAAGTGAAAATGAGGTGAAAGTGAAGTGAAAGTGAAGTGAAAGAATATTTTGGTTAAACGTGGAGTGAAAATTAAGTGAAAAAAATTTTGAGAAAAAGAATTAGAAATAATAATGAAATAATTTCTTTAGAAAAATAAGGAAACTTTTAGATGGGAGCTTTTTTAGATGTTTTTACATATTTAATGTTAAACTTAATTTTAACTTCACTTTTCGTTAGTCAACATTGTTAACTTTAACTTCGTATTGGGGAAAATGAATATTGAAACAAAATTTGCTTGGAGATAAAAAGTAGAGTATGAATAATTTTTAAGTGAAAATAAAAAGAAATTGTAGTGAAAGTAAATTTTTTGTTTATGTGAAAGTAAAGTATAAGTGGAATAAACAAATTTTTGAGTGAAAGTAAAGTATAAGTGAAATAAAATAAATTTTGAGTGAAAGTGAAGTGAAAGTGAAGTGAAAGTGAAGTGAAAGTGAAGTGAAAGTGAAGTGAAAGTGAAGTGAAAGTGGAGTAAAAGTGAAGTGAAAGTGGAGTGAAAGTGAATTGAAAGTGAAGTGTAAGTAAAGTGAAAGTGAAGTGAAAGAATATTTTGGTTAAAAGTGAAAAAAATTTTGAGAAAAAGAATTACAAATAATAATGAAATAATTTCCTTAGAAAAATAAGAAAACTTTTAGATGGGAGCTTTTTTTAGATGTTTTTACATATTTAAAGCCAAAATCTTTTATCATTTCAGATAAAGTTGAAAAAAATTATTCATTACCTGATATAAAAATAAAAATCGAATTTATTATTAAATGCCATTTGCCTTCCAGGTATATTGTTAATCAAATGTATAAAAATGTATCATACACTTCAAAAATTTGCAGCAAAATGTTTTATGAATCGTTGATTTCACGGGAAAAGCAGTATGGAAAATGATTTTTGAAAAATGTTGTATTCTGATATTTTGCAGTACCAACGGCAGCGATTTTGGGAGGTCCAGAACTATATGTGGGAGCAGGAAGCACAATAAACCTTACGTGTGCCATCCACTTTAGTTGGGAACCTCCAGCTTATATTTTTTGGTACTACAACGACGCAGTTCTTAGCTATGACAGTCCCAGGGGTGGTGTGTCAGTGATAACCGAAAAGGGAAGCGATGTCACCACTTCATGGCTGCTTATTCAAGCAGCACAGCCATCTGACTCCGGGGAGTACAGTTGCAAGCCAAGCAACGCCAAGACCGCAAGCATAAGGGTCCATGTTCTCAATGGTGAGTGTAAGCACGGTTAAACTACTTCGATTTACGGAAAATGTAAATTGGAACTTCGAAACTGTTTCTCCAAAATGTAATATACAAGCAATTTCATTATAGGTCTATTCATAACTTTGTTATCTCTATATAATCAAACTAATCACGGTTTTCATTATTCGAACGAATAATAAATTACACTATTCTCACTGACACACAGTGCAATATTCTATACACGAAGAAGAATGAATTATACACAAGATATAATCTATAGATTAAAACTATTACAATATTTGCAAATTGTATATTGGACAGCTGTCCAGGATTATAAATTAACATATTCAAATATTATAACTTGGAAATTATTTTTGGGATTAAGTTAGACTACATAATGTGATCTAGTATGCTTTTGTTTATATCATTAAAGTTTTGATAATATAATACTAAACTAATTATGATGAAATATTTTTCTCTTTCCCAATATTAATTAATATATATTGTGTGCAAAAAAATAGATTCAACAGAAAAATATTTGACATAGTTTACAATCAACAGAATAGACATGTAGTAAAATAAAGATTTAACACAATTGGCATTTAACATTTAACATTTAACATAATTATCATTTAACAATTAAACACAATTGTCATTTAACATTTAACAGAATAGTCATGCGACATAATTGACATTTGATACAATTGTCATGTAACAAAATTGTCATGCAACATAATTGACATTTGACCTAATTGCCATGAAACAGAATTGACATTTAACACAATTGACATGCAACAAAAAAAATAACATACTTGTCATGTCACAGAATTGACATTTGACATAATTGCCATGAAACAGAATTGACATTTAACACAATTCAAAAACAACAAAAATGGCATTTAACATAATTGCCGTGCAATAGAATTAATATTTGACACAATTGTCATACAACAGAATTGACATACGTTTCATGAAACAGAATTCAAATTTAACACAACTAACTTGACAATGGGAATTACATAATTGTCAAACAACAGAATTGACATTTCACACTATTGCCATGAAACATAATTGACATAATTGCCATGAAACATTAAAAAACATTTGCCATGAGATTTAACACAATTGACATTCCAACAGAAATGACATAATTGTCATGCAACAGAATTGACATTTACAACAATTGTCGTACAACATAATTGACATTTGATACTGTTTTCATGCAAAAAAATTGACATTTAACACAATTGTCATGCAGCAAAATTGATATAAAATAGAATTGACACTTAACATAATTGTTTAAGTATAAATATTAAAATTGACCAATGGAAAAATCCAAAATAAAAAATTATTGTTCATTTTAAAAATTCGTGCTAAAATAATTATGTCATTTGTCAATTCGGTCACGTGTCAATTTTGTTGCATAATTATGTTAAATGCTAATTTTTTTGAGTGGCAAATGTGTCAAATGTCAAGTATGTCGCATAACAATTTTGTTACATATACAATTGTATCAAATGTCAATTTTGTTACATGACAATTGTGTTAAATTCCAATTCTATTGCATGACAATTGTGTTAAATGTCAATTCTGTTGCATGCCAATTATGTCAAAAGTCAATTCCAGTGCATGACAATTGTGTTGATTTTCAACTCTGTTACATAACAATTGTATCAAATATTCCACTTTAAACCGCAACCGATGGATACAAAACGACGATACTCAGTTCAATCAATTCTTAACAATAGAAATATAACTATTCACTACACTTTACCTTACTTTCACTTCACTTTACTTTCACTACACTTCACCTCATTTTCACTTCACTTTCACTACACTTCACCTCATTTTCACTTCACTTCACTTTACTTTTACTACACTTCACCTCATTTTCACTTCACTTTCACTACACTTCACCTCAATTTCACTTCACTTTACTTTTACTACACTTGACCTCATTTTCACTTCACTTTTACTACACTTCACCTCAATTTCACTTCACTTTACTTTTACTACACTTCACCTCATTATCACTTCACTTCACTTTTCCGCAATACAAAAATAAAGTGAATTGAAGTGATAAAAAGGTAAAGTGAACATGAAATGAAATTAAAATGTAAGTAAAAAGGAGGTTTTTGTGAAAATGAGGTGATGTGACTGTGAAGTGAAAGTGAGATGAATGTAAAGTGAAATTACAGAATAGACTCCCTGGAAATCCATATTCCATGCAATAAAACTGCATATATTCAAACTTTGGGAAAACAAATTAATAATATATTAAGAAATTAATTAAAAGGTAACTTTAGTTAGTCTCTCGCAGATGTACCGTGCAGCTCCTATAACACAGGCCGACAAGATTTACTTTCCAAGAATCAGATAATACTTTTCGGAAGGTTTTCGAGGCGCTG
Organism: Leptopilina myrica (nomen nudum); assembly: GCA_032872475.1. Taxonomy (NCBI): domain Eukaryota; kingdom Metazoa; phylum Arthropoda; class Insecta; order Hymenoptera; family Figitidae; genus Leptopilina; species Leptopilina myrica (nomen nudum). The sequence continues at coordinate 55,538,460 of CM065458.1, read as the reverse complement.
AATCCGAATCCGGCCTCAGAATAAACCCAGCACGTCAGGTTTCGGAGATATTCTAACCTAAAAGTGCAAAAAACCCGTTTTTTAAACATATTTCAAGTCATATAACATAACGAGATAATTTTTTTTCAAAAAAGTCAATATTGCATCTAAAAGTGCTACTTTCCCCCTTCCAAATCCATTTTAAAAATTTAAAAAATCTTTATTTGTCTCTGAGTAATCGTTCATTCAATTTTCGGAGTTTGTCGAATTCTTCAAAAACTAAGTAAAAGCAGACAAAACTTCGATAAAGTACAAACATATAAATTTCAAATAGTTTTGCTGCTCTTCGGTATAACTGAATACAAATTCGATGACAGATTTACAAAATTCAAAATGGCGGACCAATATGGCGGACGACTTTTTTTTAAATTGATTGTATTTTCATAAAATTTGTTACTCGGGGGTTTTTAGAGTTGCTGACCACGAATTCGATGTCAGATTTTCAAAATTCAAAATGGTGGACCCAAAATGGCGGACGATTTTCTTAAAAATGGTTGTATTTGCTAAAAATTTGTCACTTAGGTGTTTTTGAAGCCGCCGACCACAAAATCAATGTTTGATTTTCGAAATTCAAAATGTCGGATACAATATGGTGGACGATTTTTTTAAATGATTGTATTTTCTTAAAATTTATTCCTCAGGGTTTTTTGAGGTAACTGAACATGAATTAGATGTCAAATTTTCAAAACTAAAAATGTCGGATTCAATAGGGGGAACGACATTTTTAAAAATGATTGTATTTGTTTTAAAATTTGATACTCATGGGTTTTTGAGGTTGCTGACAATGAATTCGATGTCAGATTTTCAGAATTAAAAATGTTGGGTGAAATAAAACAGCCATGCCATTTTGAAATTAACTAGAATCGGTTGTAATTTGTTACTAGGACGTTTTTTGGGTTTTTTGAACCAGAATTCCACTCTTTGCCGAACCCGGAGTCACGAACGAGGACGTGGTGGTAATTGACTCCATTTTTTTTGTGTTTTAGTATTTTAAAATTTTTTTTTTTGTGTTTTAGTATTTTTAAAATTTTTTTTGTTTTTTTTGTTTTAGTATTTTTTAATTTTTTTTTCGTAAAAGTCGGAATTAATATTTAATATTTATAGAACAAATCAAATTCAGAAAAACTTATAACGTGTATGTGAGACATAATATCTTTACACTTCCTTTTAACTTTGTTAAATGTCGTTCCTTTATTTTATTTTTTTGTGGAAACGTTGTCTTTTTTCATCGAAAGATCTTTTCAAGGGTTTTCGGTTACTTCTATTAAGAGAATCGTGTCTTTTTAAACACCAGCAGTAATCAGCCATCATGTTGATGTCCCACCTGCCCTGATAGTGTTTTTCTTTTTGTTTTAAATCTTGATGAAAACGTTCTCCCATTTCTTCACTGAAGGCGCCAAGATTTTCTGGAAAATAATCCAAATGGGAAAACAGAAAGTGAATCTTCAAGCTCATCAAGCAACCTAAATTTTTAAAATTTTGTAGCATAGTGGAAACTATTTGCTTGTAATTTGGGTCTCGTTCGTTGCCCAAAAACTTTTCAACAACCTGTTTAAAGCTTAACCATGCTTCTTTCTCTATGTTTGTCATCGTATCAATAAATTTTTCATCTTTCATTAAAGCTCTAATATCAGGACCGACAAATACTCCCTCTTTAATTTTAGCTTCAGACAACTTGGGAAATTTTGACAAAAGATATTTAAAACAATCTCCTTCTTTATCCAAACCTTTCACAAACTGCTTCATTACACCAAGTTTTACATGAAGTGGCGGCACGAGAATTTTCTTTTGATCGACAAGTTGAGCATTTAATACGTTCTTTGATCCGACGATTAATTTAGATCTAATTTTCCAATTTACTTTTGTCCAATGGTCTTTTCTTGCACGACTGTCCCACTCACAAAGGAAACAAGGAAATTTTGTAAAGCCAGATTGTTGTCCTAAAATAATAGTAATCATCTTAAGATCACCACATATGAGCCAATTATGTTCTGAATATTTTATTTTTTCGAGAAGATGCTTAAGACTTTGATAGGATTCTTTTAACGTAGTCGAATGAGCAAGAGGAATAGCTGCATATTCATTGCCATTGTGAAGTAGTACAGCTTTGAGACTGATTTTTGAAGCATCAATGAAGAGTCTCCAATTAGCAGGTTCATATAATCCAGGTATAAATTCATTTATTAGTCCGTTCACGTCATTGCAATAAACAAGAGATTCATCTTTTGAAAAATATTTTCGAAATTCGCTTTCTCTGTTTCTATATGCTGATACTTTAGTTCCAGGAGTTAATAAATTTCTCTCTTTTAGCCTAGATGATAAAAACTCAGATGAATCTTTTGGAAGACCGAGGTCACGAATAAGATCATCTAAATCGTTTTGATCATAAAATATAGGTTTATTAGCATCAGGGGGTTCTTCAAAATCGCTGTCATTAAAAGTATCTTCATCTGCTGATATTGATCCGTCATGAAATTCCATTACATTTTCGTTTGATGTAAGACTTCCAAATTTGACTGGGGTTACTGAGCTCACACTTGCATACACAATTTTGCTTTTGTTTTTTTTATTATACCCTGTAATGTCACAAGCACAGAAATAACAGTCATCATTGTGATTTTTAGGCTCACGCCAAATCGTAGGTTCGAGAACGACTCTCGACATTGAATCACTTTTACCTGAATTGCATAACATTATTCTACATGAATTGCATATACTGGTAGGTGCCCAAGGTTTATCCAAAATCATGGTCATTTTGAAGTAATCAAAATATTTTTCCTTAACAGCATCTGTTATTATTCTACGACCATTGGCGGGTTCATAGTGACCGCAAATATAACAAAATTTATCTATTTTCATCCTACATGGTAACCTCAATGACATGATTGCATTAACACAATAAATTAGAAACACATCTAAAAAATCTTTTTGTTTGAAAAACCCAGCAAAATTTAAACAACTATGTCATCTACTAATTAATTAAGAAAAACAACTTTTAAACAAGATGTAATACAATTTAAACAAACTTTTCAATGTTTATCGATTAATAGAAAAAATGTCAGGATTATCAAGACACAATGACTTGAAGAAACGTCAATGTAAAGATAAATGACAGTCGTACAAATTTGATTTTCACGACTTTCAGTTCGTCCTTTCTTTTGTTTTTATGTGGCTTTTTGGAAAGCTTTTGTTTTTTTCACATAAAATCTGCAAAATAAAAGAAACGACGATCGGAATGTAGTGAAAATTAAATTTGTACTATGCAGAGTCATTCTCGAACTCATGATTTGGCGTGAGCCTAAAAATCACAATGATGACTGTTATTTCTGCGCTTGTGACATTACAGGGTATAATATGAAAACAAAAGTAAAATTGTATATGCAAGTGTGAGCTCAGTAACCCCAGTCAAATTTGGAAGTCTTACATCAAACAAAAATATAATAGAGTTTCATCACGGATCAATATCAGCAGATGAAGATACTCTTAATGACAGCGATTTTGAAGAACCCCCTGATGCTAATAAACCTATATTTCATGATCAAAACGATTTAGATGATCCTATTCGTGACCTCGGTCTTCCAAAAGAATCATATGAGTTTTTATCATCAAGGCTAAAAGAGAGAAATTTATTAACTCCTGGAACTAAAGTATCAGCATATAGAAACGAAGAAAACGAATTTCGAAAATATTTTTTAATTGATTCTTCAAAAATCAGTCTTAAAGGTGTACTATACTTCATAAGCAATGAATATGAAACAATTTTCTTGGGCATTCGAATACGTTAAATGAATCCTATCAAAATCTTAAGTATCTTCTCGAAAAAATAAAATATTCAAAACATAACTGGCTCATAAGTGGTGATCTTAAGATGATTACTATTATTTTATGACGACAATTCAAGTTTACATAATTTCTTTGTTTCCTTGGTGAGTAGGACAGTCGTGCAAAAAAAGACCATTGAATAAAAATATATTGGAAAATAAGATCTCAATTAATCATCGAATCAAAGAGAAAATATAATCGATTTCTAAAAACAGCACAGTAAAAAGAAAGTCTTATTTTCAGGCATGAAAGCTGCCTTAAATTAAGATGCAACATTTTAAAGTCAGTCAATGTTGAATTTACGCACGTATTTTGTATCATTTAACATTATAGCAGATAGTGTTGAATTTAAGGCGGCTCTTAAATTAAGATTTACTTTTTACTGTGAGATAGAATGAATATATCTCATTTTGAATTTTGAAAATCTGACATCGAATTCGTAGCCAGCGACTCCAAAAACCCCCGAGTAACAAATTTTAAGCAAATACAATCATTTATAAAAAATCGTCCGCCATTTTGGGTCCGCCATTTTGAATTTTGGAAATCTGACATCGAATTCGTGGTCAGCGACTCCAAAAACACCCGAGTAACAATTTTTATGAAAATACAATCATTTTAAAAAAAAGTCATCCGCTATATTGGTCCGCCATTTTGAATTTTGTAAATCTGTCATCGAATTCGTATTCAGTTATACCGAAGAGCAGCAAAACTATTTGAAATTTATATGTTTGTACTTTATCGAAGTTTTGTCTGCTTTTACTTAGTTTTTGAAGAATTCGAAAAACTCAGAAAATTGAATGAACGATTACTCAGAGACAAATAAAGATTTTTTAAATTTTTAAAATGGATTTGGAAGGTGGAAAGTAGCACTTTTAGATGCAATATTGACTTTTTTGAAAAAAAATTATCTCGTTATGTTATATGACTTGAAATATGTCTAAAAAACGGGTTTTTTGCACTTTTAGGTTAGAATATCTCCGAAACCTGACGTGCTGGGTTTATTCTGAGGCCGGATTCGGATTCAGCGCCTCGAAAACCTTCCGAAAAGTATTATCTGATTCTTGGAAAGTAAAATGAATCATATTTTGTTGGCCTGTGTAATTTTCACGTAATTACGATTTAATCAAGATAGGTTCCCTGCTTTTAAAAGAAATGTGTTAGAAAAAAAATTATTGTTTTAAAAATTTAAAAGTGCAAATAAAACCAAGGTTCAATATTATTTTGCAAACAAGTCAATTATAGATTTTGTATAAATACTTCGTTAGTTGATCATGGAAGTTGACTTGTTAGATTTTTGAAATAAATCTTTCATATTCTTGGTTATGGCGTAGCAGGAAATTGCATTTCGATTCGCTTGATAAGGCTTTCTCATGCATTTAGCTTATTTAGGTAGGATGAAAACTTGACAAGCGGGAGAGGATTAATCATTTTATTAATTTCACTTTTTTTTACGATAAAGTATTTTTTATAATAAAGTAATTTCAAAGTTCTCGAAAGTTCTCTCATATTACTTTTTTCTTTATTAATTCAGTTACAAATTTTTTTTCTTCTCTTGAATTTATTTCTTTCCATTAAAATTTAATTTAGTTACTCGTAACCCTTTCGCGTCTCTGTTACGTATACGTATGTACCACTCACAGAATTTAATAAAATTCTAATAATTTTAAACCAATAAATAGACAGAAAATTGTTAAAAAACAATAACAACATTTAATTTCCAAATTCGTTTAAAACTTATTGCTCAGGGATTTTTGAGATCACTGATTACGAATCTAAAGTCAGAATAACAAATTTTTCTAAATTTAATTTTGTTGACATTTTTCCAAATTTGTTTTTCAGGGTTTTTTTGGTTTGAGGTTTCAAATTTCGAAAATCTGACTTTAGTTTCATAAGCGACCCTGGAAACTGCCGAATAACAAAATTTTATGCAAATTTGACCAATTTTACAAAAAATGTCCGCCATATTGGATCCGCCATTTTGAATTTTGAAAATTTCGAAATTCTGACTTTAGATTCGTAAAAAGCGATCACAAAAACTCCCGAGTTGCATAATAAAATCCACTGACTGGGTTTTTCGAAAGCACGAAAGGGTTAAATATATTATGATTAAATAAAAAATTCAAATACTTTTTTGTTTACATACTTTTTTATTTCGAAGAGAATTAAAATTTAAAAAATTAACACGTAATTGGAAAAATTATCAAATAATAACAGTAAGACTATATGCACGACGAGAAAAACGGTGTAATTTCCTTTTTCATCTCCTTTAATAAAAGTAGTGAATTATAAAATTAAATTGTTATTTTCACGACGCGCTCGTTTTCATCGAAAATCACACGACATGCAACACTATAAAAATAAGTGTCAGTTAATACCGATAAACCGTGAAAAATACAATTTTCATGAAATATTGAACAAAAATATAATATAATCATGTTTCAATTACGTTCGGTTAAGTTTGTAGAGAAGAGACGTGCAGCCTTTTAAAATCTCTTTACTATTCTCTTTGAATCTGCTCTCTTCTTCTAATCTTTCCTTCTGAATATACATTTAAATTCCGTTGGGAATCTTTTTAAATGGGCCACTTGCCGTACTTCACTAAATCAGATTTTATTTTAAATTAAATGTTCAAATTTTTTTTTCAAATCTAATCACACATTTAAAAATACTGAAATTATTAAATCAAACTGCCGACCACCTTTTTTTAAAGTAATAATGAAGCTGGCAGTAAAGTTGGATTATTTCAATTAATTTAAACTATTTTTGTTCTCATAGATATTTTAACTCTTTTTAATTATCATTCTTTTGATTATGAAATTAAAATATATCAGCTTCATTCTAATTTTATTAAAAAAAAAATTCTTATATTATTTCCAAAATATTAATTGGAACTATATCAAATAGTCATCATGCTAAAAACATTCTTTTCAAATTCCAAAATGGCGTCTCAAAAATGTCCGCCAAAATATTCAAAATTGCGAAAATAATTTTAAAAAATTGTAACATTATTCTTTTTAACTTTTACGCTTCATTTGACTAAAATAATGCTGCTGTAGCAAAAAATATTGTTATTTAATGTTATTTAACAACATTATAAACATTTTTTATAAACAAATTGAAGACTATCAAAAATTTATAAATATTTTGTAAAAAATGTCATAAACAAAATTAGTAAAAGTCTTGCAACAAAGATTATATTTTAGCCGACTAAAATACTTTTTCTTTTCAATTTATTTATAAAAAGAAATTTTATAACATTTATAAAAAATATTTACAGCAATTTTAAAAATTGCTTATACATTTTAAATAAAGGGTTGACACATCAGTTTTCATTTTAATGTCAGCATAAGTTATAGTAGTGAAGAAATAAAGATTTCTTTCACTCTTAAATTTTTTAAATTAAAATTGTTTATAACATTCTGAACAAATGTTAAACAATTACAACAAAGGTTTGTCCTTTAAACATCTATTGTAATGACAAACCAAGGAAATAGTGGAAAAAATTCTTTTTTCATAAAAATTGATTTTTAAAATTGTTTATAACATTTTTAAATATTGTTGAATAATGTTAAATTAAAGTTTAAACCTTCAGTAACATGTTGACAGTGCTGCCAGATGATTAAAAACACAAATTTTCAAACTTTTCTTATTTATCTTTAGAAATCTTTAAACTAGCCAAAACAATTTCTTCAGATTTTGAATATAATTTTTTCTAAAATATAATAAATCAAATTAAATTTCACAAACAGTTTTAAAAAAATAAATTGACTTTGTTGTTTTTGAATCTTTTGGCACTTTGAAGATTAGTTTTTGTTTCCTTCTCAACATTCTTAATAATTTTTTTTATTTAATGTGTTTAATTTTAAAATTAATGCACTAAAAATTACTAAAAATTTACAAAGTTTTGTTAAAAAAATTGAAAATAATTTAAATCATTAGAATAATTATATTAAAAAGTTTTTTAAATAATTGAATTATTTCGAAACAATTTAATTAAAATTGTATTGCAAATAATTGAATTGTCACAAAAAATATTATTATTTGTAAAAAGAATCAAATTTTTCCAAAGAATGTTATTAAAATTATTGAAAAAAAATTTAATTCCTAACTAAAAAGTTTATTAAAAACAAATTTAAACGTTTGAATTTTTTTGTGAAATGTTATTATAATGGTTTTAAAGCAACCGAATTCCTGCGATGAATTTTTACTATTTATAAAAATAATTGAATTTTTCAAAGGAATGTTTTATCAAATTTTTTTAAATAATAACTTAATATCCTTATCAGGAATTTTATTAAAAATTATTATGCATAATACAAAATGTCAAAAGTTTTAATAAAGTTCTTTACAAAAATTTAATTATTTTCATAAATAATAACAGTCTTTGGAAGAATTCAATTATTTTTATGAAAAGAAAAATTATTGCAATAATTCAATAATTTTTATAAATAGTAAAATTATTACAAAAGTTCAATTATTTTTATAAGTAGTAAAGTTATAGATAGCAAAAAATTCATTTATTTTTAAGCAAAATTTTTATAAAATTTCACGAACCAATTATTTTCTAAAATTGTAATAAATCCTTCAAAAAAATGTAATTACAATTATAAATAGTAAAATCTATGCAAAAATTCAATTATATTCAATAAATTTGCTATAGTTTTCAATTTTACGAAAGAATTTAATTTTTCTTAATTTCTTTATCAATTTTGGTCGAAAGGATTCAATTCTTTTCTAAAATTTTAATTAATTCTTTAAAACAATTCAATTACCTTTTTTGTAGTAAAATCTTTTCCAAAATTCCATTTTATTCAATAAATTACTTTTTTTAAAAGAATTCAATTTTTTTCTTCATTCATTATAAAATTTGTCAAAAAATTCAATTATTATTTTTTAAAATTTTAATAAATTCTTCAACAAAATTTAATTATATTTATAAGTAGTAAAATCTTTGCAAAAGTTTAATTAATTTTATTACAATTTTATGAGTTAACTGTCATAAAATTTAATTTAATTAATTTAAACTTCTTAAATACTTTAATTCTTGCGAAAAAGGAATTGTTAATTATGTAGTTAATGAGTTAATTTTTTTTAATTTTCTAAATCTGAAATTATTCAGTAATTGATGTTTATATTTGAAAATATAAAATTTTTTAAGGGGGCATAATATAATTAAAAAGTAATTTGTTTCTGTGATTCTATTTTATGTTTTTTAAATTGTTTTTGTAAAAATTGTTTATAATCTTCTTAAACATTGAAAAATATTTTTATTTAATAATTTTTTTACTTTCAGTAAAAAATAAAAAAATAAATTTTTTTTTCTACCACTTTGGACCATAGTTTTCAAATTCTTTATAATGTTGTTAAATAACATCAGATAAAAATTAAAAATTTAAATTTTAACTCTAATCAGATAAAAATATTTTATGTTGAAGCAGCATTATTTTATTCAAATAAACAATAAAAGATAAAAAAATGTTAAAATTTTTAAAAATATTTTTTTTTATTTTAATAATTTAGCCGACATTTTCGAAAGCGATATTTCGATGTTCCGAATTTTTTCTCAACCGATTTCGAATAAATAATTTAATTTTAAATAAAAACACTTAAAAAAATTGCTTTTTTTCGTTTAAAAAATTATAATTTTTTGATTATTAAATCGAAAACTGAAATTTCCTTGTATGGCTCCTGAAAAAGAACACTAAAAACCATAAAAAATTTATGTCGAGATTTTTTTAAAAATCGTAACTAGTAGAACGAAAAACTCTAAATTGTACTAAAAAATATGGACAATTGGGACTGAATGGGATAAAGTTTAATAATATTAATATTCCTTAATGCAAATTAATATAATCGAATTTTATTTTTTCTTCAGGTGAACGACCGGAAGCAATGCAAACTGGAACTGCCGGTCCTATTCTCTCCTCGAGTTGTCTTTTGGTGTCTCTCATCATTTTGTACATATCATCAGTGTAATCATAAACAAAATCACGAAAAACTAAACCAATACAGGGAAAAGATTTCGCCAGGTCAGTCAAAATCGTCCTCACTCATCACTTTTGTATTTTCAATTTTGATACTTAATATTAATTTTCATGGTAAGAATTTCTAAAAAGTACTACTCAAGACAAAATAATTTTATTTTTAGGCACTGAAAGAATCTGAAATACATTCAAAACAAAAAAGTCAGTTAAATGTCATAGTTTCGTAATTTAGAAGAAAAAAAAATTTAATTTTAAATTCGTCTTGGTGGAAGGGCGAAGAATTTAATTTCAAACAATTAAAACGACTTTAAGATGTATTTGAGTTAAGAAATATACAATTTTCTGTCAGTAAGAAACATTTGTTAAATTTTTGGTTACGTTACCTAAATTTCATTATTGACAAAAAATTATATTTTTACTCAAAACTTTGAAATGTTCAAAATGTAGAAAATTAAATTCCTTATGTTTCTACAGAAAAGAATTTAGAATCCTTCTCTATTACAATAGGAAATTACGACTAACTTTTGATACGATTGTTTCTTACATTCTTCTTTGAAATGTTCTTTTTCTTATAGTCATTTATATATTAAAAATCACCAAACCAAATATTTTCGGAGAATATATTTTTCATGTTATTATTAATGTGGAATATTTATAGCTTTTTAAAAAATAGAAACATTACTTTTTAAGAGAAAGAATTTCAAAAAAATTTTGATCCACATTGTTTTCGTCTTAAATCAAAATTTGAAATGAAATGCCAAGCGCCATGAGCCTTAAGATACACATAACCGTTTGAACTAACTTCCTTGCTTGTGACATTCATCTGTTTTAATGCGAAGATGTGGTTGCGCTTGGCAGTACGTGCATGTCGCGTCGTGTAGGATATAAAAAAGATATAATGATTTTATTCAGTTGCTAATGCTTCCCATTTCTTTCTCAACGAACTATTATTATTATTATTTTCAAAAATTGGAAAGAATAAATAGTTTTTATTTATTAAAACAATATTTATCAAAATAACATTTATTAAAATAATATTTATTAAAATGAATTCGATAAACAAGAAAAATAATTTGAAACTTCAATCAGGTCAAAAAAATCAAGCAAACTTAAAGATTCGAATTGGATAACAATTTTTCCTGAAATTGATACTTAAAATATTAAATAGTTAACAAGAAAACCATTTTTTTTGGTAAATGTTTCGATTCAGTGATTTTTAATAAACAACTCTATAAGAAGAGCATTAAAAAATCAAAATTATTCAGTTTCGGTTAGTATTGAAGAAATTCTCACACCTTTCATCAAAAGATTATCATCGAAATTATTTTATTGATCTAAATCAAATACAAGATAGGATTTAATTAAAATTTTCATCGAAAGCAAAAATGTTCTCTCGTGCATTTAATTCGTCTTTAATAACATTTAAAAAAAAAGACTTTTCTCAAATTAATTAAGAGCAGGAATTTGACGAATTAGAAACTTTTATATATAAAATGAAGAGCGAAATTTTTTCCATGTACCTTGATTGTAGAAAATTCTTTCATCGCTTTTACTGTCGATGCCACTACAGGTTTAAAAGCTTAATCTTGCTGAGCCGCGCAAGTCCGTAGACTGTTCTTAGTTCGAACTGAAAACAAAAAAAAAACCAGAACGACAATCCGAATAATCTACTACTGCGGAACGGACTCAAGGGAAAAACGTGAAATGGCTAATGATCTTTAAGTCAGTTATCTTTACAAAACTTCAACCTAACTGGATTAAAAATAGTTTCAAGATTTTAACGGAAAAAGTAGACAACTTTTTCCTCGCATATAATCTATTATTTGCAAACATTTGGTTTTGAAGAGAACTTATTTTCTTTTATTATTCTTTCATTTCGTAAGGGTTTTAAATTGGCCATTCATTTAATAGAGTAAAACTAAATATTTTTTTCTGAATTAACCTTTTAATCTAAATTTGGTGACAATTTTACGACATATACACTACAGGTCAAAATTGAGAGACCACCCATTTTCAGATGATTGAAAAACATTTTAAAACAAAAATTGTATGGAACCTAAAATTTTTTTATTTTTATTTTTTGAAAGATTTTAAAATTTTTAAGAGAACAAGATGTTTTAGAAGTCATTTGGCCAATATTTAATTTAGATATTTTTAAAAAATCGTCATTTTCAATGTTTTACAAAAATTTGAATAACTTCTAAAATAATGTACGCTTTTTAATGATCTTAGGCTTATTTTAAAGGTCATTTGTTACACTATAAGACTTACTTATAGGCATTAACGTGTAATTTTTTTCCTAGAAAATGCAGGCCGTCAAACTTGGACCAAAAAAATTCAAAAAATTTGAAACAATTTTTCTGTACTAAAAACTATTCTAAAAAATATTTAAAACATCATATGGTGTAGATTTTTCAAGAAAATTTAATAAAAAAAATACGTTTGAATTTTAAAAATTATATTTCTGTTAATAAGTAAGTTCCAAATTTTTTGAATTTTTTTGGTCCAAGTTTGACGGTCTGCATTTTTTAAGAAAAAAATTACACGTTAATGCCTATAAGTAAGTTTTATAGTGTAACAAATGACCTTTAAAATAAGCCTAAGATCATTAAAAAGCGTTCGATATTTTAAAAGTCATTCAAATGTTGATAAATCATTGAAAATGGCGATTTTTTAAAAATATCTAAATTAAATATTGGCCAAATGAGTTCTAAAACATCTTGTTCTCTTTAAAATTTTAAAATCTTTCAAAAAATAAAAATAAAAAAATTTTAGGTTCCATACAATTTTTGTTTTAAAATGTTTTTCAATCATCTGAAAATGGGTGGTCTCTCAATTTTGACCGGTAGTGTATATGGGCAAATCTCTGGAAACTTTAACATTTGAATTTGAATTTAAAAAAAAAATTTTTTTGTGTGCACAATTTTGATATTTTTAGTATTACATCTTCGACCAAAATAGATTTCATTTTTATTACTGTACAACCATTATTTGGTTGCCTTCTATTTTAAAATATAAATTTTTGGAAAGAAAATAATGTTAGGTTATCTAAATCTGTAACAAGATATACATAAACATTTTATCTCCTACACTTAAGTAAGTTATTTTTCAGTATCACAAAAACATAATTAAACATGAAAATAAATATAATAAACGTCTAATACAACTAATAAGGACAACATTACAATAAAAAAAATTAATGAAAATTTTTTACGTATAATTATTTGAATTAGTAAACATGAACTTTTTTAATTATTTGATTGGCTGAATTGTTTTGAAAAAATATCGAGGATCTTAATATAACCTTGAAAAAACACTAACAGTTTCATGAACGTTTAATAAAAAATAAATAAATATTACTTAAGTGCCTTCCGTTGATAAATTTTTCATTCCGCGTTTCCTTTTTCTCGTTTTTTATTTTCTTTTCTTTGATTTTCTTTCATTTTGTCACTTTTTATTACATTTTTGGTTACTTCGTGATAAATAACATGAAACAAATAAATGCGAAACTTCAGATTGATTGGAAAACGATTGATTTGACCAAGCGACATATTTGACGAGCGACAATTTGAATATCCACGTAAAAAAAATAATTAAATAAGAATTAGAATAAATAAAAACACATGCACAGTTTTAAGTACATCTAAAGTAATATGTGCCCCAATTTTGGAGCAAATTGAATAAGAAACTTTGGAGAAATTAATGATTTGACCAGCGACATATTTTTCGTACTACACCAGTTACACAAGTAACCAACAATTATTTTTCTTAAAATATAGTTGAAAATAAAAATAAAAATCACGCACATAAAATTTGAATTACAATTCAATTGTGCCTCTTATTTCAAATTTTTTCACTAAGTTTTTTAATGTTTATTTTATAAAACCATTTTGATTTGACCAGCGACACAAAAACTGAGGGACACTTTATAGAAGATTAAATCTTTTATAATTTTTACTTTTTACTTCTCTTAAGTTTGTTTATGGAATTCATAAGATATTCCTAAATAGTTTATAACAGTAAAAAAACGTGTTTTCCAAAAAAATCTTATTTAAACAGTTAAAATACTTTTAGAAAAAATGAAAGTGACACTTGCAAAATGAACTTTAATAAAGAAAAACATAGAAAAAATAAACAAAATAATTTCTATCAATGGTTAAATCGTAATCATTATTTTCTTTTTAAAAACATGTAAATATTTAAAAATCATTAGTTTTCATATTTAGGCTGTTTGAGTGAAAATAATGTGAGGGACATAAAGGTTAAAAGTTCCAGAGATTCGCCCATGTATATATATTGTTTCGGAAATAAATTATTTTAGTAGATTAAAAAAGCGCGTATAGTGAAATAAATTTAAAATTGGTTGTTGTTTCCCTTCTGCAGACTAGAACAATGAACGTAATTCCACCGTGTTTTTTGATTAATATTGAAAGCTTTTAATTTACCCGTGGAGGCAACGTTGGTAAAGTTGACTCTGTATATAGTCTCTGTATCATAAATAAAATTGTGGGCAGAACAAACGTTATGCCGAATGCAAGATGAATTTTGTCGGATGGACTACAACGTCGAATAATTTAAAGGGGGGTGGGAATAGAGGTTCTCTCTTGTTGCAATTCAACTTTCTATTCTGTATAGTGTCTCTTGTAACTGAACTCGTCAAGGATTCCAGTCAGTGTGTACTTTAAAGTGGAGCTACCCTTTGCAAATAAAGACAAACTGTGATGAATGCGACCACGACGTTCCCTTCGTTATGTTCCTATTGTTATGTTAAAACAACCATTAAATGCTTTTCGCAAATTGTACAATATTCGTGTATATTCTTCCGCTCTACAGTTTCTCCCCTGTTTAAACATCAATTTTCTTTTTTACTTTCATCTTTATGTATTTAATTTAGTTCATTAATATTTATAATATTGTTAATAAATAACTACAATTGGTTTAATAGATTTTATTTCAATTACTGTTATAGTAAATATTTTTTTAATAACAGTTTTTAAAATATAGTTTATTTGAATGCTGAACTCGAATCAATAATTCGTTTTTCTGCATTACACGTGGAGTGTTTGAGATGATTACTGCAACTTTAATTTTTTGCTACTGAAAATAGTTTTTGGGCTCGTTGACACGATATTGATGTCAGATTTACAAAATTTTAAATGTCGGATCCAATATGGCGGACGAAAAAATTCAAAATTCACTTTCAAAATAAAAATTTTCTCTTTCAATTTAACACAAAACAGTTTAACTTTCCCTTGCAACTTTCACTTTCAATTTCACCAAAAATATTTTCAAATTCACCCAAAAAATTTTCACTCTCAACTTTTACCCAAAAAATTTCACATTCAATTTCAAGCAAAAAATTTTCACTTTCAATTTCACCACAAACAATTTTCATTTTCAATTTCACCCAAAACATTTTAGTTTTCAATTTAAATTTCATCCAACAAATTTTCATTTTCCCTTTTACCCAAAACAATTAGAGATTAATTTTTTATGTTTTCGTTTTTCATATTGAATCGGCTATTTAAAATTTTGAAAATCAGACTCCATATTCGTAATCAAAGACCCCGAAAACCCCGGCTAAACATGTTTGACGTAAATAATTCTGATTTTCATTTTTTTTCCCCGCCATATTGAGTCGGCCATTTTGAAATTTCACCTGCTAAAGAAAATCTAACGACAGATTTGAATTCACCATTCAAAAAATACATTAAAAAAACATTCCTAATTTTCCAGGACCCAAAAATTGAGCCAAATTTTTTTTTCCTGTGTATAAATAAAATAAATAAAATTTAAGAAATCAATTTTTAATAATAAATTTCTTTTCAAAGATGTGAAAAATTTTTTAAAAATTGGATTTCGTCGCAAGTATATTACTAGAACAATGTTTTGATACTATATCGATTGGACAATTTGTTGTGGAAATTGTATACCGCACGTTTTGCATATAAAGGACTGATCAATAAAATGCAATCGAGAATAATGCAATTTGTCGTTGAAGACAGAATAAGATCGATTTTCTGCATTTTCTTTTGTGGTATGTTAAGCACGTTTGGTGAAAATAATGAAAGTGTCTCAAGGGTTGAAATAGTATATATAAAAGAATACGAAACAAGAAAAATAGAGCGAAAAATGTAAGAATAGCAGGGTACAACTCCTGGGACGAAAGAACAGGATAAAGCCAAAATAAAGAACTAATGTTATTACACTTTCTTTTTTTTTCTAAGAAAAAAAAAAGAAAGAAACTGCTGAGATGTTGAGACTTTTTTTTACCATTATTTTACATAATGGAATATAATTTTAAACAACCACGTCAGAAGATTTAAATTTTTTTTTCTTTAAATTTAGTCAAATCAACTATGGAAATTTTTTTAAGTCTCAAATGTATAAAAATATTTTCAGAATAATTAAAATTAAGGAATACTTGTACTTCAGAACATTCCTTTACAATTTTGTACAGATTAGTCTGACAATGTGGTAATTTTCTTAAAGTAATCTCTTGTGCCTAACGGCTAAAGTACTTAAAGCAGTGCTTGCTCTTGTATCAGAATGACACTTTTTAGAATTCTTTTTTCATTCCATTCGTCCACTTTAGTTGAACGAGTTTCGAATTATATTTTTACCTCGAATTCAATTAAATGTTTCCAATTTTACCTACAAACTTTCTGTATAATTCAAAGGAAACATTTTTTACTTGCAATTATAATTAATTTTTTCATTTTGATGTAATTTTTTTTCTACCTGCTATTTGCTGAATTTTTAAAAAGAAAATTCCATCAAAAAAATATTAAAAACCTTCCTTTATAATTCTACATTCAGTCAATATGCTTTAATTAATATTGAATACAATTTTAAATCAAGTTTCGAATTAAAAAAAAAAAAATTCAGAGACTAAAATTCACATAAAATAAAAATCAACAGAGAATCAATTAAAAATGTAATCCCATGTTGGAAATTCAAATCACAACAAAGAATTAAATTAAAAATAAAAAAAAAAAATTAAATAACAAATGTTACTGCCGAAAACAATTTGGTTAAAACGCAGTTGATAAATTTTCTGTTAGGGATTTAAGTCACTTTGCATTCGACGAAGCGTTTTGCTGTAACAACAATAAGCACTCTGTACTAATGCAGGGGATGTTTTCCGCTTTATGTAAGCAAAGAATTAAGATTATCGAATTACCAAGGGAAACTGCGACTCGGAAGTGTAATAAAAGGCGAAATACTCGAGACGCTGTAGACCTTCAGACAAATGCATAAAAAGCATAATTCAGTCTTGCAGTGTTATCGTTAACATAGATAGGTATTACTATTGTACATATTATCACCCTATGTTTACTAAATAAAAAAAGTATAAAATACAAGTTCTTCATTTTTCACACTAATATTTCTTTCTCAGATTTCTTTCCTTTGTCAATTTGAATATTGAAATATAAGAAATGGAAAATAACATAAATTATAGGCAAGTAATAGTTGTTAATTTTTAAATTATTTTACATTAAAGTTATTATAATTCCTTGAATTTCCATAAAGATCATGTTAATCTTCTTGTTAATAATTTTGACCCCTTGACAATCCTAGGAAGTCGATTATGTAATTTCACGTAAAAATTGATTTTCACTCCATTTTCAATCAAAATTTATTTTTACTCCATTTTTACTTCACTTTCACTCCACTTTCACTTTTATTGAACATTTTTTTCACTCCATTTTTACTTCACTTTCACTCCACTTTTACTTTTAATCAAAACTTATTTTTACTCCATTTTTACTTCACTTTCACTCAAAATTTATATTCACTTCACTTTCACTCCTCTTTTACTTTTAATCAAAAATTTTTTTTACTCTATTTTCACTTCTCTTTCAATCCACTTTCACTCAAAATATTTTTTACTCCATTTTCACTTTACTTTCATTTCACTTTTACATTGGCTCAAAATTTATTTTCACATCAAGTTCATTTTACATTTACTAAAAATTTATTATCACTTCATTTTCACTCAAAATTTATTTTTACTTCATTTTTACTTCACTTTCACTCAAAATTAATATTTACTTCACTTTCACTCCACTTTCACTTTTATTGAAAATTTTTTTCACTACACTTTCACTCAAAATTTATTTCTACTTCCCTTTTACTCCACTTTTACCTTTAATTAAAATTTTTTTACTCTATTTTCACTTCTCTTTCAATCCACTTTCACTCAAAATATTTTTTTGTCCATTTTCACTTTACTTTCATTTCACTTTTACTTTCGCTCAAAATTTATTTTCACATCAAGTTCATTTCATTTTCACTAAAAATTTATTTTCACTCCATTTTCAATCAAAATTTATTTTTATTCTATTTTTACTTCACTTTCACTCAAAAATTATTTTCACTTCACTTTCACTTTTATTGAAAATTTTTTTCACTCCATTTTTACTTCACTTTCACTCCACTTTTACTTTTAATTAAAAATTTTTTAACTCCATTTTCACTTCTCTTTCAATCCACTTTCACTCAAAATTTATTTCTACTTCCCTTTTACTCCACTTTTACCTTTAATCAAAATTTTTTTACTCTATTTTCACTTCTCTTTCAATCCACTATGACTCAAAATATTTTTTTTGTCCATTTTCACTTTACTTTCATTTCACTTTTACTTTGGCTCAAAATATATTTTTACATCAAGTTCATTTTACATTCACTAAAAATTTATTTTCACTCCATTTTCAATCAAAATTTATTTTTACTCCATTTTTACTTCACTTTCACACAAAAATTATTTTCACATCACTTTCACTCCACTTTCACTTTTATTAAAAATTTATTTTTTCTCCATTTTTTCTTCACTTTCACTTAAAATCTATTTTTACCTATATATAAATTTTATTTTATTATTCTTTTTCTCCAATACAAAGTTTAAATCCACAAAGTGGATCCATAAAAAAGTTAAGTGTGAAGTAACTGACAATAAATTTTAAGTGATTGTGAAAGTGGAGTGATATTGAAGTGGAATTGGAGTTGAAATAAATTTTGAGTTAAAGTGAAGTGAAAATGAAGAATAAAAAAATTGTGTGTAAGAAAAGGAGTGAAAGTGAAGTGAAAGTGGATGAAAAATTTTGATTGAAAGTGGAGTGAAAGTGAATTTGAAAATAGTGTGAAAATAAATTTTGAGTAAAAGTGAAGTATAAATGGCGTAAAAATAAATTTTTAGTGAATGTGAAAGTGGAGTGAGAGTTAAGTGAAAGCAAAGTGAAAATAAATTTCGTTCTGGGTGTTCCTGGGTGTCAATTATCTGATTTCACTCCACTTTCAATTCACATTTTCAATCCACTGTCACTTCACTTTCACTCAAAATTTATTTTTACTTGCTTTTCACTTCATTTTTTCCTTGGTCAATGATGTGGAATTAACCTTAGTATTGAAGAAAAATAAAGAAATAAAATTTGATTATTGGTAAAAGTAGTCTGAAAGTGAATTTAAAATGGATTGAAAATAAATTTTGAGTTAAAGTGAAGTGAAAGTGGATGGAAAATATATTTAGAGTGAAAGAAAAATGAAAATGCTGATAAAATAAATTTTGCGTCAAACTAAAAGTAAAGTGAAAGTGAAGTGTAAGTGGAATAAAAAAAGTTTTGAAAGAAATTAAACTAAAAGTAGAATGAATATAAATTTTGAGTGGAAGTGAAGTGAAAAGTGTAATTAAAATCAATTTTAAGTCGAAGTGAAAGTGAAGTGAAAAGGGAATAAAAAAATTATGAGGGGAAGTAAGGTGAAAATTTAGTGTTAAAATATTTTGATGATAGTGAAGTGAAAATGGAGTGAAAAAAATTTTTGAGTAAAAGTGAAAATGAAGTGAAATGTAAGTGAAGTGAAATTATATAATCGACCTTCTGAATCTGAATTTTAGGGTCAGTTTTACAAAATTCAAAATGGCGGATCCAATATGGCAATCACTTATTTTTTAATGTTGCCGGATTTGTCTGAATTATTCACTCGATGATTTTTAGGTTTACTTAATTCAAATTTAATGTCATAATTTACAATTTCATGGTATATTTTATTATACTTAAAAATTTTTTTCAGTTTATTCCTTATGTATTTTAATTTGCCAAGACTTTAATAAAATAGATGTGATGAAGGTGGCGAATCGTGCCTCCGAAATGTAGTCGTTATGTAAGTGAATGTATTTTAATCGTCTATCTTCCGAAAATCAATATTAACAATTATTATATTCGAATTAAAGTCATTTAGAGAAATAGGATAATTGGATATTACTGTAAGACCCTTTTGGAAGAGCAATTTTTAAAATACTAAAAAAATGTGTATCAAATAGCTTTTGTTTCCTTATTTTCAAATTATTAACATAATAATTATTGTGCGACGATTTCAAGAATTATTTTTAAATCTGACTGAAATGATTAACATTGCGATGTACAGATTTTTCAAAGCGTGCGTAACATATAAAAATGCAAAGAATTGAAAAAATGAAAGTATGCAGAAATCCAATTATTTCAGATTAAGTACATTTTACTATTTATAATGCTCATTTGCAATAATTTTCACTTGACATATTTTTTCATATTTAGTATAATTTTCACGTTATATGCGCAAAGGAGAACATTTACCATTTGAATTAAATTTTTCTCTTTTATTTCAGAATAAAAAAAAAAAAAGAAAATGCATTGAATTTATCACTTGAAAACTGTTGGTAAATTTAATACTTGGCTCTAACACCTTAGTCGTGAATTATACACGGAAGCTAGAGATTTGCAAAGCCAAAAGCTGGTCAATAACAATGCTTTGGCTCACTTCCAGGTGGCGAAGCAACAAATCGTCTTTGATCTACTACAGAAGTTTAACAACCTGAAAAGACATTTTACATTTGAAAAGCTAAGGTTTGTTGTAACCATGACATTCTCATTAAAATATGCTCAAAAATTTTACAAGCTTCACGGAAATGGTGACAAAAGCTTCATACACATTTGTATACATTTTTAAAATTTTATTCCCATTGTGTGACAAAATGTGTAACGAAAATCTCATTATTTTTCGAAAATCTTCTAATGTAACTTCCCTAGAGATGTATTTTTTTTCCTAATTAAACTATAAATGAAAACTTATGTCTAGAAAAGAAAAATACGATTTTAAAGAAAAAAATACTAACATGTTTATAATAGTAATTAAAGAAGAATAAAATTTAAAGATTGAGAAAGTAATAAAAAACGATTTTCCAACACAATGAAGTAAATTAAAGTTGTTTACGAGACACTTGTAATAAAACAAAAATTGCTACGTGAACAAATAATTTTTTATGAGAGTTACATCTATTATATATTTGCATTGAAATTTGTATTTAAAATATGAAAAATAATCTTCTCCTAATTTTCTTAGGAGAAAATTAATTCCCTTCTTTTTATGGCCGGGGGAGTTAGATTCAGGATAATAAAATGTCTCTATAGCATGTCGTTTAAATGTCGTTGCCTTTAAGGTAGAATAAGCAGTAGATCTCGGAATCGCCTCAAGCATTAGGGAAGGAGACAAGTGGAAAAGGAGAGTAACGCAGTGTAAGAAGTGAAACAAGGTGAGTGAAACACTTTCCAAGCAAACTTGCTGAAATGAGATTGCTTCTTAGCATATATTCTCTTTAAACGGTAATTTTCTGTTCAAGAGGAACACGTAATGAAAACTTCGGCTATTTAAACTCGTTCCATTATATTTGAGTTGCTACAAACACCTCCCTTCTTTCATTCAACATTTTATTTTGCGTCTGCAAATAGTTGAGATTTTCCAAATTTATAAATCAACACGCATTAAATTGTGCAACTAAAAAATAGTATTTCTTTTAATTTCTGTGAATTTTCTAATTTAGACGATTAGAAATAGGAATAGAAGTTTAAATTTAGATTTTTCTTTCAAATTTTTAATTAACAACAGTTTTCATTTAAAGAATATTTCAATAACAATAATTAATTAATTTTACTTATGAAAAATGAAATATACAGAAAATAAAAATTATAATTATTAAATATTCACATTCACTTTCAATTTCACTTTCACTCAACTCTCACTCCACTTTCACTTCACTTTCACTTCACTTTCACTTCACTTTCACTTTACATTCACTTTTACTTCAGTTTAGTGAAAATGAAGTTATAATGAAGTAAAAGTGGAGCGAAAGTGAAGTTATAATAAAGTAAAAGTGAAGTGAATGTGAAGTGAAAATAGAGTAAAAGTGGATTAAAGTGAGGTAGAATGTAGTATAATTAACGGTCGTTGAGTTTATTCCATTTAGAGTACAATATTTTATTTTTCAAAATTAAAATTATTAGTTGTATTATAAATTAAACGTAACTTTTCCTGAAAATATTTTTTGCTTGATTTATTTATCTAATAGAAGTTAAAGATTAGTTCTTATATATTGATGTACTTAAAATGTAACTTGAAACATTTCTAAAATTTGAAAAGAAAATTATTTTAATTCATAAATCTGAATAATGTAAATGTTTACTGAAGACTTTTATATTGAATATTTATGTTACCTACAGAACCCAAAAACCAAGACAATAAATAATTTAATTTATGAATTATTTTATATTATTAATATTGTTAATATTATTATTAAACTATTTATTTGCTATGATGTATTAGTGTAAATAAATACTTTATTGAATAATCAAAAGGAAGTCAACAAGGTATTGAAAATAAATCATCTATATACAGTTAGGTTCCGTAGCGTAGTGGTTAGGGTATTAGTCTCGTAGTACGTAGGTCGTAGGTTCAATTCCCGAGTGCGTAAAATTTTATTTATTTCTTAAGTGTGCGTTTATTCCCATTTTTCTATATTGTATAGGTTTTTAGTATACAATTTAATGATTATACGCACCGTTAAATAATTTAGTTAACAAATACTTTATTAAAATTATTTTTTTTTATTTATATATAAAGGGATATATATTAATTGTTACTATTCATGGAGATTTTTCTAGCGTATCAAATTTTTACAATTTTGTTTTTACACTTTACGTTTAAATAGAAAAAATTTTACAATAAAAAAAATTTGTTTCTAAAATACATAAATTTTGTTGTTAAATTTTATGTTTTGGGATAAATGCGTTTAAAAAATTTGTCCAATTAATATTGGTTTCATTTAAATGAATGTTTGAAAACATATTTCTATTCCATTTTTTTTTCAATTACCTGTAATTTCAAGTAAATAAATAAAATATTAATTTCCATATTGTATAAATAAAAAATATTTTCTAAAATTGCAAATATTTTGAAGCAGTTAAAATATTTATGTCTGTATTGCATTCAAAAAGTCTTTAAAAATAGCACTGATAATTTCAAAACAGTTGACACGAAGTTGATAAAAAATAAATATACGTAAACATAGAAATTTTTTTGCGAGGTGGAAGATTTTCGTTGGCTGCGAAAGTTTATTATATCTATAAAAATGTATTGCACGCTTCAAAAAATTATTGTTTCAATCATATTCTTTATTTAGTTCTCTATTTAACATACTTGGAAGCAAGTTTAATTTCTTAAAAATTCCACATTTCGATTAGAGAGATAGTAAAAAAAAATGATTGTTAAGGGGACTTTGCAATTATTTTGTACCGTTTTCTTGTTATTTTTCGGATTTTGTAAGAATGAGGAAAAAATCGCGACACAAGGACAACGAAAGTTTAAAGAAAGTACATCGCCGTTTCAAAAGGTAAATGACAAGTTAATAAAATTACATTCTTTTCTGACCATGATAAATATTTTTATAATAAGTAAAAAGAAAAGAATTTTTTTAAATTGTTTTTTCAAAAATGAAACTTAAATTTCATTTATTGCATTACTAAAATAAAAATTCTCTTAGCTTTAGAAAATGATATTATAGTTTAAAAAAAATTGCATTCTTTTGTTTCAAAATTAAGGGAGACAAATTAATTCAAAGAACTAACTTGAGTATCATCGACAAAAATTTTATCAACGATTCAAAAGCAAGAAAAAAGGACTCTAGCATAGAAGAAATGCAATTCATAAGTGATTTGGAATCAGTTGTACTATATTTTCAGAGTATTGATAAAAATTACAGCTGCTATGCAATTTCGAACATCCATGATTTTCAAACTGATAAATCAAATTTAGTGAAAATAAGTCATTTTATTGGAAAGAGTGCAATTAAATATGCTATAATTTCAAATAGTTATAATTTTACTTTTTCGGACAAGCAGAAAACTGTAAATAAAGAAAAGTTTAAATTATTGACATCAACATTTAAAGTACCACACGAAGAAAAAAGAGAAATATATTCAGCGCTCTGGGGATTTGTTAAAACATATTTAAAATATTTCCCAACAAGTCATTCTAATGCTAGTTACATTGACTGTTATTCTAATAGTCTTCTGATATTCATAGAAATAGAAGCAATAATTACACTTTTCGATTTTGAAAACCCTAAAAGCAGCAGAATTTCATTGAACGACAATATAATATCAAACTTGAACGGGTTAAAACGCTGTATTATAAATATATGGGTAATTTTATAAATTATTAAAAGAATTAAATTAACATTTATGATTAGAATTTTATTTGTGATTTGAAATATTTATTCTTGCAGCCAAATGCCTCGTTATTATTGGAGAACGATTCAGTTTTAAAAAACGTCCATTTTTCGGATTCTGCAGCTGACCTCGAAATCATCAATGCTAATCTTAATAAAAAACATGAATTATTTACAAGTCAATTGCAAATTGTTATCAATTATTTTGAAACAGTTTTAAAAATTAAAGATTGCAAAGAAATTCAAAAGTATAATAAGACGATAATTGGTAAATCCAAGTTTAGGAGAATAATTGAACTGCTTACTTTTACAGCAACAGAAAATTATTTTTTACAAAAACAGTATATTTCTCTTCTTTTTCCATTTTCTGAGAATAGAAGTGAAGTTATGAAGAAATTAATACCGTCAGAGTGTGAGCCAAATTTAAATATGTATAAAAAAACATTCGGAAAACTCTATGAATTTTTTGCTCTTTTAAAAGAACATACAAAGAATTTTGTTAACAATATATTCTATCTGAAAAATATTATAGAATTAATGATATTAGAAGAAAGAATTCAATATTTTCTTAAAGAGACTAACTATACCAGAAATTTATTAAATAACTTTATCGACGAAGGAATACACAACATAAAATATTTTTCTACTTTGTAAATAATCTGAATTAGCGAAAATCTCATGAAGTTCAGTGAAATTTGACTGCGACACAGTGGATATTTACTGATTGACCAATTAAAAAAATTACTAGAAATTTCTTTTACACATATTGAAAATTTCATTTATTTTTTAATTATCCAATCAGTGAAAATGACAGATATATCAATAATTTTTAACTAATCTTCAGTCAAATTTTACTGATTGGAATCGGGAGATGAAGAATTATAGTAACCATAGAAATAGTTATATTATTTTTAAAATGTATCTATTCATAATGTCAAACTATAAGAGAAAAATGACTTAATTATTTATTTACATTATTCTGTCTTATCAAATTTTCACGATTTTGTTGTTGCACTTTTCGTTTTAATAGAGTAAAGCAAGTACAGCAGAATTGTAAAGAAGCAATCAATATGTAAAATATAAATTTTGCAATAAAAAAAATTTCTCTAAAGAATTTATAAATTTTGTTGTTTAATGTTATGCCATGGAATAAATACGTTTAAAATATTTTCCAATTAACATTGGTCTCAATTAAATGAATTTTGAAATAATATTTTTAATTAAGTTTAATCTGATAGTATTCTTAAATACGGAGTAGTTTTAAAAAATGATTTTTTGGATTATGATTTTAAAAGCAGGTCCGCTATTCTGTAATTTCATTTTTCCATACAAAAATTAAAATATATTTAATTAAAAATTGGTATATTTTTCAATTAAGTCAAAATTAAAGAAAAATTCTCGTCAAAATCACAATTATCTTTATAAACAACAAAATTCTTCTGCAAAACTCAATTATTTAAAACAAATTGTCCTGGTTTAAATGATTTTCAATATCTACTATTTTAATAAATTTTCTAACAAGAAATTTAATATTTTAATAAAATTCTACTCAAACATTTACAAATTATGTTTATAAATAATAAAAATTGCACAGGTATTCAATTATTAACTAATTTTTTGTAAATTTCTTCTTAATAATTCGATTAATTTTATAAATAATCTACTTCACTTTCACTTGACTTTCACTTTTATATCAGTTGAGTGAAAATGAAGTTAAAATAAACTAAAAGTGTATTACAATGAAGTGTATATGGAGTAAAAGTGCATTGAAAATAAAGTAAAAGTGGATTAAAGTGAAAGTGAAGTGAAGTTACAGAATAACACCCCAGGGGGTCGATTATATAATTTCACATTATTTTACTCCACTTTCAATCACAATTTATTTTTACTTCATTTTCACTCCACTTTCACTCAAAATTTATTTTCACATCAGTTTCACTTCACTTCTACTCCCCTTTCCGTCAAAATTGCACTCCAAATTTATTTTACTTTCACCATGACTGAAAATTCATTTTCACTTCAATTTCATTTTACTTGCACCCAAAAATTTTTTTACATACTTTCACTCAAATTTTATTTTGACTTCACTTTCAGACTACTTTAGCTAACACTACTTTTTCACCAACACAAAGTTTAAAATTATGTAATTATTCAAATACAAAAGTACGTGATTCATTGAATAATGAAACATTTTTTTAAATTTAATTCGTATAAAGAATTTTATCAACAAATTTTCGAATAACTAAATTGTTTTGACGAGTTTTAATTAAATTTTTAAGAATAATCACATCTATTCAGGAATTCAATTAAAAATTGTACTAAAAATCAATAGAATTCTGCGATAAGATTTATTATATTTATGACAAAAAATTATTGAATTATTAAGAAGAAATTTACAAACAATTAGTTAGTAATTGACTACCTGTGCAATTTTTATTATTTATAAACATAATTTGTAAATGTTTGAGTAGAATTTCATTAAAATATTAAATTTCTTGTTAGAAAATTTATTAAAATAGTAGATATTGAAAATCATTTAAACCAGGACAATTTGTTTTAAATAATTGAGTTTTGCAGAAGAATTTTGTTGTTTATAAAGATAATTGTGATTTTGACGAGAATTTTTCTTTAATTTTGACTTAATTGAAAAATATACCAATTTTTAATTAAATATATTTTAATTTTTGTATGGAAAAATGAAATTACAGAATAGCGGACCTGCTTTTAAAATCATAATCCAAAAATTCATTTTTTAATACTACTCCGTATTTAAGAATACTATCAGATTAAACTTAATTAAAAATATTATTTCAAAATTCATTTAATTGAGACCAATGTTTATTGGAAAATATTTAAAACGTATTTATTCCATGGCATAACATTAAACAACAAAATTTATAAATTCTTTAGAGACATTTTTTTATTGCCAAATTAATATTTTACATATTGATTGCTTCTTTACAATTGTGCTGTACTTACTTTACTCTATTGAAACGAAAAGTGTAACAACAAAATCGTGAAAGTTTGATAAGACAGAAAAATGTAAATAAATAATGAAGTCATTTTTCTCTCATAGTTTGACATTATGAATAGATACATTTTAAAAATAATATAACTATTTCTATGGTTACTATAATTCTTCATCTCCCGATTCCAATCAGTGAAATTTGACTGAAGATTAGTTAAAAATGATTGATATATCTGTCATTTTTCACTGATTGGATAATTAAAAAATAAATGAAATTTTCAATATGTGTAAAAGAAATTTCTAGTAATTTTTTTAATTGGTCAATCAGTAAATATCCACTGGGTCGCAGTCAAATTTCACTGAACTTCATGGGATTTTCGCTAATTCAGATTATTTACAAAGTAGAAAAATATTTTATGTTGTGTATTCCTTCGTCGATAAAGTTATTTAATAAATTTCTGGTATAGTTAGTCTCTTTAAGAAAAGATTGAATTCTTTCTTCTAATATCTTTAATTCTATAATATTTTTCAGATAGAATATATTGTTAACAAAATTCTTTGTATGTTCTTTTAAAAGAGCAAAAAATTCATAGAGTTTTCCGAATGTTTTTTTATACATATCTAAATTTGGCTCACACTCTGACGGTATTAATTTCTTCATAACTTCACTTCTATTCTCAGAAAATGGAAAAAGAACAGAAATATACTGTTTATGTAAATAATAATTTTCTGTTGCTGTAAAAGTAAGCAGTTCAATTATTCTCCTAAACCTGGTTTTACCAATTATCGTCTTATTATACTTTTGAATTTCTTTGCAATCTTTAATCTTTAAAACTGTTTCAAAATAATTGATAACAATTTGCAATTGACTTGTAAATAATTCATGTTTTTTATTAAGATTAGCATTGACGATTTCGAGGTCAGCTGCAGAATCCGAAAAATGGACGTTTTTTAAAACTGAATCGTTCTCCAATAATAACGAGGCATTTGGCTGCAAGAATAAATATTTCAAATCACAAATAAAATTCTAATCATAAATGTTAATTTAATTCTTTTAATAATTTATAAAATTACCCATATATTTATAATACAGCGTTTTAACCCGTTCAAGTTTGATATTATATTGTCGTTCAATGAAATTCTGCTGTTTTTAGGGTTTTCAAAATCGAAAAGTGTAATTATTACTTCTATTATTGTGAATATCAGAAGACTATTAGAATAATAGTCAATGTAACTAGCATTAGAATGACTTGTTGGGAAATATTTTAAATATGTTTTAACAAATCCCCAGAGCGCTGAATATATTTCTCTTTTTTCTTCGTGTGGTACTTTAAATGTTGATGTCAAAAATTTAAACTTTTTTTTATTTACAGTTTTCTGCTTGTCCGAAAAAGTAAAATTATAACTATTTAAAGTTATATCATATATAATTGCACTCCTTCTAATAAAATGACTTATTTTCACCAAATTTGATTTATCAGTTTGAAAATCATGGATGTTCGAAATTGCATAGCAGCTGTAATTTTTATCAATACTTTCAAAATATAGTACAACTGATTCCAAATCACTTATGAATTGCATTTCTTCTATGCTAGAGTCCTTTTTTCTTGCTTTTGAATCGTTAATAAAATTTTTGTCGATGATACTCAAGTTAGTTCTTTGAATTAATTTGTCTCCCTTAATTTTGAAACAAAAGAATGCAATTTTTTTTAAACTATAATATCATTATCTAAAGCTAAGAGAATTTTTATTTTAGTAATGCAATAAATGAAATTTAAGTTTCATTTTTAAAAAAACAATTTTAAAAAATTATTTTCTTTTTACTTATTATAAAAATATTTATCATGATCAGAAAAGAATGTAATTTTATTAACTTGTCATTTACCTTTTGAAACGGCGATGTACTTTCTTTAAACTTTCGTTGTCCTTGTGTCGCGATTTTTTCCTCATTCTTACAAAATCCGAAAAATAACAAGAAAACGGTACAAAATAATTGCAAAGTCCCCTTAACAATCATTTTTTTTACTTTCTCTCTAATCGAAATGTGGAATTTTTAAGAAATTAAACTTGCTTCCAAGTATGTTAAATAGAGAACTAAATAAAGAATATGATTGAAACAATAATTATTTGAAGCGTGCAATACATTTTTATAGATATAATAAACTTTCGCAGCCAACGAAAATCTTCCACCTCGCAAAAAAATTTATATGTTTACGTATATTTATTTTTTATCAACTTCGTGTCAACTGTTTCGAAATTTTCACTGCTATTTTTAAAGACTTTTTGAATGCAATACAGAGATAAATATTTTAACTGCTTCAAAATATTTGCATTTTTAGAAAATATTTTTTATTTATACAATATGGATATTAATATTTTATTTATTTACATGAAATTACAGGTAATTGAACAAAAAAATGGAATAGAAATATGTTTTCAAACATTCATTCAAATGAAACCAATATTAATTGTACAAATTTTTTAAACGCATTTATCCCAAAACATAAAATTTAACAACAAAATTTATGTATTTTAGAAACAAATTTTTTTTATTGTAAAATTTTTTCTATTTAAACGTAAAGTGTAAAAACAAAATTGTAAAAATTTGATACGCCAGAAAAATCTCCATGAATAGTAACAATTAATATATATCCCTTTATATATAAATAAAAAAAAATTTTAATAAAGTATTTGTTAACTAAATTATTTAACAGTGCGTATAATCATTAAATTGTATACTAAAAACCTATACAATATAGAAAAATGGGAATAAACGCACACTTAAGAAATAAATAAAATTTTACGCACTCGGGAATTGAACCTACGACCTACGTACTACGAGACTAATACCCTAACCACTACGCTACGGAACCTAACTGTATACAGATGATTTATTTTCAATACCTTGTTGACTTCCTTTTGATTATTCAATAAAGTATTTATTTACACTAATACATCATAACAAATAAATAGTTTAATAATAATATTAACAATATTAATAATATAAAATAATTCATAAATTAAAATATTTATTGTCTTGGTTTTTAGGGTCTGTAGGTAACATAAATATTCAATATAAAAGTATACAGTAAACATTTACATTATTCAGATTTATGAATTAAAATAATTTTCTTTTCAAATTTTAGAAATGTTTCAAGTTACATTTTAAGTACATTAATATATAAGAACTAATCTTTAACTTCTATTAGATAAATAAACCAAGCAAAAAATATTTTCAGGAAAAGTTACGTTTAATTTATAATACAACTAATAATTTTAATTTTGAAAAATAGAATATTGTATTCTAAATGGAATAAACTCAACGACCGTTAATTATACTACATTCTACAAATGAAGAAAAAAGTTTATAAAATAAACTTTTTAAAAAAGAAAATCTTAAATTCTTAGGGCGATAAATTCTATTCCTTTAAAAGAAATCAGTGAACGTAAAATTAGAAAAAAGTTTGTAGTTCGAAAGGTGGAACTGACTTTTAAAGTGGTTTAAAAAGCAAGGTACAGAACTGGCGTTGTACTGGTACTTGTATAATATCTGACATCTAGCTTAATTTGCTGTAAAAAAATCGGTTAATAAAAATTTTGTACAAGGCTGATGTGACGTTGGTACTTGGTAAATATACGGCATCAATGAATTCTGGTTTAAAAGTGTGTTCAAAATTGTTTTACTACGTCGGAGCTGTTCTGCTATTTGGTGCTCTTGAATTAGGCTCAAAAGTGCCCCCCATTTAATATTCTTCTCAATTCTTATTCTAGTACTAAAATTGAATAATTTGAGCCAATCATGATAATCATCTATGGGAGGAATTAAAAGAAAAGTCAATTTTGTGTATTTTTTCACTTCACCTCACTTCACTTTCACTTCACCTCACTTTATTTTCACTTTACCTCACTTTTACTTCACTTCACCTCACTGTCACATCCCTCACTTTCACTTCAATTTCATTTCACCTTTCCATCACCTGACTTCACCTCATTTTCACTTCACTTCACCTTACTTTCACTTCACATTCATTTTACTTTACTATCACTTCACTGTCACATCCCTCACTTTCACATTCACTTCAATTTCATTTCACATTCACTTCACTTTACCATCACTTGACTTCACCTCATTTTCACTTCACTTCACTTTACCACCACATGACTTCACCTCATTTTTACTTCACTTCACCTTACTATCACTTCACTGTCACATCACGTTATTTTCAATATACCTTATTTTCACTTTAATTTCATTTTACTTTACTATCACTTCACTGTAACATCACGTTATTTTACTTTCATATTTTGTGAAAGTGAGGTGATGTAAAAGTAAAGTGAAAGTAAACTAAATGTGAAGAGAAAGTGAAGACAAGGTGAACTGAATGAATAGTGGAGGTGAACTGAAGTTCTCTTTTAATTGCTTCCATAGAGGATTTGCATTTTTAGCTCAAATTATATAAATAAAAAATAAATTATCAAATTATTTAATTTTAGTATACTAGAATAAGACTTAAGAAGAAAATTTGACAGAGAGGCTGTTTTGCGTTGAACCTAATCCAAAAACACCGTGATTTTTATAAGATTTACGGATTGGATTAAATTTAATTTAAATCTTTTTACAATTTATAATAGATTAATAATATGTTTGTTTACATAAAACTTTTTATGTTAATGATAAATTTAAAATTACATGAAAGTATTAAACATTTGTTTAAATGAGCCCCAGCGTGCAGTAACAGCCGTTGCGCTCGACTGCACGTTCCAATCCCAGTCAGGTAGCACTGAGTGCCTCTGGGTCACGCACTGCTACTTGACTAGTATTAACGCCTGTGGTTGCGCGCAACAGCTGCTACAGCAAACTGGTGCTAAATTATTGAATAATACGACTTTAAGACAAATAACCAAGCGACAAAAAGTTTTTATTATATGAAAATATCAAATCAAAGAAATACTATTTGTAAATACTAAACCTTAAATTTTTTCCATTCTTTCCGCATTTTCTAGAAAATTATCAACGTATGCAATTCAATAATTTACTTTATTCTAAAATTAAAATGCGAAATAAGAATGCTACATGATTTGATGATGAAATTTAAGTTTTTTAAATGACGTATTTCCTGTGATGTTAAATTAAAAACGTGTACTCATATAATGATTGATATTGGTATCATCTAACACATTATATATCTGAAAATGTAGGTAGAAAAATGTTACAGTTTCTAGACAAATACATCACGAACCTTAGCCGATTACACTGAAAAATTGAACTATTTTCACCTTACTTATAAAACAATGTGTTGGTTTCAAAAGTATCTTCACCGACTTTTCTTAAGATTTCCCTCGAGAGATAGAGTTTAGGTTTTTTCTAGATCAGCCAGGAACTTCGTGACTTCTTGATTTTCATGAATTTCCCAAGCACCGCAGAATTTCATTTATATTATTATTTTTAAATATCCTTATTTTTTAGAGTAACAAACTTTCCCCCAAGTTTACTAATATATTGATTTTTTTAATCCAAAAAACGTCAAATAATTCACAGAAAGTTATTAAATATTTTCCAAATATAAAAATGTCTTATACATATATTTCAGAATACAAATCGAAAAAGTGATGTTATCAATCAGAAAAATATAAATTTAATTAATAAAATTCAAATATGAATTTATTTCTTAACATTAATTTGAAATTTTTTTGCCTTTTCCCTCGAAAATGTATCAAATTTCTTTTCAGCGCAAAGTATAATATTTTAAAATAAATTTTTGTATTAATTGGACTAAAGATTCGTGCTTTTACGCTTGAAATAATATTTCTTTTAATTTCATCAATATTTATTTAATATTTCTATCAAAAAAATCTATTGGAATACCTGTATCAATTCACGTTGGCTGATTCCAAATGCCCTTAAGCTTTTTTCATTTCATTTCGTCGACCTAAATGTTGGTAACATCATTTTCATTACTTTATGATCACCATTTTTTTGTTCCATCTTTTCAAAGAATACTGACAATAAACGTTTTCAGATACAAAAAAATTTACTCACTGTCAGTTACATCAAAAAAAATTTTTAATGTCAGAAAAATAAATTTTTGATTTATTTAACAATAACAATTTTTTAATAAAAAAAAAAAACAGCACTGATTGTTTTAAATGACGTGAGGCAAATAGGTGGAATAAATGGATTTCTAATTCTTCATGTTTTAATGACAATATTTATTAACCAATTTCATTAGAATTATGAATTTGTTTGTTTAAAACTAATATCTACGTTATTCTTGAGAGAGATTAGGTAAATCAAATCCGTCAAGCATATATGAAGCAAATCAGTTGTATGTTGTTAATGGTCTCTGCGGATCATAAAGCTTCTTAACCCTAACGTTGCGTAACATGGTAGTTGAGATAGAATTCAGAACAATGTGTTGACCATTAACAGTTAAAATAATGAAACACAAAGTTTTTTCAATCTTATTACAGTATTTTGTGATATAATTTTCAAAATGATATATTTATACAAAAATATTCATATCGTTTCACGTTTTGTTGACATAAAAAGCATAATATACTGTTTCTGTATTATGCAAATATGTTCGAATATTATAATTGGTTATCGTATTAATTTCAATATTGTACAAATCTACGTCAGGAATTAAATTGTCAATTTAAAAATCCTCTGCCCCAAAAATGGCAAATCAAAAAATAATTTTCAAAAATTATTAATTTCTGAATTTTCTCTTGAATTTTTGGTATAGGGGGTCACTTTTTCCAAACTCATTTTCCCAAAGTCAAATTTACCCTAAAATAAAATTGTTCATCAGATATAATGTAAATTATTTTTTTATTATGTTCAGTGTATAAATATAAATAAAATAATAACACGAACAAATATTATTTCAATAAAATAATATAAAATTGTGAAAATACGAAGACTTTAGAATTATATGTTGTAATCAATAATTTGCAAATATACAGTCACTTCCTTTCTATTTTAAGAAAATTTCACAAAACAATTGAATTATTTTAAAAAAATGTTTATAAAATTTGTCTTATGAATTTTAATTATTTTCAAAAGTAATATCAATTCTTAGCAAAAATAAATAATTATTTAAAAAAAAAATTTACAAAAACTAGCGTCAAAATTTCCATTAATTTATTATAAATTATAAAAAAAATTTTCTTTGATATTTAATAATACTTTCGAAAATTTTCTTCATTTTAATGATTTTTAATATTTACTATTTTAATATGATTGTACAAAAGAATTCAAGATTTTTTTAATTTATTTAAATTCTATGCAAATATTTAATTATTTTTATTAAATAAAATTCGCAAAGGAATTCAGTTATTTAACAAATTTTTTATAAATTTCTTCGCAATCATTCAATTGCTTTCATAAATAATAAAATTCTTTTTAGGAATTCAATTTTTTTCATATAAATCATAAAACTCATCGCAAAGTTTCAATTATTATTTGTAATAAAATTTAAATTTTAAACCGAATTCTTTATCAAAATTATAATTATCTTTATAAATAATATGATTTTTCTCAAACATTAATTTATTTTCAAAAATTTTAATACAATTCTTGTTAGAATTTCAATCACTTTAAATACATGTACAATTTTTTTTTCCAATTTCTCGAAAAAATGGAAATTATTCTTAAAAATTTTATTTAAATTTGTCAACGGAATTAAATACTTGCACAAATATGCACTGAGAAAAGGATTTATTTGATTCAAACATATTTTATTTAAATCAAACTTAAAATATCTTTGCTATGCAGTCAAACAAATTTAAGTTTAATTGAAACATATTTTTTGGTTCATTTATAGAAATAATATATTTAATTCAAACATAATTTATAGTTGACTTTAAATTATTTATTATCAACTTTTAAGTTTAAATCAAACATAACATTTTTTAACATATTTTTTGTTTAATATAAACTAAAACAAAAAATATGTTTGAATTAAACATAATTATTCAAACAAAAATTATTTTTGAATCAAACTAGTAAATATTTTTTATATATTGAAATTAAGCTTAGAAACTAATTTCAATGAAACAAAATCGTTTAAAATTATTTTTTTACTTGAAACGAGCATAATGTTTTCTCAGTGTGTATTAATTTGGGAAAATCTGATTTTGGGAAAAAAATATCCTCTGGGAAATCTTATTTTGGGAAAAATGTACTACAATCGAATTGTTCTCTTAGCAAAATTTAATTTTTTTATTTTTTCAAATTTTAGTTTCAATGAAAATGGCAGCCTTTTTCGAAAATTATTGGAAAACAAAAGCGAATGGCATTGGACATCCAAAAAATATGCTTAAACTTTGTCCAATTTTACGAAAGGTCATCAAAGATTTGATGAACCTGAAATTACCAACATTGTTTCAACAACAATTTTAACTGTTTCTAATTACTTATTTTAATGTCAAAAGCCTTTTGAAAAGAATTTCGATAGGATCCAAAGCAAGAAAAGTATTTATATAAATTCTTTTGTCACGGATTTTCCAAAATTCCCTGAAATTGAACTAAATTTGTTACGAAAAGTGTTTTTACTCATTTGGCAATTATTTATTTTGATAAAAGAACCCATCAAAAAATCGCAAAAGAATTCCAGGCAGGGAAAGCAGTAATTTTTATTTTTTAACGGATGTTCTAAAAAACCCGGTATTTTAACTAAAGTTTATGTTTCCCAACAGGCAGACAACCAGGGCGGCGAAGAATGACGACGAGTAATGTTCGGATGAATAGTTATTTAAATTTTTTCAATGCAATATAAACCTTCTCAATGAGGGTTGTAATTTCTTTTGCTTAGAAATGATGCAATATTTTTACCGCATAAAGGGAATTATTTTCTGAACAATGTGAAATTTGTAGGGGGGATACATGTGATTAAATTCCAAAATGTTTCCAACTGAAGAGTCATTCAGTACATTAAAGTCGGAGGTCTTGTTAGGGCTGGCGATCCACTTAACGCCACCAACTGGTGGCTACAAGGTACCACAAGCACTTCAAACTGGTAGCGCTTGTGCTATTACACGGACGAATAAATTAT
This sequence comes from Leptopilina myrica (nomen nudum), assembly GCA_032872475.1. NCBI lineage: Eukaryota > Metazoa > Arthropoda > Insecta > Hymenoptera > Figitidae > Leptopilina > Leptopilina myrica (nomen nudum). The sequence continues at coordinate 55,502,052 of CM065458.1, read as the reverse complement.
TCGCGTCAAAATGCATAATATATTGGATCTCTTGGGATAGATCAAACTAACCAAAATAGGAATTATTCGCTCTAGCATTTCCGTTACAATTCCGGCTAATGCCACTTATGTTACTCGACTCAAGAAGCATTATTACCAAGCCTACACCGGTTATATATGTTGCTTCATGAAATTTTACCTCGTACAATAAATACTGATGAGGAATATTTTTAAAGACACAAATTGTCAAAGTATAATATGTATCAGTCTTAATATACATGTGAATGTACCTTACAACAACAGATATTTCCAAATACACCTAAGATGTGTTTGGAAATTTTTATCTCTCAAACATGTCCATAGGATGCCCATGACAAAGAAACCTGTCATTCCTAAGTTGTAAGAAATAATTTGGAACTACAAAAGCACCTTTGTCTATTTAGCTTGTGTTACTGTGAACAATCGATATCCCAAAGAAGATCCGATGTTTCCTTAAATACTCCAAAGGCATTTCAATGGACACCAAAGCCCTTTAATTAGAACCTGAATTGTACAAAAAAAACATTAATACAAATGCTGTACGAGATTGTGTGCCCGGAACGACAAATTTTATTCCGTGCAGCAAATTAGTTTCATCGAGCTTACTTCGTGCATCGAAATATTCATAAGGGTAGTTTCCTTTGCAAGTTAACAATTTGATTTCTTCACGGTGAGCCACCGTACTAGCAAATACAGAATCAATCATTTTGCAGTAGTCAAGGTAAGACGCTAGTTTCTCGAGAGATGCTGCCATGAATAGAAATGGGTCAATGAAGCGGAATTTAAGTTCATTTCTCTGAATATATTTTTTTTTTGTAAAGAATACGTACTTTTCTCTTTTTTTTTACTAAACCGTAGGATTTCATAGCTGAAACGAACTTATTTAGAATAGAAAATTCGTTTCCTCGAGTAGCATCAATGTTGTACATCTAGTAGTCGAAGAAAATATTTGCAGGGAAAGGAAAACAAAATTGTTCTATTACATTCTATTCTATTTATAATTGTTCTATTACATTATGTTCTATTTATAATTGTTCATTACATTCTGTTCTATTTGTAATTGTTCTATTTTATCCTTTTCTTATTCTTATAATTTTTAGACACAATTGTGCTTTTTTAAGATTTGAAAAATCACACTAGGTACATTCGGGAGTTTCAAAGTTTCTTTCTGTACATTTAACCCTTCAGAAGAAAAAAAAGTTGTGTAAACAAAGAAAGTATTATTATGCTACGAAAGTACTAAGAACTAGAAAAGCTGAGGAACAAGAAAGATCAACAGTCGGACATGGTGAGATCCTTGTGCTGAAATGAATTTTCACCATCTCTATAACTAAAAAACCATTTACTGATAGACAATCATTTTGACACAAACCGCGATGTATCATTAAATCATATATCATGAAAATTCATGAAAGTGTCACATCCTTATGACGTATGGAAGACTGTAATTCAGAAATGATCAAATCTAAGATCTTCCAAAAGTCACAAACATGAGGGTTACGAAAAAAGGTTTGGAACATACAAGCGACTAAAAATAGTGTAATAAGCATACGCAACCAGCAGTGATGCTTCATTTTTCCCCAAATTTCTGAAAATCATGTTTATAAAAACCACAGATTTATTTAGGAGCAGTCAGTCTTAATTTTATCCTGAATGGCTCCTGCTACCAAGCGGTATCCTCAAACACATTTCCGCCAATTGTTACTCACTTTCAACAAATTGTTATAATTTATTGTAAAGAATAAATAAAAGGACAAATTGTCTTATCTGAAGCATTAGTTTTCTTAGCCTGCTCTCTTAGTTCAAAGCCATCAGTTCTGTAAATAGTTCAGGCAATATTATAAAATAAATACCTGTACTGTTTCCTTTAGAGACGTAACAAAAGTAACTCACAATCTTAATTTTCTCGTTGTTCTTAAATGTAGAACTTCAAAGGGAGAGGAAATCAATTTATTTACTGCGACTAGGAAAATTTACGCATCGGGTAAAAGTTATTTGCATACAAAATAAAGTGAAGAATTCTTTACGTGTTGACACCAATGAACTATAATCTAAACCTGAAGAAAGATTATGTAATTTCACTCCACTTTCACTACATTTTCAGTTTCTCGGAAAAATTATTTTCACTTCACTTTCATTCCACTTTTCCTTTCAATCAAAATTTATTTCTACTTTCTTTTCACTTTCAGTCAAAATTTATTTTCACTCCTTTTTCACTTCACTCTATAATTACACTGTTATTTTACATAAAAATTTATTTTCACTTCACTTTACTCCATATTTTAATCAAATTTTTGTTCATTCTATTTTTACTTCACTGTCACTTTCACTTAAAATTTATTTTCACTCCAAATGCACTTCACTTTCTCTCCACTGTCATTCAACATTTTTTTTTCCACTATATTTTTACTCCACATTCACTGAAAATTTACTTACATTTCACTTATACTTCACTTCCAGAGTAAATGTAAATGTGCCACGAAAATAAAATTTGTCTCGAAGTGAAAGTAGTGTTAAAGTGAAGTAAAAGTTGAGTAATAAAAATTTTGAGTTACAGTGAAATGGAAATAAATTTTGAGTGAAAGTGTAATGAAACTTGAGTAAAAATAAACTTTAAATCAAAGTGTAAGTAAAATGTTTTTAATGAAAGTACAGGAAAAGTGAAATGAAAATAAATTTTGAGTGAAAGTGAAGTGAAAATAGAGTAAAAAGAAATTATAAGTAAAATTGATGTGAGAATAGAATGGAAATAAATTTTAAGTGAAAGTGAACTAATAATTATTTTTAAATGAAAGTATAGGAAAAGTTAAATAAAAATAAATCTTGAGTGAATGTGAAGTGAAAATAGAATCAAAATAAATTATAAGTGAAAGTGAAGTGAAAATGGAGTGAAAATAAATTTTAAGTGAAAGTGGAATGAGAATATAGTAAACAAAATTTGGAGTAAAAGTAAAGTGAAAATGGAGTGAAAATAAATTTTGAGTGAAAGTAAAGTGAAAATAGAGTCAAAATAAATTGGAAATGAAAGTGAAGTGAAAATGGAGAGAAAATAAATTTTTAGTGAAAGTAGAGTAAAAAAATTTGGAATAAAACTAAAGGAAAAGTGAAGTGAAATTGGAGTGAAAATAAATTTTGAGTGAAAGTGGAGTAAAAAATGTTTTTAATGAATGTACAGGAAAAGTGAAATGAAAATAAATTTTGAGTTAAAGTGAAGTGAAAATAGAGTAAAAAGAAATTATAAGTAAAATTGATGTGAGAATAGAATGGAAATAAATGTTAAGTGAAAGTGAAGTGAAAAAGGAATGGAAATAAATTTTAAGTGAAAGTGAACTAATAATTATTTTTAATGAAAGTACAGGAAAAGTTAAATAAAAATAAATTTTGAGTGAAAGTGAAGTAGAAATAGAGTCAAAATAAATTATAAGTGAAAGTGATGTGAAATTAAAATGGAAATAAATGTTAAGTGAAAGTGAAGTGAATATAGAATGAAAATAAATTTTAAGTGAAAGTGTAGTAAAAATTATTTTTAATAAAAGTACAAGAAAAGTGAAATGAAAATAAATTTTGAGTGAAAGTGAAGTGAAAATAGAGTCAAAATAAATTGTAAGTGAAAGTGAAGTAAAATTGAAGTGAAATTATATTTAAAGTGAAAGTGGAGTAAAAAAATTTGGAATAAAACTAAAGGAAAAGTGAAGTGAAATTGGAGTGAAAATAAATTTTGAGTGAAAGTGGAGTAAAAAATGTTTTTAATGGATGTACAGGAAAAATTAAATGGAAATAAATTTTAAGTGAAAGTGAAGTGAAAATAGAGTCAAAATAAATTGTAAGTAAAAGTGAAGTGACATTGAAGTGAAATTATATTTAAAGTGAAAGTGGAGTGAAAAAAATGTTGAATGAAAGTACAGGAAAAGTGGAATGATAATAAATTTTGAGTGAAAGTGAAGTGGAAATAGAGTGAAAATAAATTATAAGTGAAAGTGATGTGAAATTAAAATGGAAATAAATGTTAAGTGAAAGTGAAGTGAAAATGGAATAATAAATAAATTAAAATAAATTTTAATTGAAAATGGAGTAAAAATTATTTTTAATGAAAGTACAGGAAAAGTGAAATGAAAATAAATTTGGAGTGAAAGGGAAATGAAAATAGTGTCAAAATAAATTGTAAGTGAAAGTGAAGTGAAAATGGAGTGAAAATAAATTTTAAGTGAAAGTAGTGTAAAAAAATTTGGAATGAAAGTAAAGGAAAGAGTGAAGTGAAATTGGAGTGGAAGTCAAATTCGAGTGAAAATAAATTTTGTGTGAAAGTGAAGTGAAAAATGTTTATAGGATATCCTTAGGATATGTCTTCGTTTACATCCGTTCAATGGACGTCTGCAAGAAATCTTATGTCCTAAGAGACATCCTAAGGACATAAGATTTGGGTTTCTTAATCCGAATTTAATGCAGGTCGTACCGAGCCATATAGTTTTTTCTGGAGTGAAACTGAAAAGCGAAAAATTCCTGGAATTAATTTTCATTTAAGTGGAAAATAATAAATAAATTTTTTCCTTCCGGAAAGTTGCCTTGAATTGAATGAAACTATTTTCCGGGCATTATACAAAAAGCAGGTAGTAAAATGTTTCGACATAGCAGAGGTGGTGTTTTATCTGCCTTTTTTATGGTCCAATTATTGTCGACCGATGTTCCCTTATTACCTTATCTTCAATTAGAAACAAAACAGCTGAATAAAAAGACAAAGAAAGTTATTCGAGTTTTGAGCTAACTACAAATTCAGCTCAGCAACTGTCCAGCTATGCTGTACATGTCCCGCATATCTTCCTATTTGCGCTTTGCAGTTTACGACTCCCTTGTGGATTACTAGTGGATAGAAGGAAGGTGGAATAGTAGTGAGAACTGTATGTGAGAGATCAAGAGAAGGTGGATAAGAATGAGCGAGACAGACTAACACCCGCTCTAAAGCGGCACGTTTGTAGCGGCAGCGGAATCCTGGGTGTAGCTCGAGTAGGTGGCCAACATTTTATGACCCAAGCTAGATAGTCCAGAACGTGGTGGAAAAATAAAAAGTACACTAACCTTAGAGCCGAGAAAAGAGGATACAGGACATATTACAGATACCTTTTTTCCATTAAAGCTCTTCACGAAAGCGTCGATCATACTGGCAAGTGCTGAAGCTTTGAGCTGCAGTTAACCTCGCCGAATCACTGATAATAAAAGAGAAGAAGAAAAAAAAAATTATGTCTCCCTCTTTATTCCTAACAAGTTCCCAGTTTACAAGTAAGAACTAGAAAAGTATGTTACGATGTAAGCCATCAAAACTTGGAACAATTTAGTTTTAAACTTGTTTATCGTATAAACTTCTTATTTCCACTGTTTGGTGGAAAATTGGCTATCACGTTTCGAAACTGATGAACCGATAAGTTTTCTACGATTTTCTATATATTTATATATACATTAGGATGGTCCTTGAAAATGAAATTGTACCATTTTTATCATTTCTTTCTCTTATATTACATTCCTAGCAGAAAAAAAATTCAAATTCGTATTTTTATCATAATTCCAAACAAAAATCGTTTTACGAATTATTTTCACCTGGGAAAACAATGAATTATCATTTAACTGTATATGCAAATGAGGAACAAACAACTGACAAAAATTAATTTCTGTGTGCATTTTAAAATTCCTTCGTTGTTAATTTTTAATTTATCAATTTTTAAATTATCATCCAAAATTTTACCTGCACTAACCAATTTAAATTTATAACTACGGTTTCCCTCCACTTTTACTTCCCTTGTACTCAAAATTTATTTTCACTCAATTTTAGTTTTCACTCCACTTTCACTTAAAATTTATTTTCACTCAATTTTCACTACGCTTTCACTCAAAATTTTTCACTCCATTTTCACTTTACTTTCACTCAAAATGTATTTTCACTCCACATTCACTCAAAACTTTTTTTAACTTCACTTTCACTCTGCTTTTATTTTATTTCAAAAATTTTTGTCAATTCATTTTCACTCCCCTTTCACTTTCACTTAAAATTTACTTTCATTCCATTTTTACTTCACTTTCACTCAAAATTTATTTTCACTTCACTTTCACTCTGCTTTCAATTTCATTCAAAATTTTTTTTTAATTCATTTTCACTCAAAATTTATTTTCACTCCATTTTCATTTCACTTTCGCTCAAAATTTATTTCCCTTGCTTTTTCACTTCACTCTCACTCCTCTTTGACATTAACTAAAAATTATATTTTAACTTCATTTTCACTTCACTTTTCTGTTGGTCAATGTAGTGCACTTTTACTTCGTATTAAAGAAAATGAATAATGAAGTGAAAATTGTGTAGAGGTGAAAGTAATTTGAATGTGAAGTAAAAGTTGAATAAAAATAAACTTTTAGTAAATGTGAAATGAAATTGAAGTGAAAATAAATTTTGAGTTAAAGTGAAAGTAATGAGTAAGAGGTATATAAAATAAGTTTTAAGTGAAAGTCAAGTGAAAATACAGTAAAAAAATAGTTTGACTAAAAGTGAAGTGAAAATAAAGTTTGAGAATAAGTAAAAGTGGATTGAAAATGGAGTAAATAAAAATTGTGAGTGAAAGTGGAGTAAATGTGAAGTGAAAATTGAGTGAAGAAAATGATGTGTGGAGGTAAAAATGAAGTAAAAAAAATTTTTGAGTGAAAGTGGAGTAAAAGTGAAGTGAAAATTGAGTGAAAATAAAAGTTGAGAGAAAGTGGAGTGAAAATGAGGTGAAAATAAATTTTGAATATGAAAGTGAAGTGAAAGTGGAGTGAAAATGAAGTGAAAATAATTTGTGAGTGAAAGTGGAGTGAAAGTGAAGTGAAAATTGAGTAAAAATAAAATTTAAGAGAAAGTGGAGTGAAAATGGGGTGAAAAGAAATTTGGGGTAAAAGTGAAGTGAAAGTGGAGTGAAAATGAAGTGAAAATAATTTTTGAGTGAAAGTGTGAAGTGAAAATTGAGTGAAAATAAAATTTGAGAGAAAGTGGAGTGAAAATGGGGTAAAAATAAATTTTGAATATGAAAGTAAAGTGAATGGAAAGTGAAAATAAATTTTGGGTAAAAGTGAAGTGAAAGTGGAGTGAAAATGAAGTGAAAATAATTTTTGAGTGAAAGTGGAGTGAAAGTGAAGTGAAAATTGAGTGAAAATAAAATTTGAGAGAAGTGGAGTGAAAATGGGTTGAAAATAAATTTTGAATATGAAAGTGAAGTGAATGGAAAGTGAAAATAAATTTTGGGTAAAAGTGAAGTGAAAGTGGAGTGAAAATGAAGTGAAAATAATTTTTGAGTGAAAGTGGAGTGAAAGTGAAGTGAAAATTGAGTGAAAATAAAATTTGAGAGAAAGTGGAGTGAAAATGGGGTGAAAATAAATTTTGAATGATAGTGAAAGTGAAGTGAAATTATATAATCGACCTCCTGAAGAACAAAAAAAGGTTTAATGCAAAATTAACTACATCCGAGTGTAGTTGTTTATCGTTTTTTCACAACTTTAATTTAACAGTTTAAAATTCTAAAAATAAACAAAAGACTCACAAATTATCTTTTCATTACCTCACGTGTATAAATTGTGATTTTGTCCAAATTAAATGTTTTATAATGATATATTGTGTTTTATTTGTGTTAATACTGAAACGTATTTCCTTTATCTTGAGAAATATTATTTTGTCTAATATTTGTAACAATTAATATTAGTCCAAAGTAACTGGTTCATCTAACAATTAATTTATTGTATGAATTTATTAAATATCTATATGAAAATCCGAAACAGAATTTTTTCTTTTTATTATAAAGAATAATGTAAGAGCATTCTAAAAATTTTATTGTATAAGTTTGTAGGAATCTATATACAAAAAACATTGCGAATAGTGCTGAAAATAGATTTGCCATAAATATAAAATCATAACCAATCTACAGAGTATTAAAAACCTTTTAAGACTTATAACTCTTTATTATTATTGTTTCAAGTTAAGTGATACTTTATTTTTTCAACCTAATGTAGAGGTCAATTTTATGAAGAAATAATTTCTTTAAAAGATGAAGGGAGAGAGAGAGAGAGAAAAGCTTTTCTGTAATAATAGATTTAATGGGTCATCAGGATCTAATATCCCACTAGGAAAACTAGATTTGGTTGTTTTACTGGTACTCGAGACAGGATCTCTCAAAAGTTTCTATGTAAATTAAACGCTAATGCCTTCTTAAGCATAAGTGTGCAAATATATGATTTTGAGTAGTACACTCCATTGAAGATGTCGATTTAGTATTTTACATTACTTTCCAAAATAAAAGAATAGTTTCTATTATTAAAATTTAATTCTTACACAGTGAGATAAGTGCATCGATTTTTGATAGTTAACGTAAATTATATAAATTTTTTTCTTTCCTGCGGTGCGTTCACGTAACTTTCACTTTCATTGAAAAAATTTTTTACATAAAATTCCATACAAGAATTTTTCACTTTCAACTTCCACTAAAAAAAATTTTACTCTAAACACCAGAAAAAAATTTTACATTCAATATCACAAAAAAAAATTACTTTCACTATCATTCAAAAAATTCTTACTTTCAATTTCACGCAAAAAATTTTCACTTTTCAATTTTCACTCGAAAAATTTCTAATTTCATTAACAAATTTTTGACTTTCAACATTCACGAAAAGAAATTTTACTTCCAATTTGACCCAAAAAATGTTCACTTTCACCTTTCACTATCAACTTTGACTTTCACCAGAAAGATTATCACTTTCAACTTTCACTTCCATTCAAAACAATTTCCAATTTCAATTTCATTAAAAACTTGTCACTTTCACTGAAGAAAATTTTCAATATCATACAAAAAATTTTCACTTTCAACTCTGACTTTTACAAAAAAAATTATAACTTTTAACTATATTCATTTAAAAATTTAATTCAAATATTTAAAGAAGAAAATTGTGTAACAGCACTTTTCAAATTTTGTATGTAAGAAGAATGTATATTGTATGAGAAATCTTTTAGGCGAAAGTGAATGTGAAACTGATTTTACTAAAAATGAAAATTTTGTCTGATATTTAAAGTGAAAATTTTTTGGCAGAAATTAAAACTGAATTTTTTTTTGGTGAAAGTTGCAAGTAAAATTGGAAATTCTTTTGAGTGAAAGTTGAAAGTGACAATTTTTTGGATGAAATTGGAAGTGGAAGTTTTTTGAGTGAAAGATGAAAGTGGAACTATTTTGGGTGAAATTAAATATTTTTTTTGGGTGGAATTGAAAGTGAAATTTTTTGGGTGAAATTAAACATTTTTTTGGGTGGAATTGAAAGTGAAATTTTTTGAGTGATAGTTGCAAATGAAAATTGTGTAGGTAAAATTGAAAGAGAAAATTTTTTTTTTGGTAAAAGTTGAAAGTGAAATTTTTTTCTGTGAAAGTGGAAAGTGAGAGTGAAAATTTTTTGGGTGAAATTGAAAGTGATTATTTTTTTTGGTGATTTCTTGCTAATTTCTTTATAAAATTTACGAAAACCTCTCATTTCAGTTTGAAAAGAATTTAAATTATAATTTTTTGGTCATTAATAACAAAAAGTTAAAATTGGGAACGTAAAATAGTATAACTGAAATATTGATTTATAAAATACATCAAATCCAAATTTAATTCAGCTTTTTAAAATCACTTTCAATTCGTCTTCTTTTTGCTGCACTTTCTCGTCTGATGTTATAATGCGATTTATCAACAGCAATCCTTTTTTCTCCTTTCTTGTCAAATAATGTATTTAGACAATTTATAAAATTTCTTTGATAACACATCTGACCTCATGATTCTAAAATTGGAAGTCTCGTATCCAATATACAGGATATTAAAGTTTAAAAAATAACAGATTTTAAAGCAACTTCTTACTTGAGTATTTGTGAGGGTCACAGCTGACAAAATTTTGATGTAATTTGTTCACAAATTCAAAACGATTGATCTAAAATGGTGATAGAATTTTTAAGAAATATTTGAAATAAAAAAATGTATCATTTTTCTGATTTCCCACATTAACACATCACAACTGTTATTTTGAATATTTCCCCTTTATTTTAATATGACTATATTAAATTTTATCAAGTTAATTGCATAAATTATTCAAATTTTATGAAAATAATTAAAATTTTACTAATTTAATTATTATGCTCTCATAAAGTTTTCTTTTTTTATTTAAATACAAATTTTAATGTTTTACTCGTGTTAAAACAAAATTTATTTGCTTATTCGAAAGGAAATAAAATGTTTATGAAATGAACAGCTTGTTTTTATTGATCCATTAGAAAACATGTTTACAATTTCTCAGTCAATTTGTAGAGTACAAATTGTTGATGATTCAAGTAAACGTCGCTTCATTTATGTAGATTTAGCAATCTGATTGTCCACACCAATTAGAATAACATTTCATTTGTCAAAGTAATAAAGGCATAATTAAGTTTCATGCATATTACAGAATGTGATTTAGTACATTCATATATGTTCTAGACATGATTGTCAGTGCGAAATGACAAAAAGTATCAATTAAATTAGGAGTAAATTTTTTCTTCCTCAAACAATTATGGAACCAAAATTCTGTTTCTGGAAAATAAAACAATTCAGTTATTGAAGATTAGCTTTAATTTATTTGGTAATTTTACTTAATTAGAGGTATATGCGTAGCAATTAATTTTTGGATTATAGTTATTTAGATTTTGGCTTTGAAGTTATTTTGAATATTTTAAAAACTTATGGGAGAATTAATAATTATGTCAAACATTAATTTGCTGTTTCTAATTATAGTGAAAACTCATATACATATTCGAAGGGAATAATATTGTTAAAAGTACTTTCTCATTAGAACGAAAAGCAGCAAATATTATATTGCCTACCAATAGTTTCTCTTCAATATTTTATATTTAAAATTTTAAATGCTTTAAAATAAGAAATATGAGTCTATTTTGCACTCTTATTTTTTCCAGTGAAATCTTTTCTAGGTACTTGACATCATTCTGTAATTTCATCGAGCTTATAGAAATTTATAATTTCATTTACAGTGTCAGAAAGAATACTCTTACCTTTTTTTTTTAGAAATAGTCGAAGCTAAATATGGTTCATTTACTTAATATTTCTACCGTTTGATAAATTCGTTTAGAAAATTTTAAATCCTTAGCAAATGTTTGAATACTTTATTATGTAGACCATTCAGTTTAAATTCTTAAAAGCTCTTCATTCAGACGTAAATAAGCTAATGAGTAGGAATTGCTGAAACGTACCATTCGAGACTCAATAATTGCGAGTTTTTTTTTTGAAAAAATATTGATTATTAGTCATGTTTTCTGTGTTAAAAATCACAAACCTAATAAGAAAGCAAAATGAAAGTTTTAAATCTTATTAATGAATGTAAAGTTTCAAAACTTAAGCAATAATTGAATGTAATAAAGTTATTAGATAATAAACAGTTTGAAAGTGCTTAACTTTTCTCCAACTAAACAACAAATATTTCTAAAATGTAAAAAAATGTTTCTAAAAATAGGAGAATAGTTAAATTATAAGAACTGTATAGAATTGAAACTTTTTTGACAAAAAAACAAAGTAGGATTGCTCACCATAACTTTTGTCATGATTTCGAAATTTTTTGCAATGTAAAATAGTAAATGCGCATGTGATGCAGTCGTTGAATCTGTCAAAAGAAGTGCATTCTGTGCAAACTCAGTATTCACAAGTGGATAATCTAATAACGTCATCTACATGTTTCTCCATTTGGGACAAAGGGTGTTTTCAAAAAATTCTTTTCGATTTCGAACTACTATGCAAAAGATTGAAGCTTCAACAGATCAATTAAAATATCTTCCAATAATTATTATTTTACTAAAATATATTTTTGTAAAACATAATTTAAAAGTGTCTTCAATTTCTGAATTTTGTTACTATTTTTTTTATCAATTTGCCATTTTAAAATTATTATACCTACAATACCGGACAAAATTGTCAGTCCACCCATTTTTGAACAAATAAAAAAAATTTTTTAACCTAAAATTTATGAAACCTAAACTTTTTTTGGTTTATGTTTTGAAAGGCGTCAATAAAATGTTGAAAAGAATAAGACCTTACAGAAGTCATTTGGCCAAAATTTATACAAGATATTCTTAAAAATCGTAATTTTCAATGTTTTACAAAAATTTGAATAACTTCTAAAATAATTAACGCTTTTTAATATTCTTAGACTTATTTTAAAGGTCATTTTCTACAAAATAAGAATCACTTATAGGCATTAACCTGTAATTTTTTTCTTGAAATGAGCATGATGTCAAACTCGGACAAACAAATCTAAAAATTTGAAATAATATTATTAAAAGAAAAATATTTTTTAAAATTGAAACATATTTTTTTTATAAAATTTTCTTTAAAAAATCTACAACATATCATGTTTTATATATGTTCTAGAATAGTTTTTAGTACAAAAAAAAGTATTTCAAATTTTTCCAATTTTTTTGTCCAAGTTTAACGTCATGCTTATATTAAGAAAAAAAATTAAATTAAAAAAATTAAATAATTAAAAAATTAATATACCTATAAGTAATTCCTATTCCGTAGAAAATGACCTTTAAAAGAAGTCTAAGATTATTAAAAAACGTTAATTATTTTAGAAGTTATTCAAATTTTTGTAAAACATTGAAAATGACGATTTTTAAGAATATCTTGTACAAATTTTGGCCAAATGACTTCTGTAAGGTCTTATTCTTTTCAAAATTTTATCGTCTTTCAAAATAGAAACCGAAAACAATTTTAGTTTTCATAAATTTTATGTTAAAAAATTTTTTTCATTCCTTGAAAAATGGGTGGACTGACAATTTCGGACGGTACTGTACATTCTCTACAATTTTAAAATTTCTGTAATTTTTGAAAATTAAAATTTGACATTATAATATATGAAATTTAAATTTTCAAAAACTTTTTTCACTTTTTATTTACATAAGATGAAGGAAAAAAAACTCTTATATATTAATTGTATAAAAATCATTGTTTGCATTTTTATGCCTGTAAAGCTTGTATAGAATTTCTAACAATAATGCTGCAGGTTTGTACATGAAAAATAAAAAAAAGAAATTTTCTTTTGGACCCTATCTTTATAATTAACCGTTTCAGAAATATTCCACTTGTTGTCAACTGCACAGTGTGCTTTTGAAGCATCGTAGTGAGATTTCAAGCACACTCGTATATATTATTCGTACATGTATAATGAGACGAAAATGAAATAAAAAGAAATAGGTGGCAATGAAAAGGTGACGTAATACTGTGTACAGATTGCTTTACATTTGTTAAAATAAATCCTCGTCCAGCGGGAATTTCGTGATTCGTCACGACACCCGGAAATCCCTAATATTTTATATTCTTGGCAAAAACGACTGATTCTCTGTATCAAACTTATAATAATTAGTTAGATTCTTCAATTTACACTTTTCACGAAAATACGAATTCTTTTCTTTTATTCCATAGAATTGAAAATAAAGTTAATAAATTATGATGGGAAATGGGAAATCTTCGTCAGTGATTATGTTTAAGTATTTATTTTCGGAAAATAATGTTTTTTATTCTTGAATATAAATTAAAGTACAAAAGTGTTGATAAATTAGAGAAGATGACAGTGACTGGGAAAATTGATTGTTCCATAGAGATTTAGCAATGTGTCAAAATTTGTGAATTGTGCCATCGTTTTTCGATGGGCGAATATTTTTTATGATTATAACATTTTTATATTCTATATGATAATAGAAAAAATACAAGTTGCACAGTTTTGCAAAAATTTTAATTCTTTTAATAGTTATTGTTAATAAGATTTTTTCGAATGAATTTTGAAATTATTTGTTTTCCACTGTTTTTTAAGAGGAATCGAGTTGATTTTTGGTATGAATAATAAGAAATCGTATCACTTTTGATTAATATTTAGCATTAAAATTTTTTTTTTATTTAAAACATGTCAGTGAGTTGAGAAATTGTTGAAAATATAAATAATATAGTTAAACAATTAAAAATTTTTCACGTTCTCACAACATTTTTTAGAATATTTTTTAATGAATATTACTCCTGATTTAATGATAAATAATTGAAAAAAATAAAAGTGAGTATTGTTAACTAGGTTAAAAGTCATTAAAGTTTTTTTCTGAATGCGACAAAAACACGACTTTGGACAAAACAAATTGAGAGCTTCAATTTTTATTTGAATTTAATAAACTTTTTTAAAAAATAAAGCTTATTAAATTGTGAATCGATCCCCCAAGAACGATTTTTCATAAACAATATCTGAAATTTTTTATTTGTTAATAAAAATTGTAAAAAACATTTTATCATAAAACAAGAGATAATTTTTGAAAAATTAACATATTTCTTAGTAAACGAAATTTATTAAATAGCATTATAACAAGTTAGCGTTTATTTCATTTCAAAGTAAAATTATTTAAAATTTTCGTATTTAAAAATTCTTAATAAACAAATTCATAACTTTGTTAATTTGGCATAAAAACTGTAAAGTGTTTATTCGTTTTACAAAATACTTCCAGAAGAATCCTCTTAAAGTTACAGTCTCGTAAAATAACTTAAAAACTTGTTTATAAATAATGTTAATTAATAAGTACCAGATATTCATTTTTCTTAATAATGATTTTATATATTTTTTTTCGTTTATTTATATTTGTTATTACAAAAGTTATTAAAAAACATGAAATTATTATTAATTCTTAGTATTCTAATAAGTTTTCTTATTAAATATATTTTCTAAGAAATAAACGTCACTCGAAAATAGGAAAGTGTGAAAAAAAAATTTCTGCATTAAATTGTTAATAACAAAAAAAGAAACAACTTTTAATTAATTTTCCACAGTTTGAAAAATGTTTATAGGAAATTTCTTAACTAACAACGTTCGTTTAGTAATAAATATGTGAATTTTACAAAATTTATCTCTTGTTTATAACATTCTAAAAAATGTTGTGAGAACATGAAAATGTCTTTAAATAAATTATTTATATTTTTAACAATTATTTTAATAGTAAATACTTTTACGAAACACTTCTAAAATATCTCGAACTCGACATGCAGGATTATAAGGATTTTAAGCCTTACTAACAAAATTTGGTTAAAAACACTTTTACGAATGCATATTTTTTTTTGCGAACAGTAAATGCCTTGAAGGTTACAGAAATTCAAAATTTACAAAGAAGGAAAACTATAGAAAGCATAGCAGAACAGAAAAATAGTAAAATTGAAGCTTTCAAGAAACGAACTAAGTGTGCTTATTGTAAGGAAATAGGTCACTGGGTTCGAGAATGTTCAAAAGCTGCAAACCAAAAGAAAAAAAAACAGCAATGACAGCAAATTGGCAACAGCATATGCAACTGAAACAATCACCTTGTATTCTGAGAAAAGTGAAAACGCAAAAGGATTTCGGAATATGCAGATATAGGTAATGTTTTCCTTCCATAATCTAATAGTTTCCAAGTATAGCTCTTAAGTTACTTATGGATTCAAAAAAAAAAATAATTTGCATATCTCTGTCTTTTTTCTTTAGCACCTAAAATTATTTTTACCGTTTTCATTACTTTGAATTTCGTGCCCCCGGGAAACCCAGTCAGTGGGTTTTTTTTTAAATTGTTACTCGGGGGTTTTTAGGCTCGTTGGTCACGAATTTAAAGTCAGAATTTCAAAATTTTCAAAATTCAAAATGGCGGATCCAATATGGCGGAATTTTTTTAAATTGCTCAAATTTGTATGAAATTTATTAGTCGGGGGTTTTCAGGGTCGCTAAATACGAAGCTAATGTCAGATTTTCGAAAATCAAAATGGCAAACCTAAAAAACGCTCGACTTGCATCAATAAACTATTCTGTAATCAACAGTAGTGACATTGACTGTAACAAATATTATTTGGCAATGTGTATGCAATTACATTAGTAACGCTTTGATTGCCTTGACTTGATGCAACAAGAGAGAATTTACTTTACTTATCAGTATATTTACAAAAGAGTGCTTCCTAGCTTTTGTTTTAATATCTCTCCTGAGAGTTTAATTGTCTATTCTTTCGTTACATCATTGTATGAACATAAAGGGCCACAATTCTCGTGTTGACTAACTACGTGGCAAGGAATACACAAAATGCTACTATTTTTTTGCTTTATTCTTTATTTTGCACAAGCAGAACATCCGAAAAGAGATTTTTTTGGATGATCTAGAAAACCCTTGACTTTCAACCAAAAAATTTATATAGTTTCAAAATTATAGCTTAATAAATAAATTTCAATATCTTCATTGTCCCTTAATCATTACTTGCACATTCATATCTACTACTCGTAGAATCAAAATGGTGTTATTAATTATTTAAATTTTTCTAATGTTATCTAACACTCACAGAATCCTGGGAGTCGATTATGTAATTTCGCTTCACTTTCACATTGGCTCGAAATTTATTTTCACTCCATTTTCACATCACTTTCACTCAAAATTGATTTTCACTTCACTTTTAGTCCACTTTCACTCAACAAATTTTTAAGTGCATTTTCACTCGCAGTCAAAATTTTTTTCACTCTACTTTCACTTCACTTACACTCCACTTTCACTCAAATTTTATTTTCATTCCTTTTTCACTTCACTTTTACTCACAACTTTTTACTTTCTTTTCACTCCACTTTCACTTTTACTCAAAATTTATTTTTACTCCCTTTTTAACTTACACTTTCACTCCATTTCAACCCCACTTTTACATTAAAAAATTACTTTTACTCCATTTTTACTTCACCTTCACTAAAAATTTATTTTCACTCCACTTTCACTTCACTTTCACTCAAAATTTATTTTTACTCCCTTTTTAACTTACACTTTCACTCGATTTCAACTTTACTTTTACATTTAAAAATTACTTTTACTCCATTTTTACTTCAGCTTCACTCAAAATTTATTTTCACTCCACTTTCACTTCACTTTCACTTCACTTTCACTCAAAATTTATTTTCACTACACTTTCACTTCACTTTAACTGAAAATTTTTTTTATTCCCTTTTTAACTTACACTTTTAATCAAATTATTTTTACTCCACTTTCACTCCATTTCAACCCCATTTTAACATTTAAAAAAAATTATTTTCACTCCATTTTTACTTCACCTTCACTACAAATTTATTTTCACTCCACTTTTACTTTACTTTAAGTCAAAATATATTTTTAGTACTTTTTCACTTCACTTTCACATACAATTTATTTTGACTCTGTTTTCACTTCACTTTCACTCAAAATTTATTTTCATTTCACTTTTCCTGTACTTACATTCAAAATTTATTTTTCTCCACTTTCACTCCATTTATACCCCACTTTTACTTTAAAAAAACCTATTTTAACTCCACTTTCTCTTTACTTTCATTCAAAATTTATTTTTACTACATTTTCACATCACTTTAACTCCAAATTTATTTTTATTCCTTTTGTAACTTACACTTTCAAATAAATTTATTTTCACTTTACTTTCACTCTATTTATACCCCATTTTTACGTTAAAAAACTTATTTTCACTTAATTTTTACTTTACTTTCACTCAAAATTTATTTTTACTCCTTTTTTACATATTTATTTTTATTCCTTTTTTAACTTCCACTTTCAAATAAATTTATTTTCACTTAACTTCCACTTTATTTATACCTCATTTTTACTTTAAAAAAACTTATTTTCACTCAATTTTTACTTTACTTTCACTCAAAATTTATTTTCACTCCACTTTCACTTCACTTTAACGCAAAATATATTTTTACTACTTTTTCACTTCACTTTCACATACAAATTATTTTGACTCTATTTTCACTTCACTTTCACATACAATTTATTTTCACTCAATTTTTACTTTACTTTCACTTAAAATTTATTTTTACTCCTTTTTAACATATTTATTTATATTCCTTTTTTAACTTACACTTTCAAATAAATTCATTTTCACTTTACTTTCACTCCATTTATACCCCATTTTTACATTAAAAAAACCTATTTTCACTCAATTTTTACTTTACTTTCACTCAAAATTTATTTTTACTCCTTTTTTACATATTTATTTATATTTCTTTTTTAACTTACACTTTCAAATAAATTCATTTTCACTTTACTTTCACTCCATTTATACCTCATTTTTACATTAAAAAAGCTTTTTTTTGCTCAATTTTTACTTTACTTTCACTCAAAATTTATTTTAACTTAATTCTGAATTCACTTTCACTAAAAATTTATTTTCACTCCACTTTTACACCCCTGTCACTGACAATTTTTGTTTAATTTCTCTCTAATTTCATTTAAATTCATATTTATTTTTACTTTCTTTTTTACTTATTCTTTCACTCAAAATTTACTAAATTCCACTTCACTTCCACCCTACTTTTACATTCACTTTATAATTTCGTTGGTCAACGTTGTGTAAAAATAAATTTCGACTTAAATTTAAGTGGAAATAAATTTTTAGTGAATGTAAAACTAAAATGAAATTGTGGTGAAAATTAATTTTTATTCAAAGTGAAAGTAATGTTAAAGTGAAGTGTAAGTGAAATAAAATCAATTTTTGAGTGAAAGTAAAATGAAAATAGAGTATAAAAAAATTTGACTGTAAGTGAAAGTGTTGTGAAAATCAATTTTGAATGAAAGTGGAATGAAAGTGGAGTGAAAGTGAAGTGAAAAAATATTTTGGTTGTAAGTGGAGTAAAATGAAGTGAAAAAATATTTTGGGTGAAAGTGAAGTGAAAATGAAGTGAATAAAAATTTTTGTGTGAAAGTGAAGTGAAATTGGAATGGAAAAATTATTGAGTAATAGTGAAGTGAATATGGAGTGAAAATAAATTTTGTGAGAAAGTAAAGTAAAATTACACATTTGGCTCCTGGATGTTTAGGACAACTTATAAATGCCTTGGAGATAACAATTAGCAAGTGTAAATAAAAATAATCCTAAAATGTCCCAAAAATATATATATCAACAACTTTTCGTCTTCTTTGGGGTTATCCTAATTTCCAAATACAGATTGAGCATCTACAGTAGGATATCCAAAATATCCTTTGCGTTTAGAATTTAGTCATGTGTTAAATTTTTTTGTAACGAATTCTTATTCGGAAAGTGGAAAATCGCGGAAAAAAGTTTTAACTTTCACAGTTTAACAAAATTTAAATTCCCTTGTGATATTAATGCTGAAATTAAATTTAGTAGGCATTTACATATAGCCAACTAGAGAAAAGATATGTTATACGCGAGTTGCACAAAAATTAGGTCACCTAAATGAAATTAGTCACGATACCGCAGCACGAACTTGAGGTTATCGGACAATAGTGACGTTCGAGTGCTATGTCAGCAGAGCACGACGGTTTGCAGTATCAAATACAAAAATGTTTCCAGGTATAATGAAAAACTTCAAAAGAATATAAATCTTCAGAACGTTATAATTACCTTTATATCTACCTTTGAAATTTTCTTTTGCTAGATAATAATGTTTAAATTAGATTACAGAATAGAAAAATTAAAAAAATATCTTTTGCACCTGTATTTTCACGTTACATGCAACATAAAAGTACTTCATTTAGAATTTACTTCACATTTACTTGGGTGCAGACTAGGTTTTTCCCTTCCTTTTCTTTTTTACTGCAAAATATAAAAAGGAAATAAATAAGTGATGTACCACCTCTGACAATGAAGAAATGCATAAAAGTTTTTCAAATTCACTTGAGTAGCACATATACGGATTACAATTTTATCCAATAACCCAAACTCTTTTAATATTTCGAAAATACCCTCTTACACACCATTAATTTTATTATATATGTTTGCAGCTATGCAGCAGTAAATATTTTTCTTTTATTTTTTCTGGACGCACTATTTCTTCAATTTTTACTCCTTTGAGTCTGAATTTTTTTTTAAATTTCAGATTATTTTTACTTATTTTCTATACATTTACGAAAATTGTTTATTTAGTTTCAAACATTCTTCGATATTATTATAATGTAATTTTTAATTTTATTATTTAAGAATACTTTTCTGCATCTTACTTTACGAAGAATTTGTTTTAAAAACACGACAATATCATTCGTCTTTTAAAAATATTAGGGAAAATTTACAATTGTAGAAGACAACATCCTTAAAATGGATAGAAATATCCTGATTTGAAATTTATATTTTGTTAAACCTAATAATTGAAAAAGTACTTATTATACTTAAATTAATCAAAATTAAATTCATCACAATTTTATATCAAAAAACTTGCAAACAAAAATCTTTATATAAATTTAACCACTTTTGCCGAAAAACTGTCTACCGTGGAAAATTAATGACTGTTATTTAATGACTGCTCTCAATTTCGTTTATTCAGCATATATTTAATCCTTGATTGCGATTTTAGGAGAGATTTCCACAAATTAGGCCAAAAGTGCGCTGAAAAAAATTGTAATGAATTTTTATGAAATTTCAAATCTTGGGTATGTTATAAATAGAAAATAACAGCAAAATTTCCTTTTAATTTCCCAGCTGAAAAAGTTCTATAGAATTTCACTAGAATCATTCTATAGAATCGTTCTATATGAATTCTAGTGAATATTCTATAGAATTTCACTAGAATGATTCTATAGAATTTCTACATAAATACTATTAAATTTTAGTGATTTTTAATTAGAAAAACTTTAAATTTGTAAAATATTATTTTTCAACAAATTTTAGGCCAAAATAATTGTTTATATCCTTTAAATATATAAAATTCATTGAACTTCGTAACCATACATAACTATAATGTTAAAAAAATTATTTTACGAAATTTATATTCCTTCTAATTAAAAACCACTAAAATTTAGTAGAATTCACGTAGAAATTCTATAGAATCATTCTCTTGAAATTCTATAGAATATTCTCTACACTAAGAAAACAATATATTTGAATCAAACATAATTATCTTTGTTATACAGTCAACCAAAAATTAGATTTGATTTAAAATTTTAAACATAATAATTTTGATTCAATACATAGTAAGTTGGGTTCAATAAAAATTAAGTTTAATTCAATAATAAAATATGTTCAAATTAAACAGATATTTTTGGTTGCCTGATTATGTTTGGTTTAAAAAATTGTTTTTCTCAGTGTAGAATTTATATAGAATGATTCTATAGAATGATTCTACTGAAATTCTATAGAACTTTTTCAGCTCGGTTGTCAAATGCGCATGAAGAAAATTTAAAATGAAATTAAAATTTAAATATAATTGTAAAATGTAGATGAACATGAATTTGGAAAAATTTCGAGAAAAGTAAAAAAAACAGTGAATGCAAAATTTTATCAATTATTTTGCTCTTACTTTTTGTCTATTGAAATTTTATAAATATTCGCGGTTCACCAGCATATGAATTTAATTGTATTAAAAATTCTAAAAGCCATAAATCCTGCCAATTAAAAAAACATGGTTTCGAAAAAAACTTGTTTACAGTTTTCGGATGCTGTTGTATACCTACATGCGATGCGCTCCGTTTATAACAATATTTAACTATATTTGCAGTTCGAATTTATTGAAAAAAATTATAGGCAATTATTTTCCACATCTTTAGGGGCATTTTTTTAGCAAAAAATCAATTTTTTTAGACCTTTTGGGACCATAAAAAAATTAATTTCATTAAACATTACACGTTGTTTAATGTTTTGTAAAATATACTAAAATTTTTAACTGATGAGTAAGAGAACTAGAAATCGATTTTTTTATAACATTTCGGTATAAATGTTTATCTATTTTTGATAAACAAAAATCTTCAACTTTTCTAATGGAACGTTCTTTAAAAGGAGCTTATAAATTCAGGCCATCTTGTTGCTTTCTTTTTCATTGAAACTTCGGTTTTGACATTAAATTATTTAGAAAAAACCTTTCTTTTACAAGAAGCAGAAAAAAATCTTTATTTATTGGTTTAAAAAGCCACAGCAGCCAGCAGGTTCTCAGACGTTAAGTAGATGGATAAAGAATGTTCTATATACATGTGGTGTCGATGAGAGCTTTAAAGCTTACAGTGCACGTCACGTTTTTTCGTAAATAGCGTTTAAAGGAGGCTTAAATTTAAAAGCAAGTCAAAATACTTGTAGGCTTGTCAGAGTGATCAACCACGAGTACAATATTATAATGACAAAATAATAAAGTCGACACTTTTCCCAAATATAACTGTATAAGAATAGATAAATTTTTTTTTAGAATTTTTATCATCCATAAAAGTCTACACGGTAATCTTGGGTACGAGGTAGGAAGTATAATTGTACGATTAAACGAACTTACCTGACATGAGTGAATTTCAATAGTAATTATACGACCGCCTCGTTCGAAGGAATTACATCCCTTCGCAGTGTCTTTTACACCTATCCAACGATAATTAGTCAAGTGTTCATACTTATAGCTTACTTTGCAAAAATTAAACCTTAAGATGTTTTCTGAAATATACTTTTGTGAAATTCGAGATAAAACAAAATGTAACAGTTACTTTCCGAAAAAAATAAAGCATAGAAAATTTATATGTCAACGTTAATAAACTTTAATGGTACCTTAGCCTCACGGATTAAGCTGAAAATTACATCTGAAGAAAACCGATTTTAAAAAGCCTTAAAATCATTAAATGGATAGTTGTTTTTCTTTTTGTCAAATGATTCTTTTCATTCCATCACTTATTCAGAAATTTTTTAATCTTATACTAACTTAATGAACAGGAGGTCGTTTATGTAATTTCACTTCACTTCACTTCACTTTCACTACAAATTTATTTTCTCTACATTTTCACTTCATTTTAATTCAACTTTTATACAAAATTTATTTTCACTCCATTTTCACTTCACTTTCATTGAAAAATTAATTTCACTCTATTTTCACTTCACTATCATTCCACCTTCACTTGAAATTTATTTTCACTTCACTATCATTCCACTTTCACTTAAAATTTGTTTACACTTCACTTTCATTCAAAAATTATTTTTACTCTATTTTCACTTCACTATCATTCCACCTTCACTTAAAATTTATTTTCACTTCACTTTAATTCATCTTTTATACAACATTTATTTTCACTCCATTTTCACTTCACTTTCATTCAAAAATTATTTGTACTTTATTTTCACTTCACTATCATTCCATCTTCACTTAAAATTTACTTTCACTTCACTATCATTCCACTTTCACTCAAAATTTATTTTTACTTCACTTTCATTCAACATTTATTTCCACCACATTTTCACTTTCACATACAATTTTTTTCACTCCATTTTCTCTTTACTATTACTACATTTTCACTTCACATTCACTTCATTTTTAATATCAATTCAAATTCTTTTTCACTCCACTTTCACCCCAAATATTTTTTCACTTTCAGTCTAAATTGTTTTTCACTTCACTTTCACTCCACTTTCAGTTTCACTCAAAATTCATTATCATTCAACTTTCGCTTCACTTTCCCTCAATTTTTTTTATTGCACTTTCAATTTACTTTCACTATGACTCAAAATTTATTTTCCCTTCACTTTCATTCTACTTTTCACCTTCAATTACATTTCAATGTATTTTCACTCCACTTTCACTGAAAATTTATTTTTACTCCTTTTTTTATAACTCGCAGGTCTTGAGTCAAACTGAAATGAAATTCAAGTGAAAATAAATTTTGAGTCAAAGTTAAGGTATGGTCAGGGTGGAAGAAAACAAATTCTTAAATGAAAGTAAAATGAAAATAAATTTTCAGTGAAAGTAAAGTGAAAGTAGAGTTAAAGTGAAGTGATAGTTATGTAAAAATAAATGTAGAGTGAAAGTGAAGTGAAAGTGATGTGAAAATAAATGTAGAGTGAAAGTGAAGTGAAACTGAAGTGAAAATAGATGTAGAGTGAAAGTGAAATGAAACAAAATTTTGAATGAATGTGAAGTGAAAATTGTAAAACATTAATTTTGAGTGACAGTGAAATAATATTTTGAATTGAAAGTGATAGTGGAGTGAAATTGGAATGAGAAAAAATTTGGAGTAAAAATGTAGTGAAAAAAATTGTAAGTGAAAGTTATGTGAAAATAAATGTAGAATGAAAGTGAAGTGAAAGTGATGTGAAAATAAATGTGGAGTGAAAGTGAAAAGAAAGTGATGTGAAAATAAATGTAGAGTGAAAGTGAAGTGAAGTGAAAATAAATGTAGAGTGAAAGTGAAATGAAACAAAATTTTGAATGAATGTGAAGTGAAACAAAATTTTGAGTGAAAGTGAAAGTGAAGTGAAAATTAAAAATAAAGCAAATGTGAGTAAAAGTAGAGTGAAAATGTAGTGAAAAAATATTTTGGGTAAAAGTGGAGTGAAAATGGAGTGAAATTTTATTTTTTAGTGAAAGTAAGTTCTTTTTAAGTAAACCTTTTTATATCGTATTTAAAATTTGTTCGTGTTAAGTATAAAATTTGTTTCTTGTATTATTAATTAAATTTCCAGATTCTAAAGAAACGTTAAATATAGAGATTTTTTTATCCCTTATACTTGACATGGATTGATTGATAATTACACTTCACTCTCGGATCTTTTGCATTCAATTATATTACATGCTCGATTCTTTTGCAATTTTTCTCCCGCACGTTTAACCTTTTGGACAACCCACTTACTCCCTCCGCTGTTAGTTTGTCAAATGACATTAATTTGTCAATCGTTCTAACTTTCAATAAATAAATGACTACCAGAGAATCAAAACACTTACTCTGTAATAAATTAGGTTATCCAACAAGAATTATAACAGCTACTCGATTATGGTATTAAAATTATATTAAAAATTTAGTTTTTATTGATTTTTAATATTTCTAACATTACCTGACTTTTAGTGAAGACAAAGCCTAAGACAATTCCAAAAGATTGACATGTAGATGTTTTTAAATTATAGAATCCAGAAATTTTCTATTTCAAAATATTCTTTAAAAATGATTAAAAATTTGAAAGTAATGATTACTAAAAGTAGGCATCTCCCTTATAAACCACTATTGAAATTCGAGGTTATGCATTGGTTTACACAATTACAAACAAGAGCTAATTTTGGGGGATAATTGTTGGTCTAATATTAGCCAATCGGCAGCGTTGGAATTTTACCACTGGGTTACTTCGCCTCTTGAAAATAATTCGATCACATGATCGTGTACACATTAAGTTTTAATTACACATCCTGAAGCTATGGTTAAGTGCTATGAGATACGATAATATTTGTGCACAATATCATCTTCAATATGTCAAGTATCATCCCTTGTTATAAATAAAAAAAATTTTTTTCTAGTTTCTCTCGTAAAAAGCAGATTTTTCCATATAATCTTTATCATTATCGTCCTCATTACAAAGGGTTTAGGGTTTCCTGGACTTTTTAAATATGACTGCGAAAAATCCCTCTATTTCTTTTGTTTTCACGTTCAACTCAATGTGGACGGAGCGACTTGCAATATCGGAATATGTAATAAAAAGAGCATTATGCTTCATTATTTTTTATTGTGTGTAATAAAGATAGCTATAAATGATAGTAAATCTGTGAGACTGTACAATATGAAGTGAAGGAGTGACTTTGAATTACAAATATTTTATGAACCAACATTTTTTTCATTTTTATACTAGATAGCAGTATATTAGGCACGAAATAGAAATTATAATTTTTCAATGTAATTACTTTTTTAATAATTATCTGACTTCTGTTCTAGTCGTAAAGTTTAATAAATATTTAAGGAAAAAATATATACAATCATATTTTAGTAAATGAAAATAGAAATAATATTTTGCTTTCATATTGTCGAGATTTATGAATTGCATTAGGTTTAAAAATATATTTTTGAATTCTTGGGGTCGAGTATGTAATTTCACTTCACTTTCAGTCAACTTTCACTCAATTTTCACTTCACTTTCACTCAAATTTTTTTTTATTCCACTTACACTTCACTTTCACTTTGACTCAAAGTTTATCTTCTTTTGAATTTCATTTCATTTTCACTCAAAATTTATCTTCACTTTAATTTCATTTCACATAACTAGAAATTTTTTTAATTCACTTTCAATTTCACTCAAACATTTGCTCTCCATTTTCACATCACTTTCCCTCCATTTTCATTTCACTTTCACTCAACAATTTTTACTTTCACTTAAAGTCAAATTTTTTTTCACTCCCTTTTCACTTCACTTTCACTCAAAACTTGTTTTTATTTCATTTACACTTCACTTGAACATTACTTTCACTTTGAATAAAAATTTATTTTCACTCCGTTTTCACTTGAATTTTACTCAAAAATTTATTTTCCCTCCACTTTTACTTAACTTTTCGACTACTTTCACCTTCACACAAATTTTAATTCATTAACCATTTTCGCCAATACGAAATTAAAGTCCACAAGGTTTAACCAACGAAAAAGTGGAGTGAAAGTGAAATTGGAGTGAAATTAAAGTGAAAATTGTAGAGAAAATAAATTTTGAATGAAAGTGAAGTGCAAATAAACTTTGAGTGAAAGTGTAAGTAAAAGTGAAGTCCAAACAGACAGAAAAAAATGTTGAGTGAAAGTGTTGACGAAATAAATTTTGAGTGAAATCAATTTCACCAAAAAATTTTCATTTTTAACCTTTACTTTCAACTTTCGCCCAAAAAAAATTTCCACTTTTAACATTCAGATAAAAAAATTTTCAATTTCAACCCAAAAAATGTTTATTTTCAACTTTCATTTTCAGCTTTCGCCTAAAAAATTTTAACTATCAACTTTCAACCCCAAAACTTTTTACTTTTAATTTCCCCCAAACATATTTTCTTTTTCAACTTTCATCTTAAAAAATCCTTTTCGTTGAATTGCATCCGAAAAATATTCTCTTTCACTTTCATCCAAAAAATTCCACTTTTTCAACATTAGCCCAAAAAAATTTCTCTTTTAACATTCACCTAAAAAAAGTTCCTTTTTAACTTTCACTTTCAACTTTCATCTAAAATATTTTCAATTTTAACCAAAAAATTAAATTTAAAGTAAAAATTTTTTGGTTGAAAGTGACAATTTTTTGTGTGAAAGTTTAAAGTTAGATTTGTCTAGGTAAAAATAGAAAGTAAATATTTTGATGGGTGAAAGTTGAAAGTGAAAATTTTTTTGAGTGAAAGTTGAAATTAGAAGGAAAATTTTTTTTGGATGTAATTGAAAGTGAAAATTTTTTTGAGTGGAAGTTAAAGTGAAAATTTGTTTGAGTGAAAGTTGAAAGTGAGAATTTATTTGAGTGAAAGTTGGAAGTGAGAATTTTTTAAAGTGGAAATTGAAAGTGGAAATTTTTTGCGTGAAATTAAAAAAGAAATTTTTTTTATTTAAAAGTTAAAAGAGAAAATTTGTTGGGTGAAATTATTTTAGGTAAAAGTTGAAAGTGAAAATGAAAGTTGAAAGGAAAATTGAAAATTTTTTTATGTAAAAGTTAAAAGAGAAAATTTGTTGGGTGAAATTATTTTAGGTAAAAGTTGAAAGGAAAATTGAAAATTTTTTTAGGTTAAAGTTGAAAGTTAAAGTTGCGTGAAAGCACTCCTGCAAAAATTTTATAAGCTTTTTATTTTTTATAAAAGAATGAATCAAAATAAATTATTAATTAACTGAATATTTAATTACACTTATAATTATAAAAATGTAATATTTCTATGAAAGTGAAGAGAATTATCACCTAATTAATGCATAAATTAAACTCTATTGAGAATTTAACACGCAAAAGATAAACCTGTGGTCTACTGAAGAGACAAGTATAATACTGAAATTCAATTATTATGTTATTGTATAAGTACAATTATCATGTGAATCTAGATCTTGAAAATGAATAATCGTATATGTGATGTGGAACATGAGAAGCTCCGTTAGTCAACGCCAAAGGGAAGGTTAATTTTAATCCTCTTGGGGTTCTTGAAAGGTGCAGGAAGTCTCGGTGAACAACCATTGCTCCGGATATATGCTAATGAAGACCTCGGGATATGTCTAACATTCAACGAATAACGATTGTAACTGAACCCGAGCACACACATATATATTTGTTTAATTATTCAAGAGTTAATTTGTTTTTTACATTCTACAGTACAAGTTCTTTTATTTTCGAAAATTTCAAAAAAAGTTAACATTTTACTCAGAAGTTAAATTAGAAAAACTTTTTTCACTTTATCACAATTATATACAAAGTATGATTGATGTAGTTTGTTGGTCAGGCTTCAGAAGATTTTTTTTATTTTTGTATACATTTCTAATGTTTCAACAGTTTTGGAAATTATTATGCTTTTAAATTAAAAAAATAATATGATTTTAATTTTGAGTATTCAGATACTATCATGAAAATATAAAATATATTTTAACTCAATTTTCACTTCACTTTCACTCAAAATTTATTTTTACATCATTTGCACTTCACTTTTACTGAAAATTTATTTTTATTCTATTTTCACTCCACTTTCACTCAAAATTTATTTTTACATCATTTGCACTTCACTTTTACTGAAAACTTATTTTCATTCTATTTTCACTCCACTTTCACTTAAAATTTTATTTTTATTCCACTTACACTTCACTTTCACTCTAAATTTATTTTCACTCAATTTTCACTTCACTTTCACTCAAAATTTATTTATACACCATTTTCACTTTACTTTCACTCAACATTTATTTTCATTTAATTTTTACTTCACTTTCATTTCTCTTTCACTCAAAATTTATTAATTTATTTTATTTAATTTACTTACACTTCACTTTTACTCAATTTTTCACTTGACTTTTACTTAAAATTTTATTTTTACTCCACTTACTCTTAACTTTCACTCAATTTTCACTTCACTTTCCTTCAAAATTTATTTTGACACCATTTTCACTTTACTTTCACTATAGATTTACTTTTATTCAATTTTTACTTCACTTTCATTTCTCTTTCACTTCACTTTCATTTCTCTTTCACTTCACTTTCATTTCTCTTTCACTCAAAATTTATTTTCCATGAGGTTGGTTATGTAATTTCACTTCACTTTTACTTTACTTTCACAGTCACTCACTTATTTATTTACACTCCATTTTCACCTCACTTTCACTCACAATTTATTTTCACTCCACCTACACTTTACTTTCACTGAAAATTTATTTTTATTTAATTTTCTCTTCATTTTCACTTAAAATTTAATTTTTACTACACTTACACTTCACTTTCACTCAAAATTTATTTTCACTCAATTTTTACTTCACTTTCACTTCACTTTTACTCAAAATTTATGTTCTCTCCATTTTCACTTTACTTTCACTCAACATTTATTTTCATTTAATTTTCACTTCTTTTTCATTTCTCTTATACTCAAAATTTATTATTTTTTTTAATCTAATTTACTTACACTTCACTTTCACTCAAAATTTATTTTCTCTCCATTTTCACTTTACTTTCACTCAACATTTATTTTCATTCAATTTTCACTTCACTTTCATTTCTTTTTCACTCAAAATTTATTTTCACTCCACTTTCCTTGATTTTTACTCAAAATTTATTTTTACTTCGTTTTTATTTTACTTTTAGACTACTTTCTCCTCCAATAAAATTTTTATTTCATTGTTCTTTTTTTCCAAAACGAAATTAAAGTCCAAAACGATGACTAACGATAAAGTGAAGAGAAGATTAAGTAAAAATAAATTTTGAGTAAAAAGGAAAGTGGAGAGAAAATGGTAAGTAATAAAATTAAGAGTGAAAGTGGAGTGAGTGTGAAGTGAAAATGGAGTCAAAAATATTTTGGGTGAAAGTGGAGTGAAAATAGAATGACATAGAATTTCGTGTGAAAGTGGAAGTGAAGTGAAAATAGATTAATGAAAAATTTTGAGTGAAAGTGGATTGAAAATAGTGACAAAATTTGTTTTGTTGGAGTGAAAGTGAAGTGACGTTGAATCACTATTATGGATTTGTGTAAATTGTAATAAACACAAATCTTATATAAAAATTGTATTTAAAGTTACAAAAAATTGGAACTCTGTATTAAATATAAAAAATTTTCTTAATAATTATTAATTAAAATATGTATGCATCTATGAAACAAATTATTATCCCATAATAATAATACTCTCTAATATTGAAAGGATATTTAATTATAATAATTTAGGTAACATACATGCTACTCGGTATCGAATTTCCCTTATGTAGTTTTAAGTATATGGTAGACTATAAATAATTAATCCTTATTTCCCTAAAAATGATCTTTCTTGAATTTTGTAATTTTTACAAATAAATCTAATAATTGAACTTTACATTTATTTATACGTATCGAAAACAAAAAATCTAGCAAGATATGAGTGAAGTATTGGTAAAAGTTGAGAATGATGATGATCACTTTCTATACTTTGCAACACTCCAAGAAAAAGAATTGTTGGCAACGGCTGGCAATGTATAAGAGAAAGCTAAATCTATTTTTCGGGAAATTTATGAATCTTTTTGACGAAATATTTCAATTTCTGAACAATGGTAAAAAGGTATCAAAGTATGGGGAAAAGCTAATTTCATTTTTCGCAAAATTTATGAATTTTATTCATTAAATATTTCATTTTTTGGAAGTAAAAAAAAATATTCTCGGTTATATGTTTTTTTTTCTAATTTTGAAAACTGATTTTAAAATATAAACACTTAAACTTTTAATAGCAAGTTTATATCAAATATTAAAAGCTGAATATTATTTTGAATTTTAGTAAAGTCACATGAACTTATGTATAAGTTTATGAATACGGCATATTCACGATACTACTTTTAGTTGAGAGTATTTTTGTACGAAAGACATGTCCGTTATATGTAAAGTAAAAAAAAATTTATTCACTAAGTTTTTAATATCTAAAGTATACATATCAAACCGGGTCACTCTAATAAATCTGCCAATTGTCCTGTCTAGTACTGCAAATTTAAAAAAAAAAATTTTTTAGAGATATTTTAGTTTTAAATTTGTCTTTTTATTTTCATTCATGAATTTAGTATTGAGTTTGAGAAGGAAAATTGATGTCATAGCAGTATATGCTATCTTGAAAGGGTGCAAGGGTAGCAAGTAGAGATAGAGCATTCAGAGAATGAAGCATGAAAGACCAGGCGCGAAATCACAAGTTGGCAAGAGGCATGTAATGTCGCTTGGATTTGCAATTCCATTACCAGCAGTGGTTCTGGTGTAATAGTATAAGGCTGCAGGTCTCTCTCTCTCTTCCCATCCTTATTCCTTTTGAGAGCACTGGCGTAGAAACTAAGGGACGTTTTTACTTGAATTTTTGGCAATTTGTCAAGCAATTTCAAGTAACAATTTCAATTCACATTCCAAGTTAATTCTTTAATAAAAAAAAGAAACATTTTATTTCGTGTTGTGTAATTAAATTTACACCTCTTAGTAAATATAGCTTGTCATTAAACATTTATCTCTTAGTGGTTATATTCTTTATACCGCACAAATGTGCACAGTTATTATAACTTGGAAACTAATTTCTAAAAAAATTTAAAATTTATACATTTTGTTTAACCTTTTGTACAGCTAAGAAAAAAAGAAATAAAAAAATTGCAAAATAAACATTTCTTTCTTAATGTGTAAAACGATTAAATTATTATTATTCTTTCCAGGGGGTCGATTATGTAATTTAAGTTCACTTTCACATTCACTCAAATTTTATTTTCATTCGATTTTCATATAACTTTACTTCACTTTGACTAAAAAAAAATTTCACTCTATTGGTCTATTCTCACACCACTTTTACCCAAAATATTTTTTTCACTTCATTTTCACTTGACTTTCACTTCACTTTCACACTACTTTCACTCAAAATTAATTTTCACTCCATTTTTACTTCACTTTCACTCAAAATTTATTTTCATTCAATTTTCACTCCATTTTCACTTCACTTTCACTCAAAATTTATTTTCGTTGAATTTTCACTTCATTTTACTCCACTTTCACCCAAAAATATTTTTTCACTCTATTTTCACTTCACATACACTCACCATTTCTTTATTCTTTATGTACACTCTATACATTCACTCAAAATTTATTTTTATTCAATTTTCACTTCACTTTACTCTACTTTCACTCAAAGAATTTTTAACTTTACTTTACTCCGCTTTCACCCAAAATAAGTTTTCACTCTATTTTCACTACTTTTTCACTCTACCTTCACTCATAATTTCTTTGTTTTCCATTTTCGCTTCACTTTCACTTCACTTTTACACTACTTTCACTAAAAATTAATTTTCACTCCATTTTTACTTCACTTTCACTCAAAATTTATTTTCATTTAATTTTCACTCCATTTTCACTTCACTTTCACTCAAAATTTATTTTCGTTCAATTTTCACTTCATTTAACTCCACTTTCACAAAAAATATTTTTTCACTTCACTTACACTCACTATTTCTTTATTCTTTATGTTTACTCTATACATTCACTTAAAATTTATTTTCATTTAATTTTAACTTCACTTTACTCTACTTTCACTCAAAAAAATTATTAACTTCACTTTACTCTACTTTCACTTAAAAAAAGTTTAACCTTACTTTACTCCGTTTTCACTCAAATTAATTTTTCACTCTACTTTCACTACTTTTTCACTCTACCTTCACTCATAAATTCTTTGTTTTCCATTTTCGCTTCACTTTCACTTCACTCTCACACTACTTTTACTCAAAATTTATTTTCACTCCATTTTCACTCAAAATTTATTTTCATTTAATTTTCACTCCATTTTCACTTCACTTTTACTTAAAATTTATTTTCGTTCAATTTTCACTTTATTTTACTCCACTTTCACCCAAAAATATTTTTTCACTCTATTTTCACTTTGTGGACTTCAAGTTTTTTTTATACCATTTTCACTTCACTTTCACATTCAATCCAAATTTATTTTTAATTAATTTTTACATCACTGTTTCGCTGATAAACATTATGGATTTTAAGTTTGCATTGGAAAAAAAGAATAAAGAAATAAAATTTGTGTAGACGTGAAAGTAGTTTAAATGGGAAGTGAAAGTGATGCAAAAATAAATTTTAAGTAAAATTAAAAGTAGAGCGAAAATAAATTTTGAGTGAAAGTGTAAGTAGAGTGAAAGTAGAGTTAAAAAAGGATGAATACAAATTTTGAGTGAAAGTGAAGTAAAAGTGTAATGAAAATAAATTTTAAGTGAAAGTGTATATGAAGTGAAAGGAGAGTTAAATTGGGATGAATAAAAATTTTGAGTGTAAGAGAAAGTGAAGTGAAAATTAAGTAAAAATAAATTTTGAGTAAAAGTGAGAATGGAGTAAAAATAAATTTAAAGTGAAAGTAAAGTTAAAATGGAGTTTTAAAAATTAAAATGAAAGTGGAGTGAAAATGGAATGAAACAATTTTTGAGTGAAAGTGGAGTAAACTGAAGTGAAAACAGAGGGAAAATAAGTTTTGTGTGAAAGTCAAATTGGAGTGAAAATAAAGTGAACATGGAGTGATAAAAAATTATGTGTGAAAGTATAAGTAGGATGAAAGTTAAAAAAAACTTTCAATGAAAGTGAGGTGAAAGTGGAGTGGAAAAATTTTTGTGTAAGAGGGAAAGTGGAGTGAAAGTGAAGTGAAAATTGAATGAAAATGGAATTAAAAAAAATTTTGAGTGAAAGTGAGGTGAAAATTTTCGGAGTAAAAGTGAAAGTGGAGTAAAAGTGAAGTGAAAATAGTGAAAAAAAAATTTTGTAAGAAAGCGAAAACGGAGTAAAAATTGTTTTGAGCAAAAGTAAAGTGAAAATGGAGAAATATGTAGTGAAAATAAATTTTGAGTAAAAGTAATAGTGAAAGTGAAGTGAAAATTCATAATCGACGCCCAGTCTTTAGAGCTAATTGTATCACAATTTTTAACAGAAATATAAAAAAACTTGTGACTTGTGAAAAAAGAGAAAAGATGAGGTGAATATTTCAGAATTTCGTAGAATCGGCACATTTTGCAGATAAGGAGGCTGTGAACCGTAGATGAGCAATCTCTTCGATTACCATAAATTACAACCACATTTTAATTAAAGCGCTGTCCACAAAAAAATTCTTCAAAGTTTCGCAGCAATTCTACTTAATTTCCTGGAAGAAAAAAATAAACTTCGATGAAATTCACAACACTTTTGCTATTTTCTTGATACTCTGGTACATGAAAAAAAAATTATTTTGAAATACAGTTTTAAATTTAAAAAAACATTTTTTTATTATTACACAAACAAATTGATTTTAGAATTTGTAATTAATCATCAAAAGATTGAAACAAACAACAAATTAATATTTAATTGTAATTTGACAAAAGTTTCCCCATTGTTACAAAGTTTCTCCAATTTACGAACACTACTAAGTTCTCCTTGCATCCGGAAATTCATATTTCAAAAGTCCAAGTGCTTGTGCTGATTCGCGCTTCACAATATATATTCTACATTCCAGTGAAAAATTCTAAATAGTTATTATGAAAATTCCAAAAGACTGGAAAATTGGAAATTTCGATTTCTCCCTTACACATTTCTATTGTCGTTGAAAAGTTTTTCTGATTTCGATAAATAAATAATGTTAGGTCGTTAAATAGTTGATTATATGGCACTTCAGTAATTATTAACAGTTGGAAAATATTCCTGTGTACCTTGTTTCTTGTAAATGGAACGAAGAATAAAAAGTAATAAACATTTTGTATTAAAGTAAAAAGGGCAAAACAAAAAGATATTTTCAAAGGAAAGTCTGAAAATTGAAAATGAACAAAAAAATATTGAGCTTGGATGGAGATTGGTAGAAGAGCCTCAAGCTAAAATAGACTAAAATACTGGGTAGTAAAAAGATATTTAAACTTGAGACTGTGGATCCATCATAGAATCAACACAAACAGCCACAACGAGACTTGAAAGGACAGTCGCTCTTAGTGATGAAATTATTAAAAATATGTCAATCTGCAGATTTTTTGTGTTTTAAAATCGTCGAATTGGGAAGGAATTTGGCGTTTGCAAGAGAGAGAGAGAGAGAAAGAGAGAAAAGAGGCAGACGGAGGTGAAAAGAATGAACGTTATTTTTAATTAACGTCAAACTCACTCGATATTCACTCGACAATTATTATTATTCTCCTGCGCAGTAAGTGACCCAGATTAGAGGGTGAGTGCCAAATATCGAGTGCTACCTTCTGTAATACTAAAAGTACTGACCAACTGACAATTCCGTTTAATGAAAATAAGTCGCCAACCCTGATTTACTCGAATTTTCATTTTCGTATCTATGTCCTCTGCATTTTACTCAGTTCGTTTATTATTTAAAGATTTTAAATGTCGATATCATTCATTAATTATAATTTAGAATTATATTTGTTAATTTAAATAAATAATTCATATTTAAAACATCAATCACTTAATGCTGAAAATAATTGATTTTTTATGTGAACGGAGGTCACTTATTATTGTTTACTTCTTACCTAGGCGTTATCATTTGTCATTATAATTCACTTTACTTTCAATCCACTTTCACTTTCAATCAAAATTTATTTTCAATTTCACTTTCAGCCAAAATATATATTTCACTCCATTTTCATTCCACTTCCACTTACACTCAAAATTTATTTTCATTACATTTTCACTTCACTTTCACCCAAAATGTTTTTCACTTTACTTTCTCTCAATTATTTTCACTTTATTTTCACTCAAAATTTATTTCGATTTCACTTCACTATCACCGAAAAACTTTTCACTTCACTTATTCTTTCAATTATTTTCACATCACTTTAACTCAAAATTTATTTCTATTTCACTTTCACTCGAAATTTTGTTATTCCACTGACACTTCACTTTCACTTAAAATTTATTTTCATTACATTTTCACTTTTACTTTTCATTACATTTTCACTTCAATTTGAATTTATCTTAAAATTTGTTTTCACCATATATTCACTTCACTTTCACTTCCCTTCACTCAAAATTTATTTTTATTCCACATTGACTAAAAATTTATTTTCATTCCACTTTTACTTTACATTAGTTTTTCTTCATTTTTACACTAACTAAAAATTTATTTACACTTTAATTTCGTTTCACTTTCACTCACCATTTTTTTCATTACATTTTCACTTCACTTCCACTTCACTTTCACCCAAAATGTTTTCCATTTTACTTTTTCTCAATTATTTTCACTCAAAATTTATTTTGATTTCCCTTCACTATCATCCAAAATGTTTTTCACTTCACTTATTCTCTCAATTATTTTCACATCACTTTAACTCAAAATTTATTTTCATTCCACTTTTACTTCACATTACTTTCACTTCATTTTTACACTAACTAAAAATTTATTTAATTGAGTGAAAAAAATTTTTTAAGTTAACGTCGAAGGAAAATAAAATAAAAATGGAGTGAGGATAAATTTTGAGTGAACGTGGAGTAAAAGTGAAGTGAAAATGTAATAAAAATAAATTTTGAGTGAAAGTAAGGTGAAAAAATTTTTTGAGTGAACGTGAAGTGAAAGTGAAGTAAAAATGGAGTGAAAATAAATTTGAAGTGAACGTGAAGTGCAAGTGATGTGAAAATGGAGTGAAAAATATTTTTGGTGTAATTGAAAGTGGAAAGAAAATTTTTTTTGACTTAACGTGGAGTGAAAATGAAGTGAAAGTGGAGTGAAAATAAATTTGAAGTGAACGTGAAGTGCAAGTGATGTGAAAATGAAGTGAAAAATATTTTTAGTGTAATTGAAAGTGTAAAGAAAAATTCTTTTGACTTAACGTCGAGTGAAAATGAAGTGAAAATGGAGTGAAAATAAATTTTGAGTATAAGTAAAGTGAAAATCGAGTTAAAATAAATTTTGAGTGAAAATAAAGTGGAAATGGAGTAAAAATAAATTTTGAGTATAAATAAAGTGGAAATAAGAGTGAAAACTACTAAAAATTATTAAAAAATGTTACTAATTTTAAATTGGTAAATGAATCCGCACTAATTCAAATTTAGAGAGTACTCTATTTTTGTCTAAAATAATAAAAACTATAAATAAATGATTAACGATAATATCTTTTCATGTAATTAAAATGTGAAATGAAAGGAACAAAAACCGATTAAAAATTAGGTTCGAATACTTTTACAGCCTTACAAATAGTTAAATAAAATAGAAATTGTTAAAAAATTATTATTTTCTTTCTAAAGAAATATATTAGTAATCTTTGATTTAAAAAAAAAACAGGCAACGTCATGTTTGAAACAGAAATTCACTTTTTCATATTTTTAGCATACGCTGTATTGATTTTACTATGTTAAATTTTTAAAACGGCACTAAACACATATTTTTTTAAATATTTTATTGAAAAAAATTATAGAGAAATAGAAGATATATATTGATTTTGCTACATATTTTTTCACATGTTTAAGTCAATTTTGTTTAAGTATTTTATTCTTGACAAATACTATAACTTTCAAAATGTTAATATTATTCAATTTTGTTCAAACTTGCAGGAAAATTTTTGTTATACCTTGATTGACTTTTTGGGGTGAGGCAAAAAATTTATTAACATCGCCCATATAAAAACCACCCTAATAATTGATATTCATTATTGACTTGGTTAATTGCTATTTAATCTGAAACAAAAATATTGATAGTAAAAGTTCAATAAAAATATTGAATGTACGTTTTTTTAAGTTTTTTGTTAAATGCCTTTTACACAAGAGGAAATTGTCTAAAGTATTTTTTAGTCCATGAAAATAGTTGCCTGACTTAATAAATATCTCTTCTCTTTAATACTTCTTCTTTTTGGGATGAATTGCTTATTGCCAACAATGTTATTGTGAAAGATTGAATAATTATAAAATTCTTCATACTTTAAAAGTATAATTTTTTATTTATATTTTGTTATTATTTTTATCATTTTTATTATTTTTATTTTCTAAGACATTAAATGGTTATATTTTTTTTAAGTCGAAATCACTGTGCAAAAAAATATTCGCTAATCAACACGAAATGCGATCTCCTCTAAAAATCCAAAGTGAGGAGTATCCTTTTTACAATTTAATAAAAGGTTAAATTTTTTTATTTGTATGTTACACCCCCGCATAGTGTTTACTACGGCTGTTGTCGGCACTCATCTAGCGTTAACGATAATTCAATTATCAATAACATTCTGTTGAATATAACCAATTATCGTTAACTCAGGATGAGTACCGAAAACAAACCCATGTTAACACCTTCAAGAATTAAAAAACAGTAATTTCAATTCAATTTCAATTTAATTTTAACTGGATCTTGCTCCCCAAGAATTGTTACTATAGAATAACGTTCTCTATACACATGAAATGGATTTTAATGTTGAAAATAATCAGCTTCCATTTACAAAACCAAAGAAATAAGATCCAAACAACATCGATACTTAGAATGAACATTTTCTAAACAGAAATGAAAATTTTCTATTTTAACAGAACGTGAGGTTGTCACTGTCAATTAAATTAATGTCATCGTAATATAAAGCATCCGGCTCTACTTTAAAAAATTCATGGTTTTTAATTGAAAGGCAATCACGATCGGAACCTTAAAACGAATCCAGTCACTATATGTTCTGTAACTTTGGGATAATTTTTGTACGTGATAAAATATTGAAAAGAACTTCTAAAATCGGATTATACAGAAATTTATCATGCGAATTAATTGATATTTCCTGTTCTCCCGAATATTTGGTTAAAAATGTTTGAAAATTTTTGCCACAAATTCAATAAAACCGCGTCAGATACATGAATGAAAAATCTGGGTTCAAATCGTCTCTTCCGAATTAAGGTTTTTATGAAAATAATAATTGAAATGTTAAACATTAGAGCGAAAGAAATGTTATTTTTATTTTACAACTGAACTACAGCAATTAAAAAAACTAATATGATATTAAATAAATAACGAAAAGTTATTATAGCTAAAGTATCATTTACTTGAAAATTTATTCAGTCGTTTATAAAAACAGCGGTTTCTGAACACAATACTGCTGTTATTCTCTCGGCTTTTCTTAAATCTTAAAATTTATGAGCTATAAACGACGGTTACAAAAATAGAAAGTAAATAAGAAAATTGAAAACAACGCACAAGAAAGTTTTCCGAATCGTACATTGTCCACTCGGTTGAATGTCTAGACGAG
Organism: Leptopilina myrica (nomen nudum); assembly: GCA_032872475.1. Taxonomy (NCBI): domain Eukaryota; kingdom Metazoa; phylum Arthropoda; class Insecta; order Hymenoptera; family Figitidae; genus Leptopilina; species Leptopilina myrica (nomen nudum). Next base: position 55,462,954 of record CM065458.1, on the reverse strand, counting down.
AGTCGCTGTGCACATTAAACTTGCGCTTTCCAACTCTGCCAAAAACATTCATATTTTCAATTTTGTAATCTAAACTTCTATTTAGTTAAAAGAAAAGAACGTTAGAAGTTTATTATATGTGTCAGAATTTGTGAAGTGTGCGATCGTTTTTCGATGGGCGAGTATTTTTCATGATTGTAACATTTTTCCATTTGTATATATTATATAGAAAAAATACAAGTTGCACAGTTGTTGCACATTTTTTTGTATGAATTTTGAAATTTTTTATTTTCTACTGTCCTTTAAGAGGAATCGAGTTGATTTTCGGTATAAAAAATAAAAAAAACATAACACTTTTGATTAATATTGAGAATTATAAATTTTTTTTTAAATTGTTAAAAATATAAATAATTTATTTAAACAATTAATATTTTCATGTTCATCCAACATTTTTTAGAATTTTTTTTTAAATGAATATTACTCCTGATTTAATGACGAATAATTGATAAAAACATTAACAAAATTTAATAAACTTTTCTTATAATTAAAGATATTAAATTGTGCATCGATTCCCCAAGAACAATTTTTATAAACAATATCTGAACTTTTTTAATTCTTAATAAAAATTATAAAAAACATTATTTCATAAAACAAGAGATAATTTTTGTAAAATTCACGCATATTTATTAATAATTAAGTTAATTAAGAATAATTTAATAATTAAGAAATTTCCTATAAACATTTTTTAAGTATAGAAAATTAATTAAAAAATGTTTCTTATTTTGTTATTAACAATTTAATGCAGAAATTTTTTTTAAATTTGGTTACTTTCGAGTAATGTTTATTTCTTAGAAAATATATTTAATAAGAAAATTTATTAAAATACTAAAGATTAATAATAATTTTACATTTTTTAATAACTTTTGTAATAACAAACATAAATAAATGAAAAATATATTCAGATTCATTTTTTTCATCAGAATATTCTCTTAGTGAATAGTATAAGAATTTAAAATTTTATTTTATTAAAATAAATAGACTATAAAATAGACTATCGTAAAATTTCAAATTTCATTGTAATTAATAATTTTAATTAATCTTTGAATTTAAATTTTTTTTTCGTTTATAACAATCTACGAATCCGTTTTTCAGAAGAGACCAAAAAAAAGTGTTTGATGAAATTAAAATGTTGTGAAATAAAATCTGAAGTGGAATAGCCCATATAAATGCTCATATCCGATAGCTTATCCTTGGAGTATTATTCGCCGTAAAAACAAGGCTTTATTTTACAAAAAGGAACTTTGTGTGTTTTCTATTTCAGTCAGATATTTTAGACCTGAAATCATAACTCCCTGTACATTACAATATTTACGACAAGACTGATAAATAATTCATTTTCTTGTTCCCAGGTGTCTGCATTCAATCTGGTGGTAACGAGTTTGTTCATCCGACAGCTAAATTTGCTTTCGAAACAGCAAAATCATTGGTTGCCATAAATGTAGCTGGCTTTAAAAATAAAATGCATTAATATTCTAAATCTATCAGCACCTTATATCCTCCTCCATACGTAAATTAAATATTAATATACATAAGTAATTAAGAATACATTTTTTTTAAATTTTCACAAAATATTTTTTTTTACTTAAAATTTAAATTTTACACACAACGATTATGGAAATTCATTTCACATTCACTCTACTTTCACTTTCACTCAAAATTTATCTTCACTCCATTTTCAATTCACTTTCACTCAAAATTTATTTTCACTACACTTTCACATTCACTAAAAATTTATTTCCATTTAATTTTTACTTCACTTTCACTTAAAATTTATTTTCTCTCCATTTTCACAGTCACTAAAATTGTATTTCCATTGAATTTTTACTTCACTTTCACTCTACTTTCACTTTCACTCAAGATTTATTTTCACTCCATTTTCAATTCCCTTTCACTAACAATTTAATTTCACTCTACTTTAACATTCACTAAAAATTTTATACTATTGAAATTTTACTTTACTTTCACTTAAAATTTATTTTCACTCCATTTTCACAGTCACTAAAAATGTATTTCCATTGAATTTTTACTTCACTTTCACTCTACTTTTACTTTCACCAAAAATTTATTTTCACTCCATTTTCAATTCACTTTCACTAAAAATTTAATTTCACTCTACTTTTACATTCACTAAAAATTTTATACCATTGAATTTTTACTTTACTTTCACGTAAAATTTATTTTCACTCCATTTTCACTTCACTTTCACTCAAAATTTATTTTTACTCGATTTTCAATTCACTTTCACTAAAAATTTATTTTCACTCCGTTTTCACTTCACTTTCACTCAAAATTTATTTTCACTCCATTTTCAATTCACTTTCACTAAAAATTTATTTTCACTCCACTTTCACAGTCACTAAAAATGTATTTCCATTGAATTTTTACTTCACTTTCACAATACTTTCACTTTCACTCAAAATTTATTTTCACTCCATTTTCAATTCACTTTCACTAAAAATTTAATTTCACTCTACTTTTACATTCACTAAAAATTTATTTCTATTGAATTTTTACTTTACTTTCACTTAAAATTTATTTTCACTCCATTTTCACTTCACTTTCACTCAAAATTTATTTTTACTTGATTTTCAATTCACTTTCACAAAAAATTTATTTTCACTACATTTTCACTTCACTTTCACTCAAAATTTATTTTCACTCCATTTTCAATTCACTTTCACTAAAAATTTATTTTCACTCCACTTTCACAGTCACTAAAAATGTATTTCCATTGATTTTTTACTTCACTTTCACTCTACTTTCACTTTCACTAAAAATTTATTTTCACACCATTTTCACTCAACATTTATTATCATTCAACTTTCACTACACTTTCATTTCACTTTCACTCAAAACTTATTTTCACTAATTTACTTTCACATTCACTAAAAATTTATTTCCATTGAATTTTTACTTCACATTCACTAAAAATTTATTTTCACTTCCCTTTCATTAAAAATGAATTTTCACTCCACTTTCACAGTCACTAAAGATTTATTTTCACTCCATTTTCAATTCACTTTCACTCAACATTTATTTTCATTTAATTTTTACTTTACTTTCATTTCTCTTTCACTCAAAATTTATTAATTTATTTTATTTAATTTACTTACACTTCACTTTCACTCAAAATTTATTTTTTCTCCATTTTCACTTCACTTTCACTCAAAATTTATTTTCACTCCACTTTCACATTCACTAAAAATGTATTTACACTGAATTTTTACTTCACTTTCACTCAACAATTTTTTCGATCCATTTTCACTTCACTTTTACTTTTACTCAATATTTTTTCTACTCCATTTTCATTTCACTATAACTCAAAATGTATTTTTACTTAATTTTCACTTCATTTTTTCGGTGTTCAACGTTGTAGACTTTACCTTGATATTGAAGAAAAAGAATAATAAAATAAAATTTGATTGGAGGTGAAAGTAGTCTGAAAGTGGAGTGAAAATAAATTTTGAGTGAAAGTGGAATGAAAAAAATTGTAAATAAAAGTTAAAGTTGAGTGAAAGTGAAGTGAAAATGCAGTGAAAAAATATTTTGGATGAAAGTGAAAGTGGAATAAAAAAATTCAGTAAAAGTTAAAGTGGAGTGTAAGTAAAGTGAAGACTACAAGTATTGGAGAGAAGGAATAATGAATTAAAATTCGAAATTCATTGCTGAGTTTAAATTTCGGATGCTATAAGAAAATTTTTTTTAATAAAAGAGAAAAATATAAATATGTAATATAAAATTTAAAAAATCAGTTGATGTGTTTTATTAGTTTCATCAGTTTTAGCATACTATTTTTCTTGCTTTATTATTTTACAAAATATATCTTTTATCAGAGAATTTAATTCTTCATGTCTGCCTTCTGCTTCGCTTGTATATATATACAGAGAATTACACCTTGTTTATATAGGAAGGCGAGAAGCATGCAATTTTGCAGTGAAAAGCCCTCGCTTACGTTTACAAAAGGGAATAAAATGTATTTTCCCGTGATTCTGCTGGCAAAATACTATTAGGCATCTAAAGCGTCACTGATTGCAAGAAGATAAATTTAATTTTCACACGTTCCAAGTAAAGAATATATTTGAAATGGTAGGACTTTCCAATGGCTAGGATCGATAAAAACAAAACGTTGGATATATTCCCCTGATTACCCATCTGACAAGCTTATACTACGAAATTGAACTATGCAAAGAAAAATATTTAATTGCTTGATAAAAAATAGAAAATTAATTTTCTACAAACTTGGAAATATTTTGTTGATTTTCAGAAAGTAAAAAATGTAATATTATTTACTTGGAAATAATTGGTTGACGGTATTTTGAAAAAATGTTGGAAAATGTCACTTCACTTTCACACCACTTTCACTTTCATCCAAAATATTTATTCACTCATAAATTTTTTTCACACGATTTTCACTCAAAATTTATTTTTATTTGACTTTTATTCACTTTCTCTCAAAACTTTTATTATTCCACTTACACTTTACATTCACTTTAGTTTCATTTTGACTGAAAATTTATTTTTACTTTAATTTTATTTTACTTTCACATTTACTCAAAGTATATTTTCAATCCACATTCACTTTACTGTCACTCTAAATTTATTTTGACTCTATTTTCACTTCACTTTCACATTCATTCGAAAATTATTTTCACTTCATTTTTACTTCACTTTTTCGTCGAAAGACGTTGTGGACTTTGTATTGGAGAAAAAGAATAATAAAATAAAATTTGTGTGGTGGTGAAAGTAGTGTGAAAGTGAAATAAAAGTGTAGTGAAAATAAATTTTGAGTGAAAGTGAAGTAAAAGTGGAGTAAAAATAAATTTTGAGTCATAGTGAAAGTGAAGTGAAAGTGAAGTTTAAGTGAAATAAAAAAGGTTTGACTGAAAGTGGAGTTAAAATAAATAAGTGAAAGTGAAAGTGGAGTAAAAAATGGTATCTAAATATATTGATGTATTTTAGTAAAAAATTATGTGAAACTTACGTGAATTAATTCAATTTAATTTAAAAAAAAATTAAAACCAATTTTTCGAAATTTTAGCAATGAGAATAGATCCAATCAATTTAAAAGCATTTCTATAAAAGTTTTCACATTTTGAAGTATATTAGAAAATCAATAAGTCAAAGAAAAGATTGTTCTTGAGTGATTATCCTTTAAATGAATTTCAAAGCAATATTTCTAAGTTTGAATTGTGCAATTTCAATTTTAAATTCAATTCTTATTCATGAGTAGAGGCCAATCATAAATATTTTAACTATATTTGATATTTTTAATTTAAAAAAATGTGGATTTCTCATATATTCTCTCAGAAAGATAGATACTTTCATCGATACTTCATCCTAACAAGAAAACCCTAAATTGAAAGGGGCAATTTTTTAAAGTGTTTTCTTCAGTTTCACTCATACCTCAGGTTAGATGAAATGTTAACATTTATTCCATATATATATATTTTTTGTACTGAAACATGGAGTATGTGCTACATTTACTTTCCAACAGAGGTAGTGTTAAAATCTATTTCATTACTTCCCACTATGTACACTGAAAAAAAAATTTATTTGATTCAAATAATTCAAATTATTTAAAAAATCTTTAATTGATTCAAATACTTTTTACTTGGATCTAAAAAATATGTATTTGATTCAATAAAATAATTTCTTGAATTGAATAAATGAATTTGTTTAATACAAATAATGAGTTACTTGAAACTATTCTTTTATTTATTTCACTCAAATATTTCGTTTATTTGATGCAAATAAAAATTACTTGATAGAATAAATTTATTTTATTGATTCTAATAAACTTAGTTATTGAATCTTAATATTTATTTGATGCAAATAAAAATTACTTGACACAATAAATTTATTTTATTGATTCTAATAAACTTAGTTATTTAATCTTAATATTCATTTGATGCAAATAAAAATTACTTAACAAAATAAATTTATTTTATTGATTCTAATAAACTTAATTATTTAATCCGAATAATTCGTTATTAAAAGCTAATACACTATTTTATCAAGACAAAGAAAACAATATTTTAATCAATTAAATAATTATTTGAAACGAAAATAATGAATTACTTGAAACTGTTCATTTATTTATTTCACTTAAATAGTTCATTTATTTAATGCAAATAAAAAGTATTTAACCCAATAAATTTATTTTATCGATTCTAATTAACTAAATTATTTAATATACGAATGATGAATTAGTTAATACTAATATCCTATTTCATGAAGACAAAAAATATTTCAACAAATAAATGTGCTATTTTGATACAGAATATACGGTTGAAAAAATTTGAAAGGTGTTGTGTTTATTTCAGTTAATTTAATAAAAATTTAATTTCGATAATCAGTAATTCACCTATAGCAAAAAAAATAAATTTTTGTAAAATATGCTTCAGAAAAGGTTTTTTTTATCTACATTTTAGTGGTACAGTGCTCACTCGCATACTGTCCGATTTGGATTCTGCTCTACCTCGCGTACTCTAACTTTGTCTACCACCGACCGAAACTCGCCTAGTGCTCCCAACGCTACGTCATTAACTCTCGCACTGCAGTATAAATGTACATATATTGTCGACTTTTACAGGGCTCAGGTTTTACGACTTTTTTTTTGAATTTTTTCAATGAATGCGCCTTTTTTAACTTATTTTAATAAAATGCAACTTACTTAACATATTCTGCAAGTTCTTAAAAGAAATTTCTGCGAAATATTTGTATTTATGTTTTATTCAAAAAACATTCCTTTCTTATTAAATAATGTACAAAGAATACATGAGAAAATTTATTAGCAATAATAATTTTTAACACAAATTTTTAAAATATGTATTTTTTGCTTCTCTTGCTTCTGACTTTTAATAAAACTTTCAAAAAATAATGATTTTCCGGCTTTCTCACCAGGTGGTAGAGCATCTCAAAATTTTATCTAAATTAGCAAAAATTGAAAAATGTTATTTTGACTGCTAAGCCCCCTTTTTCTAGATCAGATCACATATAATTAAAATTATTAAATATTAGTATTAGAAATTATTATATTTTATGAAACGAGTTAGGTAATATATTTATTTATTCGAAATAGTACCCTAACAAAGTTAATAATTTTTATAACATTGTGAGAATACTGTCACTTTAAGAATTAGCAAATTATTGAGATTTAAAAAAATACAATTTTCAGTAAATAAAATTGTTCCTTGACAATTGATTTCGCTACCCAGAGAGTCGATTATAGTATTTCACTCCAGTTTCACACAATATTTAACTTCAATCCTCTTTCACTTCAATTTCACTCTACTTTCACTCAACATTTATTTTCCTTTGATTTTTACTTCACATTCACTCAAAATTTACTTTTACTCAATTTTCAATTCATTTTCACTCCACTTCCACTCATAACTTATTTTCAATCAATTTTCACTTTCACACCACTTTCACTCAAAAATTTAATTTCAATTATTTTCACTTTCACTCTACTTTCATTTTTACTCTATTGTCACTTCACTTTAATTCAAAATATATTTTCACTACATTTTCAGTTCACTTTCACTCAAAATTTATTTCCATTCAATTTTCACTTCACTTTTATTCCACTTTCACCCAAAATTTCATTTCAATCAATTTTCACATTCAATTTCACTTAAAAATTTATTTTCACTCCATTGTCACTTCACTTTCATTCAAAATATATTTTCACATTTTCAGTTCACTTTCACTCAAAATTTATTTCCATTCAATTTTCACTTCACTTTTACTCCACTTTCACCCAAAATTTCTTTTCAATCAATTTTCACATTCAATTTCACTTAAAAATTTATTTTCACTCCATTTTCACTCCATTTTCACTTCACTTTCACTCAAAATTTATTTTCACTCTATTTTCAATTCACTTTCACTCAAAATTTATTTGCACTCAATTTTCACTTCACCTTTACTCCACTTTCACCCAAAATTTCTTTTCAATCAATTTTCACATTCAATTTCACTTAAAAATTTATTTTCACTCCATTTTCACTTCACTTTCACTCTATTTTCAATTCACTTTCACTCAAAATTTATTTCCACTCAATTTTCACTTCACTTTTACTCCACTTTCACCCAAAATTTCTTTTCAATCAATTTTCACATTCAATTTTACTTAAAAATTTCTTTTCAATCAATTTTCACATTCAATTTCACTTAAAAATTTATTTTCACTCCATTTTCACTTCACTTTCACTCAAAATTTATTTTCACTCTATTTTCAATTCACTTTCACTCAAAATTTATTTTCACTCTATTTTCAATTCACTTTCACTAAAAATTTATTTTCACTCCATTTTTACTTCACTTTCACTCAAAATTTATTTCCACTCAATGTTTACTTCACTGTTACTTCACTAGCACTCAAAATTTATTTTCAATCAATCTTCACATATTCAATTTCACTCAAAAATGTGTTTCAATTCATTTTCACTAAGACTTAACATTCATTTTTTCTCCATTTGCAATTCACTTCCACTCAAAATTTATTTAAATTCATTTTCACTTAGACCTAACTTTCATTTTCACTTCATTTTTATTTCACTATGACTCAAAATTTACTTTTACTCAATTTTCAATTTATTTTCACTCCACTTCCACTCATAACTTATTTTCAATCAATTTTCACTTTCACACCACTTTCACTCAAAAATTTAATTTCAATTATTTTCACTTTCACTCTATTTTCATTTTCACTCAAAATTTATTTTTACTCTATTGTAACTTTACTTTCATTCAAAATATATTTTCACTACGTTTTCAGTTCACTTTCACTCAAAATTTATTTCCACTCAATTTTTACTTCACTGTTACTTCACTAGCACTCAAAATTTATTTTCAATCAATCTTCACATATTCAATTTCACTCAAAAATTTGTTTCAATCCATTTTCACTTAGACTTAACTTTCATTTTCGCTCCATTTTTAGTTCACTTTCATTCAAAATTTATTTTCGCTCCATTTTTAATTCACTTTTACTCAAAAGTTTATTTTTATTTATTTTCAGTTTCACTCTACTTCCACTTTAACTCAATATTTATTTTTACTCCATTTTGACTTCACTTTCACTTAAAATTTATTTCAATTCATTTTTACTTGGACTTAACTTTCATTTTCACTACATTTTTTTTTCACTTCCACTCTAAAATTATTTTCGCTCCATTTTTAGTTCACTTTTACTCAAAATTTATTTTCGCTCCACTTTCAATTCACTTTCACACAAAATTTATTTTTACTTTATTTACACTTCACTTCTCTCAAATTTAATTTTCACTCAATTTTGACTTTATTTTCACATACACTCAGAATTTATTATTACGTAATTTTCACTTCACTTTCTCTTTGTACAACGTTGTTGACTTTTACTTCATATTGGAGAAAAAAAAATTTAATTTTGGAGGTGAAAGTAGTCTGAAAATAGAGTAACAGTGAAGTAAAAATAAATTTTGAGTAAGTGTAAAGTGAAAATGAATTTCGAGTGATAGTAAAAGTGAAATTGATGTGAAAGTAAATTGAATCAAAGTGAAAGTAAAGTGTAAGTGGAATAAAAATGTTTTGAGTGAAAGGTGAAGTAAAAGTGGAGGTGATAGTAAATTTTCAGTAAAAGTAGAGTGAATATGAAGTCAAAATGGAGTGAAAAAATGTTTCGACTGAGAGTGGAATGAACATGAAGTGAAAGGACAGTGAAAATAAATTTTTGAGTGAAAGTGGAAGTGAAATAAAGTAAAGTGTGGGAGTGAAAAATTTTTTTAATTAAAGTGAAAGTAAAGTGAAAGGAAAGTGAAAGGAAAGTGAAAGGAAAGTGTAAATAAATTTTTAATGAAAGTGAAAGTGCAATGACAGTATAGTGAAAATGGGGTGAAAAAGTTTTTGAGTAAAAGTGAATGTAGAGTGAAAGTGAGGTGAAAGTGGAGTGAAAATAAATTCTGAGTAAAAGTAAAAGTCTAGTGAAAATGAACTAAAAATTGAGTGAAAATAAATTTTCAGTGAAAGTGGAGTGAAAGTGAAGTGAAATTACATAATCTAACGCCGGTATTAAGAAAATCAATTTTGACCTAGGTCACTTCACCTAGAATGCCTTATATCTTTATAACGATATATCGTAAATTGTGAAATAAAAAGAAATATGCGGAAAATATGTTTTTGAAGAGGGAAGGATATTTCATTGTCAGATAATGCGACGTTAAGTGTAGCACGCTCTTGCAAGCTCGTTAACACTTAAACCGATCGTGTTTCTCTTTTAAGGGAAATAAAAAGAAAACTCGTGTGGACGAGGATCGTCGGACCAATTGAGGGAGAAACGATTGACGGTAATTATTATTGGTTAGTTGCAGGTGTAGTAATTCCCGTGACCACGTATCATTTTGATGGCTAAAACTCCCCTTCTTCATTTATTTACTCTTTCTTTCTCGTTTAATCGCAATTGTTTTTTTAAACAATCTCCATTATCCTAAGAAAGCATAAAAACAATTGTAAAATGAAAGGGAAGGTGTGAAATAAACATGTAATCTGAATTTTTAGAAAAATAATATGAGCACTGAAAAAAAATATTCTTAATTTAAGAATATATAGTAAAAAAAAGGTGCCAAGGATATTTTCCACTTAAATTAAGTGGGAAATATTATTACTATAAAAATATATTCTTATTGTAAGAATATTTCCACTTTATTGGAGTGGGAAAAATCCTGGGCACCAATTTTATTGTTTATATTCTTAAATTAAGAATATTTTTTTTCAGTGAGGAATTATTTAATTAAAAAAAAAATATTATTTAATAATAAAAAATAAATCACGAAAAGTTATCCAAATAAACCGCATTTAAAAGGAATAAATATTTGCTTTTTTATAAAATCAGATATGATTTTTTATAGAATTTTATAGGAGCAGAAATGTTGAAGTAAGAAAATTATTAACAATTTTTATTTAAAATATTAAATATTTATAATACATAATAGAGTGATTCATATATTGTCGCAGTTTATAAATCTTCAGAATGTTCACAGTAGCTATTAAGGCTAACACACCTAGAGCAATAAATCATGAATTGGAGAAAAAAATCGGAAAACGGCATATTTAGTGAAATGTTTGAAAAGAATGTCGATCGTCACACCGAAAATTCCTTTGGACAATTGTTATCCCTAGAACATCTATAGAATTTCTTGAATATCCGGATGCTATCAGAGAGAGAGAGAGAGAGAGAGAGCTTTGAATCTTCTGAAGTAAGATCTGTACATGGATAAATATCGAAAAAAAAGAATGATTGCCACAAAAGAAAAGAGGAGGTGAGTCGAAATCTCGTTACTCAGAGTCACTGATAAAAAGGGATAAAGGGTCAGACTTAAGAGCAAAATGAAAAAGAGGCAAAGGCAAAAGGAGAATGGAAGTGGGATATATATTTTAAAAAGAGAGAAGTGGAAAATTCTTTAAGAATTAATCTTCATTGTAAAGCATACCTTTTCGTAAAAGTGATCCCATTAAATCATTAAATGCGATCGAAAAGAATTCAATTCTAATTGAAATAACAATACTAATAAACAAGGTTAACAACATTTTTTTTAATAAAAGTAATAGGGTCAGTCCATTATATTTCACCTAAAGCCGTTGCGGCCTATTTTTAAAAAAATCTCATAATTTGTAAAAATGATGTTTAATATCCGTAGATTTTATTTTTGAGAATTATTTTATAAAATTTTTTGATTTAAACATAGAATTTGAATTTTTAAGTTGAGTTGCACAGAAAAAAGGTTAGATTGACAGTTATGAAAATTTAATAAAGAAGCATGGAAATAATTTAGATCATACAAATTTCTTGATTGATATTTGTTAAAAATGAGCTAATTTACTTGTATAAATAGATTATTATGTAAACAAACCCAAATTAGTAGATAAAAATTGATTTCAAAACTTAACTATAAAATGTCAAAAGTCACTACATTTTATTTACACTTTTCTAAAAAGTATATAAATATTTAAAAATTTATTACTATTTAATGTAAAGTATTTTTAATGTACTTTTATAATATGTGCTAACTTTTTAATTTTATAATATAGAAATATAAAAAATTTTACCTTTAATATTGAGTGTTTCATGATTTTCAGTGATTTTAATCACTTATTTCTTCTCAGGCGGTTAATCAAAAAATCCAATTTTTGTCTTAATATTTAAGTTTGGCCTTCTTTTTCATTCTATTAAATTTTGGTGATGGAGAACGAACTATTTTTCAGTTTAAATTTAGTTTAAAAAATCTGCTGAATAACGCATTTTTTTGGTTAAAATGCAAGTATTTTTATAACACTGAAGTTGGCTATCTTAATAGTCTTGCAAAAATCTACTTGTATTTAACCAAAAAAATGCGTTTTTTCAGCAGATTTTTTAAACTAAATTTAAACTTAAAAGTAGTTCGTTCTCCATCACCAAAATTTAATAGAATGAAAAAGAAGGCCAAACTTAAATATTAAGACAAAAATTGGATTTTTTGATTAACCGCCTGAGAAGAAATAAGTGATTAAAATCACTGAAAATCATGAAACACTCAATATTAAAGGTAAAATTTTTTATATTTCTATATTATAAAATTAAAAAGTTAGCACATATTATAAAAGTACATTCAAAATACTTTTCAATAAAGAGTAATAAAGTTGTAATGATGTATATACTTTTTAGAAAAGTGTAAATAAAATGTAGTGACTTGTGACATTTTATAGTTAAGTTTTGAAATCAATTTTTATCTACTAATTTGGGTATGTTTACATAATAATCTATTTATACAATTAAATTAGCTCATTTTTAACCAATATCAATCACGAACTTTGTATGATCTAAATTATGTCCATGCTTCTTTATTAAATTTTCATAACTGTCAATCTAACCTTTTTTCTGTGCAACTCAACTTAAAAATTCAAATTCTATGTTTAAATCAAAAAATTTTATAAAATAATTCTCAAAAATAAAATCTACGGATATTAAACATCATTTTTACAAATTATGAGATTTTTTTAAAAATAGGCCGCAACGGCTTTAGGTGAAATATAATGGACTGACCCAATATGATTTTATAATGAGATATATTTTTTAAGGGTACTTTCAAAATGTCAAAAAAATCGATTTTTTTTTCTTTTTATTTTCGGATTTCTTATAGTGTAAAGAATACTCTCCAAAAATATTATTGCAAAATTCGAAGTAAAACAAAAATTATACATTTTTATTCTTCGCCATGTCAAAGATATTTTTGCATGCGGATAAACAATCGAATGATTTAAATGTTTTCATATTTGTATTTTTAAAAAAATACAAACAAAAATGTATTCGGTGTTGCTGATCACAAATTAGATATCAAATTTGCAAAATTCAAAATGGCGGATCCAATATGGCGGAACAGAAAATTTTTTTTATTTTAATTTCTTTTTTCGTCCACTATATTGCAAAATTCAAAATGGCGGAACAGACATTTTTTTTATTTTAATTTCTTTTTTCGTCCACTATATTGCATCCGCCATTTCTAATTTTGATAATATTATGTCATATTCGTAATCAGCGACCCCAAAAACCCCCCAGTAACGATTTTCAAGCAAATCCAATGATTTTGAAAAAAAGTGTCCGCCATATTGGATCCGCCATTTTTAATTTTTAAAATCTGATTCCACATTCGTAATTAGCGACCTCAAAATATCTGTTTTTTTGATCTGGTAAGACTGATATCTCGAGTTCTTCTGAAGTGATTTTAAAAAATCAAACGGCTTTCGATTCAGCGTTATCTTGTCTATAAATGGAATCTGAAAACTTGGAAAATTCCCAACTCCCCTTTTTTATAAGAGAAATTCTAGATAAAAACACCTTTTTTGCAAAATTTGGGGAAAAAGTACTTTAAAAAAAGGGGGGGGGGGTGAAAATTTCAATATTTTGAGGTTCCACACCTAAAGAAATATCTAACGAAGAGAATGTCACTTTGTTTTTGGTTTTATCTGTTTTAGAAAGTTTGGAATCGATCTTACCACCAAAAAGGGGCATTTTCAAAAATTGCTTATATCGCCGCCATTTTGAAATAAAAATGAAAAAATTTTTTTTTTACAAATTCTTAAATAAATTATTTATTACATGTAAAAGAAATTTTTTAAATAAATGTCATAGTTATTTTAATAATATATACTAAAAAAGCCTTCTTTTTGCCGATTTTGAACTGGAATGTCCCCTTATACTGAGAAAACGATTTATTTGATTCAAACATATTTTGTTTAAATCAAACTTAAAATATCTTTGCTATATAGTCAAAATAATTTAAGTTTAATTCAAACCTATTTTTTCATTCATTTATAGAAATAATATATTTATTTCAAACATAATTTACAGTTGATTTAAAATTATTATTTATCATCAACTTTTAAGTTCGAATCAAACATAAAATTTCCAAACATATTTTTGTTTAAACCAAAACAGAAAATATGTTTGAATTAAACATAATTATTTAAACGAAAATTATTTTTTAAATCAAAGCAGTAAATATTTTCTGTATATTGGAATCAAACTTACAAACTAATTTCAATGTTAACAAAATCATTTAAAATTATTTTTTTACCTGAAACGAGTATAATGTTATTTCTCAGTGTAAATTGAAAACCAAAACCTTTAATTAAATGAATTAGGTTGAGAAAATATTGTTAATCAAATATTTTGATAGAAATGAATAATTCTATTTTTAAAGGTAATTTAAAACTGAAAATTGTAATGTTTCGACATGAAATTTAATATTTCGTTAAATTGTAGGGTATAATGCATCTCATGCGCTTTTATATGCAAACATTTCAAAATAATAAAGTGAATGAAAATAATTATAATACACTTGATAAATATCATAGCAATAAAATAAGGACGAAATGTAAATTGTTGGAATGGAACAATTACGTAATTAGCATTGGTATTGAAATTTATTGAACCGCAATTGCCCATCGAACGAATCTCGCAATTTGAAAACAGCAGGGCAAAAACTTTATATATATATATATATATATGTATGGGTCATTAACCCTTCAACCGATATCATGACATCGCAGCTGACACCGATTCATGCGCTTTTATATGAGAATTTCTAAATGATAGTACAAAGTGGAAAATGAAACTCACTGTCACGCCATCATCCATTTTGCACTTGTCTAATACTCGTAAATTTTCATTTAAATCTTTTGAAAACAAAGCTTTGCCAATGCAAAAAGTTTCTTGGCTTTCTATATGCTTTTAGAAGTAGATAAAGTATACGATGAAGTTTAATCTTTTGTTTAAAATCAGTTTTCGCTCGGCTGAGAAAACTCTTTTTTAAGTCGAATAAACGCCTTCGATAGTTTAAAACTTACTTCGATAATAACATCATTGAGAAAATACACCAAGTAAAAATGTGACGCGATCTGAAGAAATGGACCTTAGATGCAAAAAAAATTATAGGTTATGTTTGCAATTTTCAGAATGAAAATACAAAAAAAGAATCAATTGTCGATGAAAAGCATTAATGTTTCAGTTTTCATAACTGAAAATATTTAATAAACACTGATTTTAATTTGTAAAAAGTAAAAAGAAACTTTTAATCAACAAAAAAGTAATACTAACATAACCTTTAAAGTGATTTGCTTCTAAGGTCCCTTTCTTCAGATCGCGTCACAAATATTACTGTCCATTCCTAAACATAATTCTCTCTAGAAACATTAAAGAAGAGAGGGTGCTCGTATAATTTATTTACACAGTAGTCAGATTTCTAACACAATCTTCAATCGGTCCATCAAGGTAGCATAAATTTTGAGAAAAGATTCTCTCTTATAAAACTATTTTTCAGACCGCCAAGACTATAAAACGGGTAACGTACATTTAGTTGGATTTAAAATGCAGTTCTACTGCTTTTTCTCCCGTTCTTATATATAAGTATATCTTCCAAAGGAACTTTAAAAGGTTTTGCAGAGTATTAATTTGGATTCTATATTCTTCAAACTGTCCTTCTAATCCTACAATTTATTTTTGTTAATTAAATAAAGAATTCACCCAGGTGAATTTAATTTCGAAAACCTATTCTGTATAAAAAATATTAGGTGGTTGGGTTCTACTAATTGGACGTCGTTTCTTGAGTATGAGAAAGCAATATTGGGAAACAAATAAACAAAAGAATAAATTTACTCCCAATCGTCTGCTATATCTAAGAGTGACGTTTTTGAGTTAATAAGCTAAAAAGATTATTCTTTTGACAATAAAAAAGAATAATCATCAAATAAATTCTAAATAAAGATACAAGGGGGTCGACTACGTAATTTCACTTCACTTTCACTTTACTTTCACTCCACTTTCACATTCATTACAAATTTATTTACACTATATTTTCACTTCACTTTTACTCAACTTTCACTTAAAATTTATTTTCATCCTATTTTTAATTCACTTTTACATTCACAAAAAAATTCATTTTTACTTTAACCGCACTTCACTTTCACTTAAAATTTATTTTCACTACATTTTCACTTGACTTTCATTACACTTTTACTTTCAAACAAAATTTACTTTCACTTTTCTTTCACTCCATTTTCACTTCACTTTCATTACAGTTTCAATTTCAATAAAAATTTGTTTACATTATTTTTCACTCCATTTTCCATTCACTGTTGTTACACATTCACTTTTAAACAAAATTTATTTTTACTCCAATTTGACTCCACTTTTATTCAACAATTTTTTTCATCCAACTTTTCCTCCAATTTCACATTTACATTCTCTCGACTTTCAATCAAAAATGTTTTTTCACTACATTTACACTTCACTTTTATTCCCCTTTACTGAACTTTAAATTCGTATTTTATTTCAATTTATTTAATTAAATTTAATTAATTTATTTATTGTTATTTCACTTAACTTTCACTTTAACTCCAAATTTATTTACACATTAATTTCATTTCTGTTTTTCACTTTCACGTAAAATTTGTTTTCACTTCAATTTCAGTTCCCTTTCACTCAAAATTAATTTTTAATTTGAGTGGAAATGCTGCGAAAGAAAGTGAAAAAACAGTAGAGTAAAAAATATTGTGTGAAAGTATAGTGAAAATAAATTTTAGTAAAAGTGAAAGTGCAATCAAATTGAAGTGAAAATAAATTTTGAGTCAAAGTGAAAGTAAAATAGAAGAAATGTGAAAGAAGAATGAAAAAAATTTGTAGTGAAAGTGAAGTAAAAGTATAATGAAAATAAATTTTAAGTGCAAGTAAAAGTGTGTGAAATATGTTTAGAGTGAAAGTGAAAGTAGAGTGAATGTAAAGTGAAGTGAATATGATAGTTCAGTGAAAAAGAATGAAACAAATTTTTAGTGAAAGTGAAATGAAATTGGAGTGAAGATAAATTTTGTGTGAAAGCGAAAGTGGAGTGAAAAGAAATTTTGAGTATAAAGTGAAGTGAAAATGGAGTAAAATTAAATTTTCAGTAAAAGTGAAGTGAAAATAGAGTTAAAATAAATTTTAAGTGAAAGTGAATGTGGAGTGAAAATAAATTTTGAGTATAAAGTGAAGTGTAAATGGAGTTAAATTAAATTTTCAATAAAAGTGAAGTGAAAATGGAGTAAAAATAAATTTTGAGTAAAAATTGAATTGAAAATGGAGTTACATTAAATTTTAAGCGAAAGTGAAGTGAAAATGGAGTGAAAAGAAATTTTGAGTAAAAATTTAATTGAAAATGGAGTTACATTAAATTTTAAGCGAAAGTGAAGTGAAAATGGAGTTGAATTAAATTTTCAGTAAAATTGAATTGAAAATAGAGTTACATTAAATTTTGAATGAAAGTGAAGTGAAAATGGAGTTAAAATAAATTTTGAGTGAAAGTGATATGAAAATGGCATTAAAATAAATTTTGAGTGAAAGTGATATGAAAATGGCGTTAAAATAAATTTTAAGTGAAAGTGAAGTGGAAATAGAGCTGAATTAAATTTTCAGTAAAAGTGAAGTGAAAATAGAGTTACATTAAATTTTGAGTGAAAGTGAAGTGAAAATGGAGTTGAATTAAATTTTTAGTAAAAGTGAAGGGAAAAGAAATTTTAAGTAAAAAGTGAATTGAAAACGGAGTTAAATTAAATTTTTAGTAAAAGTGGAGTGAAAATAGAGTTAAAAGAAATTTTGAGTGAAAGTGAATATGGAGTGAAAAGAAATTTTAAGTGAATGTGAAAGTGGTGTAAAAATGAAGTGAAATTAAATAATCGACCTCCAGAACTACCATGAAATTTTAGGAACGCATTGTTTTAAGCTTTTAAGATATAAAAATTTCGAATTTAATAAAATTTCAATTAATTTATTTCTGTCAATAAAAGGTGGATAAAATGCTAAAAATAATTTATTATTGTCAACATTGTATTCCATCGTTCTACAACACATAATAGGAAGAAAAAATAAAAGTTCCGAGGCGTTGCGCTGCGCGTATTATGCCGCTTGTTGACGCGAGCATTTAACTCATCTGTCACATTATTATACAGATATCGACTTAAAATCTTCAACAGATATCACTGAGACGTCAAGCTTCAAAATAATTCAGAAAATAAAGAATGGATTTTTTTTACATTTATTTATATTTATGAAAATGTTGTCTCAACACCATAAGCACATACGGAGTATCCTTAAAAAGTCATGTTGTAACAAAAGTGTCACATAAATTGAATTTAAAAAATATATTATGTCTTTCACACTACTAAATATGGTATTAAAAATGGTTTGTAAATATTAAAAAAAAAATATCTTTGATAATTCCTTATAAAAATTGTTAATATATATAGTTTCATGATCCTGTATAATGTAAAATGGAAATATAAGTCAGTCAGATGATTTATATGGCAGGTAAAGATCCCGTTTTTTTTATATTATTAGAGCATCTTTGCACATTTATAGGAGCCAATAATAGAAGAGGGCGCGGAAAAACGCGGCCAGAAAACAAATAAACAAACTGCATTTCGAGTTACGATTGAGCGCAAGACCACCCACATGTTACGTTGTTCTTATCTGACCATGATCCATGTACAAGTGGTGGTAAAATTCTGACATTTATTATTGCTTTCTCCTTCGACAGAAAAATAATTTGAATTTATAAAGTTCATTATTTATAAAGACCCTTCAAATTTTGAAATTGACATTTTTTATTCTCTAGATTTGAAATTTAGACTTTACAATTATTAATACAAACTATAAACATATGTATATCAATATGTGACGCAATCTGACGAAAGGGACCTTAGAAGCAGAAAATTATAGGTTATGTTTGCCATTTTCAGAATGAAAATACAAAAAAAGAATCAATTGTCGATGAAAAGCATTAATGTTTCAGTTTTCATAACTGAAAATATTTAATAAACACTGATATTTAATTTGAAAAAACGTAAAAAGACAACTTTACACTTCACACAAAAAAGTAATAACACCAACGTAACCTTAAAGTGATTTTCTCTGCTTATAAGGTCCCTTTTTTTTTTTTTTTTTTTTTTTCCTGTCCATGCTCGCGTACACATATTAATTAATTATTGTGTAGTGAATATAATTGTCACCTTAAGAAACAGAAATATTAATTTTGTTAAAAACCGTGACACTATTTCGTGCCATGTACAACTTTGTTCATCGTAGAAAGAAAAGTATTGCGAATTACATCATCTCAATGAAATCTAGGAAATCGATAAAGTGACTAACAGTTTTTCGAAATTTTACCAACTACAAGCTGAAAGTTAGAAGTTACATTAAGAGATTTTCCCAACTTATAGAAGCTTGTAGAGAAGTTAAAAATCGAATTATGTAAGATATTACTCCACTTCAGACACCCTCGATTCAGACTGTTTCTGATCTCAGTGAAAATTCCAAAGGGCCCTCGATTAAGTTGTAGCGAACGTTTGCAGTCTCCAAGGATGAAATTGCGCTTTCAGGAAAGAACTGAAAATATTATCTGCCACTAGCAGAAGGTAAGACCCCACTCTAAACTGTAAGAGGAATATTTATTTGATATTCGCAGAAACTTCTATTAAACGTGAGCTTTCAAGCTTAACTTACCAGATTCTAATTCATTGTTACTGCAGACACTACAATTTAAAGAAACTGAAATTAACTTAAATTACTATGTTATAAAGAGCTCGAAACTGGATAATTGGAGATTATACTTGGATAATAATTATGCTTGAAATCAGGGACCGTCACGGAATCAAAACAAAATTAAAAAATACTTTTGTTTTGATTCGGATATGGGTATCAGAATCAAAATTCCACTCTATTTGGTTCTGATTCCAATATCAAAATCAAAATTCCACTCTATTTCGTTTTGGTTCCAATATCAAAATCAAAATTCAACGTTTTTTTGTCGTTTGGTATCCAATATGAAAATTAAAATTCCAACTTTGTTTTCGTTTAGGTTCAAATATCAAAATCAAAATTTCCACTTTTGGTTCCAATATCAAAATCAAAATTCCACTTTTGTTTCTAAATATCAAAATCAAAATTCTTTCTTGTTTTAATTTTGATAAAATAATAACTGCGCAAGTAGAAGTGTCAATGAACCTAAATTTTGTTGCAAATGTCAAATATATCAGAAGAAAATATCGGTTTTACTTACGAAATCTGAAATAGGATTCGAATCGAGTTCTGTTTCAATAAGAAAACCGAAATTGCAGTATTACAGTATCAG